>CM060452.1:159506647-160706647 GCA_030545235.1 Helianthus tuberosus
TTGACAACCTCCTGGAAGCAGCTTTTCTTATCACCAGACCTTTCTCCATCAATTAGGAATCTGCGGCCATCACTAAACACATTCCTTAAATTGTAGCCATTTTTTAGTGTTTATTTTTTGGTGTCCAATCCGCATATATATCACCATTGCTCTTGATTTTCTTGACTTTATATATCTTAAATGTTAACATATGCACGTGTGATTTAGTTTACAAAGATTTTTAAATGCCGAGAACCTCGATCAGAGTGTAAAAAAGGTGTAAGGTTCACAACGGTGTAAAACTAAATTGGGATATACCGGGCTAGGATTCGAGTTACAGGAACAAGGGCCAAACCAACCACCTAAGAATGGAATCGTCGAGTGAAAACACTTGACAACCTCCTGGAAGCAGCTTTTCTTGCCACGAGATCTTTCTCCATCAATTAGGAATCTGATGTCGTAACTAAACACATTCCTTAAATTGTAGCCATTTTTTGAGTGTTTATTTTTTGGTTTCTAATCCGCATATATATCACCATTGCTCTGGATTTTCTTGACTGTATATCTCTTAAATGTCAACATATACATGTGTGATTTAGTTTACGAAGATTTTTAAATGCCGAGAACCTCGATCAGAGAGTAAAAAAAGTGTAAGGTTCACAATGGTGTAAAACTAAAATGGGTCATACCACGCTAGGATTCGAGTTACGGGAACAAGGGCCAAACCAACCACCCAAGAATGGAATCAACAAGCAAAAACACTTGACAACCTCCTGGAAGCAGCTTTTCTTGCCACCAGACCTTTCTCCATCATTTAGGAATCTGATGCACTAAACACATTCCTTAAATTGTAGCAATTTTTTGAGTGTTTATTTTTTGGTGTCTAATCCGTATATATATCACCATTGCTCTTGATTTTCTTGACTGTATCTCCCTTAAATGTCAACATATACATGTGTGATTTAGTTTACAAAGATTTTTCAATGCCGAGAACCTCGATCGAGAGTAAAAAGCGTAAGGTTCACAATGGTGTGAAACTAAAATGGGATATACCGGGTAAGGATTCGAGTTACAGGAACAAGGGCGAAACTAACCACCCAAGAATGGAATCGTCGAGCGAAAACACTTGACAACCTCCTGGAAGCAGCTTTTCTTTCCACCAGACCTTTCTCTATCAATTAGGAATCTGCAGCCGTCACTAAACTCATTCCTTAAATTGTAGCAATTTTTTAGTGTTTATTTTTTGGTGTCCAATCCGCATATATATCACCATTGCTCTTGATTTTCTTGACTTTATATATCTTAAATGTTAACATATACACGTGTGATTTAGTTTACAAAGATTTTTCAATGCCGAGAACCTTGATCAGAGTGTTAAAAAGGCGTAAGGTTCACAACGGTGTAAAACTAAATTGGGATATACCGGGCTAGGATTCGAGTTACAGGAACAAGGGCCAAACCAACCACCCAAGAATGGAATCGTCGAGCGAAAACACTTGACAAACTCCTGGAAGCAGCTTTTCTTGCCACGAGATCTTTCTCCATCAATTAGGAATCTGATGTCGTAACTAAACACATTCCTTAAATTGTAGCCATTTTTTGAGTGTTTATTTTTTGGTGTCTAGTCCGCATATATATCACCATTTCTCTGGATTTTCTTGACTGTATCTCTCTTAAATGTCAACATATACATGTGTGATTTAGTTTCCGAATATTTTTAAATGTCGAGAACCTCGATCAGAGAGTAAAAAAAAGCGTAAGGATCACAATGGGGTAAAACTAAACTGGGATATACCAGGCTAGGATTTGAGTTACAGGAACAAGGGCCAAACCAACCACCCAAGAAGGGAATCGTCAAGCGAAAACACTTGATAACCTCCTGGAAGCAGCTTTTCTTGCCACCAGACCTTTCTCCATCATTTAGGAATCAGCTTTACTAAACACATTCCTTAAATTGTAGCCATTTTTTTAGTGTTTATTTTTTGGTTTCTAATCCGCATATATATCACCATTGCTCTTGATTTTCTTGACTGTATATCTCTTAAATGTCAACATATACACGTGTGATTTAGTTTATGAAGATTTTTCAATACCGAGAACCTCGATCAGAGATTAAAAAAGGCGTAAGGTTCACAATGGTGTAAAACTAACATGGGATATACCGGGCTAGGATTCGAGTTAGAGGAATAAGGGCGAAACCAACCACCCAAGAATGGAATCGTCGTGCAAAAACACTTGACAACCTCCTGGAAGCAGCTTTTCTTGCCACCAGACCTTTCTCCATCAATTAGGAATCTTATGTTGTCACTAAACACATTCCTTCAATTGTAGCCATTTTTTGAGTGTTTATTTTTTGGTGTCTAATCCGCATATATATCATCATTGCTCTTGATTTTCTTGACTGTTTATCTCTTAAAAGTCATCATATACATGTGTGATTTAGTTTACGAAGATTTTTCAAAGCCAAGAACCACGATCAGAGAGTAAAAAAGACGTAAGGTTCACAATGGTGTAAAACTAAAATGGGATATACCGGGCTAGGATTCGAGTTACAGGAACTAGGGCCAAACCAACCACCCAAGAATGGAATCGTCGAGCGAAAACACTTGACAACCTTCTGGAAGCAGCTTTTCTTTCCACTAGACCTTTCTCCATCAATTAGTAATCTGATGGCGTCTCTAAACACATTCCTTAAATTGTAGCCATTTTTTGAGTGTTTATTTTTTTTGTCTAGTCCGCATTTATATCACCATTGCTCTTGATTTTCTTGACTGTATATCTCTTAAATGTCAAAATATACACGTGTGATTTAGTTTACGAAGATTTTTCAATGCCGAGAAGCTCGATCAGTGAGTAAAAAAGGCGTAAGGTTCACAATGGTGTAAAACAAAAATCGGATATATCGGGATAGGATTCGAGTTACAGGAATAAGGGTGTGACAACTCTAGTTTTCAAGGTCATTACCCGACACGTTTTCTTGTTTTGCAAAGTGTTTTCATATTTCGATTAAGGTGTAACTTGTCATGTTTGATTTATGTGGGTGAATTGTATATAGTTTGATTAAAATGGGAACTTATAAACTGCTTAAGTGTTGGATTCATTTATAGGAGCTACACATAAAACTAGGCCACTGTGTACACATTGGGCCGCGAGTGTGTCGGGCCACACTCACACACACCTTAGTCCTCTATGTATCTCGGCCCATACTAGAAGTCATATGACCAAACCTCCTAATTCACCGGCCCACCTAGAAGCCCAATCTGTTAGTAAAAACAAAAGTGGTATTCGGCAGCCCACTTGATCCTCCGATTTAATATATGTAATTGGTTTCATGCACTTTTTATGAATACAAGAAACAAACCCTAGCACATCCCCTTGAGTTTGGTGATCAGTGACTAGAGACCCCCCCCCCTTTCGAAGATTGTAGTGCTCGAATATATCTTTTCCCTCCTCGGTTAGTATAACTTCTCTGTGTTTCGAATCTGATTCTCTTGTCATGTAAACATGGTTGATGTTGTTGATTATCTTCATACTTGATGATAAGTGTGTTAACTATTTGCTTGATAATAGGGTTGATAATAGAGTATTGATCTATAATAATTTGTGATGATAAGAACTAGATAATAACCAAATACGTTGACTGCTAGATCGGCATAACGTCACTCGTATAATGATTGAACGGTGGTCATGATGAAACAGCTAGGACGATTAGGGTTTGCAGGTGATTCACGACGAAAATCTGAAGTTTTGTCACATGTATCTCACGGCGAAACTTGATGTTTCACCACACCTTCAAGCACGACGAAACTTGAGGACGACGAAACTTGAGGACGACGAAACTTGAGGTTTCACCACACACCTTCACGATGAAACTAGGGGTTTCGTCATACACATCTTCACAACGAAATAGGGGGTTTCGCCACACCCATCTTCACGATGAAACTTGGAGAGTTTCGCCACCCAGATGATAACGTTCATTTTGTTATCACGTGTGAACTTTTAATAGTGACAGCCCATGTGCAAAAGTATTGTCGGCCCATTTTAAATCAATTAAAATCTTTGGTCCAATAATAATCAATCTAAGTGGGTTTGATATTCTGATAAAAAATTGCGGCCCATGTGTTGATTATTAAAGGTCCAATAATCATTCAGTTTAGTGTGGCTCAATATATTGAAATGTATTTAATGAATCAACAGTAGTCACATGAAACCTGTCAGCGGCCCATGTACTTGATAAGTAGAATAATTTGTTGACAATATCAATTAATGTTTAAGCTGATTCTTTTGCATGTGATAAAGTAACTGGGCCAGACTCTTCAGAGATCATCATGATAGATGTTTACATTAGTGCATGATTTGTAAAGATTGAATAACATTGATTGAAGAACAGGAAACCTGATGTGTCTTGTGTGTATGGTAAACCATCTGTTATGTGTGCTATGAGTTCGAAGTAATAGCTACTTGTTAAGCCATAATTTCTATCATGAATGCATGAATTGTGAACTTGTATGAGTATTGAGTATGTTGATATTGTAGGCTATGATGAGTAGGTTAATATTTTCATGTGTAATCATGAGTGGGAAACCTGAAATGTCGAGGGTGAGCAGTAAATCATCTATTATGCGTGTTATGTGCTTGAAGTGGTTGGTACCTGTTATGCAATGTGCACACTATGAACGTATATGAATAACGTGAAATATGTGGTTTATGTGCACAAGAAACTGATTGTTATCGGTAACCATGCTAGGACGTGTTTGATCAACTGTAAAACAAGTAACTAGTCATACCGAGCAAACCAAGGTGAGTTCACACTTTCTACAAGGCATGGGATTCCCGGTGGTTTGGGAATGGGTTAAGAATGTAAAACGAAACCTACATATTCACCTTTAACAGAATATGTACCTCCATCCTCGTTGAGAAGGATGGCAACACTAACCTGCGTATTCTCCTTGTGTAGTTTACGTACCTCCGTCCTCGGTTGGGAAGGACGACAACATATAACTAACCAGACAAAACTCTATCATGAAGTCCCTCATTTTTATATCGACTTAATAGCCGGGCCAATGGCGAACGGGTCATTAGTTAGATAGCGCTATTTAGGTTTGACAAGCCCCGCAGAGGACGGGAGTGAACTAATGGATCTGGGCACTTGGTCAATGATGATAAACATTGACGTAGGGCACAACATGACTCAGTCAGTTGTCGATATGGTAACGGTCTAGTGGTTACATGGGGTAGCCCACACTGGTTATGGTTTGGGAAACAAGGAACTGATTAACTACTGGTTTTCGATTGAACTTATGATTTTTGGAACAACTATAAAATGGACAACCAACTGTGAACTCGCTCAACCTTGTTGTTGATTCGTTGTTACATTCCTTGCAGGCCTTTAGGTGCATATTGTTGGAACTTGCTGTCTGGGAGGTTGGAGTGGTCATGGGTCGAGATACATGGAATTGCAACACAAGACTAATGGTTTATAAACACATAACGAATGAATTATGCTTCCGCTGTATACTGTGAATTTTTTGTAACGTTGTAACACTTAATGTCAATAAATGAAAGTTTTATTTAATTATTATGCGAAGTTCAATGTGATTGGTGGCTTGGATCCTGGTACGTCACACGCCCAACGGTAATTCTGCATGTGGTATTTTGGGAGTGTGACAGATTGGTATCAGAGCCATTGGTTATAGTGAACTTGGTTTTAAAATAAAGGGAAAAGTGTTTTTATAAAACCAGACTATAACCGAACAGTTTTGACAACAAGAATACGACCATGACACTCAGCCCCAGATAGCAAAGTTCGTCTCTCGTTTACTCATTGAACACTTACATATGATATTGCATGTGATTGCATGCTTAGCACAACGGTATGAATTCATGTGTTACTTGTTTGCTACTCGAGTTTGAGGAACCATTTGACATGAGTTAAGAGGAGCTGAGATGAGAATGAAAATCAAAATATTATTGTGGGTGCACACATAATAATAATGTGGGGTGCATGCGAGTCCCAGTGAGCCATAATACGTGGAAAAGGAGCTCCGTTCGATTATTTGACCGATGTGAAACATAAAAAACCTATAGGGGTCATAGCAGTGATTGTCCCCTACTCGAACGTGTACTTTTCGTTCCTTTATGGATCCTTTCGAAGCTTGATGCTATCGAGTATTACCTAAACACCCATCCGAATGCCTAGCGAACTATGTAGAATGTTAGGTGCTTGTACGAACATCCCCGAGTTGGAAGTTGCAGCGACAATGACTGGTCTATACCTTTCTCACCTTTCTTCGTTTGCTGGAACTTAACGTATTGACGCCTTAGATCCCGAAGTGCGATCACTTCTACAACACTCTCGTAACATACCCTGTATTACTCAGTCAACTTGCAAGAACGATGGACTCCAGCATTTGAACGATCCTAGTTACCAGCAACGGACATCAGCGATTTGACTCCAATCGAATCCTTAACTACAGCCAGCGACTCATGGGAGTCAACTTTTATGAATTAATCAGGACATAAACGATGACAATCGACCATGGTATGGAACGTGAAACTGCTAGCAAAAGGGGTAGCGCCTTAGAACGTGGCACGGAATATGAAAAGATGGACCCTGTCGATGAAAGATCGTAGAGCTCCATTTCAAACGACAGCATTGGAGGCAACAGTCACGGCAACATCAAGGTACTTGAAATGGCAACCAACAGTATAGAAATGAAGGTGCCTATGACATGGAGTGGCTGTTGCTAAATCAAAATGACAACAACCAAGGAAACGACAGCCGTACTGGAAATCCTCGCAACGAGTGCAACCACACGGGAAATGATGCTCATGGAGGGGCATTTAGGATTGGCGTGGGCGACGCCAGGATTGTAATAACATGGTGGCATACACGTTCTTGGTAACGAATCACTTCGTATATGTTCTCTATAACCCTGATGCTTCTTGAATCCCAACCTGTTGTGGAATCGGCTGATGGCAAGACAATGGAAACCTCATATGATCGTTGGGATGCAAACTCGACAGTGTGGGACAAGTGTTCGACATCGACCTTTCTTCTGTTGTTCTTGATAGATGTACCCTGTGAGGAGACGATTCTGCATATTCCTCTCCTTCGTGGAGGATTGTTATCTGTTCTAAGGCGTCAGAGTGGAGCAACGTTTAGCGTCATTTCAGCAATGAAATCCAGGAGTGTCTATGGAGAGATTACCCCGCTATGTTAGCAACTGTTATAGACATAAGGTTAGGAAAAAGGGGATCGAGGATCCACCAGTTGTTCGTGATTACCCTCCATGTGCTGCCCGAGGAACTTCGAGGATCATCTCTACAACTGTTAGGTAGGAACTCAGTTTGACCTCGCGCCAGAGGCAGTTCTAACTACTCGTGCTCTTTACCGTTTTGCACCAGGAGGGTTGAAGGAGCTGTTTAACCAACTACAGGAACTGTCGGACAGGAGTTTTCGCTTTAAGGAGCCCTCGCTATACCCATGAAGAGAAGCCTTTTCGTATGTGTACAGACTATCGAGAACTCAACAAGGTGACAGTCAAGAACCATTTTCCTCGACCACGTATTGACAACCCATCGACCAGTTGCGAGGAACAAGCTTCCATTCGAGGATTGGCTAGTGAACGAACTATCATCAGATGGAAGTCCAAGAGGAGAATGCTCTTAGAACGGCATGTCGAATGCAATGCAGCCATTTCAACTTTGTAAACTAGGATCATTGAGTTGATCAACACACCAGCAGCTTCAGGGATTACATGAACCGACCGTATTTGTTGACGACGTTCTGAATCATGGCCAGGAGGAAGGAACACCATGGGTGGCATATGTATCCTATTTCAGTGCTTCTATGGGAGGAGCCATTACGTGTGAAGTCTTGTTTAATGTCACATCTAGATTCGAGAAATGCATTTTGATCATGTAACCAACGGAGTGGGAATACACGTGGATCTCGCTAGGATGCATCTTGTTAGAAACTGATCGACACCAAAGATTCCTTCGGGGATGCAGCAATTCCTTGGTTTTGCTAGATACTATCGTAGCTTACCCACAGGATTTTCGAAGGTCGCACAGCTTAAATCTCCTTAGCACAGTAGGGTGCTGTGTTCGTGAAGGACGAAACAGGAGGATGTTTTTTCAGCTCTCGAATTCCAACTCAGCAATACACTGAGCATCGTCTTTATCCGAAAGTACTGATGACTTAGTGGTATACCATGATGGTTTGAATCAGAGTCCCAGTCACACGCCGATGCAACATGAGAAGGTGATGACTTACGTAATGAAATCACGAAGAGGAACTGTACAACACATAACCTGCGATGGGAACCGTGGTTCTCGGATGTAAATTGGAGGCATTACTTGGACGGTACCAAATGCATTACCTAGACCGATCACAAGGGCCTCCTGTGTATCGATGTTTCAAAGAGCTAAAGCATGCAATGACATCGCTGGGTGGAACTTCTGAATGAGTACGACCGTGAAACCCGAACGTACATGAGCTCTGCAGCTCGCTATCTACTCTAACTTACCTGAACAGACCCACTCTGCTCAAACTAGAGAACTGAAGGAAGAGGATTTTCAAGTTGAACCTATGCGGGGCATGGAGAAGCAATCTTTGATAGGTCGGACGATACTCGTTACCTCATGGAATGAGTGTGGATCTCATTATACAGTAACTGTAGGAAATTTATGTTGAATAAGCACCGGCCTCGATATTCTAATCGTCTGGGTTTTGATGAGAGACATTAGGATTTATAAACCTTGTACTGGTGATCGGGCATGAAGGCCCACCTAGTTAGGTATGTGAATGATGGATTGACATGTGGGAAAGTTAGGGTGAAGTATCAGCAACCAGCAATACCCACATGGAAATGAGAACAGGCTGCCATGGATTTGGTCGCCAGTCTACTTACAACTCGAAACGGAAACAATATCACCTGGATGATCGTTGATTGTCTCACGTAACCAGCACATATTCTAGCCATCAAGGAAACGGGTAAGTTTTCTACACTTGCAGTCATATACCTGAAAGAAGTGGTTGCTAGGCACGGGGTACCAACATCCATTATCTCTGATCGCGACCCACGACTTGCATCTGATTTGTGGCAAGCGATACACAAATCCTTTGGCTCACGTCTAGACATGAGCACAACATACCATCCACAGACGAATGGGCAGACTGAATGCACCATCCAAACTCTTGAAGACATGCTTCGAGCATGTGTAATCGACTTTGGTAACGGCTAGGAGCAGCATCTACCTTTAGTGGAGTTTTCGTATATCAACAGTTACCCCACCAGCATCCAGGCTGCTCCGTTCGAGGCATTGTGTGGACAGAAGTTCCGATCACCTCTTTGTTGGGCGGAAGTTGGAAACAGCCAAATCACTGGCCTAGAACTCGTCGTAGGCACAACAGAGAAGAATTGCTCAGATACGACAACGAATGGCGGCAGCTCGTGACCGTCAGAAAAGTTATGCTGATAAGCGCAGGAAACCACTCGAGTCCCAGGTTGGGGATCGAGTACTACTTAAAGTCTCACCTTGGAAAGGTGTAGTTCGTTTTGGTAAACGAGGCAAACTTAACCCGTGACATGTTGGACCTTTCGAAATCATGGAGAGAATTGGCAAGGTGGCCTACAGATTGAATCTACCCGAAGAACTCGGTGGAGTTCACAACGTATTCAATGTGTCGAATCCGAAGAAGTGTCTGTCAGATGAAACCTTCATAGTTCCTTTCAAGGAACTCACCATCGATGATCAGTTGCGATTTGTCGAAGAATCAGTGCAAATCTTGGACCAGGAGGTCAAGATTCTAAAACGCACCAGGATACCTATTATTCGAGTTCATTAGAACTCCCGTCGTGGCCCAGAGTTTACCTAGGAACGAGAAGACCAAATGAAACAGAAATATCCCCAGTTGTTCGAAAACGATGAAACCACTACTGAGGCTGAAGCTACTGCGGAATTTCGGGACGAAATTTCAAACCAACGGGGGGATGATGTGACACCCCAGGAAAACCAGGAAACCATGCAACCTAACTAGCTTCCTCAGTAGCTACGTGTTAAATTTTGGGAAGAAATTTCTTTCAAGTTACGGATGATGTAACAACTCTAGTTTTCAAGGTCATTACCCGACACGTTTTCTTGCTTTGCAAAGTGTTTTCATATTTGATTAAGGTGTAACTTGTCATGTATGATTTATGTGGGTGAATTGTATATAGTTTGATTAAAGTGGGAACTTATGAACTGTTCAAGTGTTGGAATCATTTATAGGAGCTGCACATAAAACTAGGCCACTGTGTACACATTGGGCCGCGAGTGTGTCGGGCCACACTCACACACACCTTAGTTCTCTATGTATCTCGGCCCACACTAGAAGTCATATGACCGAACCTCCTAATCCCCTGGCCCACCTAGAAGCCCAATCAGTTAGTAAAAACAAAAGTGGGATTCGGCAGCCCACTTGATCCTCTGATTTAATATATGTAATTGGTTTCATGCACTTTTTATGAATACAAGAAACAAACCCTAGCACATCCCCTTGAGTTCGGTGATCAGCGACTGGAGACCCCCCCACCTTTCGAAGATTGTTGTGCTCGAATATATCTTTTCCCTCCTCGGTTAGTATAACTTCTCAGTGTTTCGAATCTGATTCTCTTGTCATGTAAACATAGCTGTAGCGATACATGGTTGTTGTTGTTGATTATATTCATAATTGATGATAAGTGTGTTAACTATTTGCTTGATAATAGGGTTGATAATAGAGTATTGATCTATAATAATATGTGATGATAAGAACTAGATAATAACCAAATACGTTGACTGCTAGATCGGCATAACGTCACTCGTATAATGATTGAACGGTGGTCATGATGAAACAGCTAGGACGATTAGGGTTTGCAGGTGATTCACGACGAAAATATGAAGTTTCATCACATGTAGCTCACAACCAAACTTGATGTTTCACCACACCTTCAAGCACGACGAAACTTGAGGATGACGAAACTTGAGGTTTCGCCACACACCTTCACGATGAATCTAGGGGTTTCGTCATACACATCTTCACAACGAAATAGGGGGTTTCGCCACACCTATCTTCACGACGAAACTTGGAGAGTTTCGCCACCCAGAAGATAACATTCATTTTGTTATCACGTGTGAACTTTTAATAGTGACACCCCATGTGCAAATGTATTGTCGGCCCATTTTAAATCAATTAAAAGCTTTGGTCCAATAATAATCAATCTAAGTGGGTTTGATAGTCTGATAAAAAATTGCGGCCCATGTGCTGATTATTAAAGGTCCAATAATCATTCAGTTTAGTGTGGCTCAATATATTGAAATGTATTTAATGAATCAACAGTAGTCACATGAAACCTGTCAGCGGCCCATGTACTTGATTAAGTAGAATCATTTGTTGATAATATCAATTAATGTGTAAGCTAATTCTTTTGCATGTGATAAAGTAACTGGGCCAGACTCTTCAGAGATCATCATGATAGATGTTTACATTAGTGCATGATTTGTAAAGATTGAATAACATTGCTAGAAGAACAGGAAACCTGATGTGTCTTGTGTGTATGGTAAACCATATGTTATGTGTGCTATGAGTTCGAAGTAATAGCTACTTGTTAAGCCATAATTTCTATCATGAATGCATGAATTGTGAACTTGTATGAGTATTGAGTAAGTTGATATTGTAGGCTAATATGAGTATGTTAATATTTGCATGTGTAATCATGAGTGGGAAACCTGAAATGTCGAGGGTGAGCAGTAAATCATCTATTATGCGTGTTATGTGCTTGAAGTGGTTGGTACCTATTATGCAATGTGCACACTATGAACGTATGTGAATAACGTGAAATATGTGGTTTATGTGCACAAGAAACTGATTGTTATCGGTAACCATGATAGGACGTGTTTGATCAACTGTTAAACAAGTAACTAGTCATACCGAGCAAACCAAGGTGAGTTCACACTTTCTACAAGGCATGGGATTCCCGGTGGTTTGGGAATGGGTTAAGAAGCTAAAACGAAACCTACATATTCACCTTTAATAGAATATGTACCTCCATCCTCGTTGAGAAGGATGACAACACTAACCTGCGTATTCTCCTTGTGTAGTTTACGTACCTCCGTCCTCGGTTGGGAAGGACGACAACATATAACTAACTAGACAAAACTCTATCATGAAGTCCCTCGTTTTTATATCAACTTAATCGTCGGGCCAATGGAGAACGGGTCATTAGTTAGATAGCGCTATTTAGGTTTGACAAGCCTCACACCGTGCCGCAGAGGAAGGGAGTGAACTAATGGATCTAGGCACTTGGTCAATGATGATAGACATTGACGTAGGGCACAACATGACTCAGTCAGTTGTCAATATAGTAACGGTCTAGTGCTTACATGGGGTAGCCCCCACTGGTTATGGTTTGGGAAACCAGGAACTGATTAACTACTGGTTTTCGAATGAACTTATGACTTTTGGAACAACTATAAAATGGACAACCAACTGTGAACTCGCTTAACTTTGTTGTTGATTCGTTGTTACATGCCTTGCAGGCCTTTAGGTGCATATTGTTGGAACTTGATGTCTGGGAGGCTGGAGTGGTCATGGGTCAAGATACATGGAATTGCAACACAAGACTAATGGTTTATAAACACATAATGAATGAATTATGCTTCCGCTGTATACTGTGAATTGTTTGTAACGTTGTAACACTTAATGTCAATAAATGAAAGTTTTATTTAATTATTATGCGAAGTTCAATGTGATTGGTGGCTTGGATCCTGGTACGTCACACGCCCCGTGGTAATTCTGCATGTGGTATTTTGGGGGTGTGACAAAGGGCCAAATCAACCACCCAAGAATGGAATCGTCGAGCAAAAACGGTTGATAACCTCCTAGAAGCAGCTTTTCTTGCCACCAGACCTTTCTCCATCAATTAGGAATCTGATGCCTTCACTAAACACATTCATTAAATAGTAGCCATTTTTTTAGTGTTTATTTTTTGGTGTCTAATCCGCACATATATCACCATTTCTCTTAATTTTCTTGATTGTGTATCTCTTAAATGTCAACATATACACGTGTGATTTAGTTTATGAAGATTTTTCAATGGCGAGAACCTCGACCAGAGAGTAAAAAAGGCCTAATGTTCACAATGGTGTAAAACTAAAATGGGATATACCGGGCTAGGATTCAAGTTACAGGAACAAGGGCCAAACCAACCACCCAAGAATGGAATCGTCGAGCAAAAACACTTGACAACCTCCTGGAAGCAGCTTTTCATGCCACCTGACCTTTCTCCATCAATTAGGAATCTTATGCCGTCACTGAACAATTTCCTTAAATTGTAGCCATTTTTTGAGTGTTTATTTTTTGGTGTTTAATCCGCATATAAATCACCGTTGCTCTTGATTTTCTTGATTGTATATCTCTTAAATGTCAACATATACACGTGTGATTTAGTTTACGAAGATTTTTCAATGCCAAGAACCTCGATCAGAGAGTAAAAAAGGCGTAAGGTTCACAATGGTGTAAAACTAAAATGGGATATACCGGGCTAGGATTCGAGTTACTGGAACAAGGGCCAAACCAACCACCCAAGAATGGAATCGTCGAGCGAAAACACTTAACAACCTCCTGGAAGCAGCTTTTCTTGCCACTAGACCTTTCTCTATCAATTAGTAATCTCATGGCGTCACTAAACACATTCCTTAAATTGTAGCCATTTTTTTAGTGTTTATTTTTCGATGTCTAATCCGCATATATATCACAATTGCTCTTGATTGTATATCTCTTAAATGTCAACATATACACATGTGGTTTAGTTTACGATGATTTTTCAATGCCGAGGACCTCGATCAGAGAGTAAAAATGGCGTAAGGTTCACAATGGTGTAAAACTAAAATCGGATATATCGGGCTAGGATTCGAGTTACGGGAATAAGGGCTAAACCAACCACCCAAGAATGGAATCGTCGAGCGAAAACGCTTGATAACCTCCTGGAAGCAGCTTTTCTTGCCACCAGACCTTTCATCATCAATTATGAATCTGATGCCGTCACTAAACACATTCCTTAAATTGTAGCCATTTTTTGAGTGTTTATTTTTTGGTGTCTAATCCGCATATATATCACCATTGCTCTTGATTTTTTTGACTGAATATCTCTAAAATGTCAAAATATACACGTGTGATTTAGTTTACGAAGATTTTTCAATATCGAGAACCTCAATTAGAGAGTAAAAAAGGCATTAGGTTCACAATGGTGTAAAACTAAAATGGGATATATCGGGCAAGGATTCGAGTTGCAGGAAAAAGGGCCAAACCAACCACCCAAGAATGGAATCGTCGAGAGAAAACTCTTAACAACCTCCTGGAAGCAGCTTTTCTTGCCCCCATACCTTTCTCCATAAATTAAGAATCTGATGCTGTCACTAAACACATTCCTTAAATTGTAGCCATATTTTGAGTGTTTATTTTTTGGTGTCTAATCCGCATATATATCACCATTGCTCTTGATTTTTTTGACTGAATATCTCTAAAATGTCAAAATATACACGTGTGATTTAGTTTACGAAGATTTTTCAATATCGAGAACCTCAATTAGAGAGTAAAAAAGACATAAGGTTCACAATGGTGTAAAACTAAAATGGGATATATCGGGCAAGGATTCGAGTTGCAGGAATAAGGGCCAAACCAACCACCCAAGAATGGAATCGTCGAGTGAAAACACCTGACAACCTCCTGGAAGCAGCTTTTCTTGCCACCAGACCTTTCTCCATCAATTAGGAATCTGAGGCCGTTACTAAACACATTCCTTAAATTGTAGCCATTTTTTGAGTGTTTATTTTTTGGTGTCTAATCCGCATATATATCACCATTGCTCTTGATTTTTTTCTTGGCTGTATATCTCTAAAATGTCAAAATATACATGTGTGATTTAGTTTACGAATATTTTTCAATGCCGAGAACCTCAATCAGAGAGTAAAAAAGGCATAAGGTTCACAAAGGTGTAAAACTAAAATGGGATATATCGGGCTAGGATTCGAGTTACAGGAATAAGGGCCAAACCAACCACCCAAGAATGGAATCGTCTAGCGAAAATGCTTGACAACCTCCTGGAAGTTCATTGTATATAAATATGTACCCCTTGCGACTTACCAAAACCTCCTGGAAGCAGCTTTTCTTGCCACCAGACCTTTCTCCATCAATTAGGAATCTGAGGCCGTTACTAAACACATTCCTTAAATTGTAGCCATTTTTTGAGTGTTTATTTTTTGGTGTCTAATCCGCATATATATCACCATTGCTCTTGATTTTTTTCTTGTCTGTATATCTCTAAAATGTCAAAATATACATGTGTGATTTAGTTTACGAAGATTTTTCAATGCCGAGAACCTCAATCAGAGAGAAAAAAAGGCATAAGGTTCACAAAGGTGTAAAACTAAAATGGGATATATCGGGCTAGGATTCGAGTTACTGGAATAAGGGCCAAACCAACCACCCAAGAATGGAATCGTCTAGCGAAAACGCTTGACAACCTCCTGGAAGTTCATTGTAAATAAATATGTACCCCTGTTAGTGCATTACGTCTATTGACTTCGTCTTGTATCATGAAATAGTATGTTTAATGTAATTTAGCTTGAAAGTGGTGATTTCCCTTGAAAATGTCACTTGACAGTTTCAAGCTAAATCAAGATTTCCCTTGAAAGTGTCATATCATTTCAAGGTAAATCTCCTCCACTATATATACCATTCAAGCTAAATCATTTTAGACTTTTGCACATTTGATATTTGGAGAGCTTAGATTCTAAAGAGAGAGTCTAGAGAGAGAAAGTACTCCAAGTGATTCAAGGTTCTTTGTACGTTTCAGATTTATAAATAGAATCACGTTTATATTACATCTTGTGTGTTTCGGTCTCGTTCGTGCACGGTTTCCGCACATCGCACGGTCGATTCGCAATCGTATCAGAGTAAAACCGGTCCTAACAAGTGGTATCAGAGCAGGAGCTCGATTGCATTGATCAAACAACAAGATTCGTACCAGATTACAGCGTTTTCAGATCTGAATTGCATCATTTCTTCATCATCTACTTATTCTTTCACGTTTTCTACGGTTTCTTGACAAATTGAACGGGATTTTATGGTCCGAATCGGCTGATTTTTTAGAATATTGTGCGAAAACAGTTGATCTAAAATCCTACCAAGTTTCAGATTCAAACTCCTAGCCGTTTAGGAGAAATTGAAAGTTTTATGTCCGACTTCGTAACTAACAGCTAGATTTCGCTTGAATATTCTGAAGATTTCGCTTGAACATAATGTTTGGCCTAGGTTTCGCATGAGAAATTTCATGGATTTCGCTTCAATGTGATCTTGCTTGAAGAGTTGTTTTGAGTTTTCGTTTGAAGTGGTTACAGTTTGAAAGTGTTCTCGTGATTGTTCAGTTGTCGGCACATGTGAATTGTCGATATAGTGTCTCGGTTCAATCAAATTAAAAGGAGGAGTCAAGTTTGCATGTGATATTAATAGAAGATTGTCAGATCCACCGATTGAAAATCCTAATTGTAATTAGGTTATGTAAAGGTCCAATTAAAATTGTTTGACTAAAGTTTGTTGGCCATAAATGTGTTGCACGTGAAAATTTGTCGGTTCAGAAGATTGTCATCGAAACAATTTGGCATGTGAATTCAGAATTTTGGCTCAATCACGTTTGGTTGTTAATAAAGTCAAGTGAAACCCACTAGTTGAACGGTCCAATCATTGAAGGTTATTGCATGTGAAGTAAAAAATTGAATTTTTGTATCTGATCTTGTCGGCTAAGTGAACTTTGAGGCCCAATGAAATTGTTTTGAAATTAAAGTTGTCAGGCTTTGAGAAGTGTTTGTTGGATATTTGCAAGAGTTCGGTCCAATCAGAAAATAATAGGTTAAAAATTCATTTGATACTAGATTTCATGTGACTTTAATTGAACGGCCTAATCAAGTGATAGTGTGGACAGCCCAAAAATCACGTAAATAAAACAGGTGTCGGCCCATGTGACTTTGATTTTGAAGGTGAAATAGGATTAAAGTTGATTTGTTAATTGACGGCTACATTAATTGAAGATTGTTATTGCACGTGGTTTGATTCAACTTTGCACGTGATTTTGCATTAAAGTCAAAGATTCAGCCGTCACTCAAAACGGACAACACATTTGTCGTTTAGTACCATACTTTGAGAAGTTATCCGTTCAGACAGCTCCAATCCCACCCGAACGGACAGCGTTGTCACGCGATTATTGTCACTGTTGACTTGTGTTGACTCACTTGATCGGATACTTGTCCGTTTCAGTTGGTTGATATTCTTGTTGAAAATAATCATTGTTATTTGATTGTTTCTTGTGTTGTGATTTACGAGGTGTGAATATCAAGGTTTACATCATGGCTGAAAACAAAGAAGAAAATATTGTTGCTGAGATTAAAGAGAAAACAAGAGAAGAGATTTTGAGTGAGAAAACTTATCGAGAAAGAAATGTTGTCTACAACAGAATGGATGACATGCAGGAGGAGTACGAGATGGCTGTCGGTAGCAAAAGATGGGATAAAAAAAGAGAATGCTATTATAACAGAGAAGGAGAACCGGTTGTTCCCAAGAAAGACATAATTTTCGATGATGTTCTTCTCAAAGTCCCGTTGAGAGCTGAATACTATAGAAATGTATTGAAAGATGAAACATACGTTAAGAGATTTGAAAAGGAGATCAGATATGCTATGTTATCGTGTCTGAGAAAAAAGGGATGAGGAGAGAATGAAGAAGAATGTTGAAGAAATGGTGAACGATCTGAAGAAAGATGCTGAAGAGGTTAAAACAGAAACTGGTGAAGCTGAAGCTGTGAAGGAAATCAAAAGTGAAGACGTTGTTGTGAATGAAGAAGTTGAGAAAGCTGTTACTGAAGAACAGCAGATTGAAGAAGAGGTGAAGAAAGAAGAAAAAGAAGAAAAGAATGAGAATGAGGAAGCTGATAATGTTGGTGATGAAGTCGATGTTGAAGAAAAGCAGAATGTTGCTGAGCAGATAGAGGTTGCTGAAAACATCGAAGTGCAAATCACTGAGGTAAATTCTGATTCTGAAAATTTGAAACAGATTGATCAGTGCAAGAAATGCATGGAACCGTGCAGAGCTTGTACTGAAAAAGATGAGCAATTTAGAACAAGAGATCTTGAGTTCACAAAAATTGAAAAGATTTTCAAAGGAAAATGCAAAGAAATGCTAGAAAAAGAAAAAGTTTTTAGAAAGTTTCGGATCTGAGTAGCGAAGCTCTGCCGAATCGTCTCTAAGGTGTAAATCAGTATCATATCAATATAAGAGACATTATAATTACATCGAGTGTCCGTTTCTTTGATTCCGCCTCTGATTCGGATAAACGACTCTTCTGAACGACTCAGTTAGGTCATACAGCGATCCAACAAGTGGTATCAGAGATAAAGTTTCTTGTGCATAAAACATGAATCTTTGGAACATTTGGACAGACGTTTTGATGAATTGATTGATAAGATAGATAAATATGAGATAAAGTTTTCAAATGCTGAAAAAATTTCAAAATTTGCTGATGCATTACCTCTAGAATGGGATGAATTTTTGAATGAACTAAAAAGAAATGCAAATTTCTCAAAGTTTTCATTTAGAGAATTCTTAAATAAGCTTCGATTACATAAGTTTGATAAAGAAAAAAGAAAAGAAGAGTTGATGTATGAGATGAAAAAGGATTTAGAAAAGATAAATTTGGAAGTGATCATCGAAATGAGAAAAAGATTTTCTGTATGTCTTGCTGCAAAAAATGTCATGAAATATGATATTAAGAGATGTTGTTTTATTGATGAATATGCAAACCCTCTTGATTTTGTTAAATTTTTTTGTGCATGAACATTTAGGATGGAAACAAAGAAAGAAGCTGATGTTGAAAAGATGGATGAAAAATGCTCAAAATGTGATAAACTTGGAGCAGACAATGCCAAATTTTTGAGTGATGCGGAGAATTTGACATTGGAAAACAAAGCTTTGAAAGATGGGAAGAAAGCTGACGATGAACAGATTCTGGAGTTGCGCTTGAACTGTGAGAAATTGAGATCTGAAAACGACAAACTTTTGGAGAATGTTGAGAGTTTGTCATCAGAAAATAAAAAGTTTTTAAAGAAAATGATGAGAAACTTTCAGAAAAATGTAACAAATTAGAGAAAGAAAATGAAGTTTTGAAAGAAAATGTTTTGAAAATGACAAATGAATGTGAACAAAAAGAAATTGCTTGTCAAGAAATGAAAAAGGAATATGACTCAATGAAATTATCATATCACATTACAAAAGAGTCATATGATAAAGTGAAAGACGAAATGAAATATGCTCAATCAAGAATGAATTATATGTCTGAAACAACCAAAGAACTTAAACGAATGTATGCTATAAAACAAGATGTTGTTAATTCCTATATTGAGGATATTGCTAAGTTGAAGCGACAGATTGCTGATTTAGAACAGGATAACAACAAGTTAAAGAGTTACCATGTGTCGTCATATGTGCTTGAACGAATTTTCAATATAAAACCGGGTGATGGTGAGTCTGAGCAGAATAAGAAAGGCATTGGCTCAGAGTTTCATCAAGTTCCACCACCGGGAAAATTTGCATTTTATGATGAGGAAAAGGTCGAAAAAGCTTTCAACATGGTAGATCAATTGCCAGACAACATTGACATAACCTATTCCAAATCTGATGAGTCTCATGATTCAGAGGTGGTAGGTAAAGTCGTTGAAAGTGTGTTGGAAGAAGAGTCAGTTGATACAGGTAAATCTGAATCACAGGATGAAGATGAAGGAAATCTTCATGATGGATATCTGAAAAACACAAAATCCGAGAAAAATTTGAATGATGATTCAAAAGGATTGGTTTACACCATGATTGGATCGGACAAATTGTTCTTAGATGTTGTATTCCCGATTCAGAATGTGATTTCAGAAAAGGTTGACAAAGTTTTCAAAATGGTTGAGATTGAGAAGTCTGAGATTTCAAAGTTTGTTGGTAAGAGTCGTAAAGGTTCGTATAACAAACCTGGTTTCAAAAAGAAGAACATGAAGGCTGGTTTGGGTTATAAGAAGAAACAGAATCGAAACAAAAATGAGATGCCAAATTATCAGGCAAAAATGAGTTTTGTTCAAGGAGGCAGTTTAGAAAAAGAAAAAGAACTCAAAATGAGACAGTCTAATGATGAATTCTTTGCTAAAAAGAGAAAGCAACAACCACAGGTCAAAGATGTGTCCATGAGAACATGTTTCAAATGTGATCAAAAAGGACATCTTGCACACAAGTGTCCTAATCTAAAACCTGTGGATGTTGATCAAAAGAAGATTGATGCTGAGAAACAAAAATCTGAGAATGTGAGACAAAGGTCAACCAGATTTGACTCAAAACAAACTTGGAGGTATAACACAAACAAGTTTGCTTCGAATAAAAACTGGAAATCAGACCCGAATAGGTTCGATTCAAGACAGACCTGGAATTCTCACACACCCAGATTCAGAACAACACAGGGTTGGAAAACCATAGTTGATATGACAAAACCTCAAGAGTTTTGGAAACCAAGAGTTGTTGTTCAAAATCAAAATGTTCAAAAAGTTTCACATTTTTACAAACGAGGAACACCAAAAGGTCAAACATGGAGTGTAAAGAAACATGTTGATTTGGTAAAAGATGAGAAAGTTGAAGTTAAAATTGAGAAAGTTTTTGTGAAAAATGACAAAGAATTTCCAGCATTGAATGAAAATTATTGTGTTGAAATGCCTAAGGTTCAACAGACCTGGGCTAAATTGTTCAAGTAATTGAGTAATTTGTTTGTGCAGGTGCTCATGGAATTCAAAGATTGTGAGAATGGAGGTTGGAGCAGCCTGGCACAACGAGGAGAGGAGGCTGTTGGATCCTGTGTTGGTTGAAACAGGAAGTTTATATGTTTTCTGTAAATAAATAAACAATATTTCAAAAATCCTAAAAATTGAAAAATTTGAAAAACCAAAAATATGTTTGTTTTTAATTTTTGTCAAATATTCAAAAATACAAAAATATGTGTTGATTGAATACGCCGAAACCCTCACGGCTGAACAAACATGATTACTTTCATCAGATTGAAAAACGGTTTTCAAACTGTAAAATATCAATGTGTTGTAAATCATGGGGGTATGTTAGATTTTCTGCAAATCAGTACACTTTTAGCAGAAAATGGATGGCGAGACAAAGCTATCAGTGTTGGTTGTCAAATTTTCTTTATATGATTTTGCATTTTAGGGGGAGAAAAATTGTCATTAGAAAATACAAAAACATTTGAAAATTTGAAAAAGTCAAAAACATGATAAAATTCAAAAATTGAGTTTTTGCGTAAAAAGAAGAAATGATTGTACATCAGTAGACAGTTACAGTATGCTAAAGAAATGGAAAGTTTAAATGTGTTAAACAATCTCACCGTGGATGTGTCGGTAGATTTGTATACATTTAGTAAACTTTTTCGGGATATAAACATAAAATTCACACTTGCTTATTTCGTGGGGAACACTACTTGGATATATAGGTAACCCCTGAAATCTCGTTTGAAAGGTCTCATAATCTGATATACTAGGTCTTTATACTCAATGATGTCTGGGGTATTATTCCGGGATTTTTGCTGAACGGTAGTTCTGACCTAGTCCTTGGATAATACTTTCTGCAAATGCTTGAAACATAGCATAAACCCTCAGCATGCCGATGAAACAATAAAATTGATAGTCGATGCTGTTGTAGCTAAAAGATCCTCTAAAGGGGACATTCCAAAAAGTCGAAGCTGATATCTCTCTGCGTATACGGAAGTATCGACCTGAGATCCCTCGGCCCTCGCATACCTAATTTATGTCCAGATATCATTGTAGTATACTCACCTGTAAGACTGATTATTGGGATTCTGGATACGGGAGTATATTCAAGAGGTGGGACACATGAATAGGTTTAAGTTCTTAATATACCTAATTCGTATCCTGAATCAGTTGAAATTTGTATGAAAATTTAAGTGGACAAGTATATCGACAATCTAAGTGAATTGTTTAATTCTTACTGTGTAACTAAGCTCAACGGTACTTGTGACTTGTCATAAACTGATATGATCCTCTGACGTATACTCAAACAAAAATATTGTTTGTAAATATGTTTGTACATATTTCTTTACTGCTTTATATTTTCAGAAAATACAAAAAGATTTTGATTTCTGCTTTATTTTCGACAACTGATGTCTGAGTGCTGAGTTTCAAAATCTAAGTAAGCTAATTGTGTTTCTGAAAATAAAACAAGTTCATTAATTTGAAACTTGAAATTTCTAATTTCAAAAACAGTTTGTGATATCTCCAAGGTCATTAACTTGAACTTGGATGATAAACTGTGAGGGAGTTGGATTCTTTAACATTGCCAGATCAATGAAGTTTGTTGATAGGGGGAGTGGATTAGAGAATTTGATTGAGAATTCAAAATGATGTTACTCATAAATGTTTGAGAAATTGCAGATGATAGTCCAGACTACGATCCCGAAAGCAGAGTCTAAGGGGGAGTCTGAAGACAAATTTGAAACAAAGAAAAGCTTGTAGATGGAAAGCTAGGTGTCGATCCCAAAGCACGAAAGCTTGATGAAAGGGGGAGCCTGAAGCTGATAGAAGAAGAGAGTGATGGATGCGTACAATGTTACAATCTAAGTGAGGATGCAGAATGATCAAGACTGAAGAAGGTGTCATAACAGAGAATAGTCACTGAAGACTTCGTCAATATCCGAGGGGGAGTCTGTTAGTGCATTACGTCTATTGACTTTGTCTTGTATCATGAAATAGTATGTTTAATGTAATTTAGCTTGAAAGTGGTGATTTCCCTTGAAAATGTCACTTGACAGTTTCAAGCTAAATCAAGATTTCCCTTGAAAGTGTCATATCATTTCAAGCTAAATCTCCTCCACTATATATACCATTCAAGCTAAATCATTTTAGACTTTTGCACATTTGATATTTGGAGAGCTTAGATTCTAGAGAGAGAGTCTAGAGAGAGAAAGTAATCCAAGTGATTCAAGGTTCTTTGTACGTTTCAGATTTATAAATAGAATCACGTTTATATTACATCTTGTGTGTTTCGGTCTCGTTCGTGCACGGTTTCCGCACGTCGCACGGTCGATTCGCAATCGTATCGGAGTCAAAACAGGTCCTAACAACCCCTTGCGACTCACCAAAACCTCGTGGAAGCTGCTTTTCTTGCAACCAGACCTTTCTCCATCAATTAGGAATCTGATGCCGTTACTAAACACATTCCTTAAATTGTAGCCATTTTTTGAGTGTTTTTGTTTTTTGGTGTCTAATCCGCATATATATCACAATTGCTCTTTATTTTCTTGACTGTATATCTCTTAAATGTCAACATATACACGTGTGATTTAGTTTACGATGATTTTTCAATGCTGAGTACCTCGATCAGAGAGTAAAAATGGCGTAAGGTTCACAATGGTGTAAAACTAAAATCGGATATATCGGGCTAGGATTCGAGTTACGGGAATAAGGGCTAAACCAACCACCCAAGAATGGAATCGTCGAGCGAAAACGCTTGATAACCTCCTGGAAGCAGCTTTTCTTGCCACCAGACCTTTCTCCATCAATTATGAATCTGATGTCGTCACTAAACACATTCTTTAAATAGTAGCCATTTTTTTAGTGTTTATTTTTTGGTCTCTAATCCGCACATATATCACCATTTCTCTTAATTTTCTTGACTATGTCTCTCTTAAATGTCAACATATACACGTGTGATTTAGTTTATGAAGATTTTTCAATGCCGAGAACCTCGATCAGAGAGTAAAAAAGGCCTAAGGTTCACAATGGTGTAAAACTAAAATGGGATATGCCGGGCTAGGATTCGAGTTACAGGAACAAAGGCCAAACCAACCACCCAAGAATGGAATCGTCGAGCGAAAACACTTGACAACCTCCTGGAAGCAGCTTTTCGTGCCACCTGACCTTTCTCCATCAATTAGAAATCTGATGCCGTCACTGAACCAATTCCTTAAATTGTAGCCATTTTTAATGTTTATTTTTTGGTGTTTAATCCGCATATAAATCACCATTGCTCTTAATTTTCTTGATTGTATATCTCTTAAATTTCAACATATACACGTGTGATTTAGTTTACGATGATTTTTCTATGCCAAGAACCTCGATCAGAGAGTAAAAAAGCCATAAGGTTCACAATGGTGTAAAACTAAAATGGGATATACCGGGCTAGGATTCGAGTTACGGGAATAAGGCCAAACCAACCACCCAAGAATGGAATCGTCGAGAGAAAACTCTTGACAACCTCCTGGAAGCAGCTTTTCTTGCCCCCATACCTTTCTCCATAAATTAAGAATCTGATGCTGTCACTAAACACATTCCTTAAATTGTAGCCTTTTTTTGAGTGTTTATTTTTTGGTGTCTAATCCGCATATATATCACCATTGCTCTTGATTTTTTTGACTGAATATCTCTAAAATGTCAAAATATACACGTGGGATTTTGTTTACGAAGATTTTTCAATATCGAGAACCTCAATTAGAGAGTAAAAAGGGCATAAGGTTCACAATGGTGTAAAACTAAAATGGGATATATCGGGCAAGGATTCGAGTTGCAGGAATAAGGGCCAAACCAACCACCCAAGAATGGAATCGTCGAGCGAAAACACCTGACAACCTCCTGGAAGCAGCTTTTCTTGCCACCAGACCTTTCTCCATCAATTAGGAATCTGAGGCCGTTACTAAACACATTCCTTAAATTGTAGCCATTTTTTTAGTGTTTATTTTTTGGTGTCTAATCCGCATATATATCACCATTGCTCTTGATTTTTTTCTTGGCTGTATATCTCTAAAATGTCAAAATATACATGCGTGATTTAGTTTACGAAGATTTTTCAATGCCGAGAACCTCAATCAAAGAGTAAAAAAAGCATAAGGTTCACAAAGGTGTAAAACTAAAATGGGATATATCGGGCTAGGATTCGAGTTACAGGAATAAGGGTCAAACCAACCGCCCAAGAATGGAATCGTCTAGCGAAAACGCTTGACAACCTCCTGGAAGTTCATTGTAAATAAATATGTACCCCTTGCGACTCACCAAAACCTCCTGGAAGCTGCTTTTCTTGCCACCAGACCTTTCTCCATCAATTAGGAATCTGATGCCATTACTAAACACAATCCTTAAATTGTAGCCAATTTTTGAGTGTTTTTGTTTTTTGGTGTCTAATCCGAATATATATCCCCATTGCTCTTTATTTTCTTGACTGTATATCTCTTAAATGGCAACATATATACGTGTGATTTAGTTTACGAAAATTTTTCAATGTGGAGAACCTAGATCAGAGAGTAAAAAAGGCGTAATGTTCACAAGGGTGTAAAACTAAAATGGGATATACCGGGCTAGGATTCGAGTTACAGGAAAAAGGGGCAAACCAACCACCCAAGAAAGGAATCGTCGAGCGAAAACACATGACAACCTCCTGGAACCAACATTTCTTGCCACCACACCTTTCTCCATCAATTAGGAATCTAATGCCGTCACTAAACAAACTCCTAAAATTGTAGCCATTTTTTGAGTGTTTATTTTTTGGTGTCTAATCCGCATATAAATCACCATTGCTCTTGATTTTCTTGACTGTATATCTCTTAAATGTTATCATATACACATGTGATTTAGTTTACGAAGATTTTTCAATGCCGAGAACCTCGATCAGAGAGTAATAAAGGTGTAAGGTTCACAATGGTGTAAAACTAAAATGGGATATACCGGACTAGGATTCGAGTTACAGGAACAAGGGCCAAACCGACCACCCAAGAATGAAATCGTGGAGCGAAAACACTTAACAACCTCCTGGAAGCAGCTTTTCTTGCCACCATACCTTTCTCCATAAATTAGGAATCTGATGCCGTCACTAAACACATTCCTTAAATTGTAGCCAATTTTTTAGTGTTTATTTTTTGGTGTCTAATCCGCATATATATCTCCATTGCTCTTTATTTTCTTGACTGTATATCTCTTAAATGTCAACATATACACGTGTGATTTAGTTTACAAAGATTATTCAATGCCGAGAACCTAGATCAGAGAGTAAAAAAGGCGTAAGGTTCAGAAGGGTGTAAAACTAAAATGGGATATATCGGGCTAGGATTCGAGTTACAAGAATAAGGGCCAAACCAACCACCCAAGAATGGAATCATCGAGCGAAAACGCTTAACAACCTCCTGGAAGCAGCTTTTCTTGCCACCAGACCTTTCTCCATCAATTAGGAATCTGAGACCGTTACTAAACACATTCCTTAAATTGTAGCCATTTTTTAGTGTTTATTTTTTGGTGTCTAATCCGCATATATATCACCATTGCTCTTGATTTTTTTCTTGATTGTATATCTCTAAAATGTCAAAATATACATGTGTGATTTAGTTTACGAAGATTTTTCAATACCGAGAACCTCAATCAGTGAGTAAAAAAGGCATAAGGTTCACAATGGTGTAAAACTAAAATGGGATATGTCGGGCTAGGATTCGAGTTACAGGAATAAGGGCTAAACCAACCACCCAACAATGGAATCGTCGAGCGAAAATGCTTGACAACCTCTTGGAAGTTCACTGTAAATAAATATGTATCCCTCGCGACCCACCAAAACCTCCTGGAAGCTGCTTTTCTTGCCACCAGACCTTTCTCCATCAATTAGGAATCTGATGCTGTTACTAAACACATTCCTTAAATTGTAGCCATTTTTTTAGTGTTTATTTTTTGGTGTCTAATCCGCATATATATCACCATTGCTCTTGATTTTCTTGACTTTATATATCTTAAATGTTAACATATGCACGTGTGATTTAGTTTACAAAGATTTTTCAATGCCGAGAACCTCGATCAGAGTGTAAAAAAGGTGTAAGGTTCAGAACGGTGTAAAACTAAATTGGGATATACCGGGCTAGGATTTGAGTTACAGGAACAAGGGCCAAACCAACCACCCAAGAATGGAATCGTCGAGCGAAAACACTTGACAACCTCCTGGAAGCAGCTTTTCTTGCCACGAGATCTTTCTCCATCAATTAGGAATCTGATGTCGTAACTAAACACATTCCTTAATCATCATGTGTTTATGTGTTTGCCAAATACTCATCTTGTGCTTGTTTATTTTTCATAAATGAGTGCTTTGGACTACATTTTTTTGAACGATTCGTCTGATGTGGAGATTGAGCAAAGGGATATTCCTGGGGGTGGTCCCTCCATAGTTCGTCGTGCCGAGCATGTTAGAACTGCTGTGGATTTAGAATGTGTCTCTATTCAGCCTATTGTGGATAGCTCCTCTGCCAAGAAGCAACTTGTCCCGATTCGTAGGTCTACCATGGGAGCTTCGTCTCCTAACGTTTATCCTCAGTCTTCTGATCCTATCTATGTTGATAGTGGTGATGAAGATGATGCTAATGTAATTGCTTCTGTTACTGGTGTGAAACTTATTAAGAAAGAGGTTCCGGAAGCTTCTGGTGGGGCAGGCGATGCTCCTGGTCTCAAGATATCTGCTGTTTTGAAGAAGCCAAATGAGACCAAGAGAAGTGTTCCTGAGAAAGTTGTTTATGCTTCTAGTGAAGTTAAGGCGTCAAAGATTGTTTTGAAAAAGAAGGTTAAATGGGGATCTTCTAAGCCTGCTTCCACTGGGGGAGGGGCTTCTAGTGAGATTGAGAAGGAACCTTTTTCGTCTGTGGTTGTTAAGGAGAAAGAGAAGGAGATGGTAGAAGGGAAGGTAGAGATGGTTGTGAAAGAGAAGGTGGAGGTTGACAAGGGAAGGGGCCTATTAAGGCTGATTTACTTGTTTTTGTGCCTCAATGGAAGTTTCACACTTATGACACTACCAAGAGAAGTGATGTTTGCCATGATATGTTGAAGAATATGGATACTCCTGCCGAGAGAGATGCCTTGTCAAAGTTGTCTGATGAAGATGCTGCCTACCGGATTATTACCCTAGCTGCTCGTCTGGTCACTTCTCTTCCTGATAGCATTGAGCATTGGGCTGCCTCAGTTAGTAAAAACGATGAGCTTGCTGCCTCCTTGCATAAGATAGAAGAGGAGTTGAAAACTTCCCAAGAAGACCTGGCAGCTTTTTCAGGTTAGGGTAAATGATCTTGAAGGTCAATTGCCTTCTTCCTAGGCCAAAATAGATGATGAAATGAGGAAGGTTAAGGTATATGTTGGGTAGTTGTTTGACTTCAACAACCATCTTGCCACGGAAAGGGCCGCGTTTGGGATTGAAAGGGCCAAGTATAGGCAAGAGCGAGTTGCCGATGAAGCAGTTACGGAAGAGCTGAGGTAACAAGTGGAACAGTTGTAGGAGGACAGGAAATGGTTGATTGGCTCTGGCATTTGCCTTTTTGTGACTTATCTTCTCTATAGCTAAGAGTTTAATCTTCATCTTGCAGGTATATATTCGAAGGCAATGGCTCATGGTCGTCATACGTGCCTTATTGCAGGATTTGATGTTGCTTCTTAGGGGGAAGCTATAGAGAAGCTTCCTGCCTTTAAGCCAGACTCTCTTCCTAAGTTTGTGGATATTGTGAAGAAGATGGAGGCTCTTTCTTATCCCTATGTGGAGGCTTTGTCCCTGGATGGTTGATTGTCCTATAGCTGAGCTGGAAGCTCTAGAGCCAGTAGGTCTGAACAAGGAGCTTTGTGAGCAGTTGCTCTCTGTGGCTTCCATTAAGCGGGCCTTGTTTAAGGCTAGCGATGAGGAAGGTGGTGATGCTGGCCCCTCTTCAAAGAAGTTGAATGTAACCCTCAAGCCTGAGCCAATTTCTTCTATATCTATTCCCATCGATGCCCCCCTTTGTCTTTTGTGAGGGGTGAGCTGACTCATCCTATTTCTTGTGATAATGAAGACCTTGGTGATCTAGATGGATTATATGATGATCTTCCCTAGAGTAAGAATCCCCTCTTTGGGGATGCTGGTGGTTCTGGCTCAGCTTGATGATCTTTTCTACTTTCTATTGTGCTTGTAATATGAACACTTTAAATTTTCTTTTGTAGTTGTTTGTGGTTTATTGTGACCTTATGAGGACTTATCATGTATGGACTATGTTATCTTTATTAATGAAACGTAGCTTCCCCGTTAGGGGTGTTTAGCTTCCCTTTATGTTTTAAACTTGTGTGTTTATATTGCTTTTTCTTCCTGTGATATTTTGTTATCAAACTTGTGTTTGGCTTGTGTCATGGGGGAATTTACGTTTTAGTTTCCCTTTGACAGTTGTATTTTGTGTTTTGCAATGTCTTTGCCCCCAAGGATTTCAAAACTAAGTGCTGCAGTCACTTGGCTTGAATCTTTTAGGAAAGAATCAATGCAAGTTGTTGTAGTTCTATCTCTTTTCTAGTCCACATTTCATTTTTATTATTTTGGTATATTGGACATGGGCTTATTATGTTTTATATGTATTAACCTATGAAGCTGAATTGGTGTGAGGTGCTTACCCTCTTTCATGGAATTGTTTTCTTTTTGTTTTTAAGTCCATGGAGTCATATTGTTTCAGGAACTCACCCTTTATACAGGAAGGTATAACGCCTTGTTCCCTGTAGAGCGATATGGCCTAGGAGCTCATCCTTTTTCATGGGTAGATATAGTGTCGGATCCCATGGAGCTTTGTTTGGAGGAGCTTACCCTTAGGATAGAACAATGATAAATTTCTTAACAAAAGTGTTATCTTTGTTTCCATTATGTGAATATTGCCAAGTACAAGTTTGTTTTCATTATTACATTAGTTATTTAGACTATGAATTTCTTGAGGTGTTTTCCGTTCCAATGCCTTGGTACCTTCTTGCCATCAGGTGTCTCAAGTTTGTAGGAATCTCCTTTGTGTGCTTCACTGATAACGTATGGGCCTTCCCATTATGGGCCCATTTTTTCTAGATCTCCTTACCTACTTGCCTCATTGTTTCTAAGTACTAGGTCACCAGGTTTGAAGGCTTCTTTCTTGACCCATGCATTGTAGTAGACCTCCATTTCTATTTATACCTTGCTTCTCGGATCAAAGTGGCTTCTCTGGCTTCCTCAAGTAAGTCAAGGTTCAAAAGTATCTTTGAATCATCTGAGGTGTTGTTTTTCCTTTAACTTCTTAATGTTATAACTCCGATCGATGCAGGTATCACAACTTCTGAGCTGTATACGAGGCTGTATGGGGTCTTCTGGTGGCTCATCTTTTCTAACGTGCGAATGGCCCATAATACAATGGGGAGCTCCTCTACCCATTATTTTCCGTATCTTCCTAGCTAAGTTTTCAACCCCTCTACAATGCTGCGATTCATTCGCTCTACTTGTCCGTTTAATTGTGGGTAACAAACAGAGCTGAAGACCTGCTTGATCTGAAGATCTTGACACCAAGTACTGAATGATTTTTCTACGAACTGCTTCCCATTATCGGTTACTATCTCCCCTGGTAGCCCAAACCTACACACTATCTGCTCCCAGACAAAGTTGATGACATTTTTTCCTAAGACTTTTGCTAATGGCTTAACCTCTAGCCATTTTGTGAAATAGTCTACTGCTACCAAGAGGAATTTCACTTGTCCAGCTGCCTTCGGGAAGGGCCCCACTATGTCCATTCCCCATTTATAGAATGGCCAGGCAGCTAGGATGGGGATGAGGTCATGCTTCGGGCTTGCCTTGACTGGAGCGTGTAGTTGGCATGCTTCACATTTGTGGATGACTTCGGTCGTATCTTTGTGCATCGTGGGCCAGAAGTAACCCATATTCATTAATTTTGCCACAATTGTTCTTACTCCCGCGTGGGATCTGCAGATGCCCTCGTGGACTTCTTTTATCAAGTAGTTGCTTTGGTTTGGACCTACACAGCGTAGTAACGGGGAGAGGTAACTTTTTTTGTAAAGCTTCCATTCTTCTAGGGCGTATTGTTTGGCTTTCGTTCTGATCTTGGCAGCTTCTGCCTCTTCGGGGGGAGCTTTCCTTCTTCCAGGAACCGCTGGATGGGCGTCATCCATGTGTCTTCATTTTCTACTACCACGTCCTAGATCTCAGCTTATCTTGCCTTGAGTACTTCGACAAGTACCTTCTTTGTAAGGTGTGCAAATGTTAAGGAAGCTAGCTTACTCAAGGCATCAGCTTGCTTGTTCTTTGTTCTTGACATTTGAGTTAGTGAGCAAGATTCGAAGCTGCCCATCACTTCCTATACTTTCTCCTTGTACTTTATCATTGATGGTTCCATTACTGTGTATTCTCCTCCCACTTAGCTTGCTACCAATCTTGAATCGGTGAAAGCATGCAGCTCCTTTACCTTCATGGTTCTAGCTAGGCGCAACCCAGCTAATAACGCTTCATATTCAGCTTCGTTAATTATGAAGGCAAAGTCAAGATGGAGTGCATAAGTATATTCGGTTCCGTGGGGGTCTGTGATGATGAGACCTGCCCCGGAACCTTCTATACAAGAAGCTCCATCTGAAAAATAATGTCCACTTCCCTGGTATTATCATTTGGCACCCTTCTTCTTCTATCTCATTTACCTCCTTGATTATAGGCATTTCTGTCAAAAAATATGCCAGCACCTGCCACTTATAGGCCTTCCTTGGTATGTACTTAATCTTGTGCTCCCCTAGCCCTACGACCCACTTAGCCAATCCTCCTGAATCTTCAGGCTTTTCTAGGATGGATCTTAGTGGCTGATCGGTGATGACCTGAATTGGGTGAGCATGGAAGTATCTTCTTAGCCTTTTAGCCATGTGTACTAGTGATAGTACCAGCTTCTCGATTGGGGAGTAATTGACTTCAGCTGCTTTTAGAGCCTTGCTCACGAAATACACCAGTATTTGCTTTTTTCCTCTTTCCACCACAAGCACATAGCTTATTGCTTCTTCTCCTGTGGATAAATGTTTTTAAGGAGCTGTTAGTATATATGAGCGTGAGCATAGGGCTCGCGGTTTATAAAGTAAATGAGATATTTATAGTCTTTGGACATACCGACAGGTAGACTATTATTGTTTCTTCTTTCATGGGTGCTGCCATGGTTGGTAGGGAAGCTATGAGCTCCTTGAGTGCTATGAAGGCTATCTTTCCATTGAGGCTTTCGACCTCCTTTTTGGTTTTTGGAGACTTCATTTCTATAACGGCTCAGACTTTGTCCGGATTTGCTTTTATACTTTGTTTCCCCACTATGTGACTGAGGAACTTGCCTTATTCGAACCCAAAGGAACATTTGTTTGGGTTTAATTTCATGTTGATTGCTTTGAGGTTATGGAACGTTTCTTTGATATCTTGGAGCAAGTCTTCTTCCATGTGACTTTTTATTACAAGATCATCGATGTATACTTCCATATTGTTGGTGCATCTACTGTCTGTTTACTACGTCTTAATCGAGTCTTATGTCTAGATAGGTTGAATGAGTGCACAACAGTGATTGTATTAGGGTTTGATTATGTTTTAGGAGGTAATTCCGTTTGAAGGTGGTCCTGGACAAGTTCAAACGAAATCATCAAGGTAATTCCGTTTGAGCATGGTTCCGTTTGAGCATGGCTGTGTCAGCTTCAAACGAAACACCTACACCTATATATAGGGTTGTGCTAGGTTCATTTGAAACAGACCTGATCTTGTGTGTGAGTCAAGGTGCTGCCAAAATTGTGTCAGAATCATTGTAAAAGGCTCTACAAATCAGTAATAGGAAGAAAGTTAAAAGGAACAAGCTGTGTGACGTTTTTTACTTTGATTCCGCCTTAGAAAATGATGATGAACTGCCTTTACTGACTGTTTAGGGTCACGGAACCGATCCAACAAGTGGTATCAGAGCTCAGGACGAGGAGTTCATACCATTGCAGCTTGATTTTACCGGATTATCTCACTTCTACCTTTCTTTTCTGATTTGAATAAGTTTTCAGGGTTGAAATGGCCTAAAACTCTCACATAACAAGCGAAATATAGTGTTAACTAATCCTTGAAAGTTTTGGACTAAAATTCGGCCTAAAAACTGATACAAACACCTATTCCGTTTGAAACTGTTCGAAAAATGCTGACATCATAGGTTATTCCGTTTGAATTAACCTAATCCCGTTTGAAATTTGCACATAACCACGTTTGAAAGTGCTCATTAAATCTGATCCGTTTGAAGAATATGGGTAATTACATTTGAGGCATGTATCTCGTTTGAAAGTTTAAGTTTGAAAGTGGTTCGTTTGAAAGTTTAGTTTGAAAGTGGTTCATTTGAAAGTTTCGTTTGAAAGTGGTTCGTTTGAAAGTTTCATTTGAAAGTGGTCCGTTTGAAAGTGTCTAAGTAGTTCATGTTTGTGAGTGGATCGTTTGAAACTTGATTAGTGTTGTCTCAAATGAAATAACAGATTTCGTTTGAGAAGAGCCATTTCGTTTGAAAGACATAATATTGTTTGTACAACAATTTCGTTTGAACAGATTCCGTTTGAATCTGTCATTTTTCAAAACCAAGAACTTTCTAAGTGTTTGTTTGTTTACAGGTGATTCCGAGGTAATTCAAGGATATAAAATCAAGGAAAAAGAAATTCCTTTCAAAGATACAAGAACTGAAGAACAAAAATACCAAGCCAGAAAACAGAGAGCTCATTGGAGGTTGATGAGAATTTCTCGTATATACTGTGAAGCTAAGAAGGCAAAGAGATGGGATGCGAGTAGAGAATATTACCTTGATCCTCAAGGAAACATTGCCATTGATGATAAAACTCTTAGTGAGGAAGCTCTCATTGAATATTTTGCTGCAGAAGAAGATGCCAAACAGAGAGAATGGTGGGGAGGTGGAGAAGAGAAAGAAAAAGAAAAAGAGAGAGTAGAATCGAAGAAAAACGAAACTTCAAATTATGAACTTGTGTGCTCAAAATGCGAAAAATTCGAAGCTGACAATGTCAAACTCTTGAAAGATGTGGAGAGTTTGACATTGGAAGTCAAAAATTTAAAAGAAAATGAAAAAGAATTTCAAAATAAAATAACATTTTTAGAAAATGAAAAATTAAAAAGTGAAAAAGATTTTCAAAATCAAATAAAGATTTTAGAAGATGAAAAATCTGTTATTTTTAAAAATAATCTTGAAAAGCAAATGGAAATAAATTCTTATCTTGAGAAAATTGTTCAACTTGTAAAAGGAGTTGAATATGCTAAAAATAAAATCAAAGAGTTAGAGACGAAATTGAAAAGTTTTGAGACTGTGTCATCAATACCGGATTATATATGTCGAAAACCGATCAATTCTGTTCCAATAAGTGACAATGTCACAAATTTTGACAAAGTCAAAATTGAAGATTGTGATGATAAATCTGATGATGAAAAAGAAAAAGAAGAGAAAAGAAAAATATTTTTGGAATTAAAAGAAAATTTTAAAAATACTGTTTTGCAATCTACTGAAATAGGTGAATGCTCAAAGCAAAAACCTGTTAAGAAGATTGTTGAACAAAAACAAAAAGTTAAAAATTTGAAAAATCTTAAAAATGAAAATAAAAGCTCATCAGATCAGTCATCCAATAATTATGAAAAACCACAAAAATTTAAAAATAAAAACTCACAAAAAGTTGGTAATCAGTGGTGCAGGTTTGACCACAGTGCTCAAATGCCAAATCAAGGATACAAGAGGAGACATGAGTACCACAAGGCAAATCAATGCTACGATCTGAGCGTTTGGTATGATGATGGTGAATGGTATGATAACAGGATGTGCTACGCTTGTGGTGTTAGAGGACACATTTATGTTAACTGCCAAAGTCAAAGATTTGAAACGAGAAGGTGCAATGAATGCCAAATTAGAGGCCATATTGCAAGAGATTGCCCAATGAGATCAAAGGGAAGATCGAGGGCTGAATCTCAGGAAAAGGTGAAGAACTCAGTCAAAATTGAAGAAAAGCCCAAAGAACAGAAAGTGAAATTATCACAAGGGCAGGAAGATAGACTGAGAAAGAAAGCAATAAAATATCTAGAAAAGATTTTGTCTTCGGAGAAAAGAAAGAAAGAAAGTATTTAGAAAAGATTTTGTCCTCGGGTACAACTGATAATCTGAGAAAAAGTTCTGATGAATCAATTTGCTCAACTAACAAGGATCAGTCAAGCAAAACAAATTCATCAGATGCAAATCTGAGGACAAAAGGGGTGATAAAGAAAGAAAAATTAACTAATCTAACCAACGAAAAATCAAAGAAAGTTAATTTTTCAGAAAAAGCTTTTATCAAAGTTTTTAAGTATGAAAAAGACTGTGAAAGAATTTATACATCACAGGTTGACAAATTTGGAAAGCTTAAAAATTGTAAGCATTGGGTTCCAATAGAAAATGGCGATGAATTTGTTACAGTGAAAACAAAAGAGCCATCTTCTAGCAAGGAATTTGTTTCTTCGGAAACAAAGGAGCCACGTGTTGGCGATGAATCTGACTCTTCAAAGTCAGACAAGCCACATTCAGGCAATGATTATGGTTCGTTAAAACCAGAAGAGCCAACTGTTGAGGTAAAAACTGTCAAACCCAAGGCTGGTCAGGCTTGGGTGAATCTGTTCAAGTAAAATCCTGACTTGCCGGAGCTTCCTAGTTGGTAATCGTGAAGCATGAATCGGCATCTTTATTATGTTTTTTAAAAAAAATTGAAAATTGGTCACAAGTATGACTTGCCGGAACTCCCAGGTTGGTAAGTGAGGAGTAGGTATCAGCATCTTGAGAATTCAACTTACAAATGGTATTGGTTGGTAAGCCATGTGGTTGAAATAGAGGTTATTGATAAGAATTGAGAAAATCCACACTGACGAGCAAAAAGCTGATTTACATACCAAAGCATTTGACAAAACTCGTTTTCAATATTTGCTAAAACTGAACGTTATGAAGCTTTTATCGGTGTTGGAAGAGATTCTTGGCGTTGATGAAGGTACTATTGTAGATGATGATGTTGAGAAGCAATCTGCAATGGTTTGTCGATTTTTTTACTTGTTTTGGTATTTAGGGGGAGTAGGGTAATATTTTCAGAAAATACAAAAACAGTAAAAAATTTCAAAAATCCAAAAACATGAGATATTTTCAAAATCCAAAAAACAATAGAAAACCATAAAAGAGCTTGTGTAAAAAGGGAAAATGATAGTACATCGGCTTGACAGTCAAGGTATGCTAAAGAAATGGAATGTTTAAATGTGTTAAACAGTCTCGCTGATGATGTGCCGATAGGTTTTTGCACATTTAGTAGATTTGTTCGGGATATAAACCTAAAATCTTTACTTACTTATTTCGTGGGGAACACTACTTGGATATATACGTAACCCCTGAAATCTTGTTTGAAGGATCCCTTTTTTCTGATATACTAGGACTTTATACTCAGTGATATCTGGGGTATTATTCCGGGACTTCTGCTGAATGGAAGTTATGACCTAGTCCTCGAATAATACTTTCCGCAATGCTTGAAACATTGCATCACCCTCAGCATAAATGATAGACAATAAAATTGCTAATCAATGTTGTTGTAAAAAAGATCCTCTAAAGGGGAGACACCAAAGTCAAAGCCGTCATCTCTCTGCTGAACGGAAGTTCTGACCTGAGCTCTCACGGTTCTTTGCAATTTAACCCCTTACAGATATCATATGTGGTATACTCACCTGTAAGACTGAATATTGGGATCTGGATACGGGAGTATATTCAAGAGGTGGGACACATGTATAAGTTTAAGTCTCTAAAACACTAAATCTGTATCCTGGACAGATTGAAAATTGTGTGAAAATTTAAATGGATCAGTATATCGACAATCTAAGTGAATTGTTTAATTCTAAGTATGTAATCAAAGCTTAACGGTGCTTGTGACTTGTCGAATAACTGATATGATTTCCTAACACGCTCAACAAAAATATGTTTGTAAATAGTTTACATTCTGCATTTTATTTCTGTATTTCATTTCTAGTTTAGAAGCTTTATTAAAAATACAAAAAGATTGTACATTTTTGCTTTATTTTCCGATAAATCAAAGTGGAAAGCTGATCTTCAGATTTGAATTGAAGCAGATGCAGGAAGTTTCTGGGCTGGATGATGAGTTTGGAGCTAAAACATGATAAGTTTGTGAAAGTTGAAAAATCAAAAGCAAGTTCATTAATTTGAAACTTGTAATTTTTCAGAAAAGTTGAATAAAATGTCAGTGTGAATTATCTCTGATCAACCAAGGTTATTAATTTGGACTTGGTAGATAATTGAGTAATCAGGGTCATTAATTTGGACCTGAATACTTAAGTGGATTTCTAACACTGATAAGTGTATCAATTGTAGTTGAATGGTAAGTTTGGATTGAAACTTTTATTGTCATAAATCTTATATTTGGGTAGAGATTGTACATGAATCAAGTTGCCTATGGCAACAAAATGTCAAAGTTTGAACCAGAATTTAAAGCCCTAGCTTATCGAGAGTAGGAGTCTGCAAAAGGGGGAGTCAAGAATTCTGGTTTATCATTCAAAGGGGAGATTGAAGATTAAAGGTTGAAGAAAAAGATTGAAGGGAGTTTTACAATGTCAAGACAAAATTTGGAAAGAGACAAAGACTAAAGACTCGACGCCGAAGACTTCGTCAACATCCAGGGGGAGTCTGTTGGTGCATCTACTATCCGTTTACTATGTCTTAATCGAGTCTTATGTCTAGATAGGTTGAATGAGTGCACAACAGTGATTGTATTAGGGTTAGATTATGTTTTAGGAGGTAATTCCGTTTAAAGGTGGTCCTGGACAAGTTCAAACGAAATCATCAAGGTAATTCCGTTTGAGCATTGTTCCGTTTGAGCATGGCTGTGTCAGCTTCAAACGAAACACCTACACCTATATATAGGGTTGTGCTAGGTTCATTTGAAACAGACCTGATCTTGTGTGTGAGTCAAGGTGCTGCCAAAATTGTGTCAGAATCATTGTAAAAGGCTCTACAAATCAGTAATAGAAAGAAAGTTAAAAGGAACAAGCTGTGTGACGTTGTTTACTTTGATTCCGCCTTAGTAAATGATGATGAACTGCCTTTACTGACTGTTTAGGGTCACGGAACCGATCCAAGACACATTTCTTCTGATTTGCTTGGAGATGGACTTATCCACGAGACGTTGGTATGTTTCTCCTTCATTTTTAACCCAAAGGGCATCCTTTTTTTAACAGAAGATCCCTTTGTCGGTATGGAATGTTGTTTTCTCCTCGTCTTCTTTCATCATTTTGATTTGGTGATACCCTTTATAGGCATCAAGGAAGCACTTGTACTCAAAACCCGTGAGTGAGTCTACCTTCTAATCAATTTCTGGCAATGGGTAACAATCTTTAGGACATGCCTTGTTGAGATCTTTAAAGTCGACACACATCCTCCAAGAACCGTCGGGCTTCTTCACCATGACAGGGTTTGCTAACCAAGAGTGATGTTTTACCTCCCTTAGAATGTTATCTCCACTAGCTGTTCTACCTCCTGACAGGCAGCTAAGCTTCGCTCAGGGACTAAGCTTGTTTTCTTTTGTATGACAGGTTTGTAGGTGGCAGCTATATATAATGCATGCTCGGCTCTTTCTCTTGGTACCCCTACAATATCTCCCGAGCACCAGGCGAACACGTCCGTGTTTCCTCGGAGGAGGTCCTTCAGCCTGTGCTTGATTGTGTCGGGGAGGTGATTGTTGATTTTTATCTTTTGCTCCGGGTAAGAGTCATTGATGTTTATCTCTTCAACTGGACTTTCATTTGCCTTGCTACATTCCCCTACTTCCATTTCCATGGATGCAATCAAAAGAGCTTCTTGCGTTGTTACCAACAAGCCGATACCCTTATCCGTTGGAAACTTCATCATTACGTGTGTCGTAGACACTACAGCGTCAAATGCTAAAAGTCCTGGCCTTCTTATCAATAGGTTATAGTTTGAAGGGAAGCTTATGACAATGAAAGTGAGCTCCTATGTTCTTGTCTTCGTCCCTGAAACATAAGTTGAGTGTTAGCTTCCCTAAGGGTTGTACCTTTTCCTAGGTGAAGCTTCTAAGGGATGTGTCAGTGGCTTGTAGACGAGCTTTTGTTTCACTTTTGAGTTGGTCGAAACATCTTTGATACATGATATTGGAGGCAGCTCCTGGATCCATGTACACTCTGTCGAGTAGGGAACCTTCTATTTCAGCTTCCATGATGATAGGATGCTCCTGCTTGTCGTTCGGATACATAGGAGAGAACAAATGAACTATTGGTTCTATGGTGTGGTCCTCCTCCTTTTCCCTTCTTGTTTGTTTTCTGACCATACCATGTTTATGTTGACCTCTTTCTTCCCCTCCTTTTTGTCTTTTATTTCTTTCACTAAGTGAGCCAGTTCCCTGATTGACAGCTTCTTCTATCCTCTTTTTCAACTGGTAGCAATCATTGGTGTGGTGCCCTATGTCGTTATGGAAGGCACAAAATTTGTTTGCGTCTCTTTTGCTAGAAGCTTTGGACATAGGTCTGGGAGGTTGAAAGTTGTACTTGACCTCCTCTGGTGACAAGATTTCTTGGGGTGTCTTGGTGAGGAGGGTGAAGATCTAATTATCTTTGTCTTGATTTCTATTTGGACGAGGAGATCTTTTTCTATTTTCGAATCTTCTCCCTTCATCGAACCTGAATGGTCATCGATCTATGAAGGGTTAGAATCTCGACCTTTTAGACGAGGGAGGTGGCTCCCTACAGCTTCCTTGTTCTCTCTTATTGGCTGCTTGTTTTTCCAAGGCTTCCTCACCCTTTAATAATGACTATGCCCTTTCAAAAGCTTCTTCCATTATCTGGGGGGGTTATTTTCATGGAACCTCCTTAGAAGCTTCTTGGGTTTTATGGCGTTCATGAAGGAGAATACCCTCATCTTTTCAGTTGCCCCACTATACATCAAACCTTCCCTTTTAAACCTTTGTATGAAGGTCCGGAGGTCATCATGGTCCTTCTACTGGATCCGATGCATGACGGTAGCATCCCTTGTGCATTTCTTTTGAGGGGTGAAGTTAGCTACCAAGATTTTATGTAGGTCATCGAAGGACTTTATGCTTCTAGTAGGGAGCCCACAAAACCATAATCTAGCTTCCCAATGAGGGTTTGCATGAACGTATGGAAACATTCAGCGTTATTCCAACGCTCAACCAAAGCAGCTCCTGTGAAGACCTGGAGATGGTCCTCGGGATCTTCCAAACCATCGTACGTCTTAACATTTGATGGCATCTTTATCTGTGTCTGGAAGACATAACTGACTATCTCTTCGGAGAAACATGACAATGAGCTTGGTTTGTAAGGCATGGAAGGTATATCAAGATTTACCCCTACTCCACTCGTACTTTTGCTTGCTTGGATATTTGATTAGGCTTGAGCTTGTGGCCCAACCTAGGTAGCTTGCCACATTTGGTTTCTCGTGAGCTGCTGGATTAGTTGAGCCAAGAGAGTAGCCATTTAGGAATACTGAGCATCATACATGGGGAAACCTTGCTGGAAGCTTGAAGATGATGACAAGCTTGTAGCTACAGCTCTGCTGGCTAAGGGCAACGATCGAAGAGCTTCTTCAAAGGTCGTCTGTGGAGGCGGGGTAGCTGTTTGAGCCTATTGGAGGAGTTGCTCGACAGTATACTCTGGGCTTCCTTGAAGGAAAAGAGGGGAGCTGGTAGGATAGTTCCCGGTCCAGTGTGAACCATCAGGCATGAGATATGGATTTGAGACAGGACTAGCGTAACCTCCGGCTCATCATAAGACAAGCGTACTCTGACCCCTATTGTGTGTTCTTCTCGAACGTACCCATTCAAGGATCTCTGAACTGTATATAGTTACTTTTTACTCCCTCTGGAGTTATTTCCATGGTTTTAACCAGGAAGAGAACTTCACTCAGTGAAGATGAATTAACTTGTGTAGAGGGAGGTGTTTGTAACTGTTATGCATCTTATGTTACCGATGCGACGTGAAGTCCGTCCGTATTGGTGGAGCAGCTACCTACTCTGGGAGTAGCTAGAGGGCTAGAGTGATGTGTGCAAAATGCAACATATAAATTACATCAAATGAGGCATAAAACTAACCCTTTTTTAGTACTAATATTGGAAAAAGCACGTTTCTTTCTTCCTTTTAAATTTAGAGGACCAAACGAGCTTAAAAGAACAAAAGGAGCAAATAAGCAGCCATAACCAACAAAAAATACAAAAAGAAGGAATAAAATGTGACATGTCCAACCCCTCGGCAGCATCCCCAAAGCAAAAACAAGGAAACAGAGGCTGACCACGGGGTCGTGCCCAGCCGGGCATGGGGAGTGGTCAGGAGCCTTCACAAAAGACAACCTTGTAGAAGTTTCCTCCCCCACCACGGGGGCGTGCCCAGCTCAACACTGGGCGTGGTCAACGCTAAGATACACAGAATCTTGATAGTACAGCAAAGAGTTGACCACAGGGTCGTGCCCAGGAGACACGGGGTCGTGTGGGGCCCTCTGCTGACAATTTCAATTAATGAAGGAAGAGAAGATGATGGCCACAGGGCGTGCCCACTGGACACGTGGCAGTGGCCATGGCCATGGCTCTGTTCTGGCTATAAATAGGGGTGCTTGGTTCACTTGAAAGGCATCCCTTGGCAAACCACTACTCTCCCACTTTGCCACCACTCCACCACCACTACAACACCAACACCCACCATCATCATCCATCATCCATCTTTAGAGTGTGTAGTAGCCTCAGGATCCAAGATTGATTGTAAGGGTTCTTGTCAATCAAAGGTCATGTTTGGTTAAGCCTCTTACATCACTTGGTGAAGACAAGTCTTTTATGTATTACTTTTGATTTTTAATCTTTCAGCATTTTTTATTTGGGTTTGTATTAATGACTTTAATAACTAGTTTCTTATGTTGAAGGTGAATTTTCTTTATCATTTTCTCGTGGTGTCTTGAGGTTACTTTACTGTCTATTAAAGTAAATGATGTCACCATTCGTGTCTTTACGGTCTATATAAAGCGCATTGTTGGTCCCAGTTTGGACTTAAAAACTTCTTTTCACGTAATATAGCAAGTGATTTCAATAGATGTGAAAATAGTGTGCGGAAATTAAAATCAGACTTTCAAGAAAAAAGACCTACAGAATTTTCAAGTTTATATCACTTTGAAACAAAATGGTTTACAAGGTGATTGTAAGATTATTATCTATTACAAATGAATACTTGTGAATTTTGAGGTGAAAGGACAATGGAGTTTGTAGTATGTATTGAATGCTAAGCTTAACTCATTGTTCTATGCTTGATGAGCCTTCTATTTATAGACAGCTTGAATACATGAATAAACATTTGTTTATTCATGTTTATGTCCTGCAAAAAGTAGCTTCTTGACATATTCATTGAATCCAATAATCAAGTTGCCTTTGTCATCATGATATCCAATAATGTCAACTTGCTTCGGTTAGTGTGGTAGGATAGAACTGATTTTTAGACAAGTGGGGTTTCATCAGAATTTCGGATAACCACTTCATCAGAAATTCTGATGAACAAATCATCAGAAAATCTGATGATCAGAATCGCCAGAAACTGATGATATTTCATCAGAAATATCATCAGATCCATCAGAAAGACCTTCTCTGATAATCTTCTTTCAGTTCTTGATCATCTTATGATTCTTTGAAGTAGATTTTGTTCATTTCAGTTATCCTATCCGATCTTCTTCTTGTTGTTGTGATCTTCAGGACTTTTATCTTCTTCATAGATCAAGCTGAATCTGGTTTTCTTCAATACTTAAAAATAAAGTTTCCTAACAGTTTCCCCCTAAGTAATGTAAGAAAATGAACTATCTCATGAACAGAAAATTTCCAAACAGTGGAAACTTAAAATTTGCAAATTAAACAGGTTACTACTATTCTGAAAAACAAATTACATGATGAAATAAAATTTCAAACAAATATGTTCTTCAAAACAGCTTTAATTTCTTTAGTACATCCCCATCCTTTAGTTTCTTCTTGTAAGGGATATACTTGTTGCAGATGTCATACATGTCTTTGTACCAGCTTCTTGCTTGAATCCAATCTTCAATCATTTGTTCAATTTCCTGCCTTTGATTCTCTTTGTTCATTCATGTCTTCTAAAGTTGTTCTTGTCTTCTGTTCATACTTTTCATAATAAACTTCAGAGTCTGATTTGAGTATTTGCAGATATCAACACTTCTGAACAGAGCCTTGTTCTTCTTAAAATCTCTGTAGACTACACCATAGTTATGTCTGTCTTTTATCATTGGCAGTTCAATGATGTCTCCAGATCTTGCATCTTCTACCAGCTCTGAGGGAATGCTTGTTTTTGGTGCACTGAGATAGACCTTTTTGTTGTGCACATAATCATAGTTAATGCATAAATCAAAGTCAGAAAAAGCCATTCTTTCAAACAGCTTTATTCCAGCATTTGATATGCCCTTTAATGCTCTTCTAACTTCTTTGTTGTTTTTCTTTTCTTTGTCATACTGATCCTTCATGAACAGAATGTCCAAAGGATGTAATCTATCAGCAATTTCTTCATCATTCACTTTTTCTTCTTCCCCATTTTTTCTGAGAAGTGTGTATCTGTTCTGCACATAAGTTCCTCCAATACCATCAGTTCCAATTTTTACTTCATCCACTTTCATGATTCTTGTTACTGGATTCTCATTGATGTAGTGAATGCTTCTTGGACCTTTTTCTAATCTCTCTGCCCTTATAGCCATTCTGTAAGGAGTTGGTGGCCTTTTTGGTACATCTTCCTTTGACCAATAGTATTTCACCAGATTGTATTCAAGGAATATCATTATATCCATTTCAATCTCTCTAACCATGACAGATTGAGTTTCAGATATTTATCTTTTGACAATCTGTGGTTTTCTGGAATCAGCTTCTTATTCCCATTCATTCATTGTTTGCAGATTCATTAATTTACTTATGGCAGTGTCATCAAAAGAAGTTGGTTTTGGAACAGTTTGAGAAGTTATAAGTTTCAAATTTGTGACAACTTGAGGTTTTGAAGTTGCTAACCTTTTCAGCATTTCATCTTTTGAGACATTTGGAGGTGGACCCATTACAGTGGTTCCAGCTTCGGTGATTGGTGTAGCAGATGATTGCTGTGGGGTTTTACTTTAGAATTTCTTGATGAGATCCTTCATCAGGAATTGCCTTCATGATTTCTTTGGGATCCACTTTAGCCAATCTAGCAATGTTGAAGTGCATTCTCTTCATCAGATGTTGCACTTCTCCTACCAGATTTGAGTTAATGGTTATGCTTTTCTGAACTTTTGTAAATTCAGTTTGAGGTTTCTCTTGCATGGCAGCCCATTTTTTATTAGTTTCTCAAGGGCATCTGTGATACTATTGTTGCTTGCCCTTAGGATGGTGACTTCCTCCAAGACCTTGTTTGCACTACTTGATTATCTTGACTCCACAGCATTTGTAACTTGTGTCTTGATCTTTTCTATTTCTGTGAAAATCTTCTGAATTTCTGATGCAGAGATGTTGGTTTCTGGTGCCTTTTCCTTTAACTTTTGAAGAGACTTTAGTGCTTCAGTGTTTCTTTCAGTTTGTGCCTTTATCACCTCCACTGATTCTGATAAAGTATTCATATCTGCCCTTTGACCTTGTATCTCTGACAGCAACAAATCGACCTTTTATTCCACTGGACTTCTTTTATAGGCTTTGTAGACATTTTCTAGGACAGTTTCCAAATTTTCTTGTGTCATGGGTGTTTCAGGGATATTTGGAACAACAGATGTTCCTTCTAACATTCCAGCTGTAAACACATTTGCAGCTGTTTTGGAAATGATTGGATCACTTTTGGCTTTACTAGATTTTAGTGCAACCTTAAGTGTACCAGAATCATTTCCACCAGAGGTGAAAAACACATTTTCATCCTAGATTTCCTTATGTCCTTGAATCATATCAGTATATGATTCTCTATAAGTTTTTTAGGTAAATAGATTACCTTTTACCAGATTTCCTTGATCAGTTTCCTGATCTCTGTCTGTTGAGATCTCAACATCTTCCTCATTTTTTGATTCAGAGTTGGGATGAATGGAACTAGTAACCTCCTCATTAACATCAGTGTTTCTATGTTCTAATTTGTAAGAAACATTAATTGAATCTTCTGAGTTTGTCTTTTTAAAGAAGTATCAACTAAAACTGTGTTTAAAAGAGATGTACCAGCAACCCGAGACTCATCATGATGTATAACTTTAGTATCTTCATTTGTTGTACCATCAAAGTGAGTTTCTTCATAATATTAATCTTCAGCCTCTTCATGAGTTCGTCCAGCAATATGGGATTCTTCATAGTGTTGATGTTCTGTTTCATGATGAATTTCAAACTCAAGTTGAGTTCTAACTTTAGGAATCTGATGACTTTCAGCATGTTCAGTTTATGTCTTATTTTCTGGTGAGTTTGTTATCATCAGAATTCCTTCTCCTCCTGCAGCCTCTGTTTCTAATGTCCAGGACTTCTCAACTTCTTCTTCTTCTAGGGATGAAGAGCAGTTAAAAACTTCTTTGCTAGGTTCTTCTATTAGAGTATCTGATTTGGCAAGAAGTTCTTCATGTTGCAGTCTGTATTGTGAGTCTGGTGCAATGAGGCACAACATGCTTTCTGGTAACTCAGGGACATCTTTTTCTGATTCCCATCCATGAGTGGCACTCCAGGCTTTCATGCTATTTGAACTCCAGACATCTTCCAAATTGGAATTTCTATGTTTCTTTCAGCAAATGTTTCAGAAATGAAAACTGAAATGAACCTTGGATATGGCAGATGTGAGGTTATTCTTCCATTTCTGGTAAGGATTGATCTTTTGAGTAGGTTGAAGATTTCTGTCCCATAATCAAGTTGGAACCCTGTTATAAGTCCATACATGATTAATAGAACAACTTTACTGACTTGATCAGCTCCTTCTATCTTTGATGTGAGGCATTTGTTTAATACTTCCATCATCACTTGCCAGAAGGCTGGCATTTCATTTCTTCTTACTGCTCCAGTTTTGTTAATTTTCATGTTCTTGTAACCAAGCTCAATGATAAAGCTTATCAAATCTTCTCTGCTTGTTGCTTCAATGTAGTTTTCAAGAACTGGAAGTTCAAGCCATTCTCTTACCCTTGTAGGAGTTAATGTTACCGAAACGTTTTCCCACACATGAGCAGAGACTTGATTTTCTCCATCTTCACTGAAGGTGTGAACAAATTGCTGCAGAAGCTTTTCTGGTATCCCTTTGTTAATGCACTTGAGATTGGACAGTTTGTGAGGTATTCTATCAAAAGTTGACATCTTTCATCATATTCCAAATGCTCTGTATTCATCACCAGGTTATTTTCTTGAGTAAATTACAAAAAAACATCCTTTATGTTTACACTAGATTGCAAAGTATGTCCTTTACCTTCAAAAATTACAGAAGACGTACTCTATGTTTTCAAACTCTTGCACGTTATGTCCTTTATCCCAAACTTAGTTAATTTTCTTGGTTAAATCTGACCAAGTGAACCTCACATATGGGTATTTTAGTCCTTTAACCCTAAATACTGAAATAAATAATTATAGTATAAAAAATAATATAGAAAAAACAATTATATATTAAAAATTATATACATAAACCCATCTCCATCTTTATCTCAACATTTTCTCTGTTTCTCTAATCACAGGACCAACACCACCTACCCCTACCCCTACCCCTACCACCACCACCCACTTACTTCCATCGCTACCATATAAACCCAATCCAAATTCAAACAAACCTAGATCCAAATATGAACTCTGTCACTCAGTTCACCACCAACCACCACCAAAATCCAAACCACCGATGTAAAGCTCCTTATGTTCCCTATGATCAGAAGAAACCCGTTTTGTGGCACCAGATGATTTGTTTCCCATTCTAAATTAGCCCTAATTACAGGTCTACATCAACTAAATTTGATGATTCTGAAATGACGATGGGGTGAGAGGATGGTGGCCAGTTGTGTTCTCCAATAGAAATATTTAGAGAGAGGAGATTAGAGGATGGTGGTCAACGACTTTATACCCTAGATCCCTTCTTCTTGATGACCTGCAACTGCCACGTGAGAGGATAACTAACTAGGTGTTTGATGTAACCAGATCCACCCCCAATAAGATGGCCATAATCAACTTGATTTGGAGGTGATGAAGATGCAGGAAACCGTGATAGTGTTTTTAGGATTTGGTTTGGGACGATGATGTTTATAGGAATTAGGATATGTTTAATTTGGTAGGTAATTTATAAAATCAATCTAAATTTGTTTTCTTTTATATTATTTGTTATATTTTATGATTTTTTATTTTAGTATTTAGCGTAAAATGTCCAAAATACCCTTATGTGTGGTCCACTTAGTCAGATTTAACCATGAAAATAAACAGAGTTAAGGCTAAAGGACGTAACGTGTAAGAGTTTGAAAACATAGAGTACGTTTTCTGTAATCTTTGAAGGTAAAGGACATACTTTGCAATCTAGTGTAAACATAAAGGACGGTTTTTGTAATTTACTCTATTTTCTTTTATTGGCAAGAATTTTGTGTCTTCAACAAAAGGTACATCATGTTGAACAATTAGGATGTTGAGGTTTACTTCTGCCATTGCTAGATTTTGTGAGTTAGGGTTTGAGATTTGGGAATTTTGGATTTTGAGTGAAAACAGGGGATATCGAAGTATGAGGTTTTGTGAGAAAGAAGGTGAGTGATTTGTGAATTTCTGCTAAGGTTGAGTTTTATAGTGAGGGTTTTAGCAGAAACTCAAGGGTTTATGGAGTTGAGGGGACATGGAACGTGCCAAGTGATGGTGGTTAAAAGATCATTAATTAGCTTTATTACCGTTAGATCGTGTGATGTGAAATTTGGTTCAGAATGTAACTGTTGGATCGTGGGTATCAAGACATTTAATGATGGTTGATCATGTAATCGTGGTTATGCCTTCTCAACTTGTAGTTTCTTCAATCATTCAAAAAAACATTTAACTGAATTTTGATTGGAGAATACTATCGGTCACATAACACCTTTTCATTTTTGTGGACCCCATTCTGTTAATGGTCCAATGAGCTTTCTTCTTAGTATACCTCCTTTTTCAAAGTTAAAAATCCATTCTGATGATGTCATTAGAAATTGACCATAAATTCTATTTAGAATTTATATTTTCTTCTGATTTGAATTCTGTTGACCTTTCACAGATGGTCAACAGAAGTGATGTGTGTAAAATGCAACATAAAAATTACATCAAATGAGGCATAAAACTAACCTTTTTTAGTACTAATGTTGGAAAAACTGTGCTTTTGTCTTCGTTTTGTATTTTCAGGATTAAATGAGCATAAATGAACAAAAGGAACAAATATGCAGCAAAATCTAACATAAATACAAGAAAAGGAACAAACGTGCATGCCCGACCCCTCAACAGCATCTTCCAAAGCAAAAACAAGAAAACAGAAGGCTGACCACGGCCCCGTGCCCAGCGGGTGTCTGTAGAAAGGACAAAGCTATAGAAGCTTCAATTCCCGACACGGGGGCGTGCCCAGCTCAACACGGGTCGTGGTCAATGCTAAGATTCGTAGAATCCAAGCAAATCTTGATAGTACAAATACGCTTCTCCACACGGGGCCGTGCCTAGCGGACACGCGGGCGTGTGGAGCTAATGCAGACAAATTGCATTTAATGAAGAAAGAGAATAAGGATGGACATGGGGCCGTGCCCAATGGACACGGGGCCGTGTCCGGGCTTCTGTGCAGGCTATAAATAGAGGTGCTTGGTTTACTTCAAAGGCATCCCTTGGTAGACCACCTCTCTCTCACTTCACCCACACTCCACCACCACTACAACCCACATCCACCACCATCATCCATCATAGTGTGTGTGTAGTAGTCTCGGGATCCAAGATTGATAGTAAGAGTTCTTGACAATCAAAGGCCATGTTTGCCTAAGTCTCTTACATCACTTGGTGAAGACAAGCATTTAGTGTAATACTTTTGATCTTTAATCTTTTCGCACTTTTTATTTGGTTTTGTATTAATGACTTTAATAACTAGTTCCTTATGTTGAAGGTGAAACTTCCTTATCATTTGTCTGTGGTGTCTTGGCATTATTTTATTGTCTATATAAAATAAAAGATTTTCACCATTCATATCTCTACGGTCTATATAGAGATATGTTGGCTACCTGGTCGGGGCTTAAGGGAATGGTTTGGTAAGGTTCTTTCCTTGTTCAGTGTATAGATCCTGCAAGGATCTGGGTCAAGCATACTAGGACCTCCTTCAATACCCCACTGGTATTTGATGGCGGGGGTGCGAATGGCTTGATCCCCTCATATGTAAACTACTATTAATACATTAACCCGGCTATTTGGGATTGTATCCCTGGTGACTCAAACCACTTAGCCGAGGGTAACGTCACCTTCAAAAGAGGGGCCTACCACATTATGCATTAATAACTTAATTAATTATCTTTCAATATTCCGACCCTTTAGGATTGTATCCTTGCTGAATCAAACTACTGGGTTGAGGGTAACGTCACCTTCAAAAGAGGGGCCTACTACTATAACTAAGATAATCTCTTAAAAAGTGCAAAAGTGCGGAAATCATCAAAGGTTACACTAAAGGCGAGTCGGATCCAAGCGATTCATCTTGTCTATCTGGTTTTATTTTTTATTTTTATTTTCAGCATTTTTAGTTTTTATTTTCATGTTTAAAACTTTTTTCTAAACTTTTGATTTGATTAGACGTTGAGGATAAACCGGTATTAAAAGCTCTTGTGTCCTTGGACGACCTCGGTATCTTACCAACGCTGTACTACGCTCACGATGGGTGCACTTGCCCATATGTGTGTTTACTGTTAGTAAAATATCGTGTTTTATAAATTTAAAACTTGACTAAAGTGTTAAAAATGGCTTAAAATATACATAAAATTATATAACGCTACACACGCATCAAGTTTTTGGTGCTGTTGCCAGGGACACAAGGATTTTAAGAAAGTTAGGAATCAACGGCCTAATCAGTTTTCTTATTTTTCTTTTTTTTTAGGATTTTTCTTAGTTTTTCAGCTTATGCAGAGCTTAGCACGGGGCCATGCTTGATTGGACACGGGCCGAGCCCAGCATCATTACTGGCAGTTTTTATTTTCCGAGTTACAGAGAGTTGAGCACGGGCCGTGTTGGTGCAGCACGGAGCCGTGTTGAACTCCCCAGTAACGGGGATCCGAAAAAAAATCGCTGTAACTCCGACCACGGGGCCATGTTCAGCTGAGCACGGGGCCGTGGTGAAACTTCTGACCAACAATATTTTTGTTTTTATCGCAGGACTTGGAAACCAGGCGCCGTAACTGAACTTCCTACGCAGTGCATGAGCTCCAGTTCAAAAAAAGATATAAAAGAACCTCTAGACGAACCCGAACGCTTTCTAAGAAAAAGACTTAAAGCTAAAAACCAACAGAAAGTTTCGAAGGACCCACTTCCAATGGCAGATCAACGTACTCTACTGGATTACCTACGGCCCACGGTAGGTAATCTCGGCGCCGCTATCAATGCACCGAATGTCGATGCCAATAACTTTGAACTTCGGCCGCATTTGATCCAAATGCTCCAAAATTCAGCAACTTTCCATGGGCTTGCGGACGAAGATCCCCATTTACATATTACCAACTTTTTGGAAATATGTGATACTTTTCAGATCAACGGAGCATCAAATGACGCCATCCGCTTCCGAATGTTCCCATGTTCGCTAAAATACCGAGCTAAGGCTTGGCTTAACACCCTCCCAGTTGGATCGGTAAACACCTGGGATGAACTAGCCCAAAACATTTTGTATAAGTATTTCCCTCCTTCAAAAACGGCTAAATTAATGACCGAAATTAATACATACTCACAAGAGGACGGGGAATCCTTATATGAAACTTGGGAAAGGTTCAAGGAGCTACTAAGAAAGTGTCCCCATCATGGTCTTGCGATATGGCAACAAGTATCCACTTTCTATAATGGGTTGTTGCCACACACAAGACAAACACTTGACTCTAGCTCCGGGGGACTTCTAGGTAATCGTCGCCCAAATGAAATTTATAATCAAATTGAGGAAATTGCTCAAAACAATTTTGTTAGTACATTTATGTCTATCACCTTCGTCAATCCGAGCCGTAGCAAGAAACAGAAGAAAACGAGTCGTTATATTAGTAATAGCTAGACAAAAAGGCAAGGTGACATAATTGTAATAATGAGAAATCTCATTAAATGCCTTGGACTATAAATAGGAGATCATGTCATAGATTAGGGACTTTTGCCATTTAGAACATTTTAGAGCTTTCTAGATCTAGAGAGAGAAAGTGATTCAAGGTGCTGTACGATTTCAGATTTTTAATAGAATCACGTTTATATTACGTCACGTGTGTTAGGTCGCGTTCATGTACGGATTCCGCACGTTATACGTTCGTTTCGGAGTCAAAACCGGTCCTACAAGTGGTATCAGAGCAGGAGCTCGATTGCACTGATCTATCACACGTTTCCGCGCAAAAAATCATCAGATTTCAGATCCGAATTGCATCACTTCTTCATCTTTTTCATATTTTTCACGTTTTTCACTGATTTTCATCAAATTGAACGGGTTTTTACGGTCCAAATCATCTGATTTTTTGATATGTTGTGCGAAAACACCTGATCTATAACCCTACCAAGTTTCAGATCCTAATTCCTAGCCGTTTAGGAGAAATCTGAGTTTTTGTGTCCGACATCGCGTGAAAATTGGTGACCGTTTGAACGAGACTTGCCTGACCGTTTGAAATTTGCACCTGACCGTTTGAAAACTGGACTGACCGTTTGAAATTTGCACCCTACCGTTTGAAAATGCATGTGACCGTTTGAGGGTGTGACCGTTTGAGGGTGTAACCGTTTGAGAATGTGACCGTTTGAGGGTGTGACCGTTTGAAATTGGTGTTTCTATTTGAGAGTACCGTTTGAAACACGAGGTCCGTTTGAAAGTGGTTCAGTTGATCACGTGATTAAAGTTGGATGGTTCAATCAAAGTGTTTGTCGGTCTTGAATGAATCAGGATTGCATGTGATCATTAAATTGTGTCAGCACCGTTTATCGTTACATGTGATAGTATTAATTAGTTTCATTGCTCAAAACAAAGTGGAGGTCCTATAAAAATTGAATCTGAAATCAACAAAAGTCTTGTGAGTCAATATACATCGGTCCAATAGAGTTGTATTGTGAAACAAAGTTGTCGGACACTTAAATAAAATTGTTGTCAGATACATGTGATTTGTTTAATAGAATAACAGCCCAAGTGACATTAGATTTCTTTGGCCCAATCAAAGTCAAAAGGTGTTGTCTGCCCAATAATTGAAAGGTCCAATCAGGTTGATTTGAAAAATTGCTGTTGTCGACTAAGTGAACTTTGAGGTCCTATAAAATTGAGTCTTATCATATTATCGGCCCAATTTGGATAAGCATTTAATTGACCAACGGTACATGTGATGAAATAGTGTTGATCTTACCACATTAAAAAGAAATTAGTGTGAGAATGTGTTGAATATAAAAGATTCATTGTTGAGAATTTTGTCGCGTAGTGTCACAAAGTCACCCGATTGGACAAAGTCATTATATTCATTGAAAGTTGACTTTATTTGACCCACTTGATCGGGTTACAATTTGTTTCAAAGAATTTTGTTTTGTTCAATTTCAAAGTGCAACAAATCGAGTGGAAATCCGAACGGATTACCACCCGACCCTAATCATTTCATTTGTTGTTGTGATTCAGGTGATTATCAAAGCATCGGATACTCGCCTGAACGAATCCTCACCCGATTCATTGTCATACAATTAGTGTTATACTGTTGACTTTTGTTGACTCACTCGATTGGATACTTGTTTGATTCAGTTGATTGTTAGTGATTGAACTGATTTTGTTGTCTGTTTGATTCAAGGTGATTCAAGAAGATAGTATCATGGCTGAAATCAAGGAGAAAACCAGAGAATAGAGTCTGAAAGAAAAGACTTACAAAGAAAGAAACTTTGTGTTGAATAGAATGGATGAAATGCAAGAAGAGTATGAGAGTGCAGTGAGCAACAGAAGATGGGATAGAAAGAGAGAGTGTTACTTCAACAGAGAAGGAGAACCAGTTGTTCCAAAGAAAGACATAATTTTTTATGATGTTCTTCTCATAGTTCCTTTAAGAGCCGAATATTATAGAAATGTGATGAAAGATGACAAATATGCTAAAAGACATGAAAAGGAGATCAGATATGCAATGACATCGTGTCTGAGAAAAAGGGATGAAGAGAGAATGAAAAAGAGTGTTGAAGAAATGGTGAACAATCAGAAGAAAACTGCTGAAGAGGTTAAAGCTGAAGAGGTTGAAGTTGAAGTTGTGAAAGAAGAAGCTTTGAAAGTTGGTGAGACAGAAAAGATTGAAGAAAAAGTTATTATGAATGAAGAGGTTGAGAAAGCTGTTACTGAAGAACAGCAGATCGAATAAGAGGTGAAGAAAGAAGAAGAAGTAAAGAATGAGAATTTGGTAGGTGGTAATGTTGGTGATGAAGTCGGTGTTGAAGAAAAACAAGATGATGCTGAGTTGAAGCAGATAGAGGTAGCTGAAAACACCGATGTGCCAATCACTGAGGTAAATTCTAATTCTAACATCTTGACTGAAACTGTTGAACAGTGCAAGAAATGCATGGAACCATGCAGAGCTTGTACTGAAAAAGATGAGCAATTCAGAACAAGAGATCTTGAATTCACTAAAATTGAAAACATTTTTAAAGAAAAATGTAAAGAAATGCTAGAAAAAGAAAAAGTGTTAAAAGAAAATGATGAAAAACTTTCAGAAAAATGTAAAAAGTTAGAAACAGAAAATGAAGTTTTGAAAGAAAATGTTTCTAAAATGACAGAAGAATGTTCACAAAAAGAAATTGCTTGTCAAGAAATGAAGAAAGAATATGACTCAATGAAATTAGCATATCATATTATGAAAGAGTCATACGAAAAAGTGAAAGATGAAATGAAATATGCTCAATCACGAATGAATTATCTTTCTGAAACAACTAAAGAACTTAAACGAATGTATTCCATAAAACAAGATGTTGTTAATTCCTATATTGAGGATGTTGCTAAGCTAAAGCGACAGATTGCTGATCTAGAACAGGACAACAACAAGTTAAAAAGTTACCACGTGTCATCATATGTGCTTGAACGAATTTTCAATGTAAAACCGAGAGATGGTGAGTCTGAGCAAAACAAGAAAGGCATTGGCTCAGAGTTTCATCAAGTTCCACCACCTGGAAAATTTGCATTTTATGATGAGGAAAAGGTCGAAAAAGCTTTCAACATGGTAGACCAATTGCCAGACAACATTGACATAACCTATTCCAATTGAAAGAAGAGTCGGTTGATACAGGTAAATCTGAATCACAAGATGAAGATGAAGGAAATCTTCATGATAGTTATCTGAAAAACACAAAATCTGAGAAAAGTTTGAATGATGATTCAAAAGGATTGGTTTATACCATGATTGGATCGGACAAATTGTTCTTAGATGTTGTATTCCCGATTCAGAATGTGATTTCAGAAAAGGTTGATAAAGTTTACAAAATGGTTGAGATTGAAAAGTCTGAGATTTCAAAGTTTGCTGGTAAGAGTCATAGAGGTTCGTATAACAAACCTGGTTACAAGAAGAAAAATATGAAGGCTGGGTTGGGTTATAAGAAGAAACAAAATCGAAACAAAAATGAAACTCAAAATTTTCAGGCAAAAATGAATTTTGTTCAAGGAAACAGTTTAGCAGAAGAAAAAGAACTCAAATTGAGACAGTCTAATGATGAGTTCTTTGCTAAAAAGAAAAAGCAACAACCACAGGTCAAAGATGTGTCCATGAGAACATGTTTCAAATGTGATCAAAAAGGACATCTTGCACGCAAGTGTCCTAATCTAAAACCTGTGGATGTTGATATAAAGAAGATTGATGCTGAGAAACAAAAATCTGAGAATGTGAGACAAAGGTCAACCAGATTTGATTCAAAACAAACTTGGAGGTACAACATAAACAAGTTTGCTTCGAATCAAAATTGGAAATCAAACCCGTATAGGTTCGATTCTAGACAGACTTGGAATTCTCACACACCCAGATTTAGAACAACACAAAGTTGGCAAAAATCAGTTGATATGACAAAACCCCAAGAGTTTTGGAAACCAAAAGTTGTTGTTCAAAATCAAAAAGTTCAAAACGAATCACATTTTTACAAAAGAGGTACTCCGAAAGGTCAAACATGGAGTGTAAAGAAACAGGTGATTCTTGAAAAAGATGAAAAAGTTGAAGTAAAAATTGAAAATATTTTTGTGAAAGATGACAAAGAGTTTCCAGCATTGAATGAAAATTATTGTGTTGAAATGCCTAAGGTTCAACAGACCTGGGCTAAATTGTTCAAGTTATCAAGTAGTCTGAATGTGCAGGTGCTCAAGAAAAATCAAGATTGTGAGAATGAAAATTGGAGCAGCCTAGCACATGGAGAGGAGGAAGAGGCTGCTGGATCCTGTGTTGGTTGAAACAGGAAGTTTATTTTCATTTTGTACATAAATAAACAATATTTTCAAAATCCTAAAAATTGAAAAATTAAAAACCAAAAATATGTTTTTAGTTTGTTAAAATTTGAAAAACCAAAAATATGTTTGTTTTTAATTTTTGTCAAAAATAGAAAATTACAAAAATATGTGTTGATTGAATATGCCGAAACCCTCACGGCTGAACAAACATGATTACTTTCACAAGATTGAAAAACGGTTTTCAAACTGTCGAAAATCAATGGGTTGTAAATCATGGGGGTACTTTATATTAGATTTTCTGCAAAACAGAGCACATTAACCAGAAAATGGATGGCGAGACAAAGCTTTTAGCATCGTGTTGTCAAATTTTCTTTAAATGGTTTTGCCTTTTAGGGGGAGATATATTGTTGTCAGAAAATACAAAAACATTTGAAAAATTTGAAAAAAAGTCAAAAACATGATAAAATTCAAAAATTGAGTTTTTGCATAAAAAGAGGAAATGATAGTACATCAGTAGACAGTTACAGTATGCTAAAGAAATGTAATGTTTAAATAGCCTTAAACAGTCTCACTGATGATATGCCGGTAGGTTTTTATACATTTAGTAAACTTTTTCGGGATATAAACCTAAATTCAAACTTGCTTATTTCGTGGGGAACACTACTTGGATATATAGGTAACCCCTGAAATCTCATTTGAAGGACCCCTCTTTCTGAGATACTAGGTCTTTATGCTTAGTGATATCTGGGGTATTATCCCGGGACTTCTGATTTTGCGGAAGCAATGGCCTAGTCCCCGGAGAATACTTTCTGCATTGCTTGAAACATAGCGCCGCCCTCAACAAATTGATGAAACAATAAAATTGATAGTCATTGCTGTTGTAATACAAAAGATCCTCTAAAGGGGACACACCAAAAGTCGAGCCGTCATCTCTCTGCTGAAAGGAAGTTCTGACCTGAGCTCTCACGGTTTCGTACTATAATTTATTCCCCTTACAGATATCATCTAGGTATACTCACCTGTAAGACTGAATATTGGGATCTGGATACGGGAGTATATTCAAGAGGTGGGATACATGAATGAGTTTAAGTTCTTAATACACCTAATTAGTATCCTGAATCAGTTGAAGTTTGCGTGAAAATTTAAGTGGACAAGTATATCGACAATCTAAGTGAATTGTTTAATTCTTAATGTGTAACTAAGCTCAACGGTACTTGTGATTTGTCAGAAACTGATATGATCCTCTGACGCAAACTCAAACAAAAATATTGTCTGTAAATATGTTTGTATATATTTCTTTATTGCTTTATATTTTCAGAAAAATACAAAAAGATTTTTGATTCTGCTTTATTTTTTACAACTGATGTCTGAGTGCTGAGTTTCAAAATCTAAGTAAGCTGATTGTGTTTCTGAATATAAAACAAGTTCATTAATTTGAAACTTGAATTAAAAAATCAAAAATCAAAAACAGTTTGTGATATCTCCAAGGTCATTAGTTTGGATTTGGATGATTAACTGTGAGGGATTTTGGATACTTAACACTGCCAAATCTGTAAAGATTGTTGATAGGCGGAGTGATTTAGAAAGTTGAATAGAGCAAGATTACGATTTCTAGAAAATTGAATGTTCAAAATGTTTGTACTTATAAATGTATTAGTATTGCAGATGTTGTACCAGACTACGATCCCGAAAGCCGAGTCTAAGGGGGAGTCTGAAGACGAGCTCAACGCAAGAGGAAGCGTGGATTCAAGGAGCCATGTAACTATCCTAAAGGAGCTTGTATACGGAAAGTAAGGTGTTGATCCCAAAGCACGGAAGCTTGACGAAAGGGGGAGCCTGATAAAGAAAAGAGTCTATAGAAAGGAGAAACTGAAGCTAAAGACAGATCCAACGGGATTCTGTTCAAGAAGACTAAAAGAGAAAAAGAAGACGCTACGAGATTGACTCAATGATCGAGATTGACTGCGGCAATATCCAAGGGGGAGTCTGTTAGTACATTTATGTCTATCACCTTCATCAATCCGAGCCGTAGCAAGAAACAGAAGAAAACGAGTCGTTATATTAGTGATAGCTAGACAAAAAGGCAAGGTGGCATAATTGTAATAATGAGAAATCTCATTAAATGCCTTGGACTGTAAATAGGATATTATGTCATAGATTAGGGACTTTTGCCATTTAGAACATTTTAGATCTTTCTAGATCTAGAGAGAGAATCTAGAGAGAGAAAGTGATTCAAGGTGCTGTACGATTTCAGATTTTTAATAGAATCACGTTTATATTACGTCACGTGTGTTAGGTCGCGTTCATGTACGGATTCCGCACGTTATACGTTCGTTTCGCAATCGTTTCGGAGTCAAAACCGGTCCTACAAATTTTCAGTGGCACACCTCCCCGAGGCACAAAATCTATTGCCCCGGGCGCCCATAAGGTTGACGAAAGCACCTCTTTACAAGCTCAAATCGAGGTCCTCTCTTCAAAAATCATAAAGTTAGAAATGGCAAAAACAGCCTCGGTTATGGCTTATGAGGGGTGTGGTGGACCACATGAAAATTAGAGTTGTATGAAAGAAATGGATAATCAAATAGAAACGGTAAACTACATTGATAATAGACCTAGGCCGTCAGGTCCCCCGACTGGTACCTACAACCAAGGATGGCGTAACCACCCTAACCTTGGTTGGAGAGAACCCGGCAATAATAGTAACTAACAAAATCAAAACCAACGAACAAACTTTCAACAACCAAGAAACGAGTCACAAAATTTCTCTCAACAATAACAAGGGGGACGAGAGAGGCTTGAAGATACTATCTCACGCCTCATCTCCGACACCGAAAAGAAAAACTCGGATCGATTTCAACAGATGGAATCGAACTTTAGAAATTAACAAGCTAGTTTTCAAAACATTGAAAAACAACTAAATCAACTAGCTCAAAATTTCTCCAAGAGACCACAAGGCATGTTACCCAGCAATACCGAAACCAACCCCAAGGCGCAAGTACATCTCATCACGTTTAGAAACCGTACCGTAGGTCCCGAGGAGGCTCCGCTACCTCCAACTGAAAAGAGTCTGTCTAACCAAACCGCAACTTCACCAACACCCAAAAAAGATACGACTCCTCCACTGAATCAAGAGCCTACCAAGAATCCTCTGGTACCTTACCCCGGTCGGTTACTTCGCCAAAAGACCGATGAGCAATTCAGAAAATTCATAAACTTACTAAAACAATTGCATGTCAATATTCCATTTGTAGAAGTCCTCACTCAAATGCCTAAATATTCAAAATTTATGAGAGACTTTCTCACTCACAAAAGAAAAATTGAATCATTGCAATTAGTTAATTTAAGCGAAGAATGCTCCGCCTTGCTACTGAACAAACTCCCACAAAAGAAGATCGATCCCAGAAGCTTCACCATCCCTTGTTCAATTGGGGGATCACCCATACGCAATGCACTAGCCGATCTTAGGGCTAGCATCAGCCTCATTCCCGCATCAATGTTCGACCGCCTCGGATTAGGGAAAACAAGCCCTACAAAGATGAGCATACAACTCGCCGATAGGTCCATTAAGTTTCCACAAGGTGTCGCCGAAAATCTATTGGTAAAAGTCGGAGACTTTGTCTTCCCGGTCGACTTTGTCATACTAGATATAGAGGAAGATACCGAGGTACCGCTTATCTTAGGAAGACCATTCCTAGCCACCGCCCACGCAATGGTGGATATGAATGGTGGGACATTAACATTGAGAGTTGGGGACAAGGAAATGGAATTTGGGGTTGGGAAAAGAATAGAAGAAGACGACCCGGTCAACTACATGAAAGTCATAGACTCAAGTTTGGATAATGCTCTCCGACGATGCAACATGGGATGCAAAACATCCCACTTGGGTGACATATGACTGACTTTGGGTCTAGCCAAGGACCCTTATAAATGTGGCGCACCACGGAGGCATTCCGCGGAACTATCTTATGTTTTAGTTTAAAATTAACTTTTATGCTTTCTAGTTTAGTTTTAATTTTCAGGATTAAAACACACTCGGAATTATGGAGGCTACTAAGGGAAACTTGAACCCACACCCCATGCACAAAAACAGAGCCTCCCGACAATTTTTCTTCATTACAACAAGTTCAGCACGGGGCCGTGCTCAGCCCAACACGCCCTGTGCCCAAGGTTCTGCAGAAAATGCCTAGTTCAGGTAACTGGACACGGGGCCGTGTTCACTAAACACGCCCCCGTGCCCAGCCTTCTGTAAACTATGATACTGGCAATCTGAACACGGGGCTGTGCCCGGGTCAACACGGGCCCGTGTCCAGACGCCCAGTAACATAAATTTTTGTTTTTAAACACCTTTTTACACATTCAATCAACCTAAAAACTTATTTTTGGGACACATTGAGGACAATGTGTAATTTAAGTGTGGGGGGGGGTGCTAAAACCTTGAATTTTGCAAGTCCTAATAACAAGCCTTAAACAAAACTCTATCGGAACCGCTAATCACCCCATTTTTTTTTCAAAAACTTTTCATTTTTTTACTTGTCTTGGTTTAATTTGGGAATAACAAGTTCTAAAAAGGTTATATTTTTACAAATTTACAACCGATAGCATCGTGATGAAAAGAACCAACATAAGAAAATTATGAAACGGCATGACAAATCTAGTTAAAATTTGATTATATATACTTGATCACATTAAAAACCCATTCCCACAAAAAGTGAGTTTTGAGCCTTTATTGAGCATAAAAAGCATACATCTTTAAATTAAATGCTCATTTTTCATTTCTTGTGTAAATAACCGCTTGGTTTCTTACGACACTAGAACTTGCCATGACGATATATTCCCGTTCCTTACCAACTTAAATCCAAGTAAGTAAATGATGGAGGCATTAGGACTAACCCTTTTTCTTTTCAACACCATTATTTTTTCTTTTTCTTTTAACCTACCCAAAATCCCCCTAGTTAACCCCTTTGAGCGTAAACCTTTTGGTTTCTAAACCCACAAAACAAACACCCTTTACCCACAAAAACCCTTTTTATTTTTAACCCTTTATTTTAGTAAAAAGCTCGGTTTTCATGTGATATTCCTTATAAAAAATGAAGAATAGCAATAAACAAACAAGTTCCTCAAAAGAAACTTTGTTTGAAAATGCTTTATTTGAATAAAAGTCACAAAAACAAAAAAGTTTTACGACGACTAACCCAAACCACCTACCATTAACCCAATCCTAACCCTTCCCCAAGTCCTCTTGATATTTACAAAGGTTTATAGTTAAAAAGGAGGAGGATTGATTGCTTGGCAAGCATATGGTAGAAGTAAGTTCCATGCCGGTCTTGAGTGTTTCACAAAAATACATCTTCGGCCGAGTGTTGAGTGATCTCCCGTGAGGTATGTGAACTTGTATATAAATGGAATTTTAAAGAGGCATGTTATGCCCAAATAAGTAATTTCTCTTAAGAAATGTTCTAAATAAATCATAACGAATAGGATTGTAAATAACATAAAAATAAAGCCTAATAAAGATCTGGGATTCCCGACACTCAAGACAAACCCAAAACTTCTCTTACACCCATTCCATTTGGGAGTGTAAGCCACATTATAAAGAGTTTTGCTTGAGGACAAGCAAAGATTCACGTGTGGGGGTAGTTGATGTGTGTAAAATGCAACATATAAATTACATCAAATGAGGCATAAAACTAACCTTTTTTTAGTACTAATGTTGGAAAAAGTGTGCTTTTGTCTTCCTTTCGTATTTTCAGGATTAAATGAGTGTAAATGAACAAAAGGAACAATTATGCAGCAAAATCTAACATAAATACAAGAAAAGGAACAAACATGGCATGCCCGACCCCTCGACAGCATCTTCCTAAGCAAAAACAAGAAAACAAAAGGCTGACCACGGCCCCGTGCCCAGCGGACACGGGGGCGTGGCCAGGTGTTTGCAGAAAGGACAAAGCTATAGAAGCTTCTATACCCGACACGGGGGCGTGCCCAGCTCAACACGGGTCGTGGTCAATGCTAAGATTCGTAGAATCCAAGCAAATCTTGATAGTACAAATATGCTTCAGCGCACGGGGGCGTGTGGAGCTAATGCAGACAAATTGCATTTAATGAAGAAAGAGAATAAGGATGGACACGGGGCCGTGTCCGGGCTTCTGTGCAGGCTATAAATAGAGGTGCTTGGTTCACTTGAAAGGCATCCCTTGGCAAACCACCCTTCTCCCACTTCACCCACACTCCACCACCACTACAACCCACATCCACCACCATCATCCATCATAGAGTGTGTGTAGTAGTCTCGGGATCCAAGATTGATAGTATGAGTTCTTGACAATCAAAGGCCATGTTTGCCTAAGTCTCTTACATCACTTGGTGAAGACAAGCATTTAGTGTAATACTTTTGATTTTTAATATTTTCGCACTTTTTATTTGGTTTTGTATTAATGACTTTAATAACTAGTTCCTTATGTTGAAGGTGAAACTTACTTATCATTTGTCCGTGGTGTTTAGGCATTATTTTACTGTCTATATAAAATAAAAGATTTACACCATTCATATCTCTATGGTCTATATAGAGATATGTTGGCTACCTGGTCGGGGGTTAAGGGAATGGTTTGGTAAGGTTCTTGCCTTGTTCAGTGTATAGATCCTGCAAGGACCTGGGTCAAGCTTACTAGGACCTCCTTTAATACCCACTGGTATTGAATGGTGGTGGTGCGAATGGCTTTATCCCCTCATATGTAAACTACTATTAATACGTTAACCTGGCTATTTGGGATTGTATCCCTGGCGACTCAAACCACTTAGCTGAGGGTAACGTCACCTTCAAAAGAGGGGCCTACCACATTACGCATTAATAACTTAATTAATTATCTTTCAATATTCCGACCTTTTAGGATTGTATCCTTGCTGACTCAAACTACTGGGTTGAGGGTAACGTTACATTCAAAAGAGGGGCCTACTACTATAACTAAGATAATCTCTTAAAACGTGCAAAAATGCGGAAATCATCAAAGGTTACACTAAAGGCGAGTCGGATCCAAGTGATTCATCTTGTCTATCTGTTTTTATTTTTTATTTTTATTTTCAGCATTTTTAGTTTTTTTTTTCATGTTTAAAACTTTTTCTAAACTTTTGATTTGATTAGACGTTGAGGATAAACCAGTATTAAAAGCTCTTGTGTCCTTGGACGACCTCGATATCTTACCAACACTATACTACGCTCACGATGGGTGCACTTGCCCATATGTGTGTTTAGTGTTAGTAAAATATCGTGTTTTATAAATTTAAAACTTGACTAAAGTGTTAAAAGGGGCTTAAAATATACATAAAATTATATAACGCTACACACGCATCAGAAGTCAACAATTTTCAACAGAATTTCTCAATTGGAATTCCCCCTAAACTTGTGAGAATTTTCAATAGATTTTTGGAGTTTCGCTTTTGATTGAATAAAAGATATCTAGTATCCTTTTTTTTGAGATGAGGTTAGTAGACTTACATAAGATTCTCTGGTTGCTTCCAAGTCTCTTAACTTTTTCTGATATTTTCTAAAACTTTTTATCGTTTTGAAGTTTTAACAGAAAAAGAATTTAGAGAGAGATTTTAAGTTTTATTACCAGATTTCAATCTTATGTCATTAGAAACTCGGAGTATTGTGACAAATGATTTGTTTTCTGATGATCATATGTTGGTTTTTGTGAATATTTCACATCTCGTATATCTTTACCCAATTTTGGTTTTCCTTCCCCCCAATCCATTAGCAAGAAAACAAGTCAACTTTATGAACATACTGATGTGTGTAAAATGCAACATATAAATTACATCAAATGTGGCATAAAACTAACCCTTTTTTAGTACTAATGTTGGAAAAAATGTGTTTTTGTCTTCCTTTTGTATTTTCAGGGTTAACTGAGCTTAAAGGAAACAAAAGAAGCAAAAATGCAGCCAAATCTAACAATAATACAAGAAAAGGAATAAACGTGGCATGCCCGACCCCTCGACAGCATCTTCCCAAGCAAAAACAAGATATCAGAAGGCTGAACACGCCCCGTGCTAAATGAGCACGGGGGCGTGCCCAAGTGTCTGCAGAAAAGACAAATCTGTAGAAGCTTCTATTTCCTAACACGGGGGCGTGGCCAGTGGACACGGGGCCGTGGTCAACGCTAACATTCGCAGAATCTAGGCAAATCTTCATAGTACAGATATGCTTCTGCACACGGGGTCGTGCCCAGCGGACACGGGGGCGTGGTCAACTAATGCAGACAAACTGCAATTAATGAAGAAAGAAAAGATGGGTGGACACGGGGCCGTGTCCGGGCTTCTGTGCAGGCTATAAATAGGGGTGCTTGGCTCACTTGCAAACCACCCCTTAGCAAACCACCTCTCTCACACTTCACCCACCACCACCATCACAACCCACATCCACCACCATCATCCATCATCCATCATAGAGTGTGTGAGTAGTCTCGGGATCCAAGATTGATCGTAAGAGTTCTTGACAATCAAAGGCCATGTTTGCCTAAGTCTCTTACATCACTTGGTGAAGACAAGCATTTAGTGTAACACTTTTTATTTTTTTATCTTTTAGCACTTTTTATTTGGTTATGTATTAATGACTTTAATAACTAGTTTCTTATGTTGAAGGTGAAACTTCCTTATCATTTGTCCGTGGTGTCTTGGAATTATTTTACTGTCTATATAAAATAAAAGATTTACACCCTTCATATCTCCACTGTCTATATGGAGATATGTTGGCTACCTGGTCGGGGGTTAAGGGAATGGTTCGGTAAGCGTCTTGCCTTGTTCAGTGTATAGATCCTACAAGGACCTGGGTCAAGTTAAGTAGGACCTCCTTCAATACCCACTGGTATTGGATGGCGGGGGTCTAAAATCCTTGATCCCCTCATATGTAAACTACTATTAAAACTTTAACCCGGCTATTTAGGATTGTATCCCTGCTGACTCAAACTACTTAGCCGGGGGTAACGTCACCTTCAAAAGAGGGGCCTACCACATTACGCATTAATCACTTAATTAATTATCTTTCAATAATCCAACCCTTTAGGATTGTATCCTTGCAGACTCAAACTACTGGGTTGAGGGTAACGTCACCTTCAAAAGAGGGTCCTACTACTAAAACTAAGATAATCTCTTAAAAAGTGCAAAAGTGCGGAAATAATCAAAGGTTACACTAAAGGCGAGTCGGATCCAAGTGATTCATCTTGTCTATCTGTTTTTTTTTTCAGCATTTTTAGTTAGTTTTATTTTCTTGTTTAAAAACCTTTTTCTAAATTTTTGATTTGATTAGAAGTTGAGGATAAACCGGTACTAAAAGCTCTTGTGTCCTTGGACGACCTCGGTATCTTACTAACACTATACTACGCTCACGATGGGTGCACTTGCCCATATGTGTGTTTAGTGTTAGTAAATATCGTGTTTTATAAATTTAAAACTTGGCTAAAGTGTTAAAAAGGGTTTAAAATATACTTAAATATATATCACACCTAACGCACATCAATACTATATAAACAAGTTACCAAAGAGAATATCTACATAAACAAAGTTAGACAAAAATGACCTAATCAAGGTCCATCCCTTCTCCATGATCCATCTCAAGGAGCAACCATAGTTCTGTCACCAGACCAGAATTCTGGTCAGTAGGTATGATCATATTGAGATTCATGTTCTGCTGAAGTCTCATATCAGCTCTGGGGTAACCCGCAGGAACACCTCCAAAGCCTAGCTGACTTGTGATTATCCTCATCAAAAAGCGAGGATAAACAAAGAATGGCTTGCCAGACCACATATTGCTTGCAATATCTTTCATTAAATAATAAGAGAAGTTGTAAGGTGTTTCTAGTATAAGTGCTCGTACAGGCTCCATCAACCTAAGGGAGACTTCTTGATGGTTAATAATCTTCTTTGAGAAGCATGCTCCCATTTGTGTGACCAGATATTGCCATGGCTTGATGAAGCCATTTTTGTTGATTGCTCCTAGTGGGTTTGCAGGATTGTAACCCATCAGTTCCAAGGTTTCACCTATCTGTGCTTTTGTGAACATCATGACTTCATTATCATCATTGAGTTGCAAAACCGTCCTGATGATATCTTCAGTTACCATTATTCTTTGGTTAAGCACCACACTTTCGATAGAAGTACGTCCTCTACTCTCATAGCTTAACAATCTTGCATTTTTCCAGAACATTTGAAGAATGTCTGGGTAGACTATGATGTTGGAAGTGAGGGGATATTTCAACCGACTTCCCATGATCAGGTTTAGTATGGTATGGCATCCTTCCCATTGAGGACCCTCAAGGTTGGTCCTCAGTCTGAGGTTGTGATAAGGATGATAAGGATGTGGGAAACGATCAGCTTTGATGGTAAGCATGTTTGTAAGTATGAAGAAGAGTGAGTATGAAGAAGAAGATTAAGTTGAATTTTCTAGGGTTTCCTTATGTGATGGTGACAGTCTTAGCACAAGGTGATGATCATTTATAGTAAACTTGATGTTTGCCATAAATGATATCTACCTACTTATAGATTTTGTGGGAGAGGATCATGAGAAAACTACATCTAAATGAGAAAACTAGAAAACTAACTAAAAAAACCTTAAAAAAAGGCAAAAAAACATACCAAATTTTTTTTTTACAATTTTTTATAAAAAAAAATCGCTACTTTTTACATATAAAAAAATTTTCAAAAAAAAAATAAAATAAAATTTTGTTGTATTGCACATGTGCATTATATGTGTACTACACATGTGCACTATATCCGTAATAGTGCACAAGTGTAATACAACAAAAAAAAAATTAATTTTTTTTTGAAAATTTTTTTCCATTTATAAAAACTAGCGATTTTTTATTAAAAAAATGTAAAAAAAAATTTGTATGTTTTTTAGGCTTTTTTAGTTAGTTTTTTTGGTTTTCTCATTTAAACTAGTTTTCTCATGATCCATCCCCTACATTTTGTTTCATCACAATCTTTCTTATTTAATTTTCTATCAGAAGGCATAAGGAATAACTGAGATAAACTCTCCTGCATTTAATGATTTAGGCGGCTATTTTCTGATAATTTATCATGATTACCTGCCTATATGTCACTTCTATCTCCTTAATATTGATGATGTGTATTGAATGAAGGAGAAAAAAAACTTAACTACCATTAACGAGTTCTCAGAAAATTTTTATGTTTATGACGTTATCAGCCCAAAAAGAATGCAATAATTAAATAATAAGAAATCGAAAAGAAAGGAAAACAAAATCTACAGTTATGTTTACGCAAATATGAGATATGAATAAGGATGGTGACATGCATGAATTCGTTTTGATAATCAAGAATGATACTGATGTTTTAACAGGCTTTTTGATGTTTTTATCATAATTTCTGATGATTCTTCAGATGTTCTAACGATTCATCAGATTTTCTGATGATTCATTAGATTTTCTGATAATTTATCAGATTTTCTGATGTTTCATCAGATTGATGATCTTGTTCGTGATTATCATCGAAACCAATTTTCAAGCATTTTTCTAGTAATAAGGTTCTCTGAAAGACCTTTATCAAATAATTGACCACAACTCAGCAGATTGTACTTTAAGCCTTCTACATAGGCTACTTTTTCTATGGTCAAACATCCATACCTTATGCATCCATATCCCAAAATCCTCCCTTTTACTCCATTCCTAAAATTTACCATTTTACCCAGTTTTGAAACAACGTTACTGAGTAAGCTCTTGTCCCCAGTCATGTGCTTGGAGCTTCCAGAATCGTAGTACCAGATCTGCTGCACATGATGGTCCTGAAATGGAAAAATTAGAGGGTTTTTGGTACCCATACTTGCTTGGGTACTTTTTCTGATGAGATTTTAATCAGATTGTTTTGAGGCATTGAGTGTAAAAGAGTTGAAAGAAAGTTAGAAACCTTATTTCAATCCTTTTTCACCTTGAATATGTTTAGATCTATGCAAGATCTTTGTTTGTTTGTATGGAAATCGTTCAGGTCTAAGTTATTCTTGGTGGATTGAAGCCAAAACATGAAGTTCCTAAGAACACCATGATGACATCATCCTAGAACACCTCAAATCTAGTGATTTCATGGTTAAAAGTTAAGATTTAAAAGATAGAAAGGTGTAGGAGTGCGTGTAGATTAAGAAAGCACAAGATTTAGGACGAGATCTTACCGGAATCGTGAGAAATCTGAAGAAAAGTGGGGAAGATGAGCTGGTTGTGACAACCCTCATAAATCCAGGTATCCGTACAATTAATTAATATTGATTTGTGCTTAATGACTGTGCTTAATTACAACTGATGACTTAAACTGCTTTCTGTAACATACATACATGTGAATCACATTCCACATTGTCACATCATTTATTACATACAAACTTTAGTGACATAAACGATGCAAAAAAGCACGGTTAGCACAGTTAGTGGATAACTCAGAAACATGCTGACAATGTTAGTACATAGACAGACATTGTTTTGAGGCCCCGTAAGGGCCAGAGATAAGGTACTACACTAGTATGGTGTGTAGGGAAGTAAGGACCATAAAACTGCGTCACTAGGTGATAGTTTAAGTGCCGGAAAGTGCCTAAAACCCACTCAAAGTGCAGAATACTGCATATTTCAGCAAAATTCAGCTTTTTAATAAACTAGTAACATGCAAAAATATGGCAAAATGGTCCTGTATGCTTTCCTAAGTGTCGGTAATTAAAAGTGTCACAAAAGGGTACTTAAAAATTACTAAACGGAATAACTTGACACTTTAACGAACCGGTATCTAACCGAACAACCGGACACTACCCGGAACACCAAAATATTGCTAAAAGCATTGTTTTTATTTTTCTGAGCTAGTTATGGTTCCCGAACACTCTAACGTACTATATAATGCATGATACACTTAAAACACTAGACTTTACATATAACTTCCAACTAATTAACCTACTTATCATTCAAAATTACATTTAACCCCCCCCCCCAAACTTGTAATCGGCCCCAACCAAGGCCCCACCTTAATCTTTATAAGATTTCACTAAATCCTTCCATGATCTTGATTGGATTTGATGTAGATCATGCTTGTACTTCTAGAGACACTTAAACCATTGGTTAAAAAGCTCAATGTGTGTATAAATATAGCATAATCCCTTATCATTCTCATCATCACTCACCTCTCTTCCTCCCTCCCTTAAAGCTCTCGGCCGAACACCCCCTCCCCACCACCATCACTTCCATTTTGCTTCCATCTATTCCAAGCTTATCTCAACGTGTAAGAAGGTGATTCACGAAGCTTGGAACTCTTGGATCTTGAAGGACCTCTTTGGTTTGCTATTATCCTTCACTTTTGTTATCACTGTCTTCAAGTGTTCATCCCTAGCTTAGAGCTAGTAGTAAGATCCTTTCAACCCTTTGTTACTTCTATTTTAGTTGATTAAAAGATGTATTATGTTGAAAATCACAAGAACACTAAAAGAGATGAACATGAATCATGAACATAAAGCTTATGTATGATGAAATCTTGGTGAAATAATGTTGTTTAGTATATGTATGATACTTGCTTGTTGTTTTCTTTAGATTATGATGTTGATCATCACATGGAGCTTGCTAGATTGTGATTAAACACATGATCTAGCAAGTGAGAGGATGATTATGTGACAACATAAGATAATCATCTTCTTGTGTAGATATGAACGTGATGAATAAAATGATTTCTTGTAAAACAATAATCAAAGTAATCTAGTAATCTTATGAATCTAAGATTCATGAATGATTTTCCAATAAAACCAAGTTCAAAATATGATTTCTAATAGATCATGGTTTTTACTTAAACCTACACTATTTTTAGTGATAAAACAAGTGTATAAACACTTATGAAACAAGAAGATCTAATAAATAAACATTTTTGTAGAATATGTTTACAAGTTGTAAACACCTAGTTTCTTTAAGAATGAGATTTTTAAAGGAATAAACACACTTTGAAGGGTAACTAAACCTACTAAACACTTTACCAAGTTACTACAAGTTTTTGTGAAAAGATCAAGTTCATATTGTTATGTAAAATGTATAGTTTTTGCACTTGGTAAGTGTAAGATGTTTAGGGTTTGATTGTTGGTTATTGTGTGTTTATTTTGAAAAGAAAATGATATGCTTAAATAGCATGGACACCTCCATTTTTAGGAGAAACTATGGCAGAATTTTCTAAAAATATAAACGCTCAAAGAAATATTTTCTAACAAATATTTACTAGTGTATTTTAACTTTGGTTTTCAATATAAACTTTGCCATAATTTTTGTAACAAAAATAAAAGTATTGGGGGTTGGTTTTTATAAATAAAAATGGGTAAATATATATTTGGAATATATATTTATATTAAAGACACTTGTGTGATTTTGTGTGAACTTTGTGTATAGTTATATTATTTTTGGATTTAAAGTAATATAATTTAACAATTACCAAGAATTTACAATCCCAAAATAATACCAAAAATCACAAGGAATGAAATATAAGTTACACACTTGATATTGTGAAACCGAACGATAAAGTGTAACTTACTAAATATTCCGGAAAATTCTCTTATATATATATTTATGACAAATACTATTTTGGGAACGAAAGAAGTGAAAATATGATTTTTGTACATATTACCAAGTTATGTCATATTTTCAACAAGAAGAAAATATATTATTTTTGGGAGATAAAAATATAATTTCCTAGTATATTTAGAAGATATATGATTTTTGGGAAAAAAATATATATTTTCTTGGAATACATTATTTTTGACAAATAAGTTATATATTTTCTAAAGTAAAACTTGAAAATATATTATTCTGAGACTACAAAATACAAGAATACGAAGATACATGTATAAGATACCCCCCATCCTTGGGAAGGAGATACGAAAATAAAATACTTGAGAAGTATTGTTACAAAATACTGATTAAACAATTATTCCAAAATTAAATATAATTTAAAGTTAAAATAATTATTATTTTAACAAGTAATTATAACTTGGAATAATATTGGGAACATAAGAAACGCAACTCAAAAACATTAAACTCTAAGCCAAGGCACGGCTCGTTCGTCTAATAGACGTTAGTACACTGTAGGTAGTCGTGTTTGCTGCGGAGATTTGGGTTGCCAGTACTGAAGGCGCAATACAGTGAGTTCATGTCCCCCTTTTTCTTTAAACTGTTTTGTTTATTTACTTCGGGGGTGAAATACATGTTAGCAAAGGATTACATACGAATACTATTGGTATGATTAGCCAGGAAAGAACCATAGATCATGTGATTGGGTAGGCGGATACTTGGGACCATTAATCCTCGTATAAGGACCGAGGGGCATGAGTGATAGATCTATTTGGGTGTAGCGAGCCCACACCCATGAGGCCAGGGTGGCCCATAGTGGTGACTATGTCTTCCAACCGGAAGCCCGGTGCAACTTTGCTAGGTTTGAGTCTTCCTACACCGTCACACATATCAGTGGCCTTGCAAACCATTGGTGATCCTTTCCTTGTTTGCTTTCATACCGGGACATACATACATACAATGTTTACAAAGGTTTATATATACTTATACAAACACATGAACTCGCTCAACTTTTGTTGATGTTTTCAAATTACATGTATTTCAGGGAACTAAATGGATCTGGCATGTGTTGCATGTTTGTCAAGCTGCATTTTAAGTAAAAGCTGTCATCTGTGGTCGTAGAGTTTAGGAGATGTATCCTATTCCTGGACGGGATACATGTCTCTAAGCTCGGGTTTTATTTAAAGTCTTTTGTTGAGTCTTCAAGAACTCATTTGAACATGTTGTGGTTTGTAACTTAAGTTGGTGTCAACTTTTCAGACAAGTATGTTGTGGTATTTTCTAAACTTAATATATGGATGAACATCTTATGGTTTTATCATATATCGTTGTTATGATTGAATGCTATTGTATTAAGAAGTCACACCAATAACCACGCTTCCGCAAAAACAGCTTGGTATCAGAGCTTCGATCGTAGCGAACTAGGATTCTTCCTCGAGTCTAGACTACGATCATTAGGGCTCTCACGAAAAGCTTTTCACAAACATATTTTCATTGCATACACAAAATGTCCAGATCCATGAAACAAGCATTTTTACAAATAAAAGACACCAAATACATTTCAAAGAATTCATTTATGTTTCAGTCTGAGAGACTGGGGAGTTAGTCTGAGAGACAAGCTGGGTAGTGCAGTCTGAGAGACTGGGAGTTAGTTTGAGAGACTAGCTGGGTAATTTAGTCTGAGAGACTGGGGAGTTAGTCTGAGAGACTAGTTGGGTAGTGCAGTCTAAGAGACTGGGAGTTAGCCTGAGAGACTAGCTGGGTAATTCAGTCTGAGAGACTAACTGGGTAGTTCAGTCTGAGAGACTGGGTAGTCTGAGAGACTGGGAGGTTTAGCCTGAGAGGCTAGGTAGTTCAGTTTGAGAAACTGGGAGTTTTAGTCTGAGAGACTAAGTAGTTCAGTCTGAGAGGCTGGGTGGGATAGTCTTGGGAATACTAGGATGCATACATGCTTACATTGTTACTACTTACATGCATATCCGATGATTGTTGATATATGTGCATATGTGTGATTGATTTGTTACAGGCACTATGTCCTCTTCTGATAGCGGAGTATCAGATACAGTAGACCCTATGGCCATAGTTTCGGATGATGAGATCATCCCAGAGGATGAGGTTTTTACATCTGACACTACGAGTGACGACGATGATGATTTCCAGCCGTTTGCTTTACCAGATTTTGGAGATGATATACCGCTAGCTGATGGTCTTCCTGGCGAGGATCTACTTCTTGATCAGATCCCTGCTCCTTTTCCTCTTGCTGCATTACCTCTTGAGGATCTGCTTCTAGACGCTATGTCTGATGACGACATCGATCTTTTTATTGAGGATCCCCCTGAGGGTGCCTAGGATGATGGAGCTCCAGTCGATGAAGTCATTGTCGCTCCATTTGTTGAGATTCCAGTCGATGATGTCATTGTCGCTCCATTTGTTGAGATTCCAGTTGATGATGTCATTGTCGCTCCATTTGTTGAGATTCCAGTCGATGATGCCGATGTCGTTCCACTTGTCGAGATTCCAGTTGCCGATGGCATTGATGTTCCACATGATGAGATTCCTATTGTCGAGGCTCCTTCTGACCATTCTGGTCCTGATTCATTTGAGTCTGTGTCATCTACTACTTTACACGCACTGGGATTACAGCGATATCCCACTGATATTGATTCTGACACAGCTATGTCTGTTGCACCGTATATTCCACACGATGTTGATCATGATTTTGAGTTTGATGATGAGTTGGATCCTGTCTTTCCACACGACTTTGACCCTGAGCATGAGATTGAGTTTGTCCCAGATGAGCAGCCTTTTGAGGCACCTGTCGATCCTGACATGATACCCACTGATTTTGAGTTAGCCCCAGCTGACCCTGAGCCTATGATTGCACTCGAGCCTATACCTGCTCATGACCCTTTACCTGAGCATGACCCAGTACCCATTGACATTCCAGTTGTTGCACCACTATTACCTGACCCTATACCTGCAGCCATTGATCATGCTCCATTTGCAGCCCAGGTTAACCCCAGATATGCGTTCACCCACAATGGGTGGATCGAGGACGATGATGACTTTCCTCCTTTTGTTAGACCTGTCACTCCCCCACCAGCACCTATACATGCACCCATTGATATTGCCCCATTTCACCCACATGTGTCTGACATTCACCGCACAGATCTACCGATCACGTTTTTACAGGATATCCCTCCTCCCCGTCCAGGGGAAGGACCATCGAGTCAGCAGCCCAGTCATACACCACCTGTGTCGGCAGCTTTTCCTTTCATGCCACCGTTTGCACCTGCTACACATACTGCTCCTTTTGCTACTACACCATCGGGCGAGCCACTGATTTGGTTTCCGCCCAACACGATGCCTATTTCTGATCCATACCATCCCTTCCACATTGGATACACGAGGGATGATCTGCTTTTGTCGTTACAGCTCCAGCGGGATATGTTGAGTCGTAGAGTCACTGAGCTAGAGAGGATCCCGCGTCCTCCACCTAGTACTGGTCCATCACAGTTTGCTACTCCACCTGCTCCACTATTGCCTTACCCGGATTTCGATATTTGATTTCTTACGATGAAGCAGCAGATTAGCTGTTTGTTACATCTCGTTCATGGTCTTGAGGAGGAGTTAGCGCGTATGCGCCGTTTGCTTTTCATTCCTCTGTCTCCTCCTCCACCACCATCAGCGTAGCTGTTTTTGGTTTTATGCAGATAGACTACTTTTGATGAGAGTGCAGCTATTGAGCCAGATTGTGAAGACTTTTTGAAGACCACTTTTTGTGTTTATGATTGTTGTAGTTTGATGGATAGTTTAGACAAGGGTGATGTGACCCCTGATGCGTGTGAAGTGTTATATATATTAGGTGTATATTTTAAGCCCCTTTAACACTTATTTTAGCCAAGTTTTAAATTTATAAAACACGATATTTTACTAACACTAAACACACATATGGGCAAGTGCACCCATCGTGAGCGTAGTATAGTGTTGGCAAGATACCGAGGTCGTCCAAGGACACAAGAGCTTTTAGTACCGGTTTATCCTCAACGTCTAATCAAAATAAAAAGTTTAGGAAAAAGGTTTTAAACTAAGAAAAATAAAAACTAACTAAAATGCTGAAAATAAAAATAAAAAGAAAAACAGATAGACAAGATGAATCACTTGGTTCCGACTCGTATCTAGTATAACCTTTGATTATTTCCGCACTTTTGCACATAATTAAGAGATTATCTTAGTTATTGTAGTAGGCCCCTCTTTTGAAGGTGACGTTACCCTCACCCCAGTAGTTTGAGTCAGCAAGGATACAATCCTAAAAGGGTGGATTATTGGAAGATAATGAATTAAGTTATTAATGCAATATTATGGTAGGCCCCGCTTTTGGCGGTGACGTTACCCTCGGCTAAGTAGTCTGAGTCAGCAGGGATACAGTCCTAAATAGCCGGGTTATAGTATTAATAGTAGTTAACTTATGAGGGGATCAAAGAGTTTGGACCCCCGCCATCCAATACCGTGAAGTATTGAAGGAGGTCCTACTAAATTTGACCCAGGTCCATTGCAGGACCTCTAAACGCTGAACAATGGCAAGACCTTTACTAAACCGTTCCCTTAACCCCCGACCAGGTAGCCAACATACCTCCATATAGACCGTGGAGATATGAATGGTGAAAATCTTTTATTTTATATAGACAGTAAAATAATGCCAAGACACCACGGACAAACGATAAGGAAAGATCACCTTCAACATAAGTAACTAGTTATTAAAGTCATTAATACAAAACCAAATAAAAAGTGCAAAAGATTAGAAATAAAAAGTATTATACTAGACACTTTGTCTTCACCAAGTGATGTAAGAGACTTAGGCAAACATGGCCTTGATTGTTAAGAACTCTTACGATCAATCTTGGATCCAGAGACGACTCACACACTCTACGATGGACAATGGATGATGGTGGTGGTGGTGGATGATGGTGTTATGGTGGTGGTGGGTGGTGGGTGAAGTGTGAGAGAGGTGGTGTGCCAAGGGATGAGTTGAAATGAAACCAAGCACTCCTATTTATAGGCTGAACAGAAGGCTGGGCACAGCCCCGTGTCCGCTGGACACGCCCCCGTGCCTGTCTGACACTCTCTCTCTTCATTAATTGTAATTCGCAATTACAATTAATGCGCCTGCTGTACTTTCGCCACGCCCCCGTGTTCACTGGACACGGCCCGTGGTGGGCAATAGAAGCTTCTATAGGTTTGTCTTTTCTGCTGCTTCTTGGGCACGGCCCCGTGCTGGCTGAGCACGGGGCGTGTTCAGTCTTCTGTCTTCTCTATTTTGCTTGGGAAGATGCCGCTGAAGGGTCGGGCAGTCCACTTATGTTCCTTTTCTTGTATTTATGTTAGATTTAGTTGTCTTTTTGCTTCTTTTGTGAATTTGAGCTCATTTAATCCTGAAAATATAAATGGAAGACAAAAACACTCTTTTTCCAACATTAGTACTTAAAAAGGGTTAGTTTTATGCCTCATTTGATGTAATTTATATGTTGCATTTTACATACATCAACCCCATAGTCCCTTTTGTTGTGATTTGATACATTTGATGAACTTGTAAAACTGTATTTGTGGTCAGTGATATATGGAAGCTCAATCGCAACATTCTCATTACATACATTGTTGAATTACTTGTTTGTGTTATGACATGGGATGTTATGTGTTTACTTGTGTTGATAAATGTTATTACATACGTGTACTACATACTTATATGCATAAGACCTGACCTATACGATCTTCTTATAGAAGATGCCTCCTCGAAGAGACAACACATTGCCTACAACTGAGGCCGAGTTACAAGAACGAATTTAACGGGCGATAGCGCAACACGAGGCCTTACGCTTCGAGCATAGCGGAGGTACCTCGGGAAGCAACCCACCCCTTGGTAATGTTTAAGTCGTTAAAGAAACATTACGTTAGATTTGGATAATCCATGTGCGATCGCTAATGCCTTATGTGGATGATGTTACTTGTACAGGTTGTACCTATAAACAGTTCTTAGACTGTAAGCCATTGAATTACGATGGCACCGGGGGTGCTGTGGCTTTTGTCAGATGGACGGAGAAGACTGATTCTGTAATAAGAATGAGCAAGTGTGCTCCACAACACCAAGTCACCTATATCTCCGGATTGTTCTTAGATGGAGCGTTATCCTGGTAGAATCTCCAAGTGCAAACCTTGGGAGAAGATGCTGCTTATGCTTTAACATGGGATGAAATGAAGGAGCTCATGCGGAAGAAATACTGCTCCACAGCTGAAATCCAAAAGCTGGAAACTGAATTCTGGAACCTCAAGATGGACGGCCCGAAGATCGCCGAATATGTGCAGAGATTTCACGACTTGTCACGCGTTGTGCCGTATATGGTTGATCCAGAATTCAAACACATTGAACGTTTTATTTGGGGGTTGGCACCTCAGATTATGAATATGGTAACAACATCGAAGCCTACCACAATAACTGAGGCTATCGATCTGAGCGTGTCACTGACTGAAGAAGCTATCAGGTTAAACAAGTTTTCGATCTCTGACCAGAAGAAGAAGGAAACTTACGTTGAGTCGTCCGATGAAAACAAAAAGAAGTTCTCAAACTTTAAGAAGGGTACCAGCAGTGCAAACAAGAAGGAAGAGGCAAACGCACCGGCCAAGGCCAAAGGAAAGGGGTATATGGGCACCTTTCCCAAATGCGATGCGTGCCAGTTGCATCACAATGGACGATGTCGAACTGGAAAATGTGAGTCTTGTGGGAAGACTGACCATTCGAAGGAAACATGTTGGGTTGGTACAGGTCGTGGTGGTCAGAGAGGTTTTGGTTTTAGAAACAACAATCGTGGTGGTAATGGATATGGAAACCGCCCGCAAGGAGGAAATGGCGGTAATGGAAATCGTGGTAACTTTGGAAATCAAACTGGAAATGGAAACCGTGGAGCGAATAACAATCAAGGTGGTAATGGGAACAGTAATGGGCGAGGACCCGGTTGTTTTAATTGTGGATACGTCGGGCACTTCAAGCGGGAATGCCCAAAGCTCAATCAAGCTCATGTAAGGGTTTTCAACATCGGTGCGAGGGAAGCTCGCCAAGATCAAAATGTGGTCACGGGTACGTTCCCTATCAACCAACGTTTTGCATCTGTACTATCTGATACCGGTGCCGATTATAGTTTTGTATCGCTAGAATTTAAGAATATACTTGGGTTGGTAGCCAGTAAGCTAGACATTCCATATTCAATAGAACTAGCTAACGGAAAGCTAGTAGAAGCAAACGAAGTCATCAGAGGTTGAGTGATAGAACTAGGAGAGCACGAGTTTACACTTGATCTGCTGCCAGTCGAGTTGGGAAGCTTCGACATGGTAGTGGGGATGGATTGGTTGTCAAGCAACAGAGCAGAGATTATGTGTCACGAGAAGATCATTCGCATTCCGATGGCGAATGGAGAAACAATTGTGGTGCATGGAGAGAAACACGATACGCCTTTGAGGATCATTACTTGCTTGAAAGCCCGCAGATGTTTGCAGAAAGGATGTATCGCCTTCTTGGCACACATTGTGGATAAAGAAGCCGCTGAGCCAAAGCTAGAAGATATTCTAGTCGTGAAGGAATATCCTGAAGTCTTTCCCGAAGACTTGCCAGGATTGCCGCCGCAAAGGCAAGTCGAGTTCCATATTGACTTAGTTCCAGGCGCTGCGCCTGTGGCTAAGGCACCTTATCGACTTGCGCCTTCCGAGATGCAAGAACTGTCAACACAACTTCAGGAACTTTTAGACAAGGGATTTATCAGACCAAGCTTCTCGCCTTGGGGAGCTCCAATGCTGTTTGTCAAAAAGAAAGATGGTAGTTTCCGCATGTGTATCGACTACCGCGAGCTTAACAAGTTGACTATCAAGAATAGATATCCTTTGCCAAGGATTGATGACCTGTTCGATCAACTAAAAGGTTCGAGTTGTTACTCCAAGATCGATCTTCGATCGGGTTATCACCAGTTGAGAATTCAAGAGGAGAGTATTCCAAAGACGGCCTTTAGGACTCGCTATGGGCATTACGAGTTCCTGGTTATGCCGTTTGGCCTGGCGAACGCGCCAGCAGTATTCATGGATTTGATGAATAGAGTTTGCAAGCCGTACTTCGATAAGTTTGTGATCGTGTTTATTGATGATATTTTGATCTACTCGAAGATGAAGGAAGAGCACGAACAACACCTAAGAGCTATTTTAGAGCTGCTTAAGAAAGAAAAGTTGTACGCGAAGTTCTCGAAGGGCGAATTTTGGTTGTGCGAAGTTCAGTTCCTTGGTTACGTGGTAAACGGAAATGGAATTCATGTGGATCCCACAGAGATTGAGGCAATCAAGAATTGGGAGACTCCGAAGACACCAACCGAGATCCGTTAGTTCCTAGGTTTGGCTGGTTATTACCGCAGATTCATTGAGGATTTCTCGAAAATCGCTCAACCTTTGACCTCCCTTACTCAGAAAGACAAGAAGTATGAATGGGGAGACAAGCAGGAAGAAGCATTTCAGTTGTTGAAGAACAAACTTTGCGATGCACCGCGTCAAGGTTTAGGCTGCGTGCTGATGCTGCGACAAAAAGTTATAGCTTATGCTTCACGCCAGTTGAAGGTACACGAGAAAAACTACACCACACATGATTTGGAACTAGGCGCTGTGGTGTTTGCATTGAAGGTCTGGCGACATTACTTGTATGGCACGCGGTGCACAATATTTACTGATCACAAGAGCCTGCAGCATATATTTGATCAGAAAGAGCTTAACATGAGACAGAGACGATGGGTAGAGTTGTTAAATGATTATGATTGTGAAATCAAGTATCACCCAGGGAAGGCAAATGTAGTCGCAGACGCCTTGAGTCGGAAAGAAAGAATCAAGCCCATAAGGGTTCGAGCTTTGGAAATGATTGTTCAAACGGACCTCTCATTGTGCATTCATGCCGCACAGAGAGAAGCTCTTAAGGAGGGGAATCTTGAGAACGAATATCTCCATGGGATGGAGAAGCAGTTAGTACCCAATGATGAAGGAATGTTGTGCTTCATGAAACGAATTTGGGTTCCCCTTTTCGGTGGTTTACGAAATGTTATTTTTGATGAAGCTCACAAGTCACGGTACTCGATCCATCCAGGATCGGATAAAATGTACCAAGATTTAAAGGATTTCTATTTGTGCCCGAGATTAAAAGGCGATGTTGCAATGTATGTTGGCAAATGTTTGACTTACGCCAAAGTAAAGGCCGAATATCAGAAGCCCTCAGGTCTTCTGCAACAACCTGAAATACCCATGTGGAAATGGGAGCAGATTTCAATGGACTTTATAACGAAGTTACTAAGAACACCCAGAGGTCACGATACGATTTGGGTAATCGTGGACCATCTGACCAAATCTGCACACTTCTTACCGATCAAAGAGAAAGACAACACTAGCAAGCTTGCTGGCCTATACCTGAGGGAGATAGTTGCACGACATGGAATGCCTCTCTCGATTATTTCTGATAGAAATGGAAGGTTCGTGTCAAGGATTTGGCAATCCTTCCAAGAAGCCTTTGGTTCTCAGTTGAATCTTAGTACTGCATTCCATCTGCAGACAGATGGCCAGAGTGGACGAACAATTCAAACGCTTGAAGACATGTTGCGAGCTTACGTAATGGATTTGGGTGGCAGTTGGGACACTCATTTACCATTGGTTGAATTATCATATAACAACAGCTACCACACGAGTATTCAAGCCGCACCGTTTGAAGCTCCCTATGGACGCAAGTGTCGATCACCGTTATGCTGGGCAGACGCGGGTGATAGACAGCTTGTTGGTCCTGAATTGGTCCAAGAGACGACTGATAAGATTATGCAGATCCGAGAGCGCATCAAGGCGGCTCGTGATCGACAAAAGAGTTACGGGGACCAAAGGAGGAAACCATGGGAGTTTCAAGTGGGAGATATGGTTTTGCTAAAGGTTTCACTCTGGAAGGGTGTGGCACGCTTTGGGAAGCGTGGGAAGTTAAACCCAAGATACATCGGACCATTCAAGATCCTAGAAAAGATTGGTCTTGTAGCTTACAAGTTGGATTTACCCGCAGAACTGAATGGCGTTCATGATACATTTCATGTATCTAACTGAAAAAAAGTCCAACTCAAGAAACAGTTGTCATTCCTGCCGACGAAGTTCACAATGACGACACACTCCACTTTACTGAAGAACCTGTTGAGGTTACTGATTGGAAGATTAACAAGACATGCAGGAGTAGTGTCAAACACGTCAAGGTTCGTTGGAACGCGTGACACGGCCCAGAGTTCACTTGGGAACGTGAGGATCGCATGAAAGTAAAATACCCACATTTGTTCCCCAAGACCCCTGCATCTAGTAGCAGAACTAAAATTTCGGGACGAAATTTTCTTAACAAGGGGAGAATGTGACAACCCTCATAAATCCAGGTATCCGTACAATTAATTAATATTGATTTGTGCTTAATGACTATGCTTAATTACAACTGATGACTTAAACTGCTTTCTGATTTCTGTAACATACATACATGTGCATCACATTCCACATTGTCACATCATTTATTACATACAAACTTTAGTAACATAAACGATGCACAAAGCACGGTTAGCACAGTTAGCGGATAACTCAGAAACATGCTGACAATCTCAGTACATAGACAGACAGTGTTTTGAGGCCCCGTAAGGGCCAGAGACAAGGTACTACACTAGTATGGTGTGTAAGGAAGTAAGGACCATAAAACTGTATCACTAGGTGATAGTTTAAGTGCCGGAAAGTGCCTAAAACCCACTCAAAGTGCAGAATTCTACATATTTCAGCAAAATTCAGCATTTTAATAAACTAGTAACATGCAAAAATATGGCAAAATGGTCTTGTATACTTTCCTAAGTGTCGGGAATTAAAAGTGTCACAAAAGGGTACTTAAAGATTACTAAACAGAATAACTTGACACTTTAACGAACCGGTATCTAACCGAACAACCGGACACTACCCGGAACACCAAAATATTGCTAAAAGCATTGTTTTTATTTTTCTGAGCTAGTTATGGTTCCCGAACACTCTAACATACTATATAATGCATGATACACTTAAAACACTAGACTTTACATATAACTTCCAACTAATTAACCTACTTATCATTCAAAATTACATTTAACCCCCCCCCCCCAAGCCATAAATCGGCCCCAACCAAGGCCCCACCTTAATCTTTATAAGATTTCACTAAATCCTTCCATGATCTTGATTGGATTTGGTGTAGATCATGCTTGTACTTCTAGAGACACTTAAACCATTGGTTAAAAGCTCAATGTGTGTATAAGTATAGCATAATCCCTTATCATTCTCATCATCACTCACCTCTCTTCATCCCTCCCTTAAAGCTCTCGGCCGAACACCCCCTCCCCACCACCATCACTTCCATTTTGCTTCCATCTATTCCAAGCTTATCTCAAGGTGTAAGAAGGTGATTCACGAAGCTTGGAACTCTTGGATCTTGAAGGACCTCTTTGGTTTGCTATTATCCTTCACTTTTGTCATCACCATCTTCAAGTGTTCATCCCTAGCTTAGAGCTAGTAGTAAGATCCTTTCAACCCTTTGTTACTTCTATTTTAGTTGATTAAAAGATGTATTATGTTGAAAATCACAAGAACACTAAAATACATGAACATGAATCATGAACATAAAGCTTATGTATGATGAAATCTTGGTGAAATAATGTTGTTTAGTATATGTATGATACTTGCTTGTTGTTTTCTTTAGAATATGATGTTGATCATCACATGGAGCTTGCTAGATTGTGATTAAACACATGATCTAGCAAGTGAGAGGATGATTATGTGACAACATAAGATAATCATCTTCTTGTGTAGACATGAACTTGATGAATAAAATGATTTCTTGTAAAACAATAATCAAAGTAATCTAGTAATCTTATGAATCTAAGATTCATGAATGATTTTCCAATAAAACCAAGTTCAAAATATGATTTCTAATAGATCATGGTTTTTACTTAAACCTACACTATTTTTTGTGATAAAACAAGTGTATAAACACTTATGAAACAAGAAGATCTAATAAAGAAACATTTTTGTAGAATATGTTTACAAGTTGTAAACACCTAGTTTCTTTAAGAATGAGATTTTTAAAGGAATAAACACACTTTGAAGGGTAACTAAACCTACTAAACACTTTACCAAGTTACTACAAGTTTTTGTGAAAAGATCAAGTTCATATTGTTATGTAAAATGTATAGTTTTTGCACTTGGTAAGTGTAAGATGTTTAGGGTTTGATTGTTGGTTATTGTGTGTTGATTTTGAAAAGAAAATGATATGCTTAAATAGCATGGACACCTCCATTTTTAGGAGAAACTATGGCAAAATTTTCTAAAAATATAAACGCTCAAAGAAATATTTTCTAACAAATATTTACTAGTGTATTTTAACTTTGGTTTTCAATATAAACTTTTCCATAATTTTTGTAACAAAAATACAAGTATTGGAGGTTGGTTTTTATAAATAAAAATGGGTAAATATATATTTATATTAAAGACACTTTTGTGATTTTGTGTGAACTTTGTGTATAGTTATATTATTTTTGGATTTAAAGTAATATAACTTAACAATTACCAAGAATTTACAATCCCAAAATAATACCAAAAATCACAAGGAATGAAATATAAGTTACACACTTGATATTGTGAAACCGAACGATAAAGCGTAACTTACTAACTATTCTGGAAAATACTCTTATAAATATATTTTTGACAAATACTATTTTGGGAACGAAAGAAGTGAAAATATTATTTTTGTATATATTACGAAGTTATGTCATATTTTCAACAAGAAGAAAATATATTATTTTTGGGAGATAAAAATATATTTTCCTAGTATATTTAGAAGATATATGATTTTTGGGAAAATATATATTTTCTTGGAATACATTATTTTTGACAAATAAGTTATATATTTTCTAAAGTAAAACTTGAAAACATATTATTCTGAGACTACAAAATACAAGAATACGAAGATACATGTATAAGATACCCTCCATCCTTGGGAAGGAGATACGAAAATAAAATACTTGAGAAGTATTGTTACAAAATACTGATTAAACAATTATTCCAAAATTAAATATAATTTAAAGTTAAAATAATTATTATTTTAACAAGTAATTATAACTTGGAATAATATTGGGAACATAAGAAACGCAACTCAAAAACATTAAACTCTAAGCCAAGGCACGACCCGTTCGTCTAATAGGCGTTAGTACACTGTAGGTAGTAGTGTTTGCTACGGAGATTTGGGTTGCCAGTACTGAAGGCGCAATACTATGAGTCCATGTCCCCATTTTTCTTTAAACTGTTTTTTTATTTACTTCGGGGGTGAAATACATGTTACCAAAGGATTACATACGAATACTATTGGTATGATTAGCCTAGGAAAGAACCATAGATCATGTGATTGGGTAGTTGGATACTTGGGACCATTAATCCTCGTATAAGGACCGAGTGGCATGAGTGATAGATCTATTTGGGTGTAGCGAGCCCACACCCATGAGGCCAGGGTGGCCCCTTGTGGTGACTATGTCTTCTAGCCGGAAGCCCGGTGCAACTTTGCCAGGTTTGAGTCTTCCTACACCGTCACACATATCAGTGGCCTTGCAAACCGTTGGTGATATTTTCCTTGTTTGCTTTCATACTGGGACATACATACATACACTGGTTACAAAGGTTTATACATACTTATCCAAACACATGAACTCGCTCAACTTTTGTTGATGTTTTTAAATTACATGTATTTCAGGGAACTAAACGGATCTGGCAGGTGTTGCATGTTTGTCAAGCTGTGTTTTAAGTAAAAGATGTCATCCGTGGTCGTAGAGTTTAGGAGATGTATCCTATTCCTGGACGGGATACATGTCTCTAAGCTCGGGTTTTATTTAAAGTCTTTTGTTGAGTCTTCAAGAACTCATTTGAACATGTTGTGGTATGTAACTTAAGTTGGTGTCAACTTTTCAGACAAGTATGTTGTGGTATTTTCTAAACTTAATATATGGATGAACATCTTATGGTTTTATCATATAGCGTTGTTATGATTGAATGCTATTGTATTAAGAAGTCACACCAATAACCACGCTTTCGCAAAAGTCAGGGTGTGACACTGGTCGGATGAGAGTTGCCAAAAGTGGAAAGTATGATGGTGACAGGGGGTATTTATAGGGTTTCGATCGAGCGGCTGGTCGATCGGCCGGTCTCCTGGTCGATCGGCCACCTGATTCGAGTGTTCGGTGCGACGAGTCTTGTCGTTTCGATTTGCAATTGCGAGCGTTGCTATGCGATAGATTTCCTAGTCAAATTTGTAACATCTGTGCTTGTAATCGTTGTGAACAGTTCTTTTATCAATAAAAGAATGTTATTTGATCCCAATGTTTGTTTGGTTGTGTTTTACATTTTTCATGTTTTGACTTTTATTCAATTTCAAACTCTATATCGCTTTCTGGAGAGTTATACGCAAACTGGTGCGTAAACGTAATCAGTTTATTGCGACAAACATTCCGGAACATGACCATAAGTTAAAAACACCTTAAATATCCTTTATATAGCTTAGAAATAGGCTTTGAGGGGTTCGGTGTTCTAAAATTAACTTTTGGCTCATTCAGGGACTAAAAGCGTCAAAAAGTGCACAAGTTTGCATTTCCGCGCATAACTTACGTTCTGAATACCTCCGGACATCCAAAAATTTATGTAAGCACTAAAATATTTTATTTTAGTGTTTGGCATAAGAAAAATCCATTCGTCACGCAATTTGGATCATTTTTCGCGCATATGCGCATTCCGTCATAATTAAGCGAACATCGCGATCGTACGACTAAACGAACCGACATCCAGCATATTTTTTAGCATGTTTCATGTCCACAATGTTTAGGCATCATTTTATGGCCTTAACGTTGGCTTAACGAGCCTTAAACATGTCGGAAATGGCCTTAATACACAACGGGGACTGAAATGGAAACTTTGGAAACTGTTGCTGATAAGAAGGGCCTAGGCGTGACACCTAGCCCCCTTGGCGTCACGCGAGGCCCCTTCAGAACAGCAAAGGTTGTTTAATCACTTGTTAACAGCCTTTCAACCCCCCAAAGGCCAATGCCACATGTCAATCTCTTGTGGTGGGGGCAAAATGAGTTACCATAACATTCCAACACATGTACGGATGAGATTCAATCACGTTATTCAAGAAATGATCTTAACGGTTCGAAGAATCCTATAAATACCCATCCATCCCAACCTCAAAAACCCACAAATCTGATTTCAAAGCTCTAAGTTGAAGCCATCACTTCATACCTGAGCTATTCGATCAAGATTTACTAGCGGGGACCCTTTGTAAGTGTTCCATCGTTCTTTTATCGCTTTTCTAGCCCGAAAGTCGAACTATGTTTGACTTTCTGCGTTGACCAGTTTATGGTCCACACGAAGTTCATTTGAACTTCATAACGTGAGCGTGATCACGATGGTTATAGTCTCTAGCGACTATACCTACTGATTACCACGTTATCAAGGCTTAGTGACGAGTCGTAGTTTCGGCCAGAATGCGTATTCTTGCGTATTTTGTAACCAAACTACTCTTGGGTATCAAAACCGTTTGTTTTGATACCAAACCTGTTTTCTAAACTTAGTTAAGCATGTTTTAACATGCTTAGCTCGTCACTTTTAGTTTAGTGCTTATATAGGGTCGTAAGGTAAGCGATCTAAACAATCGCTTATACTTTCGAACCCGACCCGTTTGGTCGATCATTAGGATCCGACCAAGCACATTAGGTGACCATAGTATATAGGGAATAAACTTCCGAGGTTATACCTTATGGTCACATCGTTTGAGTAGTTGTATGATAGGTAGTTTATATGCCTTAGGTAAATTACCAAAATGCCCTTTTTACGGCAAAATTCATTTTAAGCATATGTAACACAACTTTTGGTATCTAAACTGATTTAGTAACAATATTAGACATGTTAAGGCATATTTTACTTATCATAGGACTAGTTAGGCATTCCGAACGTGTTTCACGCGAACGACGCGTTAAAGTAGCATAAGCTACCTAAACGGGTCGTAATGGGTCGTAAGCACTTAGTATAGGTTTCATTTTAGTATGTAGGCCTTGTTAAACCATATTACACGAGTCTCCATACTCGTTTGGTTTACGAACCCTCATACTATCCAATCCTCCGATTTAGGTCCGATATATTACCATAGCTACCTATATTAGGTGCCGTTGGATATCCGTGATCTCTAGCATTGTTTGGTTGTTATTCAAGGACTACTAAGCAATCTCAAGTGAGTACATAGACCCCTCTTTTACTGTTTTCCAAACTGTTTTGGGGTGGAACACATGTGCCTACTTGTTACCTTCATGCTTTCCATGTTTTCACATCATATACTTGCTATCTTCATTAGTACATTTATAGTACATGATTTACATTACATCTCATGCTATGTATGCCCATTGTGTGCATACTTAGTACATTGTTTTACATTACATTTCATGCTATGTATGCCCATTGTGTGCATACGTAGTACATTGTTACTTTAGATTTCTGCTATGTATGTTGACTGGTAGCATGCTAGCACATTGATTTACATGACTTTTCTGCTTTGTATGTTAACTTAGCATACTTAGTACATTGTTTTCATATGACATGTATACAATTGCTATAACATTTGGTTTGCACAAACGGGACTTATATACGTTCATTAACATTAGCTACGCCGCTCGGTAGTAAGTAGTGGTACCATAGGACTTGACAAATCCCATTCCTGACATCCCGGGTTTGTTTGGATGTAAGGAATGAGTGAATCCGAAAACATTTCTTATGATAACCTTGACTAAAAGGGTTATCCGACTGTCTCAAGGCTTGAATGTATGCGTTAACTTACCACATAAGTGTTTGTATCAATGTAACATGCATTACTTTGCAAAACATAACTTTTTGATATATTCAAAATACTTTGTTTTGTACATTTTACAGTCGGTTTATGTGACACACTTTACTTACCATACATAACATTTGTTACACATTACTTGACTACTTTTGGACTTCTTAACATTTGACATGGTTCATACAAGGACTTTTTGACAATTGGTTTAAACATAGACTTTATACATTGGTGGTTTGTTTAAGTGACTTAAGTAACGAGATGTGAATAATATGATACAAGCATGGTGGATACGCCGCTGGTACTTCCTATATATAAGTGTTTGTATTATATTACATCTCATAGCGTTATTTAAATCATTCAATTTGGACTTATATATTTTACACAAGTAACACGATTCTCACAAGACTTTGGTTTACAAACAATTTACTTTATACAACTCATTTTACTTGGTTATACATTTAACCATACATTATTCTTTTATTTATACATATCATTTGACCTTTTCGCTTTTTAAATGATTTACAAAACAAAACAATTTACAAGGTTCATGACTGACTTTTGCTAAACAACTTTTTCTAAACATATAAGTCATGAATCCTATTTTCACAAAACCTATGTATCTCAAAGGCATTTTTATGCTGACGTACCTATTTTCACATGTGTTTTCAGGAGCAATCGCTTAGGATGATGATCGTGACACTAGGGCGGACCTGTGCCTTAGAGACTTAAAATAAAGATAGAACTAGTTTAATTATGTTCTGAACTCGTTATTTCCTGTTCAAAGACAATGTAACACGCTTGTTTGATAAATAAAATATAACTTTGTATGCCATGGTTGTGAAACAATTAATTCGGTTACAACACTCCCAGACGTTTCCGTCGCGGTTGCATGTTATACGCGGTCGGGGTGTGACAGAAGAGTTGGTAGCAGAGCCAATGGTTATAGGGAATTAGGTTATTAGTAATGCTTTGACCTAGACTATAACCTTTCTAGGACCCTAACACAAGTTGTCTTGTGTTTAGATCTTAAAACATGCACATCGCCTATCCTTAGGTGATTATCAAAACAAGAACCCAATTTTCCGAAATGATTTTTGAAAATCAATCATCTGTTTTTAAATGATTATTTACAAGGTTTTGAACCCTCTGTTATAAGGTTTTGAACCCCTTTGAATTTTCAAAAATCTCGTCAAAGTTTTGGGTTTTTAATAGTGCGAACACGTGCAAACTGGAAGAGTGAATGCCTGTACCCTGGGTTTTCTGTCTAAGGCTATAGTGTTTGTACAAATCCACATAATCGGACCAGTCACTCTTACCTGGGAACTCTTGGGGTGAGTGTTCACTTATAGGCGAGCATGTCTTCATGATACATTATTTTTGACCCATTTACTTTGATTAGTCACTGTGTGTCGCTTGTTTGCTTTGCGATGCAGACGAATGACCACCATCTTTGCTTTTGTTGATTTTGTTTCATCTCATTCTCTTCATCCAATCATCTCACTCGTTTCCTTTCATGTTTTCCTCTTTTAGAATGCCTCCTCGACGCGAAAACCAGATAGCGACTGCCGAACTGGCAGAAATCATTGCGCAGCAAATGGCTGCTCAATTCCCAAACCTCTTTGCTTAATGGAACCAAGCCAACAACAACAACAATGCTCCATGCAATTTCAAGAATTTTAACTCGGCTAAACCACTCAAGTTTAGTGGTTCTGAGGGAGCGACTGGGCTTCTTCAATGGTTTGAGAGCATTGAGAATACTTTCCGTCACGTGCAGTGTCTTGACAATCGCAAGGTCGAGTTTTCTTCGAGTGTGTTTCAGAAGAGGGCTCTTACGTGGTGGAACAGGGTTATGATAGATCGCGGTGCAGAAGTTGCTCTAGCACAGACTTGGGCTGAACTTAGAGCCCTTATGATGAGGGAGTTTTGTCCTCGTCATGAACAGCGAGCTTTGGAGAAAGAGTTTGATGACTTGAAGCAAGATAGTGGTGAGCATCGGGCGTATACAGATAGGTTTGAGGAGTTGAGTCTGCTTTACCCGACTATGGTTACCCCACTCGACAAGGCTGTCGAAAGGTACATCGACGGCTTACCTGACTCAGTGCAAGACATCATTACTGGTAGTAACCCTGCCACACTCCGTCAGGCGATCGAGTTAGCAGCGACATTGACTGAGTCGCAGGTTCGAAAGGGAAAGCTGCATAAAAAGGGTGACAAGGGTAAGAAGCAGGCATCTGACAAGGAAGATAGCAAGAAAGGTCAAAACAAGAAGGGAAAGAATTCTGGTTCCTCAAAAGGGTCTAGGAAGCGGAAGGCTTCCCAAAACTATGCCGTTACTGCACAGGCCCAAGTTGCACCAAATCAGCCTGCGCAACCACTAGCCAAGAAGCCTTATCTTGGCAATGCACCTTTGTGCAACAGGTATAACGGCCATCACCTACCACATCTCCAATGTCGTCATTGCACCAACTGTGGAAGAAACGGTCATCTTGCCGCTACGTGCCGCATTCCTGCTAATCAGAATCGGGCAGTTCAGAACCAAGCCCAACAAGTTGCTCAGCCTCTTGCTCAGCAACAAGGTCAAGCTGCACGACCTCATTTTCCTCCTGGTTCGTGCTACAATTGTGGGGATCTGACCCACTACAGAAACCGGTGCCCAAGGCTAGCCAACCAGAATCAGAATCCAAATCAGAATCAGGCTCAGGCTCGAGGTCGAGTCTTCAACATGAATGCACAAGAGGCACAAGCAGACAATGAAGTGGTGAATGGTACGTTCTTTATTAATAATCAGCCTGCATCTGTTCTTTTTTATTCGGGTGCCGATAAGAGTTTTGTGTCATTATCTTTTGAGCCATTGCTTCGCGTGTCTAGAACGAAACTAGGAAAACCCTTGACAGTAGAGGTTGCTAGTGGAGAACCCATTGTTCTTGATTCTGTTCTTCGCAACTGCTAGTTGAACCTTAACGACCATCTTTTTCCTATTGACCTCACGCCTATGCAACTTGGAAGCTTCAACGTTATTGTGGGTATGGATTGGTTAGCCAAGCATCGCGCAGAGGTAGTTTGTTTTGAGAAGATTGTTCGTGTGCTGCTTTCGACAGGAGAGATCCTACAGGTTCGTGGTGAGAAACCTGCTGGTGGTCTCAAACTCATGTCCTGTTTTAAAGCTCGGAAGTATCTGCAAAAGAACTATGTGGCCTTTTTGGCACATGTTGTAGCAGATAAGGGTAAGGGTAAGTCTATTCAAGATATTCCTGTTGTTCGGGATTATTCTGAAGTATTCCCTGAAGATTTACCTGGTCTACCCCCAACACGCCAAGTCGAGTTCCGTATTGATCTTGTACCTGGTGCAAATCCCATTGCCAGAGCTCCATATCGTCTTGCACCGTCCGAGATGCAAGAGTTGTCTAAGCAGCTGCAGGAGCTCTCTGACAAAGGTTTTATCCGTCCTAGCTTTTCACCTTGGGGTGCTCCTGTTCTTTTTGTCAAGAAGAAGGATGGATCTTTTAGGATGTGTATCGATTATCGTGAGCTTAACAAGCTTACCATCAAGAATCGATATCCCCTACCTCGCATTGATGATCTCTTTGATCAGTTGCAGGGCGCTTCTTATTTTTCAAAGATTGATCTACGATCTGGATATCATCAACTTCATGTGCATGAAGAAGACATTCCCAAGACAGCGTTCCGCACTCGTTATGGGCATTATGAGTTCACAGTCATGCCATTCGGTTTGACTAAAGCTCCTGCTATTTTCATGGACTTAATGAATAGGGTCTGCAAGCCTTATTTGGATCAGTTCGTCATTGTTTTTATTGATGACATCTTGATTTATTCTAAAACGCGAGCTGATCATGAGCAACATCTTCGTCTTACTTTGGAACTCCTAAAGAAAGAGCAACTTTTTGCCAAATTCTCCAAGTGTGAATTCTGGCTTAAAGAAGTTCAATTCTTAGGACATATTGTCAACGAACAAGGTATTCATGTAGATCCCTCCAAGATCAGTGCAATCAGGGATTGGGATACGCCTACTACTCCTACTGAGGTTCATTCTTTTCTTGGTCTGGCGGGTTATTACCGCCGCTTCATTGAAAATTTCTCGAAGATTGCAGTTCCTCTAACTGCTCTAACTCAGAAGAACAAACCCTTTGATTGGGGATTCAAGCAAGAGGAAGCGTTTCTGACTTTGAAATAAAAACTTTGCTACGCGCCTGTTCTGACTTTGCCTGAGGGCAATGATGATTTCGTCGTTTATTGCGATGCATCTAAATTGGGTCTTGGCTGTGTTCTCATGCAAAGGAACAAAGTCATAACCTACGCATCAAGACAGTTGAAGATACATGAGAAAAACTACACCACTCATGACCTTGAGTTGGGTGCAGTTGTCTTCGCTCTTAAGATCTGGAGACACTATTTGTACGGTACAAAATGTGTGGTTTTGACGGACCACAAAATTCTTCAGCATATCTTCAATCAGAAAGAACTCAACTTGAGGCAACGACGTTGGGTCGAGCTTCTAAACGACTATGACTGCGAAATTCGCTACCATCCTGGTAAGGCGAATGTCGTGGCCGATGCTTTGAGTTGCAAGGAACGTACTAAGCTTCATTGTGTTCGTGTTCAATCTGATATTCAAGCTCGATCCGATATCCAAGCCCGCATTTCTCAGGCTCAACAATCTTGTGTTTCACAAGGTTTGATGGATAAGGAATTTCCCTATCACATAACACCTGATCTTGAACTGAAAGACAATGGATCGTATTACTTCATGGACCGTTTGTGGGTCCCAAGCCAAGATAACCTTCGCACCTTACTTATGGATGAAGCCCATAAGTCTCGTTATTCTATTCATCCTGGCTCAGATAAGATGTATAAGGATCTTCGTATTCAGTATTGGTGGCCTGGTATGAAGAAATACATTGCCTTATATGTATCAAAATGCCTTACTTGTCTTAAGGTTAAGGCTGAACATCAACGTCCTTCTGGTTTATTGGTGCAACTAGAGATCCCAGTTTGGAAATGGGAAAACATTACTATGGATCTCATTACTAAACTCCCGCGCACAAAGAAAGGTCATGATGTCATCTGGGTAGTTGTTGATCGTCTTACGAAGTCAGCGCATTTCTTGCCAATCCGTGAGGATTTTTCTGCTGACAAACTTGCAAAAATCTATGTGGATGAAATAGTAGCTCGACATGGTGTTCCTTTGAACATCATTTCTGACAGAGATGCTCGTTTCACTTCTCATTTTTGGAGAACCATGCAATCTGCTATGGGGACCTAACTTAATCTGAGCACAGCTTATCATCCGCAAACGGATGGTCAATCTGAAAGAACAATCCAGACTCTGGAGGATATGCTTAGAGCTTGTGTGATCGATTTTGGTGGTAGTTGGGATTCACATCTTCCGTTGATTGAATTCTCCTACAACAACAGTTATCACTCCAGCATCAACATGGCTCCTTTCGAGGCTCTCTATGGTCGAAAATGTCGTTCACCAGTCTGCTGGAATGAGATCGGTGAGGCTCAGCTTACTGGACCTGCCCTCATTTTAGAGACAACAGATAAGATTAAGAACGTTCGTGATAACCTTCAGACAGCTAGAAGCCGTCAAAAGAGTTACGCGGACCCAAAACGCAAGCCCTTGGATTTTCAAGTCGGTGATCGTGTATTACTTAAGGTCTCACCTTGGAAAGGTGTGATTAGATTTGGAAAGAAAGGAAAACTTGCACCTAGATACGTTGGACCATTCAAGATCGTCGAAAGAATCGGTAAGGTAGCCTACAGACTTGAGTTACCTCCTGAACATGGAAATGTTCATCCAACCTTTCACGTGTCCAATCTCAAGAAGTGTTTAGCTAATGAGAACCTCCACATACCACTTAACGAAATTCGTGTTGATAAAACACTGAAATTTGTTGAGAAGCCAGTGGAAATCATGGAACGTGAAGTCAAGTGGCTCAAACGCAAGCGCATTCCATTGGTCAAAGTTCGCTGGGAATCTAAAAGTGGACCCGAGTTTACTTGGGAACGTGAAGATCAAATGAAGGTGAAATATCCGCATCTTTTCCCACGAGTTTCCTCTAAATAAATTTCGGGACGAAATTTCCACAAGTAGGGGAGACTGTAACATCTGTGCTTGTAATCATTGTGAACAGTTATTTTATCAATAAAACAATGTTATTTGATCCCAATGTTTGTTTGGTTGTGTTTTACATTTTTCATGTTTTGACTTTTATTCAATTTCAAACTCTATATCGCTTTCTGGAGAGTTATACGCAAACTGGTGCGTAAACGTAATCGGTTTAATGCGAAAAACATTCCGGAACATGACCATAAGTTAAACACACCTTAAATATCCTTTATATAGCTTAGAAATAGGCTTTGAGGGGTTCGGTGTGCTAAAATAAACTTTTGGCTCATTCAGGGACTAAAAGCGTCAAAAAGTGCACAAGTTTGCATTTTCGCGCATAACTTACGTTCTGAATACCTCCAGACATCCAAAAATTTATGTAAGCACTAAAATATTTTATTTTAGTGTTTGGCATAAGAAAAATCCATTCGTCACACAATTTGGATCGTTTTCCGCGCATATGCGCATTCCGTCGTAATTAAGCGAACATCGCGATCGTACGACCAAACGAACCGACATCCGGCATATTTTTGAGCATGTTTCACGTCCACAATGTTTAGGCATCATTTTAGGGCCTTAACGTTGGCTTAACGAGCCTTAAATATGTCGGAAATGGCCTTAATACACAACGGGGACTGAATTGGAAACTTTGGAATCTGTTGCTGATCAGAAGGGCCTAGGCGTGACACCTAGCCCCCTTGGCGTCACGCGAGGCCCCTTCAGAATAGCAAAGGTTGTTTAATCACTTGTTAACAGCCTTTCAACCCCCCAAAGGCCAATGCCACATGTCAATCTCTAGTGGTGGGGGCAAAATGAGTTACCATAACATTCCAACACATGTACGGATGAGATTCGATCACGTTATTCAAGAAACGATCTTAACGGTTCGAAGAATCCTATAAATACCCATCCATCCCAACCTCAAAAACCCACAAATCTGATTTCAAAGCTCTAAGTTGAAGCCATCACTTCATACCTGAGCTATTCGATCAAGATTTACTAGCGGGGACCCTTTCTAAGTGTTCGTTCTTTTATCGCTTTTCTAGCCCGAAAGTCGAACTATGTTTGACTTTCTACGTTGACCAGTTTATGGTCAACACGAAGTTCATTTGAACTTCATAACGTGAGCATGATCACGATGGTTATAGTCTCTAGCGACTATACCTACTGATTACCACGTTATCAAGGCTCAGTGACGAGTCATAGTTTCGGCCAGAATGCGTATTCTTGCGTATTTTGTAACCAAACTACTCTTGGGTATCAAAACCGTTTGTTTTGATACCAAACCTATTTTCTAAACTTACTTAAGCATGTTTTAACATGCTTAGCTCGTCACTTTTAGTTTAGTGCTTATATAGGGTAGTAAGGTAAGCGATCTAAACAATCGCTTATACTTTCGAACCCGACCCGTTTGGTCGATCATTAGGATCCGACCAAGCACATTAGGTGAACATAGTATATATGGAATAACCTTCTGAGGTTATACCTTATGGTCACATCGTTTGAGTAGTTGTATGATAGGTAGTTTATATGCCTTAGGTAAATTACCAAAATGCCCTTTTTACGCCAAAATTCATTTTAAGCATATGTAACACAACTTTTGGTATCTAAACTGATTTAGTAACAATATTAGACATGTTAAGGTATATTTTACTTATCACAGGACTAATTAGGCATTCCAAACGCGTTTCACGCTAACGACGCGTTAAAGTAGCATAAGCTACCTAAACGGGTCGTAATGGGTCGTAAGCACTTAGGATAGGTTTCATTTTAGTATGTAGGCCTTGTTAAACCATATTACACGAGTCTCCATACTCGTTTGGTTTACAAACCCTCATACTATCCAATCCTCCGATTTAGGTCCAATATATTAACATAGCTACCTATATTAGGTGCCGTTGGATATCCGTGATCTCTAGCATTGTTTGGTTGTTATTCAAGGACTACTATGCAATCTCAAGTGAGTACATAGACCCCTCTTTTACTGTTTTCCAAACTGTTTTGGGGTGGAACACATGTGCCTACTTGTTACCTTCATGCTTTCCATGTTTTCACATCATAAACTTGCTATATTCATTAGTACATTTATAGTACATGATTTACATTACATCTCATGCTATGTATGCCCATTGTGTGCATACTTAGTACATTGTTTTACATTAAATTTCATGCTATGTATGGCCATTGTGTGCATACTTAGTACATTGTTTTACTTTACATTTCTGCTATGCATGTTGACTGGTAGCATGCTAGCACATTGATTTACATGACTTTTCTGCTTTGTATGTTAACTTAGCATACTTAGTACATTGTTTTCATATGACATGTATACAATTGCTATAACATTTGGTTTGCACAAACGGGACTTATATACGTTCATTAACATTAGCTACGCCGCTCGGTAGTAAGTAGTGGTACCATAGGACTTGACAAATCCCATTCCTGACATCCCGGGTTTGTTTGGATGTAAGGAATGACTGAATCCGAAAACATTTCTTTTGATAACCTTGACTAAAAGGGTTATCCGACTGTCTCAAGGCTTGAATGTATGCGTTAACTTACCACATAAGTGTTTGTATCAGTGTAACATGCATTACTTTGCAAAACATAACTTTTTGATATATTCAAAATACTTTGTTTTGTACATTTTTACAGTCGGTTTATGTGACACACTTTACTTACCAAACATAACATTTGTTACACATTACTTGACTACTTTTGGACTTCTTAACATTTGACATGGTTCATACAAGGACTTTTTGACAATTGGTTTAAACATAGACTTTATACATTGGTGGTTTGTTTAAGTGACTTAAGTCACGAGATGTGAGTAATATGATACAAGCATGGTGGATACGCCGCTGGTACTTCCTATATATAAGTGTTTGTATTATATTACATCTCATAGCGTTATTTAAATCATTCAATTTGGACTTATATATTTTACACAAGTAACACGATTCTCACAAGACTTTGGTTTACAAACAATTTACTTTATACAACTCATTTTACTTGGTTATACATTTAACCATACATTATTCTTTTATTTATACATATCATTTGATCTTATCGCTTTTTAAATGATTTACAAAACAAAACAATTTACAAGGTTCATGACTGACTTTTGCTAAACAAGTTTTTCTAAACTTATAAGTCATGAATCCTATTTTCACAAAACCTATGTATCTCACAGGCATTTTTTTGCTGACGTATCTATTTTCACATGTGTTTTCAGGAGCAATCGCTTAGGATGATGATCGTGACACTAGGGCGGACCTGTGCCTTAGAGACTTAAAATAAAGATAGAACTAGTTTAATTATGTTCTGAACTCGTTATTTCCTGTTCAAAGACAATGTAACACGCTTGTTTGATAAATAAAATATAACTTTGTATGCCATGGTTGTGAAACAATTAATTCTGTTACAACACTCCCCGACGTTTCCGCCGCGGTTGCATGTTATACGCGGTCGGGGTTTGACAAAATTACTTTTAATCCCAACTACTATATCAACATACAAGCATCCTTATTTCATATTTGTTTAGCTTTTGTGATTCGATTGCGATTGAGTTTCGATTGGGTTTCGATTAATCACCATAACATTTATAAATAAACATGCACAAGTAACACATAAGGCACACACACACGTATAACAATACCATAATGCGTAATTTGAGTTGTGAGAACGATTGCGATAAGCGATAAATCGATTAAGCATGCGATAAACAGCGATTATTAATAGATACTCCACATAGTACAACTAAAGCGATAACAAAATAGACTAATTACAAGTCAAAGAAGTCAAAACAGGAATTGAGCAAGGAGAGACAGATCGCAATTAGTAATCCTTTTTTCCTTTGACTTCAATATTGACTTTGACTTCCGAAACACGGGGTGTTACAGCCTCCCCTAGTTGAGTGAATTTCGTCCCAAAATTAGGCCGAAGCCATAACAAACAACTGCAGGTACTTCACCTTCATGTCGCTTTCGAGTTCCCAAGTGAACTCTGTGCCTCGTTTGCCTTCCCATCGGACTTTCACAATTGGAATGTGCGAGCGCCTGAGCTTCTTGATTTGGCGATCCATGATTTCGACAGGCTTCTCCACGAAGTGTAGTGTTTCATTTACTTGGAGATCACCGAGGGGTACAATTAAATCATGCTCAGCCAGGCACTTTCGGAGGTTTGACACATGGAAAGTCGGGTGAACGTTACTAAGCTCCTCCGGTAGTTCGAGTCTGTAGGCGACTTTTCCGAACCTTTCCAGAATCTTAAAAGGTCCAACATATCGAGGCGCTAGTTTCCCTTTCTTGTCGAATATGACCACACCCTTCCAAGGTGATACCTTTAGGAGTACGTAGTCGCCAACGTCAAATTCAAGGGGCTTGCGTCGTCTATCGGCGTAGCTTTTCTGACGACTCCTAGCTTTCAGCAAGTTTTCTCTTATTTGGAGGACTTTGTCGGTCTTTTCTTGCAATAGCTCAGGACCGGTTAATTACGAGTGACCGATCTCGTGCCACACAATAGGCGATCGACATTTTCTTCCGTATAAAGCCTCGAATGGTGCCATTTGAATGCTGGAATGATAACTGTTGTTATACGAGAATTCGACCAACGGTAGGTAAGCATCCCAATTACCACTGAAATCTATGACACACGAACGGAGCATGTCTTCAAGAGTAAGGATCGTTCTCTCAGTCTGACCATCGGTTTGAGGGTGGAATGCGGTACTCAGATTAAGCGTAGTACCGAGAGCCGCTTGAAACGCTTCTCACAGTCGTGAGGTAAACCGAGCATCATGGTCAGAGATGATGTCGCGAGGCGTCCCATGTCGACAAATGATCTCATTGGTGTAGATTCGGGCTAATCGTTCTACCTTGTAGTCTTCCCGTATAGGTAAAAAGTGAGCTGATTTGGTCAAACGGTCAACAACAACCCAGATGCTGTCGTGACCTGATGGCGTGCGCGGAAGCTTTGTTATGAAGTCCATGGCTATACTCTCACACTTCCACATAGGGATCGGGGGTTGTTCGAGTAAACCAGAGGGTCTTTGGTGCTCGGCCTTGACCTTCGAGCAAGTCAGGCACCTGCCAACATAGAGAGCGATATCCCTTTTCATGCCCGACCACCAGTACTTGTAGCGAAGGTCCTGGTACATCTTGTCGGCACCGGGATGAATAGAATATCGGGATTTGTGGGGTTCGTCCATCAAAATCTGTCGAAAATTGGTCCGCTTAGGGATCCAAATTCGGTCCAGAAAGTGGAATATCCCATTCGACTTATTCACAAGCTGGGCTCCGTCATGATAGATTATTTCCTTCTTCAAGGTGCGTTCATTGAAACATGCATGCTGGGCTTCGCGGATGAGGGTTTCGAGATCGTATTGGGCTTGGACATCATGAATGCTGAGCAGATAACTCCGTCTGCTGAGGGCATCGGCAACGACATTTGCTTTGCCTGGGTGATAACGAATCTCACAGTCGTAATCGTCGAGAAGTTCTACCCATCGGCGTTGACGCATATTAAGTTCTTTCTGATCAAAGATATGTTGTAGGCTCCTATGATCGGTGAAGATCGTACAGTTGGTACCATACAAGTAGTGTCGCCAAATCTTTAACGCAAAAACAACTGCGCCTAGCTCGAGATCATGTGTTGTATAGTTCTTCCCGTGGATTTTGAGCTGACGAGATGCGTAAGCAATAACCTTGTCCCGTTGCATGAGGACATAACCGAGACCAAGGTTTGAAGCATCACAATAGACTCTAAAGTCGTCGTTTCCGTCGGGTAGAGTGAGGACAGGAGCATTGCAAAGCATGTGCTTGAGGGTTTGGAAAGCATACTCTTTTTCGGTTCCGCAAACAAAAGGCTTGTCTTTATGCGTGAGGGCGGTAAGCGGCACTGCGAGTTTTGAGAATCCTTCAATAAATCGACGATAATAGCCCGCTAATCCGAGAGAAGAACGGACTTCAAACTGGTTCTTAGGTGTAATCCAACTCTTAACGGCTTCAATCTTCGCGGGATCGACATGAATACCTTGACTATTGACAATGTGTCCGAGGAATTGAACCTCCTCCAGCCAAAATTCGCACTTGGAGAACTTGGCATAGAGCCGATTCCCTTGGAGTAGCTCGAGAACCAAACGTAGATGTTGCGCGTGTTCGGCTTTCGACTTGGAATAGATCAAGACATCATCGATGAACACGATGACAAAGCGGTCGAGATAAGGTTTACACACGCGATTCGTCAGATCCATGAAAACCGTGGGTGCGTTGGTTAAACCAAAAGGCATAACAACAAATTCATAATGGCCATAACGAGTCTGGAAAGCAGTTTTGGGTATATCTTCCTCTTGAATGCGTAGCTGGTGGTAGCCTAAGCGTAGATCGATCTTCGAGAAAAATGTAGCACCTTGTAGCTGATCAAACAAATCATCAATGCGAGGCAGGGGATAGCGATTCTTGATAGTTAGCTTATTCAATTCCCGATAGTCGATGCACATCCTGAACGACCCATCCTTCTTTTTAACGAAAAGCACTGGCGCGCCCAAAGGAGAGGTGCTAGGGCGAATGAAGGCTTTCTCAAGTAATTCCTGGAGCTGGCTCGAGAGTTTATGCATTTCGTAGGGAGCGAGTCGGTAAGGAGCTTTGGCAACAGGGTTGGCCCCAGGAATGAGGTCGATACGAAAGTCGATATCACGACTTGGCAGAAGACCTGGTAGATCATCAGGGAACACATTGGGAAATTCACACACAATGGGGACTTCGTTTACTCCCGGACTTCCTTTCTTTTCCTTCTCTGCTGCTACAATATTAGCCAAGAAAGCTCTGTATTCCTTGCGGAGATACTTGCTAGCTTGGACACATGACATGAGCTTGAGACCTTTCGAAGTAGTTTCGCCATAAACACATAATACATCACCATTCGCGAGCGAGAATCGAATCATCTTTTCGAAACACACAACTTCAGCATGGTTTTCGCGAAGAAAGTCCATGCCTACTATGACGTCAAAATTTCCGAGTTGCATTGGAATAAGGTCAATTGGTAGGATGTGATTGTTGAGCTCAAGAGTACAATCATGAAGAACAGAATTAACGGCGACAGTTCTTCCGGTAGCGACTTCGACATTGAACGTCGAGGGGAGATGGAAGCACTAACGACTAAGGAGCTTCTCGAATTCAAACGACACAAAGCAATTATCGGCTCCAGTATCAAACAAACACGATGCATAAATACCATTCACAAGGAGCGTACCATTGACCACGTTGTTGTCAGCCTGGGCTTGGCGAACATTGATGTTGAAGGTTCTGGCGTGGGCGGCTTGTTGCTGTTGCTGAGGCTATTGCTGCTGTTGAGGCTGAGGCTGCTGCTGCTGGGGCTCTTGTTTCACAACCCTATTCAGGCACATGTTCGCAAAGTGGTTGGAATCACCACATGCGAAGCAGACTCTGGCGTTGATCGCGGGTGCCTGACCTACCTGTTGGCATTGAGGAGCTGGAAGCAGTGGTTTGAATCGGTGCTTGGCGGGGACCAGTATGGCAGTTGGTGGTGAAGTGGTCGTACATATTGCAGTGCGTGCAAAAACGGCAAGCTAGACCCACCGGGTGATGATAAGTGCATGTTGGGCAGGCAGGGTGAGGGCCTGTGTATGCACGCTTTGCAGGCGGTGCATAGGTAACTGGTGCTGAGCGGTGCTGAGATTGCTACTGAGTCGGTACGGCTTGAAGTGGAGCAGCAGTGGTAGTGACAGCACAGTTCTTGTTGTTGGAGCTGCTGTTGTTCTTCTTCTTCTTGCGGAGAGAGACTTTCGATGATTGAGCGGCGGCGGTTTCAGTGGATGGTGCGGCGATGACTTGGTGCAGGTTCTTTGATGTTTTATCCCAAAAACCAGCTTTTACTCGCTTGTCGTTGATTTCAGCGGCACGCAAGTAAGTTTCTTCGATCGTTGTTGGCTTTGCGGCATGCACAAAATCTGCAACACAGTCGGGTAGAGCTCGAATGTACTTCTTGATTGCCATGTCGGGTGTCTTCACTTGATCAGGACAGATGATGCTGAGCTGCTTAAAGCGAGCAGTCAGGGCAGCGTTGTCACCTTCTTTCTGCTGAATGTGCCAGAACTCGTCCTCCAGCTTCTGGCGCTCATGGGGAGGACAGAACTCCTCGAGCATAGTTTTCCTCAACTCGTCCCATGACAGACCATAGGCTGCATCATTTCCGCGCTTGTTCCTTTCGGCCGTCCACCAGTCTAGAGCGCGAGACAGGAAGACGCCGGTCGCGTTCAGTGTGCGGAGATTATCAGGACATCCGCTCTGTCGCAGGGTGATTTCGATTGAGTCAAACCATTGAAACAAATCCGTAGGGCCTTCTTCGCCGGTGAACTCTTTCGGTCCACATGCCTTGAACTATTTGAAGCTGAAAGCAGCTTTAGGAGTTTCAGTTCTGGATTCCTCAGACGATTTGCTCATGTTTTCGTACAGTTCACTGATGACTTAGGGTACAACCTTTGCCATTTGCTTAGTGATCATGGCAGCGAGGCGTTTGTCTGCTTTTTTTCGACGGGTGTCTCGGGTAGCGTGAGATCCAGATGACGACATTGTCTGCAACAGACATCGCCACAGGACTCAACTCAATATAATCGAATCTCACCTCACACGCCTAATACTACTAAAGCTCAGGAACACGTATAATCATGTAAGCACATAGGCACATAATCACAGATTCACGTAAGCACAGAAACACAGAAGCACGTTAGGCACAGAAACACAGAAGCATAGAAGCACATTATCCCAAGAGGTATCCAAAACACACAGAAACTTCTGACTACCTCAGAATGCAGAAACCTACCACTCGAAGCCTGCGAGCGTTCGAGAATAACGATCACGTATAGCATAGCGTATAATATAGCACAAAGTCATCCATGATTTAACGATTTGTCAACGATTGTGCAGTGTGTTGTGTGTTTAGCGAAAGCAACAAGCATTAGATCGAACCCGGTAGTACCTCAAAACGCTAACAAATAAGCATAAACCACATAAAATGCGTAAAATTCACATAAAACGTCGAAATATCAGAGTCGGCAGTAGCGAGCTTAGAATCAAAACACATAAAAATCGAGAATAGATTGTCTGCGGCTAATTAGACATCGACTAACCAAAGTGATCCAACTATTCACAAGGACTCTTGATACACACTTTGGCCTTCGGGACTATGCTCTAACCTCGAATTTGGGCGATTGGCATGCATCCCTTCAGTCATATCGTGACTTCAAGTCGTTGGAGTCCGTCGAGACTTTGGTGAGAGTTTTTGTAAAACCAAGTAAAGGTCGGAACAAGTCGTCAAGGTTCAGGTTTCACCCCTGACTTAACAACTTTTCCTGTTTTGATAAAATAAAAGAGAATTATGCGTCGAAGTATGGATTTCACTCCTGGTTCAACGCAAATTCTCATGTTTATGGATGAAAATACGAGGTGAACAAGCAATTTGGTCGAGAGTTTGCGGTTTTCACACCTAATCTCGGCCCAATCGCTCGTCCATTCTTTGAAAACTAAAGTGCAGTGATAGTGTAATGTAGGCGAGAATAGCGAGGAATAGCAGTAAGCTCGTACATAATCCCTACCGGACATGCACAAGTTGGTCTGTTGGTTCCTAACTATAGACTAAGTCATTTCTAAGACATCGACCCAGACTAGGTCGAGTCTTGCCTAATTCCCTATAGTTATGGCTCTGATATCAATCTGTCACACCCCAACCGATGGCGGAAACATCGGGGCGCGGCACTGAGCGAAACAGATTGTCAAGAGAAATTCCATAACGACTAAATTACCAAATAGTTAATATTACGTCCCATACCGTAACCCAAAAAGTAATCTAATTATTACAGACAGCGATGTTCTCAAAACACATCATGTTCTGACAACTCAGATTTCAAATAAAAATATAAATTATCTTTGTTTCTAGACTCGTTCCTAGCCTCGATTTCATCACACAGCAAATAAGGCATCCTAGCATCTTAAGCACCTGTCACATACGTTAAAGTAAAAGTCAATACACATAGTGTAAAGGTGAGCATACAAGTTTGATAATAGCATATAGAGTTCGAAATCGTTACGCATAACCAGCACGTACACAGTGTGAAATGAGGCATGTTAGTTATCGACATGAACCTATCGATACCAATGATTGCGAGTTGACTACCCAAGGCAGTTCGCGATACATACTCACCACTATGAGCCATGTAAGTAATTATCCTTAACAACCCCTGAGTGAACAGGTGCTGAGTCCAAACTAATAGTACTACCATTGCTAAGGCAGGTAGACAGCATTCCATGTGTAAACATAACAAACAAGCATTCATTAAGTCACGTATAACATGTGGTAACGGTTAGCGTTAAAGTATTACGTAGTGTGTTTGATGTGGTTTAGAATAAGTAACGTATCTAACACCCAAAAGTGCATAAAGCAAAAAGGGATCGAGTATACTCACAGCGGTTGATGGATTGAAGGGAGCGCTAGAGAGTATGGTTAGCCTGAACAGATTGATAGCATAACAATAAGCGACGGGTAAGACGGAACAAGTTACAGTGGGTCGAACAGCAGTTCGATAGGATGGTAATCCGATTGGACGGCCGGTCGTTCGGTTGTCAGTCCGCTCGGATGGACATCCGGTCGGGTGACCCTTCGAGTGGATTGTTCCTTCCTTTGTGAAGGATGTGTTTGTGATTATGGTTTGACATTTGAAGTTTTTCGTTGTAGCATTATGAAAACATAGAAGTATCTCTACCTTTCAGGTCGATCGATCGAGCGACCGTTCGATCGGGCGACAGTCCGATTGGTTGGGCACTTCAGTGATAACATGTTCACAGCAGGTTGTCACTCGATCGGATGGTTGTTCGATCGGGTGGCAACACAGGTGCATTGATCATGTTGAAAATGGGTTTAAGTATGAAGTTTCAGAACATCACATAGTCGGATGGTCGGTCGATCGGGTGGTAACCCGATCGGACGGCAATCCGTTCGGTGTTCCAAAACCTTTGAAGTTTGAATGATAGTTAAGTGTGGGGACCAGGATGCAAGTCGATCGGGTGACCGGTCGTTCGGGTGGCGGTCCGTTAGGACAGCAGTCTGATCGGATGGCACTCTGTCCTGGTCGACCTGTTCGTCTTCTTCCTTGGTCATTCTGGTTGTTTGTCGTCTTATCGAGATGATTTGATAACGCATTAGACAACAGAAACCTCGTCACGACTTAGTAACCTGATCAGATAGGAATCACCCAAATCCGGCCGGTTAGCTGTTCGAGACGGTGTTCCATGTTTAACCCAAAATCGGTAATCTCGTGGATAGAGTCTAGATCTTGATCCAACGCTTCAACATGCAAGAGTGGAAGGTTAGAACAAGCTCCGAGTCTATCGGTTTTGAGGCATTGAGTGTAAAAGAGTTGAAAGAAAGTTAGAAACTTTCTTTCAATCCTTTTTCACCTTGAATATGTTTAGATCTATGCAAGATCTTTGTTTGTTTGTATGGAAATCGTTCAGATCTAAGTTATTCTTGGTGGATTGAAGCCAAAACATGAAGTTCCTAAGAACACCATGATGACATCATCCTAGAACACCTCAAATCTAGTGATTTCACGGTTAAAAGTTAAGATTTAAAAGATAGAAAGGTGTAGGAGTGCGTGTAGATTAAGAAAGTACAAGATTTAGGACGAGATCTTACCAGAATCGTGAGAAATCTGAAGAAAAGTGGGGAAGATGAGCTGGTCGGATGAGAGTTGCCAAAAGTGTAAAGTATGATTGTTAGTGCACTACGTCTATTGACTTCGTCTTGTATCATGTAATAGGATAGGATTATCAGTGCCCAAGGTTCGAGAAACATATTTTCAGGTTTAAGGTAGTGAGTCCGCTTGAAATGATCAAGTACCATTTCAAGTGAAATCTGAATATTGTGAGTTCGCTTGAAAGTGTCAAGGACAAGTTCAAGCGAAACCAACAGAGTTGAGTTCGCTTGAACGTATCTTGTCCATTTCAAGCGAAACCTCATCTAGTATAAATAGGGCAGTTGTGATTTCATTTGGTAAGACTTCGGGATTTGTAACGAAGTGCTGCCAAAATCTGTTCAGATTGTAATTGATGTTATATTCAATATAAGTGACAGATTTAATAGTATCAAGCTATTTCCACGTCCGTTTCACTGATTTCGCCTTTGAATCGGATTACAAGCTCTTCTGAATGACTCGTTTGGGTCCAACAACGATCCTACAAGTGGTATCAAAGCACAGGAAGAAGAGTTTAGCTTGATATCATCTATTTACTGATTTCTACATCTTCTTATTCAATCTGAACAAGTTTCTACGGTCAAAATGGTTTGAGTTTTTCACCGAACTTGCAAAACAGTATAATAACAAAGCCTTGAAAGTTTGAGATCGAAATTCAGCTTAAAAGTGACTAAATTGGACCAAAAATGAGATTTCGTTTGAACGAACACATTGGTTTCGCTTGAAATTAGACCTGATCTCGCTTGAATTCAGTGTTTCGCTTGAAAAACCTCGCTGATTTCGCTTCAAATCGATGTTCGCTTGAAATTAGACATGATCTCGCTTGAATCAGTATTTTCGCTTGAAAGTTCATCAGTTGTTGCTTGAAGTGCTATCTCGCTTTAATGGTTATCTAGGCATTTCGCTTGAAAGCTGATATTCAGTTTCAACTTGGGATTTCGCTTCAACTTGTTGTTTCGCTTGAAGTCTCATTTCGCTTGAAAGTGGAAATTCCGAGTCAAGATCATTTCACACCAACCGAGTGTCAGTCTGTTTCAGAATATTTGATATTGTGTGTACTGATTGTGTTTGTTTGATTATCTGTTCAGGATTACATCATGGCTGAAGAATTCTACAATACATTTTTCAATGCGTTCACATCTGAATCTTCCGAGATTACAAATGTTACACCAAAAACCATCACGAAAGCGATCAATGAGAACATCAAGCATGATAATTTCTACGGAACACACTCAAAGCCACCAACTCTGGAAAGCATTGAGGATTATACATGCTGGAAAGAACGGTTCCTTAACTGGGCGAAAGCGTATGCGCATGAAAGCTGGTTTTGTTTAGAGTTTGGATATGAAAGACCGAAGGATGATAAAGGTGAAGAGATTCCATTCAAGAAATTACCTAAAGACGACAAAGCAGAATATGCAGCCGAACAGAGGATGATTGCTTTGATTCAGACGGCAATTAGAAATGATATTTTTGCATTGCTTAATCATGACGGGTCGTCAAAATCTGTTTGGAAAGCTTTACAAGCTAAAGCTGAGGGGGGTAAACAGATTAAAAAGAACAAAATTGTGTTGCTTAAAAAAGAATTCGATCTATTTGATAACATTAAAGGAGAGTCGGTGAGGCAAATGATAGAGAGATTCTGTCATTTAAAAATTGAACTTGAACGTTTCAAAATTGAGAAAACAAGAGAGGAAATTATTGATAAAGTCATTGAAGCGTTACCACGAGCTGATCAGTGGCAGACGTTTGTTTTTATCTTAAAAAATGATGCTTTATATGATGAAATTACTCTTGATGCATTGTTTGAAAGGATTGAAAGTCATGATTTGGAGCTACAGAAGCAAAGCAAGATGACTGGTTTTTCACATCAACAGAATGTTGGCTTGTACTACAAAGGCAGTGTACCTTCAGAGAAAGGTGTTGGTTCACCAAAGACAGCATTCAGTGGAGAGAAGATGAAAGAACCTCAAACAACTTCATCAAATTACAATTATGGATATCATTCTTCTTCAAAATCAAGTTCTGATGAAACTAAGGAAATTATGTGCAACATTGCTCTGAAACTGAAGAATTCTCCGTCGATGAGTATCAATGCGGCTAAGCAGCAAATGAGTTTCCTTGCATCTGTTCTGGAGTCATATGAAGGTCTTGTAGCTGGCAAAATTGGAAACTCAGAGGTGACTAAAGAAGACTATGACCAGATTGATCCGGAAGAAATGGAGCTCATAGATATTCGTTGGTGTTTAGCAAGCTGCATCCGAAGAGCTCAGAGATACATGGAGATTACCGGGAAGCAATCTTTGGGTGGTCCGTCAACAAAGCTTGGATTTGACAAATCCAAAGTGACCTGCTTCAGATGCAAGCAAAAGGGTCATTTCAAAAGAGAATGCAGAAATTCTGAAGTTGCTGAAGGAAATGAACGTCCTTTCAATGATGACTATTATCGAAAGGCGATCTACCACCGAAGCAAAGAAGAACCAAAGATGATTGAAGATAAAACCAGATCAAGAGCTTGTTTTGTAATTCACGATTGTGAAGGTTTTGATTGGAGCGAGATTTGTCCAAATGAAGATCGTTTGGAGAATGTTCGAAAAACAGCTCATGGGAGAGCGATGACAGAGGAAAGAAAGTTTGTTTTTGTTGCTGAGATTCAAGATGAAAACAAAGACAAAGACACTGCTGTAATTTGTGAAGAGAAAAATGAAGAAAAAGATAAAGTTGAAATGAAGAAGAAAATTCGGGAAGAGATTTTGAGTGAGAAAACTTATCGAGAAAGAAACGTTGTTTTCAACAGAATGGATGACATGCAGGAAGAGTATGAGAATGCTGTCAGCAACAGAAGATGGGATAAAAAGAGAGAATGCTACGTCAACAGAGAAGGAGAACCAGTTGTTCCAAAGAAAGACATAATTTTTTACGATGTTCTTCTCATAATTCCTTTGAGAGCCGAATATTATAGAAATGTGATGAAAGATGACACATATGCTAAAAGGCATGAAAAGGAGATCAGATATGCCATGACATCGTGTCTGAGAAAAAGGGATGAAGAGAGAATGAAAAAGAGTGTTGAAGAAATGGTGAACAATCTGAAGAAAACTGCTGAAGAGGTTAAAGCTGAAGTGGTTGAAGCTGAAGTTGTGAAAGAGGAAGTTTTGAAAGTTGGTGAAACAGAAAAGATTGAAGAAAAAGTTGTTATGAATGAAGAGGTTGAGAAAGCTGTTACTGTAGAACAGAAAATTGGAGAAGATGTGAAGAAAGCAGAAGAAGAAGTAAAGAATGAGAATTTGGAAGCTGGTAATGTTGGTGATGAAGTCGATGTTGAAGAAAATCATAATGTTGCTGAGTTGAAGCAGACAGAGGCAGCTGAAAACACCAAGGTGCCAATCACTGAGGTAAATTCTAATTCTAACATCTTGACTGAAACTGTTGAACAGTGCAAGAAATGCATGGAACCGTGCAGAGCTTGTACTGAAAAAGATGAGCAATTCAGAACAAGAAATCTTGAATTCATAAAAATAGAAAATATTTTCAAAGAAAAATGTAAAGAAATGTTAGAAAAAGAAAAAGTTTTAAAAGAAAATGATGAAAAACTTTCAGAAAAATGTAAAAAGATAGAAAAAGAAAATGAAGTTTTGAAAGAAAATGTTTCTAAAATGACAGAAGAATGTTCACAAAAAAAAATTGCTTGTCAAGAAATGAAGAAAGAATATGACTCAATGAAATGAGGGGGTATAAACAATAACCGCACATACCCACGAGCACACGTGGAATACGCGGAGATGACACACACAAACCCGCACAGGTGTGTCAGATACTCAGAACCAGCGTGGTCCTTTGGACTGCGAAAACCGCCTCTCAGGATGCGGCCAACCACATTCCTTACAAGCTTCTTCAGGCTTCAAAACCCTCGTGTCCGGTTCACAACCACGGAGGGAACGCAAACAGCTTCTCCTTAAGGAAAAGGACAAGTATGCTGAGCAACCGCACATCAGCAACCTTGTCTCCTGAACCTTCAAGAGCCACATCCAGGCTACAAGACTTCTAGAAGCGAGTTCTTTGCTGCAAACCGCAACCACTCGTGAGTAGTTGCTACAAACCGCAACTATGCGAACGGTAGCTACGGAAGAGCAACAACTAAACCACCACGCGGTAGAGCAAAGCTACTTCAAAGAAAACTTCTTTTCAACTAAGCATGAAGGAAAGTGGCTACAAAACGAATGCGGAGGAGTTTCAACCAACTTCCCAAGTATCTAAGGTGATCTCCTCCGGCAACACTACTTAAAGGAAAGCTACTTTCCACCAAAGCGTGAAGGAAAGTAGCTCCAGAACAGTGGTAACAAGTCTGCTTATGACTAGTTACCCACCTATGGACCGCATAGAATAAACAATGGTGGGCACAACCCTGCCTATGACCATGTTTATCTGCCCATAGTCCAGATTCACATTGTTCGACCAAACACGGCCAACAATGGCGCAACTACCCCACGTTTCTCAAACAAACATGGCCAACAAGGTGCGGCAACGCGGTAACCGCAAAGGACGTGCGGTTACTAGAGAGCTAAACCTCAGAGGACGTGCGGTTACTAGAAAGATAAACCGCAGAGGACATGCGGTTACTAGAAAGCTTAACTGGAGAACACGAACGCCCCACAAAACAGGGATCATCGTTGCATGTCCAGGGGCTGAACATAGAGCTTGAGCAAAGTACTTACAACTTTGCACTAGCTGACGCAGAGGTTACAACTAGAGTGGCGGAGACGGACATCTTCCGTCACGATCTCAAAGGTTGGTTCGAACCCTCCTAACACATTCAGTCACCGTTTCAAAGGTTGGTTCGAAACACCAACAGGTGGCTGATGACATTAGGAAAAGGTAGACCAAGAGTCGAGTCCGTGGCTGAGAATTCCGCATCAGACGGAACTTGCCCACAAGAAACAATCCACTCGAAAGGCCTACCGACCTAACGGTCAAACAACTTGAAGGAGGAGCCATCAAATGGCCCATATTCTACCTTCTAGACACCATAGTCCAGTATTCCTCCCACATGCAACTTGCATAAGGAAGAAACACTAGACTGGGGGGACTTGAAGGGGTATGGTCCCAGATCTCGCGTCTGCATGACCGCGAATGACCATTACCCTTATCAAAACCCCCACCAGCAATAAACTTACCTGTGTCCGTGCGGGCACGCGCGAACACAGCGATCCAATATGTCCAGTGATGAGAAGACTTACCTTAAGAACGAAAACTAATGTTACACATAGCGATGCGGCCTGGCACCGCATCCTATGAACATTTTCGTCACGACAAGGGATCTGGACAACAGTAACAGTCACGTAGCGGCGATGCGGCATGGCATCGCATCCCACATGCATCTTGGATAGACCAAACAACGCGGGAACAACGTCTGTGACCGCAAGCAGGGATGCGGCCTGACACCGCATCTGCCTACAAGGCAAGTGGGTCTGACACCACAGTGCAAGTGGCACTGGGAGCAGTCGCCCACCAGCCTACATGTGTACAACAGTCTGACACCACAGCAGGATGTGGCATCACCTCCGCAACCGACAGGTCTGACACACCTGCAAGCAGCTGTGCGATGTCAGACTAGCTACTCAACTACCCTCCTTCACTCCTCGGCTATAAATACCGACCCCAAACCAGGTTTGAGGTATCACTTCTCAACTCTCTCACTACTACTACTATCACACTTTGCTTCCCAAGCAAACTACTGATTCTCACGCCGGAGAGTGGTAACAAGGAGCACCCCCCACCCCATCCTCCTTGTTACGAGTCACGGTTTGTTTCCTTGTGCAGGAAACCCACCACCAGACGATCCAGCCAGCGATCCTCGGAAAGAAGGGATTAACCCTCTTGACGAGACCAGTGAGTTAACCCACCCGGTTAACCATTGTTTCATCATTGGCGCTGCTTGCAGGTGTGTCAGACCTGTCGGTTGCGGAGGTGATGCCACATCCTGCTGTGGTGTCAGACTAGCTACTCAATTACCCTCCTTCACTCATCGGCTATAAATACCGACCCAAACCAGGTTTGAGGTATCACTTCTCAACTCTCTCACTACTACTACTATCACACTTTGCTTCCCAAGCAAACTACTGATTCTCACGCCGGAGAGTGGTAACAAGGAGCACCCCCCACCCCATCCTCCTTGTTACGAGTCACGGTTTGTTTCCTTGTGCAGGAAACCCACCACCAGACGATCCAGCCAGCGATCCTCGGAAAGAAGGGATTAACCCTCTTGACGAGACCAGTGAGTTAACCCACCCGGTTAACCATTGTTTCATCAGTTTTCGAACACAATTAAATTCTCAGCTAATGCTGGTTGTTCCGTTTGTTTCTTGCATCCAAAAACACTACTCCTTCATTTGAATCTCTTTACATTTATGCAATAATTCACTTTGTCATATATATTTCACAACAAATAAAGAGAGTATCTTTATATGTTATTTTACCACAGCAAGACTTAGCTTCTCTATATACGAACCATAGTGAATTTCGGTGGAAAATTCGAAAGTGGGTAAAGACTTTACTAGTGATCACAAACGGTCACATTGAGGGATTTTATTTTATTTTTAAATTTGTAACGGAAGGTTCTGCAACGAAATTTAAAAATGATCCTATTTCCTTATCCACCACCTAATTTTTCCCATCACAATCGAAGCAAGTGGGAATGCTCGAGACCTACCCGAAAAACCTAATGCGAGGAGAGTGAAGGATAGTAGTTAGATGAAGCTATTAATGGCCATTGTTGGTTAGTTAAAGGTGGAAGTTGTGAAAATACTGGTACCATTTTGGCAATTTCTATTCTAATGGAATGTATAGTGATGAAAAGCGTAATTAACTCTTTATTTTTTTATGTTGTAGTTTTAAAAACAAGGGTATTATGGTCATTTTAAATAAACTAAGAGAATAATTGGATATGGTTAGTTAGGGTACACTGTAATTGTTACAAAAGTGAAAGTATCGGTACTGTTTTTATAATTTTTAAACTAATAAATTGTAATGGTTATTTTCAATAGACCACAGGGTCGAAAAACGTAATTAACTCCTTTCTAATTAACCCCTTACACTATAAATAATATAAGTCTTTAAGCTTATAGTTTCCTTTTATAACTTTCATTCGTTAATTTTTTTTACAAAAATTGAATTTGCGATACAAGTTTTTTTTTTTTTTTTGAAATGTCGCAACACCACGTCACCACCACCATTTTTTGTTCATTCGCATTGGTCGCAACACCACGTTAAAGGTACCACATCACCATTTATTCTTCTATTTGTTACATGTTATTTCGTTTTTGGATGCTTTATACATTTATGCTTTGCAGCTTCATACTTATCTTTACCATTTGGTTCGCACTAGTAATACTATTTGGAAGAATATTATTCCGTCATTTATAAAAATGTTATTCAGCCGGCCCCTTGCATATGGATAAGTATACCAATTTAAAACCGGTACTACACCTTGGTCACAATAGCCAATATGAAGACAACTTTTGTATTCGGTTCCATTTATATCTACTACTGTGTTCTAAGCTAGATTTTTTATAGTCGTTACTGAAATGTGTCTATATATACGCACTTTATTCTCTAATTATTTGTTAAAAAGAAAACTAGCTATCTTAATTTATTCCTAATTTGGTATGGATAGTGACACACATTTGCAAGACACTTGCAACCATGAAAATGGCGGTACTAAGAAAGGTGAGACGAGAGAACATGCAACCAAATTATGCTAAGATTCCAAAGGCACACATATAGGTGGGCATCACATGAAATTAAGTTAATAGTGTACATGCTTTTTAAAGTGGTCCATGACATTGGTTGCTTAGCAAGCTCTTGTAGTGATTATATGCTTTGTTTATATATTAAATATCTAATTAACCTTTTTAAAAGGGTGAGGGTATTGATACATCCCTACTTTTTATGTGCACATCCTTCACAGAGGTGGCGTATAGGGCAATAAGGGGAGTATAGAGTATGAAAACATTAAATGTGTCAGAAAAGTTGTTTTGATAAGCATCTCATTGCCCTATGAGAGGCGTATAAGGTTGTGGTAGTTGGAGCATTAAACCCTATACGGCTCTCGTTGAGCAATGAGAGGTTTATCGGCACGACTTTTGATAAATTTAAGTTATAATTACTGACATTCAGGGAGTTGAGTCTGAAAAAAGCGTGAAAGTTACCCATACGACCCGTATCGACCTATATGACCCTTATCGACCAATGAGCAACTCAATATTTACCCAAGCATACATGATTTATTTGATTCAAAATTTTTCAAACTCATAATAATAATAATAATAATAATAATAATAATAATAATAATAATAATAATAATAATAATAGTAATAATAATAATTAAAATAATAATAATAATAATATTACTTAATAAAAATAACATATGCACATTTAAAAAAACGATGATATAACTAGACCCGGAAAACGGGTCGGGCCGGGGGTCGGGTAGGGTCATGGGTCAAAGACCCTACCCGACCCCCGGCCCGACCCGCTTGTCAGGACTAGTTATAACATTGTTTTTTTTTAATGTGCATATGTTTTTTTATTAAGTATTATTATAATTATTATTATTATTATTTAAAACTTCATATTTTATTAAATAAATTGTGTGTATTATAAAATGTCAAATTTTTTATTTATCAAAATTACTTCCCGTTTGTTCGATGGTCCGGAGGTTTACCAGAACCATTCCATTTCATCGATCGCTTATGTCGAAGGTATCTATTTCATCGTGGCTAAGTTAACGGGATGATTGCCCGATGCCGGTACGAAATGGACTTTGAAATATCTCACCAAAGTATAGAAGCTATGGAATGGGTGATAATGTACATGTCTCGTATTACACAGGGTAAGTCGTTACTAGGTAGTAATAGAACTTCACGAAAAAGAATTTGTTAACTTCGCAAAGGTTTAACATCCGTGAAATATAGTGTACGCAATAATTTTTTTATAAAAATAATATTAATTAGGGTGTTTTATAGCATAAAAACCCTTAATTACCACAATTTTTTTTTAAATTAATAGCATATGAGTCGTATAGGGCAATGAGACACATATAAAACTCCTTAAAGTTGCTTATTGACCAATAAACCTCCCGTGGTGGACACATTATGAATGTCTCATTGACCAATAAGCCTCCTCTTATGGTTTCCACTTTTATCAAAGGTGAAATAGTTCAACCAGGGGAGGCTTATTGGTCAATGAGACACTCATATTGTGTCCACCAAGGAAGGCTTATCGGTCAATGAGCAACTCAATATGTGCATATGCTTTATTATTATTATAATTATTATTATTATTATTATTATTGTTACTATTATTATTACTATTATTATTATTCCTATTATTATTATTCCTATTATCATTACTATTATTATTATTATTATTATTTATTATTATTATTATTGTTATTTTTATTATTGGTCAATGAGCAACTCAATATGTGATATGCTTTATTATTATTATTATTATTGGTCAATGAGCAAATCAATATGTGCATATGCTTTATTATTATTATTTATTAAAAAATACGATGATATAAATAGACCCGACAAACGGGTCTAGCCGGGGGTCGGGTAGGGTCATGGGTCAAAGACCCTACCCGACCCCCGGCCCGACCCGCTTGCCGGGACTAGTTATAACATTGTTTTTTTTTTAATATGCATATGTTTTTTTATTAAGTATTATTATTATTATTATTTAAAACTTCATATTTTATGAAATAAATTGTGTGTATTATAAAATGTCAAATTTTTTATTTATCAAACTTACTTCCCATTTGTTCGATGGTCCGGGGGTTTACCCGAACTATTCCATTTTATCGATCGCTTATGTCGAAGGTGTCTATTTCATCGTGGCTAAGTTAACGGGATGATTGCCTGATGCTGGTACGAAATGGACTTTGAAATATCTCACCGAAGTATAGAAGCTATGGAATGGGTGATAATGTACATGTCTCGTATTACACAGGGTAAGGCGTTACTAGGTAGTAATATAACTTCACGAAAAAGAATTTGTTAACTTCGCAAAGGTGTAACATCCGTGAAATATAGTGTACGCAACAATTTCTTTATAAAAATGATATTAATTAGAGTGTTTTATAACATAAAAACCCTAATTACCACAATTTTTTTTTAAATTAATAGCATATGAGTCGTATAGGGCAATGAGACACATATACAACTCCTAAAAGGTGCTCATTGACCAATAAACCTCCCCTGATGGACACATTATGAATGTCTCATTGACCAATAAGCCTCCTCTTGTGGTTTCCACTTTTATCTAAGGTGAAATAGTTCAACCAGATGAGGTTTATTGGTCTATGAGACACTCATAATGTGTCCACCAGGGGAGGCTTATTGGTCAATGAGCAACTCAATATGTGCATATGCTTTATTATTATTATTATTATTATTACTATTACTATTATTATTATTACTATTATTATTTCTATTATTATTACAATTATTATTATTATTATTTAGAGTTAATTACATAGTTAGTCCCTGTGGTTTGCACAAAATAACATACTTAGGTACTAATGGTTTAAAATCACCTTCTAGGGTATTAACTTTTCATTTTGTAACGTTTGAAGGTATTAACTTCTAGGGTAATAACATAGTTAGTCCCTGTGGTTTGCACAAAATAACATACTTATGTACAAATAGAATGTGATTTTAACCCTATAAATAACGTTAATACCTCCAAACGTTAGAAAAAATGAAAAGTTAATACCCTAGAATGTGATTATAAACTATTAGTACCTAAGTATGTTACATTGTGCAAACCACATGGACTAACTATGTAATTAACTCTTATTATTATTATTATTATTATTGGTCAATGAACAACTCAATATGTGCATATGCTTTATTATTATTATTATTGGTTAATGAGTAACTCAATATGTGATATGCTTTATCATTATTATTATTATTATTATTATTATTATTATTATTATTATTATTTATTTATTTACTTATGATTATTATTATTATTTATGATTTATTATTATTATTATTGTTATTATTATTATTGGTCAATGAGCAACTCAATATGTGATATGCTTTATTATTATTATTATTATTATTAGTATTATTATTATTATTATTATTTATTGTTATTATTATTATTATTATTTATTATTTATTTATTATTCTTATTATTATTATTATTATTATTATTGGTCAATGAGAAAATCAATATGTGCATATGCTTTATTATTATTATTATTATTTATTAAAAAATACGATGATATAACTAGACCCGACAAACGGGTCGGGCTGGGGGACGGGTAGGGTCATGGGTCAAAGACCCTAACCGACCCCCAGCCCGACCCGTTTGCTGGGACTAGTTATAACATCGTTTTTTTTAATGTGCATATGTTTTTTTATTAAGTATTATTATAATTATTATTATTATTATTTAAAACTTCATATTTTATGAAATGAATTGTGTTTATTGTAAAATGTCAAATGTTTTATTTATCAAACTTACTTCCCGTTTGTTCGATGGTCCGGAGGTTTAGCCGAACGAATTCATTTTATTGATCGCTTATGTCGAAGGTGTCTATTTCATCGTGGCTAAGTTAACGGGATGATTGCACGATGCCGGTACGAAATGGACTTTGAAATAGCTCACCGAAGTATAGAAGCTATGGAATGGGTGACAATGTACATGTCTCGTATTACACAGGGTATGGCGTTACTAGGTAGTAATAGAACTTCACGAAAAAGAATTTGTTATCTTGGCAAAGGTGTAACATCCGTGAAATATAGTGTACGCGACATTTTTTTTATAAAAATAATATTAATTAGGGTGTTTTATAACATAAAAACCCTTAATTACCACAATTTTTTTAAATTAATATCATATGAGTCGTATCGGGCAATGAGACACATATACAACTCCTAAAAGGTGCTCATTGACCAATAAGCATCCCCTGATGGACACATTATGAGTGTCTCATTAACAAATAAGCCTCCTCTGGTGGTTTCCACTTTTATCAAAGGTGGAATAGTTCAAACAGTGGAGGCTTATTGGTCAATGAGACACTAATAATGTGTCCACCAGGGGAGGATTATTGGTCAATGAGCAACTCAATATATGCATATTCTTTTTTTATATTATTATTATTATTATTATTGTTGTTATTATTATTATTATTTTTATTATTATTATTGGTCAATGAGCAACTCAATATGTGATATGCTTTATCATCATCATCATTATTATTATTATTATTATTATTATTATTATTATTATTATTGGTCAATGAGCAACTCAATATGTGCGTATGCTTTTTTATTTTTATTATTATCATTTTTTTTTGTTGTTGTTATTTTTTGTTGTTGTGGTTTGTTGTGGTCGTCGTCGTCGGAGTAGCCTGTTGCCTAGTCAGCTCCCAGTGACGCTAGCCAACGCGGTCTGCCTGGTAACAAGTCCTTCCAAGAGAGGAGTTCATTAGTGTTCTTATGAGCCTTCCACCAATGGGAATGCCACTGCGCTCACCATCCCGAGGGGACGCAGAAGACTGGACGATGGTTGATAAAGGAAATCCCAACTCCACTGCTCCAACCTCCTGATCCCTTGTGCCATCTCAGTGTGGTAGATGTGAAGCAGAAATTTAGTTGGAAGGTAGGGTTCGGTACGCAATTTCAAGACAGTCGGCCTGTCTTTAAATTGTGTATGCTGCACCCATCGTTTTTCCTGTACAGGAATTCAAGAATATGTAACAATTAGCGGTTTAGAGTGTTGGGTTTAGTCGTTACATTTTGTATCAAAGTTACAAGTTTTGTGTATTAATATAAAACGATGTTTAATTACATTTCGAATTACGTTTCTTGTTGCGTTATGGTTAATAAACGACAAGTGAAAAACAATTAAGGACATAAAAATTTGACATTTTATAACATACACATTGCGTTATGGAAACAATTAAACACATAATAATAATTGATAAATAAAAAAGTTGACATTTAATAAAACGTTATAATATACCCATTTAATAAAATTTGACATTTACAAGTTTGACAATTAAAGACGTAATAATACTCATTTAGTAATATTAAATAAAACTAATTTTGACAATTAAAGACATAATAATAATTCATAAATAAAAAACTTTGTTATAATATATACAATTCGTTTTATAAAAAAAATGACATTTAATAATACTTATAAAAAATTGGCATTTTATAATATCCACAATTCATTTCATAAAAATATGAAGTTTTTAATAATATTACTTAATAAAAAAACTTATGTACATTTTTTTATTAAAAATATACACAATTCAATTTTATAAAAATATAAAGTTTTATAATACTAACACAATTTTTTATAACAAAATTTTATAAAAAAAATATCAATTTTATAAAAATATGAAGTTTTATAATACTAACACATGCGTTTTCATTTTAGCGGTCCCCTATATATATATAAATAAACAATTTTTTATTTATATATTTTTATGTTTAGGATAATTTTATCATTTATTATGTGTATTTTTACGATTACATACATGTTAAGAGTAATTTTATCATTTTTATGTGTAATTTTATAATTACACATATGTAAACTAGTTTTTTTACATATATGTAATTAGTTATGACACGTATATATATTTTGGCAATTAAACATATGTAAACTACTTTTAACAAGTATGTAATCAAAGAAATACATATTATAGATGATAAAAAGATCCTAAATAGAAAAACTTATATATAAAATGATTGTTTATTAGGAGTTCTGAAAGTTCTGTAGTTATTTAGAGTTCTGAAATAAACTCAACCCTATATATATACACACATATATATATATAGGAGAAGGATTCGTTAGGAACCACCCTTTATTGCGAGAACCGCGAGAACCAATGTGAACACAACCAAAAATACCTAAAAATAGCTAAAAAAACACACAATTTTTTTTTTAATATTTTTTACTTAAAATTCGTTGTATTTCATTATTAAAAAAAATTGTGTGTTTTTTAGATTTTTTAGTTTTTTTTTTTGGGTTTAGTTTTTAGCATTTAGCTTGGGTGGGGGGTGGGTGGGTAGGGGGTTTAGGTTTTTGGAGGGTGGAGGGTTAGGTTTTTTGGGGGGAGGGGGAGGGGGTGGGGGGTTAGGTTTTTTTAGTTTATGAGGGGTTTAGTTTTTTAGCATTTAGCTTGGGGGAAGGGGTTAGGTTTTTTTGTTGTGTTCACATTAGTTCTCGCGGTTCTCGCAATAAATGTGAGAGTTGGCTACAAAGTCCATTTTTCCTACAAAGTGTAAAAAGCTATAAAACAATATAATGCCAACCATAAAACACACTAAAAACCCACAACTAACAAAGTGAAGATTACTAAAACGCCATATTTGTGGGTTTTGTGTTGTATTTTAGATGATAAGGCTTTGATTTTCGAATTACTAACATTAGTGTGTTTTATGTTGATTATCATGTTGTGTTTTATATTCATAGTTCTACGATGGTGTGTTTGAAGTTTTTATAGACTGTTAGGGTTTGGATATTGTGTATATAAAGAAAATTATACACATGTGTAAGTTTGCCATTTACACATGCGTAATTTTTTTATATTTACACATGTGTAAAAAATCTAATAAGAGTGATTTTGAGAGGAGAAATGAATTATTTGATATTGTAAATACTTTTTTTTATATTGTACTTTAACTACAATAAGGTTTGTATAAAAAAAATTGGTTTTGATTGGCTTTTTCATTCGTTCTCACGGTTCTCGCAATATTTAGCGTTCTCAAAATAACCCTCCCATAAATATATATATATATATATTTGTGTATATTTGTGTATGTGTGTGTGTGTCTCTCTCTCTATACATACATACAAAGATTAGAGGCCAGTTAACGTACATTACGGCTTAATGTACATCACGTACGACAGGTAATTATGCACGTTCATTTCAAAATCACGCACGTTATAAACTAAAAAACCCAAATCACGCATGTTGGAAAACATTAATCACCCATGATAAAAACATTAATCACGCACGTTATACACATAATCACGCACGTTGTCGTACGTGATGTACGTTAAGCCGTAATGTATTTTACACTTTTCCTATATATATATATATAGGACAGGGTTCAAGAGTGAACACTAGTGTATTTGCGAACTGAGCGAGCTAATCCTGGCCATAGACGTGTGTAAATCAATGACCAAGATTTCATGATGAAATACACTAGTGTATTTTATGATTTGGTGATGAAATCCTGGCCATACATGTGTGTAAATTAATGGCCAGGATTTGCTCACTCAGTTCGCAGATGTAACAACCCGCACTTTTGTGCGTTGTTACTACTCGTTATACTCGTTACGCCTAGCACCAGAGATTCGGATCATAATGTAACCATATCGTATATATATCGCTATTCAAAGGATAATCGCATATTTTCGAAACACAATATCACCATACTACACTATTATCACACTAACACTCACGGAGGCATTGAGTGAGGACCTATTCTACCCTCCTCAGTGGCCGTGATGTGTCGAACGTAAACAATTAACGCTAACAAGGACCCTCGGGTGAGTGCTGTAACTCCAGTCGTCATGACGATGATGACAGTACGAGTAAACGGTACCCCGTCAGTCGTTGTGGCACTACACGAAATAACGTTCACGATGACATCAAGGAAGGACCTATACTACCCTCATTGATGGCCGTGAAACGTCGCTAATAATCGCATACTCGAATCGGAAACCGTTGGTTAATTATCGAAACTTTGGATTATGGATACGTAAATACGACCCCTAGTGATATATATATATATATATATATATATATATATAATAACAATATAATGATAATATAAATTAATTATGAAAAGTACGCGCTTCGAAAACTATCAAAACGATCAAAAACGGAGAAGTCCAAGCGTCAGGATAGCTATCCGGACGGATGGACCATCCGGACGGATGGGCATGCGCACGGATGGCCATCCGCACGCATGGGCCATCCGCACGGATGGGCCATCCGCACGGATGGGCTATCCGGGCCAAAACCCTTTTCCTCTCCTCTGTTGCCTATAAATACCATGTCACATCACTTGAACAGTGATGTGACAGCTCCTGTTCAACCAAACGCGCACCAAGACCCTTTTCTCTCGATTTCCTCGCGATTCCGGTAAGATTTCAACCTAAAACTTGTACTTCTACAATCTACACTCGATTCTACATCATTCTATCTTTCAAAACTCAGATTCTAACCGTGAAATCTGCGGATTTGAGGCGTTTTGAGGTGATGTCACCAAGAGTTCTTATGAACTTCAAGTTGGGGTCTCATTTCACTATAAACGACTCAGATCCGGGTGATTTCCACATGTTTTAATGACGAATCTCACCTAAATCTGTGCGATTTCGAGTTAACCAGGAAGAACCATCACGAACGGCCAGATCTGATGGAACGGGGTGATTCCCGGCCGTTAGAACGAGTCGGGATTGACGGAACTTCAAGTGTTAGTGCGAAATTACACTACCCTGTAAAAACGAACGTAATTCCTTCCGTTAAACACTCGGAGACAATGTTCAGAGTGCGAAACAGACATGTCAGTCCGCACGGATGACATGTCAGTCCGCACGGATGACATGTCAGTCTGCACGGATGATACATGTCCGCACGGATGACATGTCAGTCCGCACGCATTACACATGTCCGCACGGATGACATGTCAGTCCGCACGGATGACATGTCAGTCCGCACGCACCACTCATCCGCACGTACCACCCATCCGCACGTACCACCACTCATCCGCACGTACCACCACTTGTACGCACGGATGACCACTTATGCGCACGAGCGACACCTTATCCGCACGGATAACATGTCATCCGGACGGATGACTTGTCATCCGGACGGATAACATGTCAATCCGCACGGATGAGAACAATTCAACCAAATGAGTAACTTTTCAAGGCAATCTTGCTTAACCGTATATCGTTTACTTTATTCTTCAAGGATCATTACAGACATACTCGCAACCGACTCAATCAAGTTCTAATCTCGCTAAATACGCACTGTGAGTATACTTGACCCCTTTTTAATCGAATTTTGGGTGTAACATACGTTTCTAACAAATCGAACTTATCAATCGAAACATTCAATCAATCGAATTATCACTTGCGAATAACTGTTATGCATAGATATACGTGAAGCTAGTTGCATATGTGCTAGGGCTTATACTCGCGACGTCCCACCACGACTAGTATAGTACTATTGCGCCCGACGGGGTCTAGTTATGCCATCGTACATTCGAGCATCGAGGACTTAGTTGGTAGTATCAGTTTTGTGAGTATGTATGCCGTGTATTACGTTCTTGCATATGGAAATTCGCTACACTTTTTATCTACTATACTATACTTATCAAACCTGTATACTCGCCAATACTTTTGTATTGACAAACTATTTTAACGTATGTTGCAGGTTAGATCGCAGACTATATCAAATCAAGCTAGGAAGTCTAGAAACTCAACTAAAATCTAGGTTGTCGGATTTGTATTGTTCGAGAGGACAAGAAAACTGTGATAACTTATGTGATTGTATTATTTGTTAGTATGGGATAACGAATGTATTAAATATCATCGCAATATAGTTGTTATGGATTCTCTTGAGCAATCTGATTCGCCTAGTGCCGCGCCCCGATGATTCCGCCATCGGTTGGGGTGTGACAGCAGAACACTTGTGTATTTGCGAAATGAGTGAACAAATCATTGCCATTAATTTACACACTTGTATAACTAGGATTTCATCACCAAATCGTAAAATACACTAGTGTATTTAATCATGCAATCCTGGTCATTTATTTACACATATGTATGGCCAGGATTTGTTTGCTCAGTTCACAAATACACTAGTGTTCACTTTTGAACCTAATCACACACACACACACACATACACACACACACACTAAAAAAGTGGGGAACAGCGGGGAACCGACTCAAACGAACTCCGATTGGATGCATTCCAGCGGCGTTGGAAACGGCTCGTCGAACCCTAACTAAGATCTCTTAACCCTAAATCCTAAACTTTAAACCCTAAAGCTAAAAAATAAGCCTAAAACCTAAGTGAAACCGTAAAATCTAAACTAAAAACCCTGAAAGCTAAATCCTAAAGGCTAAACCTAAAGCTAAACCCTAAACCCTAAAGCTAAACCCTAAAGCTAAACCATAAAGCTAAACCCTAAAAGCCAAACCCTAATATATTTAGGGTTCAGGGGTTATGATTTAGAGTTTAGGGTTAAGAGATCCTAGTTAGAGTTCGACGAGCCGGTTCCAACGCCACTGAAATGAGTCCAATCGGAGTTCGTTTGAGTCGGTTCCCCACTGTTCCCCACTTTTTAGTGTTCCCCAATGAACCTCACACTATATATATGTATATATAAATATAGGGAGAGGATCATGAGAAAACTACATATAAATAAGAAAACTAGAAAACTAAATAAAAAAGCCTAAAAAACATACCAATTTTTTTTACAATTTTTTATAAAAAATCGCTATTTTTTATATATAAAAAAATTCAAAAAAATGAAAATAAAACATGTACTGTACAAGTGCATTATATGTGTACTACATATATGCATTACATGCTTAAAATTAGCTTTTGAGTTAAGTTTAGCTTTTAGGGTTAGGTTTTTTTGGAGGTTTAGGATTAGGATTAGGTTTTTGGGTGGGAAGGGAGGGGGGTTTAGGTTTTTGGGGGTGGGGGTGGGGGGTTTAGGTTTTTTTCGGGTTTATGTTTAGGGTTTAGTTTTAGGTTTTTGGGAGGGGGATGGGGGGTTTAGGTTTTTGAGGGGTGAGGGGGTTTAGGCTTTTGGTGAGAGGGTGAATTTAGGTTTTTGTGGGGGTGGGGGTTTAGGTTTTTGGGGGGTGTCGGTGGGGGTGGGTTAAGTGGTTTAGTCTTTCCGTATTAGTGCACATGTGCAGTAAAAAAAAATTCAATTTGTTTTCATACATAAAAAATAGCGATTTTTTTATAAAAAAAAATTGGTATGTTTTTAGGCTTTTTTAGTTAGTTTTTTTGTTTTCTCAATTAAACTAGTTTTCTCATGATCCATCCCCTACAATATATATATATATATATATATATATATATATATATATATATATATATATGGAGAGGATAATGAGAAAACTACATCTAAATGAAAAAACTAGAAAACTAACTAAAAAGTATACAAAAAGCTAAAAAACATACCAATTTTTTTTTACGATTTTTTATAAATAAAATCGCTATTTTTTATATATAAAAAAAATTAAAAAAAATTTGTTGTACTGCACATGTGCATTATATGTGTACTACACATGTGCATTATATCCGTAATAGTGCACATGTGCAATACAACAAAAAGAATTTATTTATTATTTTTTTTTTTGAAATTTTTTTCCATGCATAAAATATAGCAATTTTTTATAAATAAATGTAAAAAAAAATTATTATGTTTTTTAGGCTTTTTTAGTTAGTTTTTTTGTTTTCCCATTTAAACTAGTTTTCTCATGATCTATCCCCTATATATATATTTTTATATATATATATATAGGGTCGGGATTTGGAGATAACGGTAGAAAGTGTGAGAACGGTGAGAACGCTTATGGATCGTCCGATTAAACAATCTATGGACTAGATTGGCGCGGTGGCGTTTTCGTAAATAACATCAATTTTATTACGTGGACGCGCCTCATTACGGGTAAAAGCGTCTTTACACCTCTATACCAAAACGCCACACTGATGAATAAAACGCCATTACGGACCAAAACACATCGCTATATAAACAAAAACATCCCAGACATAAAAACACACTCCCCAGAACCTGAAAAGCCATATTTTCTACGATATACCATTCAACTTACAAACGCCAAAAATCCCTAAAACATCAAACACAACTACTCAAAAAACACCATATTTTCTACTATATACCATTCATCTTAGAAAACGCCAAAACACTTAAACATCAAAGATTCCAAAAAAATATACGGTTCTTTCAGATACACTATTTACTCAGTAAAACGCCAAAAATGCCAAATATCGTTTCTTGTATATTCAAATATTGTTCTACGCCAAAGTTTCGGATAATGCATTCTTCCCTGAGGTGTTGTGACTCAAATAACATTTTGCTGCATGAGATGGACAAATCATAAACAAAAAGATGCTGGTGTCAGACTTATGTCATTTTCTGTGTTTTGTTCTTGATGAATATTTTAATGGCATGAAAAGACGAATGACACTAATGAGTTTTTTGAAGATACATATTCAAAAAAAAAACTCATGTCATTTTGTCTTTCCAAACGGCCACAAAAACACAAGCATAGCTAAGCCAAACCACCAGCGAATATGATTCAAAGAAGAAAGAGACTGATGACAGTGAAGATTTGGAAGATGAATTGTTTTTATTTTTATTTTTTTAATTTCCTTTTTCTGTTGTTTGCTATATATTTTTCAACTTAGAATAAAAAAATACATTATCTTATTAAAACGCCAAACAGTCATAATGCATATGAAACGCCATAAATGGAGTAAAAACACCAAAAACTCCCAAACTATAATGAAAGTAATTTGCAGAAATATTAATTAATAAAAGCTAAAAATGGTAAAAAAAAAAAAACACCAAAAACTACTTAAACCCATTTAAAAATGCCAAAAACTACTTAAACCCATTCAAAAATGCCAAACTTGGGAGATGGAAAGTCTATGATCCTAAATAATACACAGTAACTAAAAAGACGGCTACTTTATTAATATCATTTATTATAAATAAAATCCCGCCTAAACTACGCGCCAAAAACATCCAATAAAGAGAGACTTCTCTGCACAAACAACTTATCACAAATCCAGAAACAAACGCCATATTTCCTATAAACCATTCACTTTAAAAACGCAAAAAAAATACTTTAAAAATCCACAGATGCAGAACCTCGATTCTGCTATATTGAGTATTGATCTGAATGAAGTTTCACTGAATGGATTCTTCTATGAGTTGGGTATCTCTATAATCTTTTGCTGAATGAGATGGACAAATATTCAAGATAAAGAGACTGATGACACTGATATAACATCATGTCACTTTGTTCTTGATGGATATATGGATGGCATGAAGAGATCAATACATTAGAGCAGGCGTTGGTCTTCAACATGTCATCAAACAAGTATATATCCACCCACCATAATGGATGCCACAAAAAATAAGCATCTTCTAAAGACGGCCGGTATGTAGGAAAATAAGGATCTACATAAGGCATTCAAAAATAGGTTCAAAACACCAAAAAGGTTAAAGTAGAAGAGGCTGATAACAATGAATATTTGAATGAGAAATTAGATTATAATTTTTAAATTTTTTTTTTTCATTTTCTATTGTTTGTTATGTAATTCTCTGTTGTTTATCATCTAATTCTCTACTATTTTAAAAAAAAAATTGAGTATAAAACGCCAAAAAGTACAAACACCAAAATGCCTGATAGTTTGAAAACTGTGAGAACGACTGCTAGCAAAATACGAGGTTGCTATATAAAACGCCAAAAACGCAAACAAAGTATTACTGGAAAAATCAACACTAATTGACAGATAAAAATTGAAAGAAACAGTAAAATAAAGAGACGGTATCATTATTGCCAAAACATTATAGTTATATTAATGCCACTACATGGAAAATTGAAATTTATTTATATTTTAAAACGCCATAATTGTCTGTCACATTATAGGCCTGCATCCTTGATATAATAAAATCAAGAAAATTGTTGATGTTTTTTTACATTAAAAGGCTGCATCCTGATCTAAAAAACAATAAAAACGCCAAAACAATACTTAAAACGCCAAAATATTTACTATGATTCTAATCTAAAAACAATAAAAACGCCGCGTACTTATTAAACGCCAAAAAAATGGAAAGATGAAGTGACACGCGTTAAAAAAGAAATATGAAAGAACAAAAAAGCTCATCCGCATTTCTCTAAGCGGCGTGACATGTGTTAGGCCAGGAAGCGTTAACCCAAAACTTTTCATTATTTGCAATTTAACTTCACAACTTTTGTCACTTATACTTTTCATCTTTCGCAAATTTTCGTTTTACCTAAAGTTCTAAATTTTTCGAGTTAATACGACGCAACGTACGAGTGTGGTTTAACTTTTTTATGTTTTGTTTCAAATTTTGCAAGTTAACACGGCGCAACGTGCATGTGTGGTTCAACGTTTTTACCTCTATTTTTTCGTATTTGACAGGTTCGTCGCAACACGCAGATCCTAGGTCGAGTCAGTGTTAGTGGTCGATGATGGTTGTGTGACATTAGTATTATTTGACACCGTTTTACGCTCCGCCGCAACGCAAGGTGTGCTTGGGGGGATTTTCAAAGAAAAAATGGTTATGCATATGGTTGTTGTAACCTTGGCTTTGGGGTTTTTAAAAAAAATTGATTTTTTTACTTTTCACCCAAAAGTATTTCATAAATTACTTTTAACCCAAAACTATTTGTTTTTTTTTTACTTTTAACCCAAAAATTTTTTATCTTTTGCAATCTATCCTCACAACTTTTTTTTACTTTCAACTTTGGTCCTTTATAGTTTTCATATTCCACAAACTTTTCGCTATTTGCTTGGTTTTAAATTTTGTGACTTAACACATCGCAACGCGCGTCTTTGATTTAATGTTTTTACGTTTCGTTCTAAATTTTGCGAGTTAACACGACGCAACATGCGTGTATGGGTGAACGTTTTTACATCGTCTATTTATTCCCGTTTGACAGATTTAACATAATGTGTGGGTCCTAAATCGACTTAGTTATAACTAAAGAATCACCGCCGCATTGCGGCGGGTTGCAATTCTAGTTATTATTATTATTTATTATTATTATTTATTATTTATTATTTATTATTATTATTATTTATTATTATAATTTATTATTATTATTATTATTATTATTATTATTATTATTGGTCAATGTGCAACTCAATATGTGATATGCTTTATTATTATTATTATTATTATTATTATTATTATTATTATTATTTATTGTTATTATTATTTATTATTTATTATTATTATTATTGGTTAATGAGTAACTCAATATGTGATATGCTTTATCATTATTATTATTATTATTATTGGTCCATGAGCAGCTCAATATGTGCGTATGCTTTTTTATTTTATTATTATTATTTTTTGTTGTTGTTGTTGTTGTTGTTGTCGCCGTCGTCGTCGGAGTAGCCTGTTGCCTCGTCTGCTCCCAGTGACGCTAGCCAACGCGGTCTGCCTGGTAACAAGTCCTTCCAAGAGAGGAGTTCATTAGTGTTCTCATGAGCCTTCCACCAACGGGAATGCCACTGCGCTCACCATCCCGAGGGGACGCAGAAGACTGGACGATGGTTGATAAAGGAAATCCCAACTCCACTGCTCCAACCTCCTGATCCCTTGTGCCATCTCAGTGTGGTAGATGTGAAGTAGAAATCTAGTTGGAAGGTAGGGTTCGGTACGCAATTTCAAGACAGTCGGCCTGTCTTTAAATTATGTATGCTGCACCAATCGTTTTTCCTGTACAGGAATTCAAGAATATGTAACAATTAGCGGTTTAGGGTTTAGGGTTTAGTCGTTACATTTTGTATCAAAGTTACATGTTTTGTGTATTAATATAAAACAATGTTTAATTACATTTCGAATTACGTTTATTGTTGCGTTATTGTTAATAAACGACAAGTGAAAAACAATTAAAGACATAAAAACTTGACATTTTATAACATACACATTGCGTTATGGAAACAATTAAAAACATAATAATAATTGATAAAAAAAAAGTTGACATTTAATAAAACGTTATAATATACCCATTTAATAAAATTTGACATTTAAAAGTTTAACAATTAAACACGTAATAATACTCATTTAGTAATATTAAATAAAACTAATTTTGACAATTAAAGACATAATAATAATTCATAAATAAAAAACTTTGTTATAATATATACAATTTGTTTTATAAAAAAAATTGACATTTAATAATACTTATAAAAAATTGGCAATTTATAATATCCACAATTCATTTCATAAAAATATGAAGTTTTTAATAATAACACTTAATAAAAAAACATATGCACATTTTTTTATTAAAAATATACACAATTCAATTTTATAAAAATATGAAGTTTTATAATACTAACACAATTTTTTATAACAACATTTTATAAAAAAAATATTAGTTTTCTTATATAAATATTTCACAACTTCTCCATACAAAAACTCTATCAAAATAAAGTTCCTTACATCCCAATCATTGGTAATCATTGGCTGACACCCAATAATTGACATTAATTAGATGGTAGGGACCATTTTCAAACGTATTGGGCAATGAGAGGCATATTGGTGGGGCCAGTTTGAGGCGTATTGTGCAATGAGGGGCATTTAGGGTTAGGGGATGTGTAAATACTTTTTGGGGGATGTAAGGATACCCCCACCGTTTTAAAAGTAACAGGCTTTCAATATTTAAATAGGTGTTCTTATTAAGGCTGTTCAATATTTAAATAGGGGTTCTTATTAAGGCTATGTAGGTTTATTAAGAAACACTAAAAAAATACTAACCGAGTAATAGTGTATTTAACATGTTAAATATGACTTAACAATTTAAAATGCTAAAAATTAATTTGTTTAATTTTTTTTTTTTTTGAGCTTTTGCATATAAAAATGTGTAGAAGGTATACCAATAAAACAAATCATTTTTGTAAAATTTTTTTAACCTTTTTAAATATTTTTTAAACATTTTATGTTATATTTTTAGGTTTTGAATTCTTTTTATTAAAAGGCTTCTACATGTATTTATAAGGAAAAACGTCGTAAAAAAATTAAAAAAACTGAATTTTAACATGTTAAATGCATGGCTCCCCAATTCTCCACTTTTTTTAATGTTCCCCAATGAACCCATATATATAGGGTATATAGGGGAACGCTAAAATGAAAATCATCTCCAGTTGTAAGAACCGCGATAACCACTCTCAACCAATCAGGTAATGCCAACATAAAGGGTATATTGGTCATTTACCCCAAATGTCAAATCTTCCCTCTCTCCACAATTAAAGCTATTGACTTTTTATATACTCTCTCTTCTCTTCTCTCCTCTCCTCTCTCCTCTCTCATAATCCACCATTTTTCATCTAACTCTCAAATCCTCTGCACACTCAGAAACCCAAATCATAATCCACCGTCGGTAACCACTCTCTACCCACCTTCTTCTCCACCTCCGATTCACCATATCCACCACCGTACCTCCATCACGACAACCACCCTGCTCACCTCTGATTACCTCCGTCAAACAAGACCGATCACCGTCTACCACCATTCCGCCACTCCATCACCACGGTCGACCATCTCTTCTCTTGTCGCCGACACCCACAGGCGAACGACCACCCTACCCACCTACAGCCGAGGTCCGATATCGCCACTGCTGTCAAATCTCCGGCAGACCACTGATAACCAACCTCTACATCCGATTACAATCACATCGGTGACCGCCGAGTGACCACCAGCGACTGCCGATTAGCATCAAGTTTTCAAGTTGCTCTTATACCAGTATCCAGTCGCAATTCAGGTATGTAAGTTTGGATTGTTATATGTTCTGAGCATATTTTACATGAATAGATTCTTGAATTAATTGAAGCATATAGCTTATGAGAAAATGGGTGTTGAAGGTGATTAGTGAAAATGGATTTGAACACAGAGAAGATGCAATAGATATATTGAGATAGGTTGGTTTGGGTCCAAACGATGTTAAAATCGGTGTTTATTTTGAATTCATGTAATTTTTTTGGAGGTTTTGAGTGAATGATATTGTTAACTGTATCAGTGATGATTAACTAGGTACTCATGGCCAAGTGTTTGTTTGATTGTGAAATGAATATGCACGCTTGTTGTTCGATTTGTTGATTTGTCGAAATGGGGTTTTTGTATGTAGCATGACTGTAGAGGTTTAATTGGGGATGTGTTGTGTAAAGTGTTAAAAAAAACAGCTCCATCCCTTGTTACAGCTGAGTATGTATAAATATGACCCGTAAATTTTTTAACGTAAAACTGTATCGCTGACCCGTAAATTTTTTAACGTAAAACGTAAACTTTTTAATTTAAAAACGTAAAGTTTTTAACGTAAAACGTAAAAAGTTTTTAACGTAAAACGTAAAAAAGTATAACGTAAAACGTAAAAACTTAAAACGTAAAGTTTTTAACGTAAAACGTAAACTCTTTAACGTAGAACGTAAACTTTTTAACGTAGAACGTAAACTTTTTAAGGTAAAACGTAAACTTTTTAATGTAAAAACGTAAAGTTTTTAACGTAAAACGTATATTTTTAACGTAAAACGTAAATCGTAAACTTTTTAATGTAAAACGTAAACTTTTTTAATGTAAAACGTAAAATTTTTAACGTAAAACGTAAACTTTTTAACGTAAAACGTAAAACTTTTTTTATGTAAATCGTAAAAACAACGCGTAAAAAAACAGGGCGTTAAAAAAACGACGCGTGAAAGAGCCGGGCGTAAAAACGGCACGTTAAAAAGCGACGCGTGAAAAAGCCGGACGTAAAGACGCAAAACGTAAAAAGTTTAATGTAAAACGTAAAACGTAAAAAGTTTAAAAAGTTTAACGTAAAACGTAAACTTTTTAACGTAAAACGTAAACTTTTATGTAAAACGTAAAACGTTTTCTACGTAAATTGTAAAACGTGAAAAACCGTGTGATAAAACGGCGTCGGCGCAAGGGGCGTGAATACGAGGCATAAACCCGCCGCGAAAAAAAACGGGACGTAAAAAACGCCGCGTTAAAACGGGTCGTAAAAAAACGGCGCTTACAAAAAAACGCCGCTTGAAAAAGCCGAGCGTAAAAAACGACGTGCAAAAACGATGCGTGAAAAAGCCGGGCGTAAAACGGCGTGCAAAAACCGGCGCGCAAAAAAAATCCTTTCCTTAAAAAAATTTGAATTTAAAAATGAATTTAATAAAAAAATTCTGTTTAAAAAATAAAAAGTAATATAATAAAATAAAAAAGTAATAAAAAATAATAAAGACTAAAAGACAAAAAAAATTATTTTACTAAACTACCATTTTCAATTAAAATATTAAAGACATAATAAGAAAAAATGTATTTAATATTAATTTTAGTTACTTTTAATCTCATCCATCCATCTTGTTGATATAGTGGCTAGAAAGTGGTTCTCTCGGTTCTTACAACTGGAGGTGGTTTTCATTTTAGTGGTCCCCTATATATATATATATATAGGAGAAGGATCCGTTATGAACCACCCTTTATTGCGAGAACCGCGAAAACCAATGTGAACACAAACAAAAATACCTAAAAAAATGTAAAAAAAACACCCAAATTTTTTTTTTTACTATTTTTTTTTGGAAAAATCACTATATTTCATCATTAATAAAAAAAATTAAAATTTTTTTCGAGTAACAGTTATCCATGCACATGTGCATATGTATCATTTCTTTGACAAATTCCGTAATTCATTACAAATATCCGACAATTGCACTTTCATTTACACTTCCATTCATAATACACTACTTTTTACATTAACAATAATAGAAATGCACATGTGCATCTATATGTATGAACTTGTTATAACATTTACAACAATATAAATGCACATGTGCATCTATATATATGAACAGGTTATAACGTGTTTTAGTACACCACTTTGAATACACATTCCCTTTCATCTATCATACCATCCATAATACACTACCATTACCTCCTACCATCCGTAATACAATACCATTGCTTTTTACCACCCATAATACAATACTATTACTAATATTTCACTTTATTATATGTACATCAACACCTTTTATATCATCCAAACAACATATTACATCATAAAATGACAAATATAATCAAACCGTCAACCACTAGATATAACTAACCAAAACACATGTATATGAGCCTACTTCATCATTTAAAATCACAAACTTTTTGTACTAAAACACCTTATTTCATGTTGATACATATAGATGCACATGTGCATTTCTAATATTGTTGATGTAAAAAGTAGTGTATTACAAATGTTAGTGTAACTGAAAGTGCATTTTTCTACTACTGGTAATATATTACGGAATTTGTTCAAGAAATGATACATATGCACATGTGCATCCATAACTGTTACTCGAAAAAAAATTTGTAACAAATTTAGCGATTTTTATCAGAAAAATATTAAAAAAATTATGGGTTTTTTGGATATTTTTAGATTTTTTTTTTGTGTTCACATTGGTTCTCGAGGTTCTCACAATAAGGGTGATTCTCAAATGAACCTTACCATATATATATATATATAGGGAGAAGATCATGTGAGAACCACCTCTTATTGCGAGAACCAACGTGAACACAACCAAAAATGCCTAAAAATAGCTAAAAATCACACAAAATTTTTTAAATATTTTTTTATATAAAAATCGCTACTTTTCGAAGCAAAAAAAAATTAAAAAATATATATATATATTTTTTTTTAAAAATTTTTTGGCTACTTAAAGTAGAGATTTGAGCATAAAAAATATTAAAAAAAATTTAGATTTTTTTAGGTTTTTTGGGGGTTTAGTTTTTAGCATTTTAGCTTTGGGGGGGGGGGGGGGGTTGGGGTTTTTTTTAGGTTTTTTGGGGGTTTTAGTTTTTAGCATTTAGCTTGGGGGGGGGGGGGGGTGGGGGGTTTAGGTTTTTTTTTTTGGGGGGGGGGGAGTGGGGGTTAGGTTTTTTTTAGCTATTTTAGGTTGTGTTCACATTGGTTCTCGCGGTTCTCGCAATAAGGGTGGTTCTCGCATGATCTCCTCCCTATATATATATATATATATATATATATATATATATATAGGGCCATGATCATTTCAGAACCATAAATATTTACAGAACTTGCAGAACTCCTAATAAACAATTTTTTTATTTATATATTTTTATGTTTAGGATAATTTTATTATTTATTATGTGTATTTTTACGATTACATACATGTTAAGAGTAATTTTATCATTTTTTATGTGTAATTTATAATTACACATATGTAAACTAGTTTTTTTACTTATATGTAATTAGTTATGACACGTATATATATTTTGGCAATTAAACATATGTAAACTACTTTTAACATGTATGTAATCAAAGAAATACATATAATAGATGATAAAAAGATCCTAAATACAAAAACTTATATATAAAATGATTGTTTATTAGGAATCTGAAAGTTCTGTAGTTATTTAGAGTTCTGAAATAAACTCAACCCTATACACACACACACACACACACACACACACACACACACATATATATATATAGGGCAATGCTACACAAGAAACCCTTTATTTTTAGAAAACTTTGAAAACTCATTACTTGGCCAAGATTCATCCACGTGTGCATCAAGAAGCTATTAACTCTTATAGCATATAAGGGTATATGTGTAATTTTATCCTAAAAGATATTTTCTACTTTGAATTGACCATTATCATTTATTGACTTTCACATCACTTGTACAACCCCATTCCTTTTACCTTTTTTATAAACTAATAAAGAAAATTTTCACTTGTTCTTCATCTTCTTAATATCTTCATGTACGAGGTCCACCATTAAAGAACCATGGAGCTTCTCTCCCACTACTTATTCCACGAGAATCAACACAAGATGTCAGATCGATCAATCCCTGATGAAGAACGTGGTTTTGTGATGAAGATGTTAATATATGAAGTCAGATCCACGTGAAAACCCCTTCCAGATCTTGTTCTATTCCCGTTTAGATCTCGTTTGTCCACATGTTTCATAATGTTGTTACAGATCTGGATATTTGTGAGTTTTTTTCACTTTTTTAGTTTATATAAAATATGATTTGTATATGTTGTTTCAGATCTTGATATTTGTGAGTTTTTTACACTCTTTTAGTTTTATGCAACATATGTTTTCATATATGTTTGATTCTGGGTATTTCGTATGGATTTTTCTGATTTTGTGGAGTTTATGTTAGTTGATAACTTGAGCATGTAGGTATGAACTTTTGAAAGATGATTATAATTTACAGTTCTATTATTCACACTTAAATATTGAACCAATAAAATATTGAATTTAAAAATGATATAGGTATGGACTTTATATGATGATACTCAACGTATAGCTCCATTTTTTATACTTAAAATATCAAAAATTATTCATAAAACCTGGTTGTTAATAGGTTTTTGTGTAATGGCTGTTTTAGAGATGAAACATGATTTTTTTTTTGTTAAAATGGTTCTTAAAAGGGGTAAATGTTTATGTAATTTGCAGGTTTTTATTTTTGTGTTAAAAAGTTATGCTTGGTTTGTATATGAACTGATTTTTGGCTGTGTTGTGATGTTATTTGAGAAAAAAATTGCAATTTAGCTAAAAAGTTGTGATGTTGTTTGAGAAAAAGATTTATGGCTATGAATGTGTTAATAGTTATGTCTGGTTAACGACTTAACGGTTATCTTATCTTTTTGTTATTAGGATGGTGATGGATACAAGGGAAACAAGATCCAATTCTCGGGGACCGTTGGTTTCGTCAAACGTGGATCAGATGCTTAAGGATCATGACCATGTTTATGTTACAGCACAACACAACTAACACGTGTTATAGTTTGAACTTCAGGACATGCATGTGTTACATGTGACATGAAACCCATGTACAACGTAACACGTGTTAGTGCTATGTATTTTTGTTTACTAGTAATATGTAATGTGAGACTCTTCTTGTTTTCTCTAGTACACGATGTTAAAACGGTCTAGACTTAACACATTTTCTGTTGGAGGCGTCCGTATTTGTACCTCTACTGTTACAGTTACTATTGAAGTTTATGCATCCATTCTGGAAGTCTTAACACATGTTATAATAGAGGCTTAACACACGTTATATCAGGTTTACTCTGTTGTTATTAAGTTACTATTGGAGTTTATTCATCCATTATGGAAGTCTTAACACACGTTATAATAGATGCTTAACACACGTTATACATTTTCAATCACTTTAACACATGTTACAGTATGTATATACACATCATGGTGTTTTGGAAACCACTAGCTTATACATGACACCATGTTAGGTTAAACCAAGATTATAACAGAGGCTTAACACATTTTATCCCAGGTATACGGTGTTACGATATTAACTTGTATGTTACATATTAACTTGTACACGTGTTTACTATCAGTATATGCACATCATAGTGTTTTGCAAACCACTTTCATATACATGAATACAAGTCGGGTTACAACAAGATTATAATGGTGGAGGCGCCCGTATTTGTACCTCTACTGTTACAGTTACTATTGAAGTTTATGCATCCATTCTGGAAGTCTTAACACATGTTATAATAGAGGCTTAACACACGTTATATCAGGTTTACTCTGTTGTTGTTAAGTTACTATTGGAGTTTATTCATCCAATATGGAATTCTTAACACACGTTATAATAGATGCTTAACACACGTTATACATTTTCAGTCACTTTAACACATGTTACAGTATGTATATACACATCATGGTTTTTTGGAAACCACTAGCTTATACATGACACCATGTTAGGTTAAACCAAGATTATAACAGAGGCTTAACACATTTTATCCCAGGTATACGGTGTTACGATATTAACTTGTATGTTCCATATTAACTTGTTCACGTGTTACGATCAGTATATGCACATCATGGTGTTTTGCAAACCACTTTCATATACATGAATACAAGTCGGGTTATAATGAATGCTTACATGTTATCATATGTATACAAGTGGGGTTACAACAAGATTACGATATTAACTAAGCTCCCCATTAAACTCATCGCCCCCGTTGACTGTTTTCACCCTTGTCACATGTTAAGCAATTACATGTTCCGAACAGACAAATTGTAACACATGTTAGATCAGTATATACACATCATGGTGTTTTGTACACCACTAGCTTATACATGAATACATGTCAGGTTACAAAAAGATTATAACAGAGGCTTAACACATGTTATACATTCCAAAATGTGCAAAACAAATGACCTGTTTCATATTATATATTCCAAAATTTCCGGTACATGTGTTACCATAAATGGCTCGTTTCATATTACACGTTACATCATGGTGTTCTGTTACAGCATTAACCACAACACATGTTATAAATGAACGAAGACTTCTTTCCCAAAGGATGTGATTTTTACAACAATGGTGCTATGTATTTTCGTTTACTAGTAATATGTTACTATTGGAGTTTATGCATCCATTATGGAAGTCTTAACACATGTTATAATAGATGCTTAACACACGTTATATATTTCAGTCGCTTAATACATGTTACAGTATGTATATACACATCATGGTGTTTTGGAAACCACTAGCTTATACATGACACCATGTTAGGTTAAACCAAGATTATAACAGAGGCTTAACACATTTTATCCCAGGTATACGGTGTTACGATATTAACTTGTATGTTCCATATTAACTTGTATGATCCATATTAACTTGTACACGTGTTACGATCAGTATATGCACATCATAGTGTTTTGCAAACCACTTTCATATACATAAATACAAGTCGGGTTACAACAAGATTATAATGGATGCTTAACACATGTTATCATATGTATACAAGTGGGGTTACAACAATACTACGATATTAACTAAGCTCACCATTAAACCCATCGCCTCCGTCGACTGTTTTCACCCTTATCACATGCTAAGCAACTACATGTTCCAAACAGACAAATTGTAACACATGTTAGATCAGTATATACACATCATGGTGTTTTGTAAACCACTAGCTTATACATGAATACATGTCAGGTTACAAAAAGATTATAACAGAGGCTTAACACATGTTTTATATTCCAAAATGTGCACAACAAATGACCCGGTTCATATTATATATTCCAAAATTACCGGTACATGTGTTACCCTAAATGGCTCGTTTCATATTACATGTTACATACTAACTTGTACATTTATTACTTGTACAAGTGTTACGCTCGGTATCCACATTATCGGATATTTTAAACATCAACAAAAATTAAATAAATAAGATTCAAACTAAGTTAATTAGTTACGAGATGTAGAAAAGAAAATCAAAAGTTAAAGACATACTATAAAAAAAAATTTAATAAAGGTTATTGACTTCTGTTCGGCTGTTCCTATCCATACATACGTGTAGATCTCCAAATGAATTGTTGGCAGCTGCAATAGTTAGGAATTAACACGTAGAAAATAAATAATAATAATAATAAAGAAAGAATATTCCTTTTAATCATTTTATATATAGGCATAGTTGCCATCAACCTGCACACATATAAATCAGTTATGGTAAATTATTTTTCTAAATACACACTTTTATCGTAAGGAGAAACCATGAGTTTTCTGGCGTGACACGAGCAGGTATATACGTAAATCGCTCTCTACTTGCATTTTCAACGCCCTGTCACTTGCATTTCTTGGAATCATGAAGGTAGATCTGGGATTAGTGTTTCTTGGATTAGTGTTGGTTGGGATCACTTCTAGATCTGGGATTAGTATTTCTTGAAATCTTAAGGTTGATATTTGAATTCTGAAATGAGACCATCTTCTTCTTGTTCTTCTTCACGTTTGTGGGGTGAGGGGATGAAAGAGATGTGATAATTGTGAGTAGAGAGTGGGAGAGAGAAAGAGGGATATGATTTTGAAATCTCTTATTTGATTTGACAGTACAACATGGCAGATGGGTTTTTGATTTCCAATGCTCAAAAAGTCTTTTTTACTACCCAAAATGCCCTTCTATGCATTAATTTAAATCTAATATATACACCAAAAAAGGAGAGCCATAAGGGTGAATATAGGGTTTTCAGAGTTTTATAAAAAAGATAGAGTTTTCCATATAACCATGCCCTATATATATATATAGGAGAAGGATTCGTTAGGAACCACCCTTTATTGCGAGAACCGCGAGAACCAATGTGAACACAACCAAAAATACCTAAAAATAGCTAAAAAAACACACAATTTTTTTTAATATTTTTTACTTAAAATTTGCTGTATTTCGTTATTAAAAAAAACTGTGTGTTTTTTTAGATTTTTTTTGGGGTTTAGTTTTTAGCATTTAGCTTGGGTGGGTGGGTAGGGGGTTTAGGTTTTTGGAGGGTGGAGGGTTAGGTTTTTTGGGCGGAGGGGGTGGGGGGTTAGTTTTTTTTTTTAGTTTATGGGGGGTTTAGTTTTTAGCATTTAGCTTGGGGGAAGGGGTTAGGTTTTTTTGTTGTGTTCACATTAGTTCTCGCGTTTCTCGCAATAAAGGTGAGAGTTGGTTACAAAGTCCATTTTTCCTACAAAGTGTAAAAAGCTATAAAACAATATAATGCCAACCATAAAACACACTAAAAACCCACAAATAACAAAGTGAAGATTACTAAAACGCTATATTTGTGGGTTTTGTGTTGTATTTTAGATGATAAGGCTTTGATTTTCGAATGACTAACATTAGTGTGCTTTATGTTGATTATCATGTTATGTTTTATATTCATAGTTCTACGATGGTGTGTTTGAAGTTTTTATAGACTGTTAGGGTTTGGATATTGTGTTTTAGTGATCTTTACTCTGTTATTTGTGGGTTTTGAGTGTGTTTTATGGTTGAAGTTGTGGTGTTTTATGACTTTGTACACTTTGTAGGAAAAATGAACTTTGTAGCCGAACCCAACCCTATATATATATAGGGGAAGGTTTAAATGAGAACACTAAATACTGTGAGAATCCTGAGAACAAATGAAAAAACCGCGAGAACTTGTTCAAAAACAATTCAAATTAAAAAAATTACACTTATCAATATTATTCGTGTACAATGTTTTAAATTTCATTTATACGTTTAAATTTACGTAAATTCGTATATAAAGAAAATTATACACATGTGTAAAAAATCTAATAAGAGTGATTTTGAGAGGAGAAATGAATTATTTGATATTGTAAATACTTTTTTTTATGTTGTACTTTAACTACAATGAGGTTTGTATAAAAAAATTGGTTTTGATTGGTTTTTTCATTCGTTCTCACGGTTCTCGCAATATTTAGCGTTCTTAAAATAACCCTCCCATAAATATATATATATACATATATATACATACAAAGATTAGAGGCCAATTAACGTACATTACGGCTTAACGTACATCACGTACGACAGATAATTACGCACGTTCATTTCAAAATCACGCACGTTATAAACTAAAAAACCCAAATCACGCATGTTGGAAAACATTAATCACGCATGATAAAAACATTAATCACGCACGTTATACACATAATCACGCACGTTGTCGTACGTGATGTATGTTAAGCCGTAATGTATTTTACACTTTTCCTATATATATATAGGACAGGGTTCAAGAGTGAACACTAGTGTATTTGCGAACTGAGCGAGCTAATCCTGGCCATAGACGTGTGTAAATCAATGACCAAGATTTCATGATGAAATACACTAGTGTATTTTACGATTTGGTGATGAAATCCTAGCCATACATGTGTGTAAATTAATGGCCAGGATTTTCTCGCTCAGTTCGCAGAACACTGGTGTATTTGCGAAATGAGTGAACAAATCATTGCCATTAATTTACACACGTGTATGGCTAGGATTTCATCACCAAATCGTAAAATACACTAGTGTATTTCATCATGCAATCCTGGTCATTTATTTACACATACGTATGGCAAGGATTTGTTTGCTCAGTTCACAAATACACTAGTGTTCACTCTTGAACCTAATCACACATACACACACACACACCCACACTAAAAAAGTGGGGAACAGCGGGGAACCGACTCAAACGAACTCCGATTGGATGCATTCCAGCGGCGTTGGAACCGGCTCGCCGAACCCTAACTAAGATCTCTTAACCCTAAATCCTAAACTCTAAACCCTAAAGCTAAAAAATAAGGCTAAAACCTAAGTGAAACCATAAAATCTAAACTAAAAACCCTGAAAGCTAAATCCTAAAGGCTAAACCTAAAGCTAAACCCTAAAGCTAAACCCTAAAAGCCAAACCCTAATATATTTAGGGTTTAGGGGTTATGATTTAGAGTTTAGGGTTAAGAGATCCTAGTTAGAGTTCGACGAGCCGGTTCCAACGCCACTGAAAAGAGTCCAATCGGAGTTCGTTTGAGTCGGTTCCCCACTGTTCCCCACTTTTTTAGTGTTCCCCAATGAACCTCACACTATATATATGTATATATAAATATAGGGAGAGGATCATGAGAAAACTACATATAAATGAGAAAACTAGAAAACTAAATAAAAAGCCTAAAAAACATACCAATTTTTTTATAAAAAATCGCTATTTTTTTATATAAAAAATTCAAAAAAAATAAAAAAATAAATCATGTACTGCACAAGTGCATTATACGTGTACTACATATATGCATTACATGCTTAAAATTAGCTTTTGAGTTAAGTTTAGCTTTTAGGGTTAGGTTTTTTTTGGAGGTTTAGAATTAGGATTAGGTTTTTGGGTGGGCAGGGAGGGGGGTTTAGGTTTTTGGGGGTGGGAGTGGGGGGTTTAGGTTTTTTTCAGGTTTATGTTTAGGGTTTAGTTTTAGGTTTTCGGGAGGGGGGTGGGGGGTTTAGGTTTTTGAGGGGTGAGGGGGTTTAGGCTTTTGGTGGGAGGGTGAATTTAGGTTTTTTTTTTGGGGGGGGGGGGTGGGTTGGGGGTTTAGGTTTTTGGGGGGTGTCGGTGGGGGTGGGTTAAGTGGTTTTGGCTTTCCGTATTAGTGCACATGTGCAGTAAATTTTTTTTTCAATTTGTTTTCATACATAAAAAATAGCGATTTTTTTTATAAAAAAAATTGGTATGTTTTTAGGCTTTTTTAGTTAGTTTTTTGGTTTTCTCAATTAAACTAGTTTTCTCATGATCCATCCCCTACACACACACACACACACACACACATATATATATATATAGGATCACGCTAAAATGAGAACCACCTCGAGTTGTAAGAACCGTGAGAACTACACCGTACTGGGCGAGGTGGACCAATTTTTTTTCCACAAACGTAGATGCGTGTATTATAAACACATTTGTAAAAAAAAAAAATTAAAAAAAAAGTTTTTGAGCACCACAAGTGTGTGTTTACGGGTAACGTAAATTTTCCGGTAGGATTTACGGTACCCGTAAACACAAACTTGTGGTGCTGAAAACTACACACACGACATTTTTTTTTGAATTTTTTTTTACAAATGTCTTTATAATACATGCATCTACGTTTATGAAAAAAAATTTTGGTCCACCTCGCCCCATACGTTGTAGTTCTCACGGTTCTTACAACTCGAGGTGGTTCTCATTTTAGCGGTCCCCTATATATATATAGGGGATGGTTCAAATGAAAACCACTTTTATTGTGAAAACTCGAAAACTAACTAAAAAAAGCCTAAAAAACAAACAAATTTTTTTTTTCAATTTTTTTTTATAAAAATCGCTGGTTTTTATATATGAAAAAAAACTTTTTTTCAAAAAAAAAAAAAAAATTGTAGTACACATGTGCACTACACAAAAAAAATTATTTATTTTTTTTTTGAAAATTTTTTTTATATAAAAAAACCTGCAAAAATTTTTATGCAAAAAAAAAAAAAATTTGGTATGTTTTTTTTTGGCTTTTTTTAATTAGTTTTCGAGTTTTCACAATAACTAGTGGTTTTCATTTGAAACTTCCCATATATATATATAAAGAAAACCACTTTTATTGAGAAAACCCGGGAAACTCAAAGCTCCCGACTTTTTTTTTTTTGAAAAAATTACCACACGTAATATACATGATTTTAAGAGTTTTGGGCAAAAAAAATCGAAAAAGCGCCGAGTAGATATTTAAAAAAAAAAAAAAACAAGTTTTGGTTTAACATATGTTACATTCGCTGAACATATGTTACACCAAAACTTGTTTATTTTTTTTTTAAATATATACTCTTCGCTTTTTCGATTTTTTTGCCAAAAACTCTTAAAAACATGTATATTAGGTGTGGTAATTTTTTCAAAAAAAAAAAAAAGTCGAGAGCTTTGAGTTTCCCGGGTTTTGTCAATAAAAGTGGTTTTCTATATATCCTTACCCTATATATATATGTAGCTAGAGGATCATGAGAAAACTAAATCTAAATGAGAAAACTAGAAAACTAACTAAAAAGTATAAAAAAAAGCTAAAAAACATACCAATTTTTTTTACAATTTTTTATAAATAAAATCGATATTTTTTATATATAAAAAAAATTTCAAAAAAAAAATTGTTGTACTGCACATGTGCATTATATGTGTACTACACATGTGCATTATATCCGTAATAGTGCACATGTGCAATACAAAAAAAAAATTATTTATTTTTTTTTTGAAAATTTTTTTTCATGTATAAAATATAGCGATTTTTTAGAAATAAATGTAAAAAAAAATTTGGTATGTTTTTTAGGCTTTTTTTTTTTGTTAGTTTTTTGGTTTTCTCATTTAAACTAGTTTTCTCATGATCCATCCCCAATATATATATATATATATAGGGGATCGCTAAAATGAAAACCACCTCCAGTTGAAAGAAATGAGAGAACCACTTTCTAGCCTTTAGATCAAGAAGATGGATGGATGAGATTGAAAGTTAAAAAAATTAATATTAAAGCGATTTTGTCTTATTATGTCTTTTATATTTTAATTCAAAAGGGTAGTATAGTAAAAATACTCTATTTTGTCTTTTGTCTTTATTATTTTTTAATACTTTTTGGTTTTATTATATTACTTTTTTTTAAGAAGAATTTTTTTATTAAAAGCATTTTTTAAATTCAGATTTTTTTAACAAAGTGAATTTTTTTTGCGCGCCGGTTTTTGGCGTCCCGTTTTACCGAGACGTTTTTTACGTCCCGTTTTTTTTTTCGTAGCGTTTTTATGCGCCGCATTCACGCCTCTTGTTTTTTACGCGCCGTTTTTCCAAGCATCGTTTTTTACACGTTTTTTTAACGCGCCGTTTTTTACACATTTTTTTACACACCGTTTTTTAAATGTTTTTTTACACGTCGTTTTAGCGCACCGTTTTTTACACGTTTTTTTTGCGCGCCGTTTTTATGCTCTGTCTCCGCCCAATTTGTTTTACTCCCCGTCTCCGCCCAATTTTTTTTACGCCCCGTTTAGCCCAATTTTTTTCGCGCCGTTTTTTACGTTCCGTATTTTACGTCCCGTTTTTTTTTTCAAAATTTTTTTTACGGTTTACGGGATAAAATTGTTTAGCTCAATTTTTTACGTTTTAGGTTTTACGTTTTAAGTTTTACGTTTTAAGTTTTACGTTTTTACGTTTTTACGTTTTACGTTTTTTACGTTTTTACGTTGAACGTTGTACGGTTTACGTTTTACGTTTTACGTTTTTAGTTTTACGTTTTTACGTTTGTTTTACGTTTTTACGTTTTGCGTTTTACGTTTTACGTTTTTTACGTTTTTACGTTTTTACGTTTTACGTTTTTACGTTTTAAGTTTTACGTTTTACCTTTTACGTTTTACGTTTTTACACTACATTCTACCAACTCAAACCGAGACCTGAAACTTTTTACGTTTTTACGTTTTACGTTAAAAAGTTTACGTTTTACGTTAAAAAGTTTACGGTTTAACTTCTTTTTACATAAACCTTTTTACGCAAAAACGAACGCACCCAGAAATCACGCTCGGGAGGTGTCTCAGATATATCGTTATCATCATTGACTAGGGGGGTAAAAATAAAAAAACAACATCAAAACAAAGTGTGTCTCGAAAAAAAAACGGGGGTTGGCTCAGATTATCCGATAATCAAAAGGCTGCAAAAGTGGGGTTGCAAGTTCAAAAAACCTACCCTCCGCCGTCCTTGCCGCGCCATCGTCATCTAAGTCTACGTTTTTTTATCATCGTCGCCACCCAATCGGACCATATCAAAACCAAAAAACAACCGATTCAGTCTGAAACGGGTACCATCAGCACCACCGGTAACCATTGGCACCACCTATTCAAGTTATACAAAACCTTTTAAGTCAATAAAGACAAACAACTGATTCACCAAACAAACGATTCACTGTGAATCAACGAAATCCGCTCCGATTACACTATAAATCAACTAAATTCAATATGTAATCGATCGAAACTTGTCCCATTCAACCAATAAATCACTAGAAAAGCAAAGAACATAGTTCACTGATCAAATAAATCAAACAGATCAAACCCACAAAGTTCATCAGATTATTGTTCGTGACCCACAGATCAAAAATCATCAGATCAAACCCACATATAAAAAATCAACAGATCAAAACCACCGAATATGCAACTTACTCGTTCCTTGAACAAAGAATCTGATGAACTAGTTTTGAACCAACAAAACCCATAATCTCCAAAGTCGACCCGAGCAACAACTCTGAGCTGAAACATCATCATCTTCTACATTCACAACTCGTCGGGAGACCAGGACCGCCGCTGTTCACGGCGGCGCTGCCGTTAGCCCGTCGCCGACCAGCCACCAACACCGCCGCTCCTCTCCACCAGCCACCAACACCGTCGCTCCTCACCATCGATCAACAGCTTCCCCACCACCACCTCCAAAACATCTTCAAAACATCATCGTCTTCAAAACTCCTGTGCTCGTGTCATCATCAACATCGATGAAGGGGTTTCTGTGGTGGAGGAGAGAGAGAAAAGATGGGGGGGGGGGGGCTATGGCGGATGCGAGCGGCAAAGGGGTTTATGTGGTGGAGGAGACGGTGGCTAGGTAAAGACAGACAGAGATTGAAATGCATCTCTGATTTTGTGGTGGAGGAGAAGGTGCCTGATATTTTGTTTATGGAGAGAGGAGAGATGTAATTTGAAAAGTCAGAGATTTAAATGAAGAGAGAGATGAGACTTGACATATGGGGTAAATGACCAAAATACCCCTTTTTCTGATTGGTTGAGAGTGGTTCTCGCGGTTCTTACAACTGGGGGTGGTTTTCATTTTAGCGGCTCCCTATATATATATATAGGGTCGGGATTTTGAGAAAACGTTAGAAAGTGTGAGAACGCTTATGGCTCTTCCGATTAAACAATCTATGGACTAGATTGGCGCGGTGGCGTTTTCGTAAATAACATCAATTTTATTACGTGGACGCGCCTCATTAAGGGTAAAAGCGTCTTTACACCTCTATACCAAAATGCCACACTGATGAATAAAACGCCATTACGGACCAAAACACATCGCTATATAAACAAAAACATCCCAGACATAAAAACACACCCCCCAGAACCTGAAAAGCCATATTTTCTACTATATACCATTCAACTTACAAACGCCAAAAATCCCTAAAACATCAAACACAACTACTCAAAAACGCCATATTTTCTACTATATACCATTCATCTTAGAAAACGCCAAAACACTCAAACATCAAAGATTCCAAAAAAATATACGGTTATTTCAGATACACTATTTACTCAGTAAAACGCCAAAAATGCCAAATATCGTTTCTTGTATATTCAAATATTGTTCTACGCCAAAGTTTTGGATAATGCATTCTTCCATGAGGTGCTGTGACTCAAATAACATTTTGCTGCATGAGATGGACAAATCATAAACAAAAAGATGCCGGGGTCAGACTTATGTCATTTTCTGTGTTTTGTTCTTGATGAATATTTTAATTGTCACACCCCTTTCTGCGGCGGAAGCACAAGGTGTGATCATGAAAGGTTCTCATTGCATACGAAAGGTAAACATACTACATGCTCAAAAATAACTTCAAACATCATTACCATTACATAACGGAAAACATAGTTAAGAGTTTACATCATGACACGACGTATTGTCTGAAAGTTTTTAACTTAGGTAAGACAAACATAAACGACATCCACGAGCATGAGTAAGACCGCGCGCACATCCATCCTAGTTACCTGAAATACATGTGAGTTTTGGAAAAACGTCAACATAATGTTGGTGTGAATTCATGCAGTTTTTGTATTTCACGTTTGTATACTTTGTATGAAAACATTGTTTGTGTCATGTATAATTCAAGTTTTCATATAAAAATCAAGTATTCATGTGTACACCACATACTCATGTATAATTCAAGTTTACTTGTGTACCCCACATACTCAAGTATAAATCAAGTTTACTTGTGTACCCCATGTACTCAAGTATAATTCAAGTTTTAGTATGGTATGAATCTTATGTAAATAAAGTATTCCTGTAAGTATCAGGATTGTTAATGGGTTGCAAGGCCATTAACATGTGACACGACATAGGAAGTCACCAAACCTTAGGCATTTTTCTAGTTGGCATATTCTGAGACACAAAAGCACTACTCGGTACTCGTCCTCACCAAGAGTGTGGCTGCCCGGCACCCATTAGATCTAACCTTTTGTTCTGCGGTCTGGGTATATTGTTGATTAATGGTGCTTATGGTACCCTATTCGTGACACGATCTCTCGTATCATTTCTCAAAACGCATCATACTCGGTACTCGTTCTCACCAAGTGTGCTTCTTGTATTTTTGTATTCTTAAAACGCATCATACTCGATACTCATTCTCACCAAGTGTGCTTCTTGTATTTGTATCATACCATTTATAAACATTGTAACATTTGTACATGTATTTCACCCCCGAAGTTATAAAACTGAAAACAGTTAAAAGAAAAAGGGGGGAGCATGAACTCACAACTTTGCGTTCCTTGCGTCGTAAACTTCACCGGATTTGCTTAATTAACGTCGTGACCTATACGCGTTTTCTTAACGTTAGTCACTAGACTTGTGTCGCACAAGTACATTCACTCTCTTTTGTATTTGTATTGTTGTGTTAAAAATATTTTATATTTTTAACTAAATATCTTACTTATATTATTTTCTCAAAAATTAATATAAGTATCTCGTGTTTTGCACTTTGCACCCGAATTATGTATCTTGTATGTTGTACGTGCATTTTTGTGTTTTTACTTCTCAAAAGTATTTAGTGTATTTTCAAGTCCTAACACACTAGCACGTATAACACATACTACATACACTTAGCACAAAGTTTGGTGATCAAATAATATATATATTTTTCTCAAAAAAATATACTTAATGTCCATTTTTAACTTTGAAGAAATCATCATTTCTTATCACCAAAAATTAGGGAAACCTTGGTAATATTCTTAGATACATTTTTAGGGAATAAGTTTCTCAAAAACTTATATTTTTCTAAGTGTCAAAATTTATAGAAATTTCGACAGAGTTTCCCCTAAAAATGAAGGTTTTCCCATGTTTTTAAAACATGTGTTTATTTTCTTTTAAAATCAACAACAATATCAACAACACAATCTTTATTTACCAAACTTGTCAAAACAAGCATAAACTACCAACTTATGAACTTGAAAGTTTGTAAAAATATGTAGTAAGTTACTAACATGTTTTGTAGGTCTTGTTATCTTTAAAAATAAGTTTAGTTTCTTAAAAACTTTATTTTTAAAGAAAGCGCATTTTCACATCTTCTAGTCTTATTTTCCAAAAAATATTTCTTTGTGGAATTTTCTGTTACACAAATGTTTATACACTTGTTTACTTACTAAAAATGATTTTAGTTCATACAAGATCCGGGTTTTTAACAATCTAGTATTTTCCACTTGGTTCTTCCGAAAAACCACTTGTAGATCTTTAGATCTACAAGTTTACAACTCATTTTTCCAAGAAATCACTTATTTGTTCAAGTTCAAAGTTCATGTGTGGATGATTCCATCATCTACAACATCTTTAATCTTCATATCTTGCTAGTTCATGTCTCTAAACATGATCTAGCAAGTCTATGTGATGGATCATCTCATTTTTACTAACAAATAACATCCAACAATCATCACAACATAGAAACAACATGATTCTATCATCAACATAGCACTACTTCAACATTTCATCCATTCTTTATCCTTTATGTTTAAGACTTGTTCATGTTGTTTAGAGTTTCTTAACTTTTTATCATTCAATCAACTATTAACCACCAAAAACAAGAACAAGATGAAGATTTCAAGCACTTACTACTAGCACAAGGCTAGGGAAGTTTCAAAGCGTAAAAGTGGTGGATAAAAGAAATCTAGAGTGGTCCTTGAGCTTCCGAGTGCACCAAGCTTGTTTGTTGATCCTATTGCCCCTTTGTATGTATGGAAATGGCTTGAACAAGACTTGAAGGTGGGTGTATGATGGATGGTGGTGTTTGGCCGTGAGGGAGGAAGAAGGAAGAGAATAAGTTGTTTGATGTGTTTGTGATGAAGTGAAAGTGATGAACCTTTTGGCTTATTTATAAACCAATTTCAAGTTTACCCAACATATAATATGCTCCTTTAACCAACAACATTTGCAATTAAATAATCAAGAGAAAGGAAAGGGTGGGTCACCCTTGTCTAAAACCGGTTATGGGGGGGGGGGGGTGGTCCTAGCTCCATCTTAAATGTTAGTTACAATATCTAGTTACATGTTAAGTATTAGATTTAGGTGTTTAAGTATGTTAAGTAATATATAGTGTGTTAGGGTGTTCGGGGACCCTAACTAGCTTGGAAAAATAAGAACAATGCTTCTAGCATTATTTTGGTGTTCCGGGTAATGTCCGGTTGTTCGGTTATATACCGGTTCGTTAAAGTGCTAAATTGCACCTTTTAGTGTCTTTTAAGTACCCTTTTGCAATACTTTCGATTCCCGACACTTAGGGAAATATTCTGGATGTTAAAACATGAATTATGCATAATATTTATGTTGTTAAAAGCTGATTAGAGCTGAATTTGTTAAAATTCTGCACTTAAAGTGCGTTTCGGGTGCTTTTTAGTGCTTATTTTAGCTTCCGTAATGTCTATATATTAAACCCTTGTATGTACTCTTGGATTTTAATGTATTCTTGTTGTTGGACCTACACCTAGGCTCCAATTTTATTGTCTGACTGCTTTCTGCAGAATTGTTGACACAATGTGTCTTACCGGTGAGTTTACTAGTATTTCTGACGCAACGCTCTCGTTTATGCATAAAGCAATATTTTGTAGTATACAACGTGCATGAATTCACTTGCTTAGTATGTAATCAGACAATGTTGACATCTAAGCACACAATTGCAGTCATTAAATAATAATTAAAGTGTACGGAAATTACCGGTTTGGTGCTAGTTGTCACAGTCTCCCCCCGTTAAAAGAATTTCGTCCCGAAATTCAGGCTGAGCTAACTCTCGCAGGGGTCTTCTTGAATAGGTGGGGATACTTTTCTTTAAACTGGTCTTCACGTTCCCATGTATACTCGGGTCCGTGCTTAGAGTTCCAACGTACTTTGACAAGTTTAACAGTGCTCCTCCTGGGTTGACTTTCCAGTCGGTAACCTCAACGGGTTGTTCTGTAAATCGGAGGGCGTCATCAATATGTACTTTATCCACAGGGATGATCACGTTTTCTTGTGTTGGACTCTTCTTGAGGTTGGATACATGGAACGTATCATGTACTCCATTAAGTTCTTCCGGTAATTCCAACTTGTATGCCACGGTACCAATTCTTTCCAAGATTCTGAATGGTCCGATGTATTGTGGATTCAGCTTTCCACGCTTTCCAAATCTTACTACGCCCTTCCAAGGTGAGACCTTCAACAAAACTTTGTCTCCAACCTCGAACTGTAATGGTTTTCGTTTTTGATCAGCGTAGCTCTTTTGTCGATCTCGGGCCACCTTAATGCGCTCTCGGATCTGCACAATCTTGTCGGTTGTCTCTTGTACAAGTTCAGGACCAACCATACGTTTATCTCCAGCGGCTGCCCAACATAAGGGCGATCGGCACTTGCGGCCATACAGAGCTTCGAACGGCGCGACCTTTATGCTTGTATGATAACTGTTATTGTAGGAAAACTCAACCAAAGCTAGGTGAGTATCCCAGCTGCCGCCTAGATCCATGACACATGCGTGAAGCACATCTTCCAACGTTTGTATAGTCCGTTCGCTCTGGCCGTCTGTTTGTGGATGGAAGGCCGTGCTTAGATCTAATTGAGATGTAAAGGCTTCCTGAAATGATTGCCAGATTCTTGAGACAAAGCGTCCATCTCTGTCTGAAATGATTGAGATAGGCACTCCATGACGTGCCACAATTTCCCTTAAGTATATCTCTGCGAGCTTTCCAGTGCTATCCTTCTCTCGGATCGGTAGGAAACGCGCAGATTTCGTTAATCGATCAACGATTACCCATATCATATCGTGCCCTCTCGGGGTCCCGGGTAGTTTCGTTATGAAGTCCATTGAGATTTGCTCCCATTTACACATGGGAATCTCTGGTTGTTGTAGTAGGCCAGACGGTTTCTGATATTCAGCCTTACCCTTAGCACAGGTTAGGCATTTTCCAACATAGACAGCAATGTCGCTCTTGAGTCTCGGCCACCAATAATATTCTTTTAAGTCTTGATACATTTTGTCCGATCCTGGATGGATCGAGTATCTCGATTTATGTGCTTCATCAAGGATGATTTCTCGAATGCCGCCATATAGTGGAACCCAAATACGGTTCTTAAAGTATAAGGCTCCCTCTTCGTTTGGCACCATGTATTTCAACATACCCCGGAGGTATTCAGCTTTACGGTTTTCCATCTTAAGGGCTTCTTGTTGTGCATCACGAATGCGTGTAGTGAGGTTCGTTCGTATGGTCATTTCCAATGCTCGAACCCTTAGGGTCTTAACCCTTTCTTTTCGACTTAAAGCGTCCGCTACAACGTTTGCCTTTCCAGGATGGTACTTAATCTCACAGTCATAGTCATTCAGCAGCTCGACCCATCGCCGCTGGCGCATATTCAATTCTTTCTGATCAAATATGTGTTGTAGGATTTTGTGATCTATGAAGATTGTACATCGAGTACCATATAGATAGTGTCGCCAGATCTTCAGGGCGAATACCACTGCGCCTAGTTCTAGGTCGTGCGTGGTGTAATTCTTTTCATGCACCTTCAATTATCTTGAAGCGTAAGCGATGACTTTCTGGCATTGCATGAGCACGCAACCCAAGCCTTGTCGTGAAGCGTCGCAGTAAACCACGAAGTCTTCAGTGCCTTCGGGTAAGGATAGTATCGGTGCATCGCATAGCTTGTTTTTAAGTAGCTGGAAGACTTCTTCCTGTTTGTAACCCCAGTCGTATTTCTTGTCTTTTTGCGTGAGGGTGGTTAGCGGTTGAGCTATCTTTGAGAAATTCTCGATGAATCGCCGATAATAGCCAGCTAAGCCCAAAAATTGTCGAACTTCAGTTGGGGTCTTGGGAGCTTCCCAATTCTTTATTGCTTCTACCATGGACGGGTCTACATGAATGCCCTTCTCATTCACAACGTGACCAAGAAATTGTACTTCGCGAATCCAGAATTCCCATTTCGAGAACTTTGCATAAAGCTTCTCTTTCTTCAGTAGTTCCAGAATAGTCCTGAGGTGTTGCTCGTGTTCTTCTTTCGTTCGCGAGTAAATCAGGATATCATCGATAAATACAATCAATAATTTATCGAGATATGGTTTGCATACGCGGTTCATCAGATCCATAAATACCGCTGGCGCGTTCGTCAGTCCGAATGGCATCACAAGGAACTCGTAGTGCCCATAGCGTGTTCTGAATGCAGTCTTTGGTACGCTTTCGTCTTGTATCCTTAATTGATGGTATCCAGATCGGAGATCGATCTTGGAATAGTAGCTTGATCCTTGCAATTGATCAAATAAGTCATCAATCCTCGGTAGCGGATACCGATTCTTGATCGTGAGCTTGTTCAGTTCTCTGTAATCGATACACATCCGCAGAGTTCCATCTTTTTTCTTCACGAACAATACTGGAGCTCCCCAAGGCGAAAAGCTTGGCCTTATAAATCCTTTATCCAACAACTCCTGGAGTTGTGTAGATAATTCTTGCATTTCGGATGGCGCAAGTCGATAGGGAGCCTTGGCTACAGAAGCGGCTCCTGGAACCAAGTCTATACGGAATTCGACTTGTCGTTGCGGAGGTAGTCCTGGCAGATCTTCGGGAAAAACATCAGGAAATTCCTTCACCACAGGAATGTCTTCGAGTTTCGGCTCCTCAGCCTTCTTATCTACAACGTGTGCTAGGAAGGCAACACATCCTTTCCTTAAGCACTTCTGTACCTTCATGCAACTGATGATTCAAAGAGGCGCGTCTCGCTTTTCTCCATGCACGACGAGAGTTTCGCCATTCGCTAAAGGGATGCGAATGATTTTCTCATGACAAATAACCTCAGCTTTGTTCTTGGACAACCAGTCCATTCCGACTACTACATCGAAGCTACCCAATTGAATAGGTAAGAGGTCGATGCTAAATCTTCGTTCACCAAGTTCTAGTGTGCAGCCTCTAACAACTTCGCCCGATTCAATAAGTTTACCATTGGCTAATTCTATGGAATAAGGAATTTATAATCTACTAGATTCTATTCCAAGCATGCGTTTAAATTCCACAGACATGAAGCTATAATCGGCGCCAGTGTCAAATAATATGGATGCAAAGTGATTGTTAACGAGAAACGTATCGGTGACCACATTAGGGTCCTCGCGTGCGTTCTTTGCTCCAATCACAAATGCTCGAGCTTGAGCATTGTTTCCCTTTGGGCAGTCCTTCATGAAATGATCATTGCTTCCACAACTGAAGCATCCTTGGTTCCGCCCCTTCCCGTAACCATTCTTGTTACCAGAGCCATTTCCATTCCGGTTCTTTCCTTTTCCCCAACAGTCTTCTGTTTGATGACCCAACCTACCACATTTGTCGCACCTTGGAATGCGACAAGCTCCTTCATGATGATACTTACATTTTTGGCATTTAGGCATGGTTCCTTGGTATCCTTTGGTAGCAAGGGTTTTCGTCTCCTGAGGTGGGTTAGTGTCGCGCTTCTTGCTGAAACCCTTGTTGTTGCGAGTTTCTTGGTTCAGGTTTGCATGTTTCCTTTTCTTGTCACCAGACGACTCAGCATGCGTCTCGGTCTTCTCAGTAGGGTTCAGTGATAACTTCTTCATACGAACACAATCTTCAGTAAGGCTGACAGCCAGAGTTACAGCCTCGGTGATTGTTTGAGGTTTGGACGAAGTTACCATGCCACGGAATTCTGAGGCCAATCCCCAAATGTAGCATTCAACGCGCTTGAATTTGGGAGTCACCATGTAGGGAAGCACTCTAGACAGATCGTGGAACCTTCGAGTATAACCATTAATGTCTGCACCTTTCATGGTCAAGTGCCAGAACTCCGTTTCTAGTCTTTAGAGTTCAGCACGAGAGCAATACTTCTCTCTCATTCTTTCCTTCAGTTCCTCCCAAGTTAGGCCATAAGCGGCATCATCGCCCAAAGTTTGGACTTGCAAGTTCCACCAAGTCAAAGCTTCATCGACAAATAACCCAGTAGCAAAGGTGACTTGTTGATCCGTGGTACACTTGCTCATGCGGATAGTAGCTTCAGTCTTCTCCGTCCAGCGTACAAATGCTACTGCACCTCCTGTGCCGTCATAGTTCATCGGTTTGCAGTCGAGAAACTGCTTGAAAGTGCAGCCTGGAATTGATTCAACCAATTCACATGTGAGCAATCGAAGAAATAATGAAACAAAGACCGTTCATAAATTTCTCCATGCTTAGTACATTGTCTTGAGGTTACCTTGAGCTGTGTTTCCTCCAGACGAATCTCCATGCCCGTTACGTCTAGCATTGCTTGGTCCTCCACTGTCTTGGGTACGGTTCGCCTCGTATTGGGCGATAGCAGCGGAGATCCTTTCTTCCAATAGAGCGTTCAGCTCTTCAGCAGTTCTTGGCAGTGGGGGAGGAGGAGGTTGATCATCATTGTGAGCATTCACAGCTTTCTTAGGTCCCATGTTCTGACAGAACATAACACAAGAGGGTTAAACATTTGTTTGATATCGTCGTACTAGACAGTAGTAACATATATATTCACATGTATATACCACATAAATGACATCAAACAATTATTACTCTAGCAGAGTACTTAGTAGGCTTGCACTGAGGGAATCTACACGTGACAAGACTTGCTGTGGTTTCTGTGCACTGAATTCCTTAATTATGTATGCATCCATAATTACGTAACTCCTTGCGCAGTTCGCACAGTTCGTTTCATCCTCGTATTTCTTCCTTCAGATAGGCCATCGCTTTCATGTAAAGTCACGTATACTTGTGACATTCTACTTCTAGTATGTGCAAATATCTATTATCACACATAATTGCAAGTAATTTCTAGTCAACGACAAGTGCTACTCATGTGCACCCTAACTCTCGTAGTGTCTTTTCTTGACTCGTGTAGACAGTTTCAGGTAGTGGATGTCGCGGGACGTTTTATGCAATGAAAACTCTTTGAAAAATTATTTTCGTGAAAGGATCCTAGAGATTGTAGACTAGACTCGAGAAGGAATCCTGGTTCACTACAATCGCAGCTCTGATACCAATCAGTCACACCCCTTTCTGCGGCGGAAGCACGAGGTGTGATCATGAAAGGTTCTCATTGCATACGAAAGGTAAACATACTATATGCTCAAAAATAACTTCAAACATCATTACCATTACATAACGGAAAACATAGTTAAGAGTTTACATCACGACACGACGTATTGTCTGAAAGTTTTTAACTTATGTAAGACAAACATAAACGACATCCACGAGCATGAGTAAGACTGTGCGCACATTGATGTGTGCAAAATGCAACATATAATTTACATCAATTGTGGCATAAAACTAACCCTTTTTTAGTACTAATGTTGGAAAAAGTGTGCTTTTGTCTTCCTTTTGTATTTTCAAGATTAAATGAGCTCAAATTAACAAAAGAAGCAAAAAGACAGCAAAATCTAACATAAATACAAGAAAATGAACAAACGTGACATGCCCGACCCCACGACAGCATCTTCCCAAGCAAAACAAGAAGACAGAAGACTGAACACGGCCCGTGCTCAGCCAGCACGGGGGCGTGCCCAAGTGTCAGTAGAAAAGACAAAGTGGTAGAAGCTTCTATTGCCCACCACGGGGCCGTGCTCAGCGGACACGGGGCCGTGGTCAACTATAAGATTCGCATAATCCAGGCAAATCTTCATAGTACAAATATTCTTCTGCACACGGGGTCGTGCTCAGCGGACACGGGGGCGTGGTCAACTAATAAAGACAAGCTGCATTAAATGAAGAAAGAGAGGATGTGGACACGGGGCCGTGCCCGAGCTTCTGTTCAGCCTATAAATAGGAGTGCTTGGCTCAAGCTCAAACCATCCCTTGGCACACCACCTCCCTCACACTTCACCCACCACCCACCGCCACCATAACACCATCATCCACCACCATCATCCATTGTCCATCATAGAGTGTGTGAGTCGTCTCGGGATCCAAGATTGATCATAAGAGTTCTTGACAATCAAGGCCATGTTTGCCTAAGTCTCTTACATCACTTGGTGAAGACAAGTGTCTAGTGTAATACTTTTTATTTTTAATCTTTTCGCACTTTTTACTTGGTTTTGTATTAATGACTTTAATAACTAGTTTCTTATGTTGAAGGTGATTCTTCCTTATCGTTTGTCCGTGGTGTCTTGGCATTATTTTACTGTCTATATAAAATAAAAGATTTACACCATTCATATCTCCACGGTCTATATGGAGGTATATTGGCTACCTGGTCGGGGGTTAAGGGAACAATTTGGTAAGAGTCTTGCCGTTGTTCAGCGTTTAGAGATCCTGCAAGGGACCTGGGTCAAATTTAGTAGGACCTCCTTCAATACTTAACGGTATTGGATGGCGAGGGTCCAAACTCTTTGATCCCCTCATAAGTTAAACTACTATTAATACTATAACCCGGCTATTTAGGACTGTATCCCTGCTGACTCAGACTACTTAGTCGAGGGTAACGTCACCTTCAAAAGAGGGGCCTACCATAATTTGCATTAATAACTTAATTAATTATCTTTCAATAATCCGACCCTTTAGGATTGTATCATTGCTGACTCAAACTAGTGGGTTGAGGGTAACGTCACCTTCAAAAGAGGGGCCTACTACAATAACTAAGATAATCTCTTAAAATAGTGCAAAAGTGCGGAAATAATCAAAGGTTACACTATACACGAGTCGGAACCAAGTGATTCATCTTGTCTATCTGTTTTATTTTTATTTTCAGCATTTTAGTTAGTTTTTATTTTTCTTAGTTTAAAAACCTTTTTCTAAACTTTTTGATTTGATTAGACGTTGAGGATAAACCGGTACTAAAAGCTCTTGTGTCCTTGGACGACCTCGATATCTTACCAACACTATACTACGCTCACGATGGGTGCACTTGCCCATATGTGTGTCTAGTGTTAGTAAATATCGTGTTTTATAAATTTAAAACTTGGCTAAAGAAAGTGTAAAAGGGCTTAAAATATACTTAAACTTATATACACACTTCACACGCATCAAGTTTTTAGCGCTGTTGCCGGGGACACAAGGATTTTAAGAAAGTTAGGAATCAACGGCCTAATCATTTTTTTTATTATTTTTCATTTTTTTTAGGATTTTTCTTAGTTTTTCAGTTTCTGCAGAGCTCAGCACGGGCCGTGCCTGGTCGGACACGGGCCGTGCCCAGCGTTATCACTGGCAGTTTTTATTTTCCGAGTTACAGAGAGCTGAGCACGGGGTCGTGTCGGTGCAACACGGGGCCGTGTCCAACTCCTAGTAACAGGGATCCGGAGAACAATCACTGTAACTCTGACCACGGGCCGTGTTCACTGAGCACGAGGCCGTGGTGAACCTTCTGACCAACATTCTTTTCTTTTTTTATTGCAGGACTTGGAACCTCGGCGCCACATTTGAACTTCCTACGTAGTGCATGAGCTCCAGTTCTAGTAGAGACATAAAAGAACCTCTAGAAGAACCCGAATGCTTTCTCAGAAAAAGACTTAAAGCTAAAAATCAAGAGAAAGTTTCGGGGGACCCACTTCCAATGGCGGATCAACGTACCCTCATGGATTACCTACGGCCCACCGTAGGTAATCTCGGCGCCGCTATCAATGCACCGAATGTCGAAGCCAATAACTTCGAACTTCGACCGCATTTGATACAAATGCTTCAAAACTTCGCAACCTTCCATGGGCTTGCGGACAAGGATCCCCATCTACATATTACTAATTTCTTAGAAATATGTTATACTTTTCGGATCAATGGAGCATCAAATGACGCCATCCGCCTTCGAGTGTTTCCATTTTCACTAAAAGACCGAGCTAAGGCTTGGCTTAACACCCTCCCAGTTGGCTCGGTAAACACCTGGGATGAACTAGCCCAAAAGTTTTTATATAAGTATTTCCCTCCTGCTAAAACGGCTAAATTAATGACTGAAATTATTACATATTCACAAGAGGATGGGGAATCCTTATATGAAACTTGGGAAAGGTTCAAGGAGCTACTAAGAAAGTGTCCTCATCACGGTCTTGCGGTATGGCAACAAGTATCCACTTTCTACAATGGGTTGTTGCCACACACAAGACAAACACTTGATTCTAGCTCCGGGGGACTTTTAGGTAATCGTCGCCCAAATGAAATATATAATCAAATTGAGGAAATTGCTCAAACTAATTTTCAATGGCACACTCCCCGAGGCAATAAATCTATTGCCCCGGGCGCCCATAAGGTTGATGAAAGCATTTCTTTACAAGCTCAAATCGAAGCCCTTTCTTCAAAAATAAAAAAATTAGAAATGACAAAAATGGTCTCGGTTATGGCTTGTGAAGGGTGTGGTGGGCCACATGAAAATTGGAGTTGTATGAAAGAATTAGATGAACAAACGGAAACGGTAAACTACATTGACAACAGACCTAGGCCGTCGGGTCCTCCAACGGGTACCTACAACCAAGGATGGCGTAACCACCCAAACCTTGGTTGTAGAGATCCCGACAATAGTAGTAACCAACAAAACCAACGAACTAACTTTCAACAACCACAAAACTTTTCTCAACAACAAGGTAGACGAGAAAGGCTTGAAGATACTGTTTCTTGCCTCATCTCCGACACCGAAATGAAAAACTCGGATCAATTTCAGCAATTGGAATCGAATTTTAGAAGTCAACAAGCTAGCATACAAAACATTGAAAAACAATTAAATCAAGTAGCTCAAAATTTCTCCGAGAGACCACAAGGCGTGTTACCTAGCAATACCGAAACCAACCCAAAAGCACAAGTACATCTCATCACATTGAGAAATCGAACCGTGGGTCCCGAGGAGGCTCCATTACCGCCAGATGAAAGAAGCCAGTCCAGCCAAACCACAACTCCACCCGCACCCCATCCAGAAAAGGCTTCTTTACCGAATCAAGAGCCCACCAAGACTCCTCCGATTCCGTACCCCGGTAGGTTAAATCGTCAAAAGACCGATGAGCAATTCGCAAAGTTCGAAAATTTACTAAAACAATTGCATGTTAATATTCCTTTTATTGAGGTCCTTACCCAAATTCCTAAATATGCAAAATTTATGAGGGACTTCCTCACTCATAAAAGGAAAATTGAATCATTGCAATTAGTTAACTTAGGCGAAGAATGCTCCGCCTTAGTACTCAACAAACTTCCACAAAAGAAAATTGATCCCAGAAGTTTCACGATTCCTTGCTCGATTGGGGAATCCCCCGTTTGTAATGCATTAGCCGATCTTGGGGCTAGCATTAACCTCATGCCCACATCGATGTTCAAACGACTCGGACTAGGAACAACGAGCCCTATAAAGATGAACATACAACTCGCCGACATATCCGTCAAATTTCCACAAGGTGTCGCTGAAAATCTATTGGTCAAAGTTGACAATTTCGTTTTCCCGACCGACTTTGTCATCCTAGACATGGAGGAAGACACCGATGTCCCTCTCATCCTTGGGAGGCCATTTCTAGCCACCGCCCAAGCAGTGGTGGATATGAATGACGGAACACTAACATTGAAGTTTGGGGATAAGGAAGTGAAATTTGAATGTGGAAAGAGAGTAGAGGACGAAGACCCGGTTAACTACATGAAGGTCATAGACTCAAGCTTGGATGACGCTCTCTGACGGTGTAGCATGGGATGCAAAACATCCCACTTGGGTAACATATGACCAGGCTTTGGGTCTAGCCAAGGACTCTTATAAATGTGGCGCACCACGGAGGCATTCCGCGGAACTATCCTTAGTTTAGTTTAGATTAATTTTTATGTTTTCTAGTTAGTTTTAATTTTCAGGAATAAAACACACTTGAGATGGCAAAGGATACGAGGGAAGCTTGAACCAGCACCCCATGCAAGAAAACAGGACCATCCGACAAAATTTCTTCACTTACAGTAAGTTCGGCACGGGCCGTGTCCGCCCAACACGGCCCCGTGCTGCACAGTCTGCAGAAATACCCAGTTCAGGTACACTGGAAACGGGCCGTGCTCAACGAACACGCCCCCGTATCCAGGCCTCTGTTTCTCTTGATTTAATTTTGTTACTGGCACTTGAACACGGGGCCGTGCCCGGACAACACGGGGCCATGTTCAGCGCCCAGTAACACAAAATTTTTGCTTTTTCACACCTTTTTACACATTCAACCAACCTAAAAATTTATTTTAAGGACACATTGAGGACAATGTGTAATTTAAGTGTGTGGGGGGGGGGGGATGCTAAAACCTTGAATCTTGCAATTCCTAAATACAAGCCTTACACAAAACTCTATTGGAACCGCTAATCACAGAATTGAAATTTTTTTCAAAAAATTTCAATTCTTTTACTTATCTAGTTTTAACTTGGGAATTTCAAGTTCTAAAAAGGTTATATTTTTACAAATTTACAACCGATAGCGTCGTGATAAAAAGAACCAACATAAGAAAATTATGAAAAGGCATGGCTAACTTAGTTAAAATTTGATTATATATACTTGATCACATAAAAACCCATTCCCACAAAAGTGAGTTTTGAGCCTTTATTGAGCATACAAATACATATTATTAAACTAAATGCTCATTTTTCGTTTCTTGTGTGAATAGCCGCTTGGTTCTTACGACTCTAGAACTTGTCATGACGATACATTCCCGGTCCTTACCAACTTAAACCCGAGTAAGTAAATGATGGAGGCATTAGGACTAACCCTTTTTATTTCTACACCATTATTTTTCTTTTTTTACCACCTACCCAAAATCCCCCTAGTTAGCCCATTTGAGCCTAAACCTTTTCATTTCATAACCCAAACCAAACACCCTTTCACCCACCAAAACCTTTTTCATTTTTAACCCTTTGTTTTAGTAACTAGCTCGGTTTTTCGTATGACTTTTCAAAAAAAAAATGTGTTGATGATGAAGCAAAAGAAAATAAACAAACAAGTTCATCAAAAATAACTTTGTTTGAATAATAGCTTCATCAAAATAAAAGTTACAAAAATAAAAAGTCTTACGAAAACCAACGCTTGTTACGTTTTTCGCCCTTTCTACTAACTACTAACTACTAACCACTAACCCAACCACCTACCTTTAACCTAAGCCTAACCCTTCACCCAAAAGCCCTCTTGATATTTACAAAGGTATATAGTTAAAAAGGATGAGGATTGATTGCTTGGCAAGCCTATGGTAGGAGTAAGTTCCATGCCGCTCTCGAGTGATTCACTAAAATACATCTTCGGCCGAGTGTTAAGTGATCCCCGTGAGGTATGTGAACTTGTATATAAATGAAATTTTAAAAGAGGCATGTTATGCCCTAATAAGTAATTTATCTTATGAAAAGTTTTAAATAAATCCTGACGATTAGGATTGTAAATAAATAAAAATAAAACTAAATAAAGAATCTTGGAAATCCCGACACTCTATGACAAGCCCAAAAACCTTCTTTTCTACCCATTCCATTTGGTAGTGTAAAGCCACATTATAAAGAGTTTTGCTTGAGGACAAGCAAAGATTCAAGTGTGGGGGTATTTGATGTGTGCAAAATGCAACATATAAATTACATCAATTGTGGCATAAAACTAACCCTTTTTTAGTTCTAATGTTGGAAAAAGTGTGCTTTTGTCTTCCTTTTGTATTTTCAGGATTAAATGAGCTCAAATTAACAAAAGAAGCAAAAAGACAGCAAAATCTAACATAAATACAAGAAAAGGAACAAACGTGACATGCCCGACCCCACGACAGCATCTTCCCAAGCAAAACAAGAAGACAGAAGATTGAACACGCCCCGTGCTCAGCCAGCACGGGGGCGTGCCCAAGTGTCAGCAGAAAAGACAAAGTGGTAGAAGCTTCTATTGCCCACCACGGGGCCGTGGTCAACTATAAGATTCACAGAATCCAGGCAAATCTTCATAGTACAAATATTCTTCTGCACACGGGGTCGTTCTCAGCGGACACGGGGGCGTGGTCAACTAATAAAGACAAGCTGCATTAAATGAAGAAAGAGAGGATGTGGACACAGGGCCGTGCCCGAGCTTCTGTTCAGCCTATAAATAGGAGTGCTTGGCTCAAGCTCAAACCATCCCTTGGCACACCACCTCTCTCACACTTCACCCACCACCCACCACCACCATAACACCATCATCCACTACCATCATCCATTGTCCATCATAGAGTGTGTGAGTCGTCTCGGGATCCAAGATTGATCGTAAGAGTTCTTGACAATCAAGGCCATGTTTGCCTAAGTCTCTTACATCACTTGGTGAAGACAAGTGCCTAGTGTAATACTTTTTATTTTTAATCTTTTCGCACTTTTTACTTGGTTTTGTATTAATGACTTTAATAACTAGTTTCTTATGTTGAAGATGATTCTTCCTTATCGTTTGTCCGTGGTGTCTTGGCATTATTTTATTGTCTATATAAAATAAAAGATTTACACCATTCATATCTCCACGGTCTATATGGAGGTATGTTGGCTACCTGGTCGGGGGTTAAGGGAACGGTTTGGTAAAAGTCTTGCCGTTGTTCAGCGTTTAGAGATCCTGCAAGGGACCTGGGTCAAATTTAGTAGGACCTCCTTCAATACTTAACGGTATTGGATGACGGGGGTCCAAACTCTTTGATCCCCTCATAAGTTAATCTACTATTAATACTATAACCCGGCTATTTAGGACTGTATCCCTGTTGACTCAGACTACTTAGTCGAGGGTAACGTCACCTTCAAAAGAGGGGCCTACCATAATTTGCATTAATAACTTAATTAATTATCTTTCAATAATCCGACCCTTTAGGATTGTATCCTTGCTGACTCAAACTAGTGGGTTGAGGGTAACGTCACCTTGAAAAGAGGGGCCTACTACAATAACTAAGATAATCTCTTAAAATAGTGCAAAAGTGAGGAAATAATCAAAGGTTACACTATACACGAGTCGGAACCAAGTGATTCATCTTGTCTATCTGTTTTATTTTTATTTTTATTTTCAGCATTTTAGTTAGTTTTTATTTTTCTTAGTTTAAAAACCTTTTTCTAAACTTTTTGATTTGATTAGACGTTGAGGATAAACCGGTACTAAAAGCTCTTGTGTCATTGGACGACCTCGGTATCTTACCAACACTATACTACGCTCACGATGGGTGCACTTGCCCATATGTGTGTCTAGTGTTAGTAAATATCGTGTTTTATAAATTTAAAACTTGGCTAAAGAAAGTGTAAAAGGGCTTAAAATATACTTAAACTTATATACACACTTCACACGCATCAAGTTTTTGGCGCCGTTGCCGGGGACACAAGGATTTTAAGAAAGTTAGGAATCAACGGCCTAATCGTTTTTTTTATTATTTTTCATTTTTTTAGGATTTTTCTTAGTTTTTCAGTTTCTGCAGAGCTCAGCACGGGCCGTGCCTGGTCGGACACGGGCCGTGCCCAGCGTTATCACTGGTAGTTTTTATTTTCCGAGTTACAGAGAGCTGAGCACGGGGCCGTGTCGGTGCAACACGGGGCCGTGTCCAACTCCCAGTAACAGGGATCCGGAGAACAATCACTGTAACTCTGACCACGGGCCGTGTTCACTGAGCACGGGGCCGTGGTGAACCTTCTGACCAACATTCTTTTCTGTTTTTATTGCAGGACTTGGAACCTCGGCGCCACATTTGAACTTCCTACGTAGTGCATGAGCTCCAGTTCTAGTAGAGACATAAAAGAACCTCTAGAAGAACCCGAACGCTTTCTCAGAAAAAGACTTAAAGCTAAAAATCAAGAGAAAGTTTCGGGGGACCCACTTCCAATGGCGGATCAACGTACCCTCATGGATTACCTACGGCCCACCGTAGGTAATCTCGGCGCCGCTATCAATGCACCGAATGTCGAAGCCAATAACTTCGAACTTCGACCGCATTTGATACAAATGCTTCAAAACTCCACAACCTTCCATGGGCTTGCGGACGAGGATCCCCATCTACATATTACTAATTTCTTAGAAATATGTGATACTTTTCAGATCAATGGAGCATCAAATGACGCCATCCGCCTTCGAATGTTTCCATTTTCACTAAAAGACCGAGCTAAGGCTTGGCTTAACACCCTCCCAGTTGGCTCGGTAAACACCTGGGATGAACTAGCCCAAAAGTTTTTATATAAGTATTTCCCTCCTGCTAAAACGGCTAAATTAATGACTGAAATTATTACATATTCACAAAAGGATGGGGAATCCTTATATGAAACTTAGGAAAGGTTCAAGGAGCTACTAAGAAAGTGTCCTCATCACGGTCTTGCGGTATGGCAACAAGTATCCACTTTCTACATTGGGTTGTTGCCACACACAAGACAAACACTTGATTCTAGCTCCGGGGGACTTTTAGGTAATCGTCGCCCAAATGAAATATATAATCAAATTGAGGAAATTGCTCAAACTAATTTTCAATGGCACACTCCCCGAGGAAATTGCTCAAACTATATAATTGTAAGTATCAGGATTGTTAATGGGTTACAAGGCCATTAACATGTGACACGACATAGGAAGTCACCAAACCTTAGGCATTTTTCTAGTTGGCATATTCTGAGACACAAAAGCACTACTCTATACTCGTCCTCACCAAGAGTGTAGCTGCCCGGCACCCATTAGATCTAACCTTTTGTTCTGCGGTCTGGGTATATTGTTGATTAATGATGCTTATGGTACCCTATTCGTGACACGATCTCTCGTATCATTTCTCAAAACGCATCATACTCGGTACTCGTTCTCACCAAGTGTGCTTCTTGTATTTTTGTATTCTTAAAACGCATCATACTCGGTACTCGTTCTCACCAAGTGTGCTTCTTGTATTTGTATCATACCATTTATAAACATTGTAACATTTGTACATGTATTTCACCCCCGAAGTTATAAAACTGAAAACAGTTAAAAAAAAGGGGGAGCATGAACTCACAACTTTGCGTTCCTTGCATCGTAAACTTCAACGGATTTGCTTAATTAACGTCGTGACCTATACGCGTTTTCTTAACGTTAGTCACTAGACTTGCATCGCACAAGTACAGTCACTCTCTTTTGTATTTGTATTGTTGTGTTAAAAATATTTTATATTTTAGGGAAACCTTGGTAATATTCTTAGATACATTTTTAGGGAATAAGTTTCTCAAAAACTTATATTTTTCTAAGTGTCAAAATTTATAGAAATTTCGACAGAGTTTCCCCTAAAAATGAAGGTTTTCCCATGTTTTTAAAACATGTGTTTATTTTCTTTTAAAATCAACAACAATATCAACAACACAATCTTTATTTACCAAACTTGTCAAAACAAGCATAAACTACCAACTTATGAACTTGAAAGTTTGTAAAAATATGTAGTAAGTTACTAACATGTTTTGTAGGTCTTGTTATCTTTAAAAATAAGTTTGTTTCTTAAAAACTTTATTTTTAAAGAAAGTACATTTTCACATCTTCTAGTCTTATTTTCCAAAAAATATTTCTTTGTGGAATTTTCTGTTACACAAGTGTTTATACACTTGTTTACTTACTGAAAATGATTTTAGTTCATACAAGATCCGGGTTTTTAACAATCTAGTATTTTCCACTTGGTTCTTCCGAAAAACCACTTGTAGATCTTTAGATCTACAAGTTTACAACTCATTTTTCCAAGAAATCACTTATTTGTTCAAGTTCAAAGTTCATGTGTGGATGATTCCATCATCCACAACATCTTTAATCTTCATATCTTGCTAGTTCATGTCTCTAAACATGATCTAGCAAGTCTATGTGATGGATCATCTCATTTTTACTAACAAATAACATTCAACAATCATCACAACATAGAAACAACATGATTCCATCATCAACATAGCACTACTTCAACATTTCATCCATTCTTTATCCTTTATGTTTAAGACTTGTTCATGTTCTTTAGAGTTTCTTAACTTTTTATCATTCAATCAACTATTAACCACCAAAAACAAGAACAAGATGAAGATTTCAAGCACTTACTACTAGCACAAGGCTAGGGAAGTTTCAAAGCGTAAAAGTGGTGGATAAAAGAAATCTAGAGTGGTCCTTGAGCTTCCGAGTGCACCAAGCTTGTTTGTTGATCCTATTGCACCTTTGTATGTATGGAAATGGCTTGAACAAGACTTGAAGGTGGGTGTATGATGGATGGTGGTGATCAGCCGTGAGGGAGGAAAAAGGAAGAGAAGAAGTTGTTTGATGTGTTTGTGATGAAGTGAAAGTGATGAACCTTTAGGCTTATTTTATAAACCAATTTCAAGTTTACCCAACATATAATATGCTCCTTTAACCAACAACATTTGCAATTAAATAATCAAGAGAAAGGCAAGGGTGGGTCACCCTTGTCTAAAACCGGTTATGGGGGGGGGGGGGGTCCTAGCTCCATCTTAAATGTTAGTTACAATATCTAGTTACATGTTAAGTATTAGATTTAGGTGTTTAAGTATGTTAAGTAATATATAGTGTGTTAGGGTGTTCGGGGACCCTAACTAGCTTGGAAAAATAAGAACAATGCTTCTAGCATTATTTTGGTGTTCCGGGTAATGTCCGGTTGTTCGGTTATATACCGGTTCGTTAAAGTGCTAAATTGCACCTTTTAGTGTCTTTTAAGCACCCTTTTGCAATACTTTCGATTCCCGACACTTAGGGAAATATTTTGGATGTTAAAACATGAATTCTGCATAATATTTATGTTGTTAAAAGCTGATTAGAGCTGAATTTGTTAAAATTCTGCACTTAAAGTGCGTTTCGGGTGCTTTTTAGTGCTTATTTTAGCTTCCGTAATGTCTATATATTAAACCCTTGTATGTACTCTTGGGCTTTAATGTATTCTTGTTGTTGGACCTACACCTAGGCTCCAATTTTATTGTCTGACTGCTTTCTGCAGAATTGTTGACACAATGTGTCTTACCGGTGAGTTTACTAGTATTTCTGACGCAACGCCCTCGTTTATGCATAAAGCAATATTTTGTAGTATACAACGTGCATGAATTCACTTGCTTAGTATGTAATCAGACAATGTTGACATCTAAGCACACAATTGCAATCATTAAATAATAATTAAAGTGTACGGAAATTACCGGTTTGGTGCCAGTTGTCACAGTAATGGCATGAAAAGACGAATGACACTAATGAGTTGTTTGAAGATACATATTAAAAAAAAAACTCATGTCATTTTGTCTTTCCAAACGGCCACAAAAACACAAGCATGGCTAAGCCAACCCACCAGCGATTATGATTCAAAGATGAAAGAGACTGATGACAGTGAAGATTTGAAAGATGAATTGTTTTTATTTTTTTAATTTCCTTTTTCTGTTGTTTGCTATGTATTTTTCAACTTAGAATAAAAAAAATACATTATCTTATTAAAACGCCAAACAGTCATAATGCATATGAAACGCCATAAATGGAGTAAAAACGCCAAAAACTCCCAAACTATAATGAAAGTAATTTGCAGAAGTATTAACTAATAAAAGCTAACAATGGTAAAAAAAAACACAAAAAACTACTTAAACCCATTTAAAAACGCCAAAAACTACTTAAACCCATTCAAAATCGCCAAACTTGGGAGATGGAAAGTCTATGATCCTAAAAACTCATAAAAAGCTTAACAAAAACAGTAAATAATACACAGTAACTGAAAAGACGGCTACTTTATTAATATCATTTATTATAAATAAAATCCCGCCTAAACTACGCGCCAAAAACATCCTATAAAGAGAGACTTCTCTGCACAAACAACTTATCACAAAACCAGAAACAAACGCCATATTTCCTAGAAACCATTCACTTTAAAAACGCCAAAAAATACGTAAAAAATCCACAGATGCAGAACCTCGATTCTGCTATATTGAGTATTGATCTGAATGAAGTTTCACTGAATGGATTCTTCTATGAGTTGGGTATCTCTATAATCTTTTGCTGAATGAGATGGACAAATATTCAAGATAAAGAGACTGATGACACTGATATGACATCATGTCACTTTGTTCTTGATGGATATATGGATGGCATGAAAGGATCAATACATTAGAGCAGGCGTTGGTGTTCAACATGTCATCAAACACGTATATATCCACCCACCATAAAGGATGCCACAAAAAATAAGCATCTTCTAAAGACGGCCGGTATGTAGGAAAATAAGGATCTACATAAGGCATTCAAAAACAGGTTCAAAACACAAAAAAATGTTAAAGTAGAAGAGGCTGATGACAGTGAATATTTGAATGAGAAATTAGATTATAATTTTTAATTTTTTTTTCATTTTCTATTGTTTGTTATGTAATTATCTGTTGTTTATCATCTAATTCTCTACTATTTTAAAAAAATTGAGTATAAAATGCCAAAAAGTACAAACACCAAAACGCCTGATAGTTTGAAAACTGTGAGAACGACTGCTAGCAAAATACGAGGTTGCTATATAAAACGCCAAAAAACGCAAACAAAGTATTACTGGAAAAATCAACACTAATTGACAGATGAAAATTGAAAGAAACAGTAAAATAAAGAGACGGTATCATTATTGCCAAAACATTATAGTTATATTAATGCCACTACATGGAAAATTGAAATTTATTTATCTTTTTAAAACGCCATAATTGTCTGTCACATTATAGGCCTGCATCCTTGATATAATAAAATCAAGAAAATTGCTGATGTTTTTTTACATTAAAAGGCTGCATCCTGATCTAAAAAACAATAAAAACGCCAAAACAATACTTAAAACGCCAAAATATTTACTATGATTCTGATCTAAAAACAATAAAAACGCCGCGTAATTATTAAACACCAAAAAAATGGAAAGATGAAGTGACACGCGTTAAAAAAAGAAATATGAAAGGACAAAAAAGCCCCTCCGCATTTCTCTAAGCGGCGTGACACGTGTTAGGCCAGGAAGCGTTCTCACCGTTCTCACACTTTTGAGTGTTTTCTCCTAATCCCGTTTCTATATATATATATATATATATATATAAATGCCCCTTCATTTGTCAAATGAGTGTGATAAGTCGAATGTCCCCTGCAAATTTAGAACTTAACAAGCGTATACGGTCTAAAAACTCAAAACCAGATGCGAGTAAACAGGTGATATAGGTATTAGGATTTTTATTTTTAACTCTTGCTTTTAGCCCCTTCATTTCTTAGCTTACCCATTCTACATATTCCCACTAGTTAATATGTTTGAGCCCAATTTCTTTTCATTTCTTAGCCCACATAAAAACCCACCAAAACCCCATAAATATTTTTCTTTCAAACCCAATTTCTTTAGCAAAAATATAGTTTTCAAAATAAAATCTTTTTCATGACTCTCAATCTTCTGAAGACCCGCTCCACAAATGCAGGATTCAAACACTTCCCGGTGCCCCTATTTCTTGGTACTGGGGACTTCCAGCACTTTCTCTTTCCAATACCTTAGAGGCATCGAGGAGATCAGTCGTTGTTGCATGTAGGGTGGTCTTAAGTATGTTTCCACTGTCTTCTTGAAAACCAGTGGGTTTAGCAAGAATAGTGGAAGCCACCTCTGCAATCTTCTCATTAGGATTTACCTGAGAAGGATGAGCCTCTTCCTTATATGGGTGGGAACTAGATTCCATGTGTAATAGGGCTTCATTATGTGGTTGCATCTTTGTAATTTGTGTTTGAGATGTGCCCTTTTCTTGGTACACATGAAGATCTATCTCTATGAGTCTTTTCTCAAAACTGTTGGCTAGGGTGGTTGGAGGTACTAGAAACTGTAGTGAAGAAGTAACCACAATCGATTACTGAGTTTGTGTTTAAGCGTGACTCTCAGGGACCTCAAATTTAGAAGTCTTTTGTGCTGAATTCCTCTTTTTGGTTATTTTTGCTTTGGGTTCCTTAGGGATGCGTTGTTTCCTTTAGTCAGCAAGAGTAGTGGGCTCTGGTTGTGTAGGGTTATTGCCTTGCATAGACATAGCTTCTTCTTCAATAATTTTTGCCTCATTTTTTATCTTTCTTATCCTTGTAAATGTTTGAGCCAAAAGTGATTTGATGGGAAGGATCTCACCCCCTTTTGAAAATTTCATCTGCCAATTCTATATCTTGGATTGCCATAACAAGTTTGGGGTACATTAAAAATTTTGAAGTAGAATTAACATTTATAACCAATTGTTTGAAAATTTGATTTGAAAGATTAAATTTAGAATTGGTTAAAACTGAGTATGCAATGAATTGTGTAGATAGTGGAACTTCATTCAAAGAGCCTGATTTACCTGAGAAGCCTTGCATGAGTGTATGAAAGAGATATTTAAGGGTAGGACCATAGTCTTTTTTCTCATATGTAGAATACTTGGTATTACCATAGTATCCTTGTTTAATAAATTCTAAACCAATCCATGATTTCAAAAATTTGTCAACCCCATCTACATCTCCAAGTTGAAGACGAATTGATAAGATTTCTATAGTGATAACAATGGTGATGTCTCCAACCTTTTCATCAATAACCAACACTTTTCCTTTATCATTATGGGCTAGCTTGGCTATGGATCAGAAATCATGCAAGGGGGTTTTATAGATGGTTGGCTTAACTGTGAGTGCATGATGAAAGGAAGATCTTTAAATAAAATCTATGATGGTGTGATATTGAGGATGCTCCTTCTCCTTAGTGAGAAAAGGAAGAAGGTTGTGAGTGGGTTGGAAGGGAAGGTTAATGTTTGCCATGATGAGCATTGTGAGATGGAATTACAAGTGAAATTGAGAAGTAAGGTTTGCAATTGATATTGAGATGATTCTAAAACGGTTAAAAGAATCCCAAATTAATATGGAAGCTGATTAATAAGGATTTGAAAATGGTTACAAGCAACTGTTGGATTTTGGTAAAGTGCTGGAAAGAACCAACAATTTTGTGCAATATGGATAAAAGAAATGAAAACCAATAGTTTTTTTTTATTGAAAAATCCCTTCAATGATAAGACTTTGGAACCCATGCCTTATGACTTGCAGGCTTGGTTCCATCAGAACTAGACAAGTCACTTTGATCACTATTTTGACCTATAGACAACTTTTCTACCAGCCTAATAAGTTCTTTTTGGTTCTCCACCAATGCTTTTATTTCAGGATTTTGATCAGACCTCCTTTGCTTGTACTGATTAGGGGTAAAATGAGAATTCTTTTGTTTTGGCTAGACATTTGCATGGGGTGCTACAATCACTTATACTAGTCTGGTGAATTTCTTGTGATTCAGGGCCAATGTAACAGGTGTTTCGACAGTTTTAAAAATCTCAAAAGAACCAGCAGATTCACAAGAAGTTGAATCACTACATGGATAGAATACTGGTTTTTCATGAAAGTTTTCTAGATTTTATATCTTGCTTTTCTCATGAGCTAAAACCATGTAATAATCCTTAGTGTTGCGGCTTGTTTTCTCATACACTGTGTAGAACAATGTTCATTTTGTGCTCTTACCCCTTTTTGAATTAGACTTTGAAGTTTTGGCTAGGGCCAATAGTTTTGGATGAAACTGCTGGATAGTTAGCAATTGGTGTTATTTTCCCTCCGAAGTCACAAAAGTCATTGGTTTGAAATTCTTGTCAACACAAGTTTCATCAGACCATTTAGTTTTGTGTTGATCAATGAATTTATGAGAAGAACGATGATTAGTGTTTACACTTCCTTTTTCAATGGACTCATTTTCATTAAGTTCAGTTTTTTGAAGTGTAATCACTTGGTCCTTGTGTGTAATTGTATCCTAGACCAAATTTCACATTCCTTTTAGTTTGTTGATTTAACAAAATCTCAAAAACTCTGCATAATTCTACCTATTTTTGACAGTTTACTTGGGTAGATTCCAATACAGTTTGACCTTGTTAGGTTATATATGATCCGATGATGATGATGAAAGCCAAAATGCAAAGGATCCATCATCCTTGCCTGAATAAGTTAAAATACAATCGCCAATGAGGTAGCGGTGGAGTGGTTGGGGAAAGACTTGGTTTTCCTTGTGACCCAGGTTCGACTCCCACTGCCCCCACTATTTTCTGCGGCATCCAGGTGAAAGGCGAATACTGGTGGCGCCGGTTCGTCTTGGATAGGGGGAGATGTTTTACCGATTATTCCACTTTCGTGCCTTCGGGCAGGGGGAGGTCGGGTTTCCGCGCATCTGGGAGAGTCAAGGGCTGGTGGCGGTCGATTAGTCGACCTTGGCCATAGCGCCCAGTGTCATGATGGTTGGCACGTCATTCCTTGCCGTTCAAAAAAAATTTAAAATACAATCTCCAAGTCCAACAGTTTCTCTTGTCTTGAAAGCTTCACAAAACAACTGCCCTAACTTCGGTTGCATCAAACAACTATCTTCAAGGAATAAAGAGAACACTTGCTGATTATGAAAGTGCTAGTCAAGAAGTCAACGGTCAAGTCAACCAAAGTCAAAGGCTGAAGACCCAAAGACTAGTCCACAAGTCAAAGGCAGAAGTTATGGATTTCCAGAAGTGCTAGGTCACAACCAACAGTTCTATGAAATCCAGTAGTTCACTCTATTTCTCTAATGAAGCAACACTTTAATAAAATAGTGTAACCATCTAGTACTTTCACAACTACTGGAAGTTACACCATTTCATGAAGCTATTGAAGGTCGCTTTCATGCTGAGGTCACTCACACCTCCTATATATAGTTTGATTGTCTTTGTATTTAGTTAACACTAATAGCTTAGAGCATAAAAACTTAGTGAGAATGTGTTCACTTGGTGAGAGAGAGTACTTTGTACTTGTATGATTGTATTACATCAATTGAATCCTATGATGAATCATTTGCAATCATTCCCTATTCATTTGTGATTGTTTGATGTGTTTAGATAATACTGCTTGATTGAATTTCCAATTTGATTAACTGTTTTACAAAGAAAAACACACATAACATATACTCAGATCCAATAATTGGTATCAGAGCGAGGTTTGCTGAATTGATTTTACTGTTGATTCAGAAGATAATCTAGCTCAAAATGATAACTTATTGAGTGATCAAAGGACATTGAGAGGAATTAGACCAATCAGATCAACTAGTTCTTTCTGATACTCTATTTTGTGAAGAAAAAAAATCAATAGAACTCAGAGAGATGTTAATCACTCATTATCCTCACAATATCGGATTGACAAACAAGACTCTAGTTCTCGTTCATCATGAATTTAAAATATGGCAACGAAGGATGGGTCACCGCTTGTCACAACAGAACACTAGTTGTTGGATATCGGTGGTATATGGCCCTTATGTTCCCTCTGTTCCAAGTACCAAATAACTGAATGATAGTATTTCTAAGAAGCCCATAGACTACCCTGAGAAGGATTTCCAAAGTTGTAGCTTGATGTTAAGGCATTCGATATATTGGCTATGTCCTTACCTAACAAAATCTATGATGGATTGCTCCATTGTAAGAATGCCAAGGAGTTATGGGATGCTTTTAATGAACAATTCGGTGGTACATAAAAGGTTCAAGAGAATAACACAACAATTTTGAATCAACAGTATGAAACATATACCCATATCAAGGGAGAATCTCTGACTCAGTAGTTTGAACGGTTTAACTGCCTTATCAGTGAGCTAACGCTTGCAGATAAGATCTATACAAATTCTGCTCTGAGTCACATGTTCATGAGATCTCTTCCTGGTAAATGGGGTACAACTACTTATGTTTTTAGAAACTCTGTTGGTTTCAAGTAGATGACTCTAACACAACTTCCTGGCAAATTCCTCATTTATGAGAGAGAGCTTGACCATAAAACAAAAGCTGATGTCATCAGGTAAAACTGCTGATGATTTCACATTTGGTAACATAACCCTGATGAGTCAAGAAGATTCATCATCCTACAGAGTAAATGAACAGAGTTATGATCACTTTGTTGATATAACTATTAGTTTTTGTTCTCAAAATGACACATCACACGTGGTAAATCAGAATTATGCTTTGATGATGTATGATCATAGACCAATGGACCCTGTTGACCAAGATGAGTTTGACCTCCTTGACCAGCTTACTTTATTGAGTATTAAGTCTAATCAATTTTATAATAAAAATGGTAGAAAATTTCATGGTATAGATGGAAGTGGTAAATTTGAGAAGGATAAATCCAAGGTTGAATGCTATAGATGTCATAGATTAGGTCACTTTGCAAGAGAGTGTAGGAATCCTGCATAAAACTATGTACCAATTGTGACTTATCCTAATCAAATGAATCAATCAAATACTGGTCAATATCCAGGTTTACAAAATACATATCAAAGTTTTTCCCAAAATACCCCAGGTCACAATACACAATCCACATCATATTTTGTATATCCATCCATTCAAAATTCATATCCTCATGTGAATGTTTCTTCTCAATATCACACACCACATGTCAACATGTCACAAGCACAGGTTCAAACACCTTCACAAGTTCAAACTCAATCCCAAGCCCATTTACCAATAGTTTCTCAAACTACTGGTTCCCCTATACTAGAAACTACTCAACAAAGCTTTGTGGACTAGAGTAGTCTGCTTGAGGATTTAAATGATGAACACTTTAACATGCTTGCACTTGATCATGAACACTAGAATCTTGCACTAGTTGCTTTAGAAACAATAAGTGACACATCTGATCACAACACTAATAAAACTACTGGTCTGTGCATTATTCCACTTGATACGTGAACAACTGCTGGACCTTCTTAGCATGTTGATATATCCCTGGAAATACTATCAGAACTTTGTTTTGAAAAGTGCATACAAGCATTTGAATCAACTTAAGTCACTTCTTTCAAATCATTCTACACAACTTAAGTCACTTCTTTCAAAAAATCAATCTTGTCTAGAATAACTTGAATTAACACAAGTTAATTGCCAAAAATGGGTTGAGTTAAGCAAGGGTTTTAAAATATTGCTAAATCAACAATCTGAAAGCAATGTGGAATTTGATCTAGGATGTACATACACACTGTAACACCCCGACCGCGTAAAATAACAAACCGCGGCAGAAACGTCGGGGAGTCACATTACAGAGAAATTGTTTCACTACACATGGTACATAAAGTTTTGTATTATTGAATTGTTAAATTACATTGTCTTTGAGTAAAAACAAACTAAACAAAACAATTGTCTTTCATGTTTTAAGATAACTAAGGCCCGTGTTTGTCCTATGTGTAGCATGCTCAATCATTTAAACATTAGCTCCTGAAATATATGTGAAAATAAACGTCAGCATTAAAATACCTATGAGTAACATAGGTTTTGTGGTTAAAACTCATGGCTTTGAATGTTAAAAGAAAATGTTTAAACTATTTCAAGGTAGCCATGAACCTTTAACAAAAGTGTTTCTTTATGAAATCATATGAAAAATCATTTGATTTAAAAGAAATAATGCATGGTTAACTTAATAACCAAATATATCTTGAAATAACCAAACAAAATGTCATGTCTTTGTATAAACAACAATGTCTTGTCCTGTATAAACCAACAATTTGTATAAACCAACAAATGTCTTGTATGGTATAAACCACAAATGTCTTGTATGGTAAACAAAAGGTCTTGTTTAAACCATAAGGTAATGTCTTGTAAAAACAACCAAATGTCTTGTCTTGTCTTGTCTTGTCTTGTATAATCAAAATGTCTTGTATAACCAAGTGTTTTGAATAAACAAAATGTCTTGTGTAAAACAATTACTTTTAGCGTATAAAACAGGTATGGATTGTTGGTGAATACATTCAAGCGTAGTCGATTATCGGACAAACCTTTATAAAGACAAAGGTTTATCAAAAAAAAAATGTCACTCAGTTTATGTTATTCCCTAAGGTCACTTCCAAACAAACCTAGGAAGCGGGAATGGAGTTGTCAGTCCTATGGTACCATAACATACTACCGGTTGGCATGATCAGTGTTAATGAATGTATTATTGTCGAGTTCAACGCACCAATATGTCTAGTATAATGTAAGTGTATCGTGAAATGTTTTGAAACCATGTAATAGGTATATTAGGTAAATATACCGTCTATAATGTTTTGAAACCATGTACTAGGTATATTAGGTAAATATACCATGTATAATGTCTTTGAAATCATGTACTATACGTACTAGGTAATTTAATCATGTATAATGTCATAAAAACATGAAAGTAGTTGTTATGGGTGGTTTTCTACTCATATATCCTGAATAATATTCTGACTACGTTTCTTTTATTGTGATCAGGATACCGGATCAGGAAATTGGTAACATCCTGACACAGTATCCTGGTAGTGACTAATTAATTCACGTGCAGATTAATGAAGCAAGTCTATAACGTTCAAGTGGACCTGTTCTCCCAAAGACTCGGGCTAATCTGTTGAAATAGGAACGTTAAAGCCGGAAGACGTGGACTACAACGTTCACAAAGGGAATATTCGTTATATCCCGGATTTGTAGGCTAGTTAGTTAGCTTTGTTTTACTATAAATAGGATTGATCGGATCAGATAAGAACACACACAATTCTTCGAACACTCTTGCTCTCTACTAGCTGCAAGCACTCACACTTACACTTGTATTCAAATCACGTTGTAACACCTAGTTGATCCGCATCATATCCTGCACGGTATCTTGATATTTGAAGTAATAAGAAGAACAAGGCAGCTACAATTGTCAGCTCCCGAGGTTTTGTGCCGGCGATCTAGATTGATCAAGGGCTTTCCTCGTACATCCCGTGTCACCCTTTACCTTTTTTTCTCATCGTTTGATTGTAGATACAGCTCGATATCCTGAGCCGTATCCTAAAAACAGTTTTTATTAACAACTTAATGAACATATTTTTTCACGATTACATCTAGCACACTACCTCACTTAACTAATTTGATCACTTAATTACTTAGGTAATTTTTGACCAAAACAGTAGTGATAGGCACATATGAATCACCCCAAAACATTTGAAAAATGTAAAAGAGGGGACTATGTACTCACTTGGGATAACGTATATGTCTTGTCAAATGTTCAAGCAAAGCTCAAAAGATTCAATTGTTTCCTAATATGTCGGATGTCTATGTGTTAGTGCATAAAGAGACTTTAATAGGAGGATTGGATAGAATGAAGTCTATAAACCAAACGAGAGTTGGATCTCGTATAATATGGTTCAATAAGCCTTACATTCTGATTAGAAAGGATTCCTAAGTGTTTTGACCCGTTATGACTCATTAAAGTTGTTTACGCCACTTTAACGGGTCGTAAGCGTAATTATGAGTTCGAATGGTTAAATATGTCCTATGATGAGTCTTATATGTCAAAACAAGTTTGATTATGATATAATATTAGTTTAGATGTCAAAAATATGGTCTTACATGTTTAAAACCATTTTATGCGCCAAAAGGGCATTTTCGGAAATTTAAAAGTATATAAAATCTACTCATCATATAACTAACCAAACTATATGACCATAAGGTATAACCTCAGAGGGTTATTCCCTATATAAATGCGCTTGGTCGAATCCTAAGATGGACCAAACGGGTCAGATTCGAAAGTCAAAGCGGTAGTAAAACCGCTCGACTTACGACTAAATAAAAACCACTAAACTAGAAATGACGAGTTACACATGTTTGAACATGTCTAATAATGTTATAAAACTGATTTTGGTGTCAAAACTTTAAGTTTTAGTACCCAAAAACAGTTTCGTCGTAAAATGCACTTTTGCACATTTTGACTTTTAATTTATAAAACTTTGACTCGACACTTCGCCTACTAAACGTGGTAATTAGAAGGTGCAATCGTAAGAGATTAATACCTTCGTGATTATGATCACATTGCAAAGTTCAATTTGAACTTTGAATTTACCAAAATGGTCAGAATCGAATGTCAAACAGAAAGTCAAACTGTTTGACTTTTGGCTCAAAATAGCCAAAATAATGAAAGAACTAAAGAAAGTACTTACTTGTGTTGAAGAACACTTTCAAAACTTCAGTTAGGAGGCTTCCAATCAGTTGGAAACAAGCTCCAATATAGAGACAAAGAATTTTTTAAATGAGAAAGTTGAAATGGTGGATGAACAAGGCTATTTATAGTGATCAAATGATACCCAAATCAAGCCAAGTGTCCCATGAGTCATCAAGGACTGATTAGTGCCATCCCAGGTGTCCAAAGGAGGTGAAATGGTGGTAAAATCGCGAATTGGAGGCCAAGAAATGCAGATTAACAACCAGCTGCTAGTTCTGCTGTTCTGGCACCTCCATACGGACCGTATGGGGTCCCTTGCTTACGGCCCGTAAGCCTTGGTGAGGACCAAAGTTTCATACTTTGGCAGATTTGGCCCCTAGACTTGTATTGTCGCGTTTTGTCATTTTTAACCTAATATTTAGGTTATATAAAGGTGTTAAGGCATGCGTAACTCGAATTTTGTTCCGGAAATGTCGCGGATATCGTTCATTCGATCGTATGGTAACGTGTTTCATAAATAAAATATAACATTTTATTGAACACAAAAATGATCGAAATTGTTCAACGATTGAAAATATGCATTTCGTAAATAAAATACAAGATTTTATTGAATACGAAAATGATTAGAAATGTACAATGATTGAAAATATGGGAATGTCACAGTCTCCACTACTTTAGGAAATTTCATCCCGAAATTTAATTAGAGGAAACTTGTGAGAAAAGTTGTGGGTATTTCGCTTTCATTTGATCCTCTCGTTCCCAAGTAAATTTTGTGCCACGTTTGGATTCCCAGTGAACTTTAACAATTGGTATTCATCTATGCTTGAGTTTCTTGACTTCATGGTCCAATATTTCCACAGGTTTCTCGACAAAGCTCATTGTGTTATCAACATGAATTTCATCAAGTGGGATGTGGAGGTTTTCATCAGCTAAACACTTTTTCAAATTGGACACCTGGAAAGTTGGATAAACGTTCCCAAGTTTAGGAGGTAGATCAAGTTTGTAGGCTACCTTTCCGATCCTCTCAATGATCTTAAATGGTCCCACATATCGTGGTGCAAGTTTTTCTTTCTTCCCAAATCTAACCACACCTTCCAAAGGGATACCTTGAGAAGGACGTGATAACCAACTTGGAATTCCAAGGGCTTACATTGTTTGTCCGCATAACTCTTTTGACGGCTTCTAGATGTTAGAAGGTTATCGTGAACTATCTTGACTTTGTCTGTTGTTTCCAGAATAAGTTCAGGTCCGGTGAGCTGAGCTTCACCAAATTCATTCCAACAGACAGGTGAACGGAATTTTCGACCGTATAGAGCTTCGAAAGGAGCCATGTTGATGCTGGAGTGATAATTATTGTTGTAGGAGAATTCGATCAAAGGTAAATGCGAATCCCAACTACCACCAAAGTCGATCACACATGCTATAAGCATATTCCCAAGTGTTTGGATCACCCTTTCGGATTGTCCATCCATTTGAGAATGATAAGCAATGCTCAGATTGAGTTTGGTTCCCATGGCAGATTGCATGGTTTTCTAAAAATGAGATGAGAATCGAGCATCGCGATCTGATATGATGTTCAAAGGAACACCATGACGGGATACTATCTCATCAACATAGATCTTAGCTAGTTTGTCAGCAGATAGATCCTCACGAATCGACAAAAAGTGTGCTGACTTTGTTAGACGATCAATGACTAGCCAAATGGCATCATGACCTCTAGATGTGCACGGTAGTTTGGTAATGAGATCCATAGCAATGTTCTCCCATTTCCAAACTGGAATTTCTGGTTGCTCAAGCAATCCAGACGGATGTTGGTGTTCTGCCTTGACTTTAAGACAAGTTAGGCATTTGGATACGTACAAGGCTATGTCCTTCTTCATTCCCGATCACCAATACTGGGTACGAAGATCCTTGTACATTTTGTGTGCACCAGGATGGATAGAATAACGAGTCTTGTGAGCCTCATTCATTAACAGTGAACGAAGATTGTCCTGGTTTAGAACCCACAAACGGTTCATGAAATAGAGTAACCCATTATCTTTTCTTTCAAGATGAAGCTCAAGATGATAGGGTAGCTCGTTTTTCAAAAAACCTTGGGTTGCATAAGTGTGTTGGGCTTCAAAAATGTGTGTTTGGATATTAGATCGAACTCGAACACAATGTAGCTTGACATGTTCTTTACGACTAAGTGCATCAGCTACGACATTCGCCTTGCCAGGATGGTAGCGAATCTCGCACCCGTAGTCGTTTAGAAGTTCGACCCAACGTCGTTGTCTCATGTTTAGCTCCTTTTGATTGAAAATGTGTTGGAGACTTTTGTGGTCATTGACAACCACACACTTTGTACCGTAGAGGTAGTGTCTCCAAATTTTGAGAGCAAAAACTACAGCACCTAACTCAAGGTCATGAGTTGTGTAGTTCTTTTTGTGGATTTTCAACTGTCTTGATGCATAGGCTATGACATTGTGTCTTTCAATGAGAACACAGCCAAGGCCTAGATTCGATGCATCACAATATACGACAAAGTCGTCGTTGCCATCGGGTAAGGACAGAATAGGAGCATCACAAAGCTTTTGTTTCAAGGTCTGGAAAGCTTCTTCTTGTTTGGGTCCCCACTCAATAGGTTTATTCTTTTGAGTCAAAGCAGTGAGGGGAACCGCAATCTTTGAGAAATTTGAAATGAAGCGGCGATAATAGCCAGCTAGACCGAGAAATGAACGAACTTTGGTAGGAGTAGTAGGTGTACTCCAATCCCTAATCGCACTGATTTTGGCAGGATCTACATGTATACCTTGTTCGTTGACAATGTGGCCCAAGAATTGAACTTCCTTTAGCCAAAATTCACACTTGGAAAAGTTGGCATAAAGTTGTTCTTTCTTTAGAAGTTCCATTGTCAGGCGGAGAAGTTGCTCATGGTCAACTCGAGATTTCGAATAAATTAAGATGTCGTCGATGAAAACAATGATGAACTTATCTAAATAAGGTTTACAGACCCTATTCATTAAGTCCATGAAGACGGCAGAAGCATTTGTCAAACCAAAAGGCATGACAGTGAACTCATAATGGTCATATCGAGTGCGAAAAGTAGTCTTGGGAATATCTTCTTCGAGTACACGAAGCTGATGATACCCAGAACGCAGATCGATCTTAGAGAAATAGGTAGCACCATGCAGTTGATCGAATAGATCATCTATACGAGGTATGGGATATCGATTTTTGATCGTGAGTTTGTTGAGCTCACGATAATCGATGCACATGCGGAAGGTCATTGCCAGTATCTTGAATGCCTCATATGTACCACTGAATTGTTCATTCAAAGCATCCCATAACTCCTTGGCATTCTTACAATGGAGCAATCCAGCATAGATTTCGTTGAGTAAGGTCATGGCCAGTATCTTGAATGCCTTAGCATCGAGCTCCATTTTTGGAAATCCTGCTTAGAGTAATCAGTGGGTTTCTTAGGAACCATAACATCTGGTCTTTCGGTCTCAGAATAGAAGGAACATAAGGGCCATTTACCACTGACCTCCAGCAACATGTGTTCTGCTATGATACGTGGTAACACATTCTTCGTTTCCATATCTTGAATTCATGACGAACGAGCATCAGAGGCTTGTTTACATATCCGGTATTGTGAGGATCATGAGTGATTGACATCTCTCTGGATTCTATTGAGTTTAACTCATAACACAGAGTATTAGAAATAATTTAATGATCTGATTGGTCCAATTCTTCTCAATGTCCTTTGATCACTCAATCATTTATTAATTTGAGCTATTTTATCTTCTGAATCAACGGTGAAGTCAAATTAGTGAAACAGGCTATGATACCAATTGTTGGATCTGAGAGTGTGCCTAGTGTGTATTTTTCTAATAAAACAGTTGAACAAATTAGAAATTCAATCAAACAGTAATATACAAACACATCAATCTAACACAACTGGATTTAGGAATGACTGAAAATGTTTTCATATTGAATTCATCAAAATGTAATACAATCACAAGGTATAAAGTAACCCCCCCTCACCAGGTGCACTATCTCTCACTTAGTTCTTAAGCACAAAGGCTCTAAGTGTACGATTAGAATGAGAATAAAGAACTATATATAGGATGAGAGAATTGCTGGTGACGTCACCATGAAAGCAACCTCTAACAACTCATTTATTGATGTAAGTGCCATCAGTTAGTAAAACTGCTGGATAGTTACAGTGTTACATTGAATTACTGCTTCAAAAGAGAGACAGTGAGAACTTCTTGTTGAGAACCAGCACTTCTGGAAATCCAAAACTTTTGGTCTTTAACTTGTTGACTTGATCTTCTAGTCTTCAGTCTTGACTTTGGTTGACTTGGTTGTTGACTTGTTGAGTAACACTTTGACAATCCGACACTTTGTTCTTCTGAACTCTATTCTTGAAGGCAGAAGTCTATGTAGCATTAGTTTGGGTAATTGTTTTGGGAAGCCTTCAAGTGGGGAAACTTCTGATCTTGTAATTGCATCTTGTCTTAGTCCATCAGGCAGAAAAGATGGGTCCCTTGGGTTTCGGCATCATCAGCAGATCTTACATAATCAGTGGCGAAGCTTGACCCGAATGACCGGGGGGGGGGGGGGTCGAAAACGTATATACCTAAAAATTTCTATAGAACCGGGGGGTCGAAAACATATATACCCAAAAATTTCCATACGGAAACTACATATATAACACTACTGAGCAAAAAGTTCGGGGGGTCGGGCGCCCCCTCCCGCCCCTTCTATACTTCGCCTCTGTACATAATACATAATACAACAAACATCTTTAATGTCATAGATGTAGATATCACCAGTGGTTGACCTAGGAGCGGAAATTTTAGGTGTCGTTTGTCTATCGCTATCTAATAATATTTTTCGGTCTGGTTCTAGTCGGGTTAAGACGTATAAAATTTTAATGGATATTTCAGTGGATTTCGATAAATAATACAACCTTTTTTTATCAAAATAATTTTAGTGAAACATATATATATATATATATATATATATATATATATATAGTGGAGAGTTCAAATGAGAAGAAATTTTTTGTAAGAAGAAAAAATAAGAACTTTCAACCAATAAGAATGCTTTATTTTACTTTATTTAATATAAGTATTTAATGTTACTAGAAGGGTACATTGGTAAATCTACATAGTTCATTAATTTGTAGTCTTCCTCTTTAATAGCTAAGTACATTATTTTTTTTGTAACTTATCTTCAAAATATATATTTAAAATATATATATATATATATATATATATATATATATATATAAAGTGTTGGATAAATAACGAGTGTGTAGGATAAATTACGAGTTGTGTAGGATAAATTTCAATGTGTGGGATGAATTTCGAAATATGTGGGATAACTTTTGATGTGTGTAGGCAAAGCAAGTTAGTGTGGAGGATAATAGTCTTTATGACTAATTAACTAGTCAAAAATGATAATAAATGAGATAAGTGAAAAAACTATTTAATGTTTTACAAAATTACCCTTTGTTCTTTTTCTTCTCAATTAAATTTTCTTCTCAAATGAGCATTCCCCTATATATATATATGAGAAAACTAGATATAAATGAGAAAACTAACTAAAAAAAACTAAAAAAAAGCTAAAAAACATACCAATTTTTTTTTTTACAATTTTTTAACAAAAAATCGCTAGTTTTTATACATAAAAAAATTTTCAAAAAAAAAAAATAATTTTTGTTGTATTGCACATGTGCAATATATGTGATTATATGTGTACTACACATGTGCACTATATCCATAATAGTGCACATGTGCAATACAACAAAAAAAATTACTTTTTTTATTTTTTTAATTTTTTTCTAGGTATAAAAACCTGCGATTTTTTTATAGAAATTAAAAAAAAATTGGTATGTTTTTTGGGCTTTTTTAGTTAGTTTTTTTGTTTTCTCAAGATCCATCCCCTATATATATATATATATATATTTTGAAGAAGTTATTAAAAATAATAACCATTAAGTTATATAAGGGGAAACAAGTAATACAAAATATAAAACAAAATTGTAAGAGTAAAATGTCGAAATCTCCCCCAAAGTTTCATATTTTCTTGTTCCATCCAAAAGGATAAAAATGTCCTTCACATTAACAGAAAAAATAAACTGAGTTAGTATTTGGATGGAAATGGCAGTAAAACGCAAACTTGAAGGACTCAAATGCACAAAAAAGTCATTTGAGATGAAAAAACAAATATGACCAAACCTTAGGTACGATTTTAGCATTTTACTCTTATAGTTATTTGATATATTTTATTGTGATATGCTAAAGGTAATTGATAAGTAGTAATCAGCAAGTTTTGGACTGGGTATATCCAAAGTTTTTAGTTTAACAGGTTTACCTGAGACCCGCCGGTGTATTTGATACCTGACGGGTAATGCCAATAGAAACCCAACAAGGTTTGAAATTGGAATTATATAAAATCCATCCTAAACTCACCTCATTACCATCCTACCTACTAATGGTAATTATTACAAATTTACTTTTTCCTATTATTCCATATATAAGTTTTCAAGTTTTTTGTGTATCATTACTTGTATCTTATGCTTTGGGAGTTTTTCAAAAAAAAAAAACTTGATTTTTTTACTTTTAACCTAAAGGTTTTACCTTTTTCAATTTTAACCCTACATAATTTTTTTTAACTTTAACCCAAAACTTTTCATTATTTACAATTTAGCTTCGCAACTTTTGTCACTAAGGGGGTGGGGGTGGTCATAACTCACCACCAATTTATCACTCACAACTTCCAATCAAGTTCCGTCACGTCATCGAGCTTTATTCCATCACTCACAACTTTTTTAGTGGAAATACCTATCACTCACAACAACCCTCAAAACCCACAAAGCAATTAAATAAAACATGAAACAAGACCCAAATATAACGCGTCGAAAAATTAACGCATTGAAGTTTCAACGAGTGATGAATTGTGGTGGCGGTGGTGTTTTGTAGAACTCCACGCGTGATAAATATATATCACGGACAAATTCTTCACCACCCCGGGTGGCATTATACTTTTCATTTTTCGCAAATTTTCGTTTTACGTATAGTTCTAAATTTTTCGAGTTAATACGACGCAACGTGCATTTGTGGTTCAACATTTTTATCTCTATTTTTCCATGTTTGATTGGTTCGTCGCAACACGCATATCCTAGGTCGAGTCAGTGTTGGTGGTCGATGATGGTTGTGTGACATTAGTACTATTTGACACCGTTTTACGCCCCGCCGCAACGCGGGGTATGCTTTGGGGGGTTTTCAAAGAAAAATGGTTATGCATATGGTTGTCATAACGTTGACTTTGGGAGTTTTTCAAAAAAATTGATTTTTTTTCTTTTCACCTAAAAGTATTTCATAAATTACTTTTAACCTAAAACTATTTGTTTTTTTACTTTTAACCCAAAACTTTTTATCTTTTGCAATCTATCCTCATAACTTTTTTTACTTTCAACTTTGGTCCTTTATAGTTTTCATTTTCCGCAAATTTTTCGCTTTATGCTTGGTTCTAAATTTTGTGACTTAACACATCGCAGCGTGCGTCTTTGGTTTAACGTTTTTATGTTTCGTTCTAAATTTTGCGAGTTAACACGACACAACGTGCGTGTGAGGGTGAACGTTTTTACATCGTCTATTTTTTCCCCATTTGACAGGTTTAACATAATGTGCGGGTCCTAGATCGGCGTAGTTATAACTAAAGAATCTCCGCCACATTGTTGCGGGTCGCAATCCTAGTTCACATAAAAAATCACATGTGCCTGTATCTATTCTGATTTAGTTACTCGAAACTATCTAGAACAAAATTAACATATCTATTTTCTTTGCATATTCTAGAAGATGAAGGACCGCCAATAAAACCATCCACTTGAAATATGCTCAACATGTAGATATGCAGCTACAAACAACGGAAAAATGCAAAACTTCTTTTGTAATGATGAAGGTCCAGGACCATAAGGTCAATAAATATGAAACCTACCGTATCATTGTAGCCATGATAACCTACCGTATCATTGTAGCCATGATAACATATACACTTAGACCTTTCGGTATGGGGCACGTGAAAGGCCCGTCCCCCTCTTTTGGGTTCGTCCAACACCGCCCCCAAGGGGCCCGGCTCGGCTTCTCCGTCGGATTTCAGACGTGCAAGACGGGGCTGAAAAGTTGAATGGGGTGGGCCCCTCTAACGTTAACCTGCAACAATTTAAAAAAAAAAAAATTCACCCCACCACTATATATTAAACCCCTTTTCACCCCATTTTTTTACCAAACTACTCCCACTTTTCTCCCATTTTTATAAAAAAACCTCTCCCAACCTTAAAAAAATTATGGATCCCTACAACCCAAATAATCCCAACTCAAGTTCACACCCGTTTTCGTCATCCGGCTACACACCCGTAATGGACAACGCTTTTGCGGGTTACCAACAAATGCCAAACGCTTTCAACCAATACCCGTTCAACCCAATGCAAATGCAAATGCAACAACCCAACATGCCGTTCAACCCATATCAAATGCAACAACCCAACATGCCACAAGCACCTCAAACACAAATTGAGGAACAAGATGATGAGATAGAGGTTGTGCCAGAAACGCAACCTAAACCTTCAAAAAAGAAAAATAAAAAGGGAAAGGGTAAAAAGGAAGACGCAGCGGCCAAACTAATGCAACAATGGACAAAAATTGAGGAAGAGGCGTTGGCGAAAGCATGGATTAACTCTTCAACGTGTCCTATAATCGGTAAAATATTATTATTGTTATTTTATTAGACCGTTGCCAACTTACATATTTCGTGTGTGTATAATATGTTTCGTGTGTTTAAATTTTTTTTTGTTTCGTAATTTTTTTTTGTTTCCTGTGTTTAATTTTTTTTTTTCGTGTGTCTTCATAATATTGTTGTTATTAAATATTATTATTATTGTTACTAACTTGTAGGTAACAATCAACTAAACGATTCGTTTTGGCAAGAAGCCCTTGATATATTCCACGGGCTTATGGAACAAGGCGAGTACAGAACCATTGATTCTATAAGCTCGAAGTGGCGCAAGATGAATACGTTGGTCCAACGCTTTTGTGGGTTTTATAACACAACGCGGGTCAACAAACCGAGTGGGTGGAACCACGGAGATGTTTTCAATGAAGCGGTGCGTTTATATGAAAATGAGAGCAAAGGTTCTTTCCCACATGTCCGTGCTTGGCTAGTTGTAAAGGATCACCCAAAATGGAAGGGATGTCAAAATGAGGTTGCACAAGCGAAACGAGCAACGAAACGGTCTAAAACTTCCGAGTCAGGAAGTTATAGCTCTGGAGGCTCAACCGGTCGTTGCCAAATAAATATCAACGACGAGCCCGACTATGAGGAGGAGCCGATTGAAGATGGAGAACGTCCCCCAGGAAGGGACAAAAGAAAAAAAATAGCGGCTGAAAAAAGGAAACAAGCCGCATCAGGAAGTGGTGGTGGTTCGAGGTTGGAAGGTGTTATGGCGGAGTTAAAATCATTCAAGGAAATCTTTAACGACAGGCAAACCGAGAAGGTAAATATTAAAAAAAAAACTAGCCGAGGAGAAGCTAAAGAAGCAACAAGAAGCGCATGAGTTGGAGGAATGGAAAATAATGACCACGGACCTTAGCTCCTATCCACCGGAAGACCGTCCCATTTTATAAATGATGAAGGAAAAAATTAGGAAAAAATGGAGTGGGGGAGTGTAGTTTTTTTTAAATGTAACTTTAGGTTTTTTTTAAGTGTGTTTTTTTTTAATTTAAATGTAACTTTAGGTTTTTTTTAGTTGTGTTTTTTTTATTTAAATGTAACTTTAGTTGTTGTTTTTTTTAGGTTTTATTTAAATGTAACTTTTTTATTTTTATTTACTTTGTTTTCATTAATTAATTAAATCAAATAAATAATCATAATAATAATAAAAAAAATAAGGAGGAGCATCCCCACACCCTTGGATAGTCTCCAAGGGGAGGGTCCTTCTCCTTTGCCTACGTGGCGTTTAGGTGGAGGATAGTCCTTTGAGACTATCCTCCCCCATACCCAATGGTCTTAACGAATCTCATCTTTGAATCCTATGCAAACAACGGAAAAATGCAAAACTTCTTTTGTAATGATGCAGCAACTTTATAAATATTGTTCAAGCTTCCGTTTATAAGGTGTGTTTTGAACGGCAAAGTAACATACTCTTAGATACTTCTATACTTGTATCTTGCAGGATTTGAATCATCCACCTCTAGGATAGAAGGGTGACACCTTACCACCACTGTCCTTTCTGGAATTCGGTTTATAAGTAGCTAGGTAATGAGTCAGGCCAAACTTTATTCAAAATTCAAACCGTCTCAACTCACAGTACCTTGTCCTAGTTGGAATAAAAAGTCAATAACGAGCTACATATAACTAAAAGTGTTCAAATTATTTCTTTTAATACAAGCAAAAGGGGTTTGTCTTTAATAGGCTAGGGTTTGCTATTTAGAAAGGGGTAGCGGCACAGCTTGTTGCTCGCTTACCTGTGATATTGATGTAAAGTGCATTTTGATGTGAATTAAATATCCTAGATCTTGAATAATTAAAAAAAAGTAATTTATAGAAAAAAAAAAAGCAAAACCTAAAAGGTTAAATTGTACCCATTTTTTCAAAAGATTATCATGAAACATGTGGCATTTTTAATTTATCACTAATAATCTCTGTCAAATGACACTTTCGTTGTTTATTGCCATTACCTTATCAAAAATACATTAACAAATATATACTATAAAAGTTTTAGAGGTTCATTCAGAGAGAGAAGAGAGAGTGTGTGTGTGAGAGAGAAGAGAGTGCGAGTGCAGCTGAAAAAATGGTGGGTTACTTGCCTTGGAAAAGAGCCAAGTTCAGACCTATTGCATTTGCACGTGTGACCCCAGTATTCATGTCTCTGCAAGACCCTAAATACACAAAGTCTGATCTAACTACCAGTTAACTCCATGTATCTTTTTCTTATTCATAAACCATATGTGCAATTATATGACACCTCATTGCAAGAATCTTTCACACAACATACTATATTAGTTTTTTTTAAAGTAAACTTTATTCAAACACACCTCTACCTAGGTCAAAGGCAAAACAACAAACTAACACCTCCGACTCAAGACTCAAACAGTCAAAGAACAGATAATTACAACATATACAACGGGTAACATATTATATTAGTTCATCAACATTGTATAAAGGTTATGTTAATGTAAGAAGTTATTTTGGACGCTACACACGTTTTTTAGGATGATGTTAAAAGCATATATTAAAATATAAGTGGATTTCAAAAAATCTTTACAGTAGTTTAGTCGCACAATTATAATCACATAGTTCGTCATGTATCGAACAATTTGGACGCACCCTTGTAATGTCAAACGTAATTGTAATTTGTTTATACACAATGTTATTATCAGTTTAGATCTACAACTGTAATCGGATAACATTGACACACTGCTTACTTGCTATTTTCCGGCCCATGTCCTTGCGCGGCGTGGCACGGCTCGTTCGTCAAGAATCAATGGTGCATTAATATTTCGTTTTTAAAAAAAAAAAAACATTTTTTTAGAAAAAAAAAGGGTAACAACTACTCAAGTTAAAAACAATACAGTTATCGATTTTAATAGTATAGTTAATAAATAATAAGAGTATAGTGAATTGGTGTATAGGCATCTAGGAGTGGTATAAGCCTTATGGACCATTACAAGCTGGGTTTGATTTTCATAAGGGGAGTTTTTCCCAGATTTATTGGTTTTTCTCTCGAATTGGTGTATAGGCATTATTGTCTAGTGAAGATGGATATGATCGGGTGATTCCGTTGGTGCCACGATTATATCCAGTAGTCCGTTACTAATCAAAATTTAGCGTTCCAAAAAAAAGAAAAAGAATTAAACTAACAAAGTCAACAACAGAGGTCGACCTTTTAATGCTTAAACGTACTAAAAGAACGATTCCTATTTACAAATTGTCCTTGCCTCAATCACAACTACTACAATAGTGAGATCAACAATCCATAACACCAAAATAGCTTATGTGTCCTAGCCATCTTTGTTACTCTATTTCCTCTTGGTTATTCAAGCATCTCTCTAACCAACATACTGCATATTCAATACGAGAAATATTTTTCATATTATTGAGTGATTATACATGGATCGACAAATAACCTCATGATTTAAGACACTCGTGTCGCCCCTCTCTGGCCAGACGTGAGTGTCTTAACCGTGCCCCAGCTGGCATCAGAGATTGAGAGCCGCCACAGAGGGGAATAAACCCGTGCATCATGGGTAAAACCCTGGTGCATCAACCAGTTGGACTGGCATTTAATTAATGATTCTATTTGAAGTTAGGAAAAAAAAATATTGGCCATTAAATTAATCAATGAATGAGAGGGAGAACAGAAATCTTCAAATTTTCAAGATAAAACTTAGAAAATCACATCAAATATGATGGAAAATTTGTCACATGTTAATTATTGGTGATCAATACCAGAACTTAAATTGGTTAGCACTTGAACTCAAAATCAATTATTTATTTGATAAACCCCTAACTACTAGATAAACGAGACGAACTAAAACATCCCTCTCCCTTCATACCCACCGGTGGCACAACTAAGACAAATTGAGGGCCATAAAGAAGGATATTTGAGAAACTTTTTACACCCTTAATTATTCTTGAATCAAACATCTATTAAGAAACTAACAACACAAACGCAACTAGTACGTTATAAATTCTAGAAAGAGAAGAGCATTGCAAATGTGAACTGAAGTGAAACATTTGAAACGGAGAACTCGTTACTCAGTTTCAAAAAGGGGGGCGATTTGCCCCCCAATATGCATCCGTCGGCAATTGACAAGAATTTAGCAGATTGGGAGGCAATCCATGAAACAATGATGAATTTGCATCATTCATGAGTTGTTGCTGGTTACCGGGTCCAGTAGGTGACCCAAGAGTGCCATTTCCTGAGCCGGGTGTGGTCTCTTCTCCTTCAAGAGGAAGTCTTTCGTAAGCAGCATTTCCAAAAGAAGCGGCCATGATCACCACAGGGCCAGACGCTAACAAAGGCCCCACTACTCCTCCCCCAACCACCTGCCCTTGACCACCGGCTAAGTAGATGGTCAATCCTGATGCAGCAGGTGGAGCTGGGGGAGGAAGAAACGAACCAGACAACGACAAGATCTCAAATCGCCCTTGTAGCGTTACAACAGCCCCGGGTGCTGATGGCTGCTTCAGTGTAACATTGGTAACTGTTCCATTACCACTCAAAATACACACCCCTCTTTGCCTTCTTGTGGCAAAGTGTGATATACTTTCATGTATATCACACCCATTAGCCACCTCCATCACATGGGATCTTAGCGCGTTAGCGCTATCCCTTGTGATTATAATCGGTGGCTTAGGCTTGTTCTTTGAGCCAGATGGACGGCCACGAGGCCGTCTAGAGCCACCACTGCTATGATCTCCATCGCCACCAGTCGTCACAACCGACGCCAATTCTCTATTACCATCATTGTTATTATTATTGTTGTTGTCTTCTCGCTCTCGCTTTTGGCCATGATTGTGGCTGCTGCTACCACCACTTTGCTCATCCTCCTCGGAATTCGGCTGCTGTTGATGGTGGTGTTGCTGAAACTGGTGGGGGTGGTGCAACTGAAGATCTCTGGGATGAAAAGGAGGAGGTAGATGACGACCATGAGCATCCATCTTGATCAAACACACTTAAAGAAGCCTAAATCTTGGCAAGTTTTTTGAGGGTTTCTTCTTCTGCTTGGTGCTAATCTTCACCAATAAAAGGCAACCAAACTCTTAGCTGAACGTTTCATATTTGTAACTTCTTTCTGTCTACTCTTTACTGTATACAGCTATGAAAAGAATATATGAAGAATTTGGTTGCTTTTGGTGAGGGTTAGAGAGAGAGAGAGAGAGATGTTCTCCTGTTGGACTAAATGTTGTTTGGGTTAGGTCACGAATTGAAGAGAGAGAGAGTTATAAGTTTGCGTGCGCATGGGCGGTCAGGTGGGTCCTACGTTTGTCCCCCATCGGTACCCATGTTCTCCCCAATTCTTGAGTTCTTGTTTCTACATATAGGGTTTTGTGCACTAATTTTCATGTTTTATTTGCTGCAAAATTTGAGACTCAAGGATATCAATATGTCTTTTGTTTTCCGTTAGTGTCTTTTGTTTTCCGTTAAAATAATATACTTAATGAATGTATTCATCTATTAATCACTAGTATTAAGCTCATGCGTTGCAGCGGGTGTCATAAAACCGTGTTAAGTAGTACCAATGCTATACCATTGTCAACGACCACCAACACCGGAAAAGCTCGTAAAAACAAAATAAATAAAAACGGGAAAAAATAACGCCGAGCGAACAGCAGACGTAAAATCTTTGAATCACGCACGCTCGTTGCTGAGAAATTAAACCGAAACGTAAAACATAGAAAAAAATAACTAAGTCCATCCAGGACCCGCGTGTTGGACGAACTTGTCAAACGCAGAAAAATAGATGTGACGTGATGGGCCAGTCAAACGGGAAAAAAATACGAAAAAATGTTGAACCCCACAGGCACGTTGCAGAGCGTTAACTCACAAAATTTAGAACGAAACGAAAAACTTGGGAAAGATGAAAAGTATGGTGGACCAAAATTGAAAATTAAAAAAGAGTTGAGATTAAATTGCAAAATATGAAAACTTTGGGTTAAAAGTAAAAAACAAAGGGTCTAAATTGCAAAATCGAAGTTATTTATTAATTTTAGATAAAGATAAGAATAAAAATAAGTGATATCCATATATTGGGTATTAATTAATTAATCTATACTCTATAATAAAAGAAACCAACTTTGGGACACTTGTCATTATTCTAGAGCATCCTTAATTGTAAATAATTATTATTTAATTTAAATTATTAAATACCAATTAAATTAATATAAATCTTATCAACTCTAAATTATTGGCAAAAACTTAACTTCAAATCGTAAACCTTATCCTTCACATTGAGTATAAAATATTCAATTCAATATACTAAAGTCGCTTATATACTTTTTTTTTCAACAAAATCTCTAACGTTTTTTTTTTTTTTGAATATAAAATATTAAATTTAATTAATATTAAAAGATTTCATAAGACACATTACATAATTAATTTTAGATTTTTATTTATTGTTTGTTAGTTTAATTTAAGAAACTGTATACGTAATTAGGTTCTTAGTTTTTTTTTCCATTTTCTTAAAGAATAGGCTATAATCTTGTGTATTGTACGGACGAAATCAGTAATAAAAAACTGTTTATTTACGCTTTTTTTTAAACAACAGATAATCATGTTTAAATTGTAAAGTAATTTAAAGATATAATCATCATTATAAATCTAATATAACACTTTCGTAAAATCTATCTTTGGAAAGGTTTAAATAAAAAATATCATTATAACTTAAAAATTAAAATGTTTAAGGTAAAAGTTGATTTTGTAGGAAGGTTTAGGATACCTAATCTAACAAAAAAAAATTGGTTAGTTTAACATATATATTTAGAGGTCGAAAATTAAGGTAACTATTCTAAAATAAGAAATGTTGATAGTAACTAAATAAAATTTTATACCTTATTCTATTTTATTTTATTTCGGGTAGCTAAAACTTGAAGTTTTCAAGTGAAGTCATCTGGTGGCAATCCTCGCCTCATAACAAGTAATGTCGACGGTATCCATAGAAGGATAGAGATGTTCCAGAAACAGTTTTAAGGAAAGTTAAGGGTTGTTTGGCAACTTCTGAATGGTTAAGTGCTGAATCAGTAAGAGGTCTGAACCATTAAGAGTCAGTATAATGTTTAACCGTTCAGAGGCAAATCTCAGACCAATTCAAATTAGTGGTCTGAACCATTCAGACTATGTATAATGCTTAACCATTCAAACATCTGTTCACAAAACAAACAGTCTGAACCATTAAGTTATGAACCAGTAAGAGGTAAGAAGTCTGAACCATTAAGAGCCCATTAAGAGCTAAACAAACAACCCTTTAGCCTGTTTATGCCAAGGCAGGGAAATAACTGGTTGGCAATGAGTAAGAGAACGAATTCCCCGCCGAGTCAGTTGACGAGAAAGTTTCTTAACTATTTATTATTTTTATTTATAATATTTAATTTATGAATATTTCTTTTCTTTAGTATTTCCTTTTCAATGTTTTTATTATTTTTTTGCTTATTTAATAATTTAATATTTTATTGACTTAATCCTGTGTAATACACAGGGTTCTAACCTAGTTTTAGATAAAGATAAGGATAAAAATAAGTGATATCTATATATTGGTTATTAATTAATATTAATATTAAAAGAAATTTATTAAACAAATATAAATAAAATTTATGAGGTTGAAGGAGAGAATGTCATGTGTCATTATTTGGAGTCTTTTATTATAAGTTAGATTAGATTAGATTTAATGGTAAAGCAAAACTAAAAACTTGTGATTCAAAAATTAATAAAATACAAATCTGAAGCAATAAGCATTATTGTTCTCCTAAAAACTGAGGTTAAAAAACGACTAATCTTTTTAAATAATTAATAATATAATCTTCATCTTACTTTTCGTACTTTTATTTATTCATAACACATGTTTATTGTGTTTTTCAATTTGTTAATAATACTAGGTTATAGACCCATGTGTTACATGTATTTGATGATAGAAAATGAAAGGTCTTTAGATAATTATGGAGTTGGTCGGGTTTTTTTCGGAAAAATTGTGCTTTCGGTTTATATAAACTTGAATTTTCTTATAAAAATAAATATGTTATTGTTGAGATTGTTTGTATTCGAAGAACAAAATGGTTATAAAATTGAATTATTTTTTATATTTTATATTAATTATCGTATCAAACATAATAAATATAAATATAAACTTTGTTATGAATACATATACCCCTAATATAAACTATGCATGCAAAACTAAAGAAAATACAATATTACTTTTAAATGATGTGTTTAAGAAGAAAGAAAAGAAGAAAGAATTTTGTTTTAATACAAAAGAATTAGTGTATTTTATTTCAAATTAATATTTTCTTATTTTGCAAAGTGCTATCAAAGTTGATGGAATGGAATTAGTTCACGATCTAAGAACATATATATTGTTTTTATTTATGTTTAAAATATATATTGTATAAATCTTTGGTTATCCCATTTTCTTTAGATCAGTTGTTTTTTTTTTTATTAAAGTAGATTTTTTTTGGAATGTGACTTTCTATGTACTGGACCAGTGGTCACCGGGTTCATGTCGAAGACAATCCCCCGTCAGCCCCGCTCTTCCGGACGCGATGTTCGATCGGGCCCCGGCCGTTGCGCAAGCTGACTTCTGCCCGGAAACCATACTACCCCCACACGAGAGACTCGCTGGGGTAACAGCTGGGTAAAACCGGGTTGCCCTCAAGACCGTTCCATGCCTCGGTAGGAAACGATCCATCATTCGGACAACCCGCCCCACTAGCCGTAAGCGCCGGGAATCGAACCGGGGTGGCCTAAGCAAAACCCCGGCCGACAACTAACTGAGCTAGGAGGCGGATCTTATTAAAGTAGATATAAGTAGATAACTTATTAATCTATTAGTAATATGAAGTGTGGAGGAGATATTGCGACATGACATTCTTTAAAATGCTTTATTAGAATTAGATAAGATTATTAATATCTAATTTAATCTAATATATAAATAAAATAGACTAATATATAAAAATAGTATAAAGATTAAATACAAATGGGTCTTAAAATGAAAAGTGAATATATATTTTTTTTATTTTTTTATATACTTAAGCATGATGTTTTGTTATAAATGTAAAAGAAAAAAAAAAACGTGTAGTAACTCTAGTAGAGTAATTTGTGCTTACTCTTATTCTTACTCTACCAATGTAAATACATATTTTTTAGATTCTGGAACTAAAATACGTGTTTAATAAGATGCGAAAATAATTTCTCAAAAATATCTCATTCATTTCTTATGTTAAGACCAATATTTTTAATAACCTTACTCTATAAATATATATACCAAATTACGAATTATTGTGTATGGCTCTTCAAGTTTTTGATGTGACATATATGATGACAATCTTTTGGCATTGATGTAACATACATGATGAAAATCTTTTGGCATTAAAGACTGATACACTTGTACATAACATGCATAACTAAATTACATGAGGGTGATGCTTATCGGCTCACAAAAGTATGAAAATAACTAACAATATCAAGTGTATTTTAAAATTTAACATGCATAACTAAGTTATTTGACAGGTTGTAACACCACGCTTTTATAACTTCCTTTATTTAGAAAGCTCGTCTCATATTCCACTTTTGTAAACTCGTATTCCTTCATAACCGTATTTCGTTGTGAATCAGTACAAACCGACACTTACATCGTGATAAAACTTGATCATTTTACGTGAAATATACTTTGTTTATTTATCTTTGCTTATACATTTAATTTATGAGCACACTTGATGCATATTCGTTATTCTCGTAAACACATGCTTATTTTACACACAAACGATCGTGGATACGCGTTTCATACATTTGATACATGCAAATGCAATATTTTATATTCACAATACTTGAATTATGCGTTTATACTTAGTTCCTACTCAATTACATGTTTAATATGCAAGAATACCACAATACACGCCAAAAACCAAACTACAGGGGCCATTCTTGCCAAAAACTGAGATTGAGCTGGGTGGTCAGCCAAGCGACAGTCGCCAGGGAGTCCCTTCCCTTCCGCGACCCTCCTGAGCGGTCGATCCGTAGAATTTCATTTTCAGCACACAGATTGGTCAGTTTTGTGTTTCTTGATCCATTTTCTTCCCAACTAACTTCATTTAATACACCTAACTCAAACCCTAATACCCCCACTATATAAACAACCTCTCCCACACTCATTTCCACTTTACAAACCATCAAATCATTCCAAAAGCACCTCTTAATCTCTCTAAATTCACTGAAGTTGGCAGAAAGTTGTCAATGATACAAAGTGAGTTCTAACTCGCTTCTTCATCTATTTCTTGCTTGTTTCTTATTCTAAAACATTTGGATAACCTGTAGGAAGGTTTTCATAAGTTTGCTTGGGCAAACTAAGGTGAAAACTCACCACATTTGAGGACCAAAGTGTGTTAAACTTTCTATTTTGCATATTGTTCTTGTATATTCATGTTCTTGATAAATGTGGGACCGTGTTTCGGTACCAAAACCGTGATTAGTGAGTGAGAATAGTTCAACACGGGAGAGATTGGGGATGGATAAACAAAACTTATTTGTATTAATCGGTAGTATAACATTACAAATCGGCCCGATTACAAGATAACCGAACTAATACCAAAGGAGTATGCATCCGGGGAAAGACCAAGTGGTGATCTCTCCCCCAAACACTAAAGCTCACATTGAACTCTCTCAAATTAGTTCACCTTCTTTCACTCTCTTGTTTGCAAATGAACAAGGGGTTGGTATTTATACCCACACCCACTTGTCTAGCAAACACACACGGTCAAACACATAACCCTCTCGTTTGACCGTTTCACTAACTATTACATATTCAACATAAAATAAATCTAATCTATTCGACAAGCATCGGACACAAAATATGCATCAACAAATTCCCCCTTGTCCGTTGCTGTCGAATGCTGAAAATGCAACTATAATCGATCTCCAGTCAAGTATTTATCTTCTCTGTGTTAACAAATTCCCCCTTGACAGATGATCCAGGTAAGTAATATCTTGACGCTCCTTGTATAATATTTCCCCCTCAAAGTACGCGTATCCGAGTTGGGTGTTGTGCAATTTCCTCGCAAGGCTAAATTGACCGATCTTCCGCTGATCTTCCAATACTCCAACCGGCTTTTGATAAGGGTTCCGTTCTTTAAGAACTGCATCAAGTCTTGATCTGTCATAAGAACTCTATTTCATTCAAGCATACTACATTGGTAGAGATTTCTGGTAAACTGTCTTCTGTAAACCGTCTTTGTGGAATCGACCAAGTCATGCACTTTAATCTTTAGCGTCAACACTCAGGAAAGTCAGCTAGACCAAGTGTATCCCTTGCAAGCTCAACCAAGTAGCACGCATAGTTGAACTACATCCAGATCTCATTGTCTCGCCTTTGTGAAGTTGACCACGTAATGCACTACGGATCTTCAGCATCAGTACTTAGGAAGTCAGCTTGACCAAGTACATCGTTTGCAAACTCAACGAATTGAGTTACCCCCAGATCCCTGTAAAATCTCAAGAAAACATCAAACCCAAAACCGAATCCTGCAGGTCTTCAGCCTTGAACTACCAGCTTTCATAAAGATTCCCCCAGGTCTTCAGTGAACAGTGCTTTGAAACTACTGTCGACTTTAGATACCTGTATGTTTTCGTGCAAAACCCTTCACGCTGGCTGGAGAATTAATTAAAATTCTCAAATATGTGTATGTGCAAAACATTCCACGCCGAACCGTTTGTATCACCAGAAAATCACAAACTCTACCACCTGTGATTGCGTTTAGAAATTTACCGAAGAAATTCAACATATGAAAAATTTTTATCCCCCCATTTCTTTGGTAAGATCTCTAAACCTTAACAGATTCCCTCCACTTCAAAGGAACTGTCGTCAATTTCACAGAACAAATTATCTCCATCGAGTAGAATTTATCTTCAAATGTTCACCAATTCCCTCCGATGAGCGGAACGGTCGTCAATCTTCACTGAATGTTCTCGGTTTTTCGAAAAATCACGAAAACGACTTTCTTCTTTGCATATTCTAGTTGAATAAGAACGTCCCCTAGTACCCCGTAGGATCCGACTTGTATCCCTCCAAAGACTTTGTGAACTCGTTAGGACCGGTATTGACATTCCAGGTTCATTCAATCGTTACCAAATGCGAGAATATGACAATAAACAAAATGTTTTCTTCTTTGCATATTCTAGTTGATAAAGAAAATCGCCTAGCACCCCGTAGGATCCGACTTGTATCCCTCCAAAGACTTTGTGAACTCGTTAGGACCGGTATTGACATTCCAGGTTCATACGTTCGTTTCCAAATGCGAGAATATGACAATAAACAAAATGCTTTCGAACATTTACGAATAACGGACAACAATCATAAACATTGACGTGCGGAAGTGAACATACCATTTTTGGTTTTTGGCCCATAGTAGTCAAGTCACCAAAATTTGACGTTTGCATCGGTAACCATGACTACCCCACATTCTTAAAAAAATATCATCATCTGTTTTCATCATCCTAAAGTGATCCCGCGCGCTCCCGAACTCGTACGAATTTTGACGTTGAAATTTAGAAGCACGATTCAAATCAACTTCGCGAAAACCCGACCCCACTCCCACTAGTAATTTGTAGAAACCATCATGTGAGCCCATAATGTGATAATGGTTGCTAGTAAATTGCTAGTGGGCCACAAATAAAAATTGCTTGTGGGCTACAAATAAAAATCCCCAACTAAATTGTAGGTCCACAAATAAATATCCAATTCCCCATCTTTCTACCTTTCTGCGATACAACCCCCAAAAAAAACTTGTGTGCAGCTTCTTTGAGGCATTATTTTCATCAGCATCTCCAAACCCTAATTCTAAGACTTCAACAATTTCCAACCTAATTCCTCTAATAACAACATCAGTGGCCACCATCTCTCTCTACGATTCAGCATCAAAACCCCCCAAAAAAATCTTGTGCAGTCCATCAATTTCAAAACAATTCTCAACATACCAACAGCAAGATTTTCTCCCAAAATGGAACCCATAAGCATAATATCTTCAGCCGACAAGGGTCATATTCACCTGCAAAAGCCCTTGTAGTTTGCTGAATCTGTCTTCCCCTCTCTCTTTAAAGATGACTGGGCTGACCTGCAACGCGTGCCATAAAGAATTCGAAGATGAAAACGATCAGAAGCTTCATTACAAGTCTGAATGGCACCGTTCAATCTCAGACTCAAGATTGCAGCGGTTCCGGGAGTAACAGAAGCTCTTTTCTTAGCCAGACAATCTACAATCGCTGAAGAGAAGAGTAAACTGAAAGGCCCACCTATGTTGTACACATGTTTAATGTATTTGACGAAAAACCCTTGTAATCATCAACGAGAAATCAGTCTTTTGTCAAAGGGAGTTTTTCGTGAGTGGGTTTTTCGTGGGGGGTTGTTTTTTCATGGGGGGTTGTTTGAAAGAGGGGGTTTTTCGTCGATCCTGATATGAAGAAACCCTAAAGTTTCTTAACAGCCGCCACACCCCCTTCAAGAACACAGCCACTTTTCATTCCCAGATTAGACGAAAATCACTTCAAAAATGATATTTGATGATGAAAACTTGATTATTTAGGTGTAAAACATAAAACCTAACCCACTGGTGAGTTCCGTTTCAGCTCAGATCCGCATATACAGTCCAGATCTGGGTTTTCTTCATGTTTCCCCATTTTTACATCTTGAACATAAATAACCAAAATCACAGATCTAGAGCACATGTGATTTAGCAAACGGTTAAATTTACTAAGTCGGGTACCATGGCTCTGATACCAATTGTAGGACCGTGTTTCGGGACCAAAACCGTGATTAGTGAGTGAGAATAGTTCAAGACGGGAGAAATTAGATATGGATAAACAAAACTTCTTTGTATTAATTGGTAGCATAACATTACAAATCGGCCAGATTACAAGATAACCGAACTAATACCAAAGGAGTAAACATCCGGGGAGAGACCAAGTGGTGATCTCTCCCCCAAACACTAAAGCTCACAGTGAACTCTCTCAAATGAGTTCACCCTCTTTCACTCTCTTGTTTGCAAATGAACAAGGGGTTGGTATTTATACCCACACCCACTTGTCTAGCTAACACACACGGTCAAACACATAACCCTCTTGTTTGACCACTTCAAACGGGCGGGTCAATACACATTCGTTTGACCGTTTCACTAACTATTACATATTCAGCATAAAATAAATCTAATCTATTCGACAAGCATTGGACACAAAATCTGCATCAACAATAAAAACTTGGTGGAATCTTGAATCCACCAAGCTCACAACTTATCCTATAATTGTGGGTTTGTGTTGAGATGATTACCACCAAGTTATGAGTTCAAAAACTCTTTATATTTCAGTTTATACATAACATAATCAAGTGATGAAAACAAGCATAAGTCATCATCTTTCATATGATGAACTTGTGACTTGTGAAGTGTGAACAATGGGAGCTTAGGCTTTCCAACACTAGTTCCACTCCTTCATTTATGAGCTTTGTGTATAAACACTCAAGTGATTTACTAGTATCGAAGTAACTTAGCCCCGTCTAGCCTCCATCACTTAGTTAATTCTTTTCATGATGTATTGGCACACCCGGTTTAGAGACTTACTTGGTCACTTGAGCTTGCACTAGTTAGATTTATTTCTTGTAAATTCACGACCCTCCGAATCATCCTCGTGATGATTTCGTGTAGTGGTGAATCATATAAAGAGGTTTTAACCTCCATGCTTGACTTACATGATACTACATGTTATCTATGATTAGACTTAGTTTAGGTTATTATTTTTATAACTATATAAATGTATAAATCTATATAAAACAAGGCTGAATTTGTGATGATAATCAACCTATGATTAACCATCATAAACGTAGGCTGTTATATCTATGATCTAAGATTCTCGTTGATGATTCTAATGGGCAATTTGGGACCCATGAAACCACATACAAAATAGTGTCAAAACGAGTACTTAGAACTAGATAATACTTTCGCAAATACATACTTTTTGTACTATAATTTCTAAATCCAAATCTAGCCACTCCATAAACATCATATAACCATACCATTTATTCTTATTCATAAACAACTCGTCGCTCACGGATAATCGGAAGGCTTGGCAATATTGTGAGTATACATTACGCTTTTTACTTTTTACACTTTAGGTGCAATACGTTTATACTATTAGAACACACACAATCACTTATACTTTATGTTTAAATCACAAACAAACAATCGAACATATAATACGTTATGCTTGAGTTCGTATACATTGGAACATTCTTATGTGATAAACTTGTCATTAACTTCGTATGAGCCTCCCCTTAACATGTATAGCGATATAGGAGTAACGCACCGCCCATAGTCTTGTGGTCATGTTAAGTCTTTTAAACTTGCGGTAATCAGAGGATTAACTTGTAAATCGCATGCCAGTTCATACATTAATCTTGATAACTAGGTTTGCCATATGGATTGTCCATTTTTATACTTATATGATAGTACTCAATCTTGTATACTCGCCAATACTTTTGTATTGAACTATACTTTAAAACATGTTGCAGGTTTATGATGATGTTGATGATGCACATAACTTAGTAGGATGCCTAGAAACACATTTAAACTTTAATACTTGTTCTATTGTAATTCATTTGTTTCAACTTGTTGTATTTTATTTCAAACAATGTAATTTGATTCTTTTAGCAATGAAATAAAATTTATCAATAAATACTTGTCACATTAGTGTTATGAAATCTCTTGCAATCTCGTTTTCGTCTCACTTTGATGTTTTCGCCATCGGTTGGGTGTGACACAGGTGATGCTTATCGGCTCATAAAAGTATGAAAATAACTAACAATATCAAGTGTATTTTAAAATTTTTAAACTCTACATTTAGAAAAATCTAAAAACACATGCTTAATAATACATTTTATACTAAACGGGAAGGTAACGTAGCAAATGGGGCAACCAATCAAGACCTTTCATTTGGCCATGGTTGAGGCTGCTACTACTGCCACTTTGTTCATCCTCCTCGGAATTCGGCTGCTATTGTGGTGGTGTTGCTTAAACTGGTGGGATGGTGCAACTGAAGATCTCTTGGATGAAAATGAGGTAGATGACGACCATGAGCAGTTACTGGATCCATCTTGAAGGATTCTTGATCAAACACACTTACAAGAACCCTAAATCTTGGCAAGTGTTTTAGGGTTTCTTCTGTTGCTAATCTTCACCAATAAAAGCCAATCAAATTTTTAGCTGAATCTTTCATATTTGTCACTTCTTTATGCTAATATTCACCAATACAATTGCAATTGTCTTAAGAGACTCTGTTGGATTTAAGGAACTGACGCTGACACAACTTCATGACAAACTCCTCACATTTGAGAAAAATCTAGATAAAAAACAGAAGTTGATGTCATCTGGGAAAATTGTTGATGATTACTCCTATAGTAACACAACTTTAATGAGTCATGATGAATCTTTACTAACCAATAATGAGAGTGATCAGAGTTATGATTAATGTGCTGACATAACTACTTGATTTAACTCATAATATAACTCATCATTAGTTGGAAACCAAAAGTTTGCACTTACGATGATGATCAGCAACCCATGGATCCAATTGACCAATAAGAATTTGACCTTCTAGACCAACTTGCATTGTTAAGTATCAAGTCAAACAAAGTTTATAATAAAACTAGTAGAAGGTTTCCTGGTTTGGAGGGTAAGGGTAAATTTGAGAAGGACAAATCCAAGGTTAAGTGTTACAAGTGTCATAGACTAGGACACTTTGCCAGATAATGTAGAAATCCCACTCAGAATACTTCACCCTATGTACATATCCAAGTTCAACAAATCAATTTAAACCACAACACTTATATCAAAATTCTTCCCAAAATACCATTAATCCAAACACTCAGGCTACAACTCATTTTTTCTCATACTTCTTTATCAATACCTGTCCAGTATGCTCACACACCTGCTCAAAATTAATACTCTCAAGTCTTAATGTCACATGTTCCCATACATGCTTCCATACCTGCACAAACTGCATCACATGCACAAGTACCAATAGTTTCCCAAACTATTTGTCGTCCTGCACCAGACTCAAGTCATCAAAGCCTTTTCACTCAAAACTTTGTAGACTGGAGCAGTATGTTTGTGGATATTCTAAACAATCTTATTATGTTTGCTATAGATATTAAACAACATGCATCCACTAATGAAAAAATTATTCCTAAGGAGCCCACTTTAAAAGAAAAACTCATTTATAAGGTACCAAGCAGAACTGCTGATAAATCTTTGGAGACTATGTCTGCTAATATGCCATTAGTTTCTACAAATGAGATAATTAAAAAAGGATTATCTCACTTTGATAGCTTGTGGTATCTTGTGGATGGTCTAGACATATGACTGGTTATAAGAACCTACTCTCTCATTTTAGAGGCCATGGACGATCAGACACATCATTTGGGAATGACTCTAAAGGAAAAATATTAGGGTCTGGTGAAGTGAATGTTGGAAGCTAAAATTTGAAAATCTCTACCTTGTTGATAATTTGAAGTTCAACCTCCCGAATGTATCATAGATGTGCGATAAATGGTATGGCACATTTTTTACTAAAAGTCTTGTAAAATTGTTAGCCTGGAACTAATGAATAAGATTGAACATTTAATTCCAAATGATGCTCAACTTATGGCCAAAAGAAATGGAAATGTGTATGTGGTTGATATGCTAAAATATAATCCTATGCCATAGAGTGTAGGTCTATTTTCTCGGGCATCTGCCAAAGAAACTGAATTGTGGCATAGGAGGTTAGGTCATATCAATTTGGAAACAATCAATGATGTATCCAATCAAGGTCTTGTGAGAGGATTTCCTAAGAAAGAGTTTAAATGTGACCATTACTACATCTTTTGTCTTAAAGGAAAACAACATAAAGTCTCCTACAACTCCATTGAAGAATCCAGAACTACTAGAGGTCTTCAGATGCTTCATCTTTATTTGTTTGGCCATGTTAAGATTATGAGTCTTACCAAGAAAAGGAATTGTCTAGTCATTGCTGATTACTCAAGATTACCTAGACTTATTTCTTACGCTTCAAAGATAAAACTGTTGAAATCATAAAGAACTTCGCTGTTATGGTAGAAAAGTAATATGATCTACCTATTAAAATACTCAGAAGTGACAATGGAACTGAATTGAGAGATCATGCACTCGACTCATTCTGTGAATCCAAAGGGACTGTGAGACAATATAGTGTGCCCCGGTTACCCTAATAGAATCATGTGGTAGAAAGAAAGAATAGAACTCTTATTGAAGCTGCAAGATCTATGTTAGCTGACTCTGGTCTGCCACTTTCTCTTTTACCAGAAGCAGTAAATATTGCAGGTTATGTGTAAAACAGGGTTCTCGTTAATCAAAGACATCAAAAGACTGAATATGAAGTACTTTTCAAAATCAAGCCATTAATATCATCCATCAAAAGACTCCATATCAAAATTTGCAGCTAAGGTAGATTGTGGTTACTTTATTAGATATTCTTCAACTGCAAAAGCCTACAGATAGTTCAACTCTAAAACAAAGGTGAGTGAATAAACATTAATTGTGAAGTTCAAGGAAATGTTTACACTTAAAATACCTGCTAATCTAGCTGAATTATTTGATCAAGAAATCTTAAAGTATGAACCAAGAATTGATCTAGTAGTTTCTAGTGACAATTAAATTGCTGGTGCTGCATAGGAAGATTATAGAAAAGATGTCTTTATACAACAATTTTCACCAGTAAATAATAAAGACTAAACTGTTGAAGTGAATTTTGACCTTGGAACAGTGGTTCCAGCACTTGTTGAAGGTTCATAGGATCACTCTCCTACCAGTTATTCTGAGACACAAACTACTGGATTTTCAAAAAAAGTAGACACCACATTTATTGAACCTTTGGGTCCAATTCATCCGCAACCTCAGTATTCTGACTCACCTGATGCTTGTTCAAATAACCAATCTAAACCCAGTTCTTCAAACAGTATCAGCAATATTATTCCTTATGTTGGAGGGCATCCATTTTTAAAATTTTATCCTCTAGAACAATTGAAGGTGACATGAGTAAGGTGTTCTCACAAGAAGCCAAACAACAAACATCTGCTTATCTGTTGGGTCTCTATCAATGTTTGGGCCCCTAAAATACCAAGATACCTTAAAAGACAACAGTTGGGTGGAATCTATGCAACAAGAACTACCCCAGTTTAAAAGACAAGAAGTTCGGCAACTTGTACCACTACATGAAGGTAAATACCCTATTGGAACCAAATGAGTATTCAAGAACAAAACCGATGAAAGGGGTATTGGTGTGTGCAAAATGCAACATATAAATTGCATCAAATGTGGCATAAAACTAACCCTTTTTTAGTACTAATGTTGGAAAAAGTATGTTTTTGTCTTCCTTTTGTATTTTCAAGATTAAATGAGCTCAAATGAACAAAAGAAGCAAAAATGCAGCTAAATCTAACATAAATACAAGTAAAGGGATAAACGTGGCATGCCCGACCCCTTAACAGCATCCTCCCAAGCAAAAAAAAGAGAACAGAATGCTGAATACGCCCCATGCTCAATGAGCACGGGGGCGTGCCCAAGTGTCTGCAGAAAAGACAAAGTTGTAGAAGCTTCTATCACCCACCACGGGGGGGGGGGGGGGGGGGTGGGTGTCCAATGGACACGGGGCTGTGGTCAACTCTAAGATTCGCAGAATCTAGGAAAATCTTGATAGTACAGATACGCTTTTGCACACGTGGTCGTGCCCAGCGGACACGGGGGCGTGGTCAACTAATGCAGACAAACTGCAATTAATGAAGAAAGAGAAGATGGGTGGACACGGGGCCGTGTCCGGGCTTCTGTGCAAGCTATAAATAGGGGTGCTTGGCTCATTTGCAAACCATCCCTTGGCACACCACCTCTCTCACACTTCAACCACCCACCACCACCATCACAACCCACATCCACCACCATTATCCATCATCCATCATAGAGTGTGAGTAGTCTCGGGATCCAAGATTGATCGTAAGAGTTCTTGACAATCAAAGGCCATGTTTGCCTATGTATCTTACATCACTTGGTGAAGACAAGTGTTTAGTGTAATACTTTTATTTTTAATATTTTCCCACTTTTTATTTGGTTATGTATTAATGACTTTAATAACTAGTTTCTTATGTTGAAGGTGAATCTTCCTTATCATTTGTCCGTGGTGTCTTGGACTATTTTATTGTCTATATAAAATAAAAGATTTTCACCATTCATATCTCCACGGTCTATATGGAGATATGTTGGCTACCTGGTCGGGGGTTAAGGGAATGGTTTGGTAAGAGTCTAGCCTTGTTCAGTGTATAGATCCTGCAAGGACCTGGGTCAACTTTAGTAGGACCTCCTTCAATACCCACTGGTATTGGATGGCGGGGGTCCGAACTCCTTGACCCCCTCATATGTAAACTACTATTAAAACTTTAACCCGGCTACTTAGGATTGTATCCCTGCTGACTCAAACTACTTAGCCGAGGGTAATGTCACCTTCAAAAGAGGGGCCTACCACATTATGCATTAATAACTTAATTAATTATCTTTCAATAATCCAACCCTTTAGGATTGTATCCTTGCTGACTCAAACTACTGGGTTGAGGGTAACGTCACCTTCAAAAGAGGGGCCTACTACTATAACTAAGATAATCTCTTAAAAAGTGCAAAAGTGCGGAAATAATCAAAGGTTACACTAAATGTGATTCGGATCCAAGTGATTCATCTTGTCTATCTGTTTTTATTTTAATTTTTATTTTCAGCATTTTTTAGTTTTTATTTTCTAGTTTAAAACTTTTTCTAAACTTTTGATTTGATTAGACGTTGAGGATAAACGGTACTAAAAGCTCTTGTGTCCTTGGACGACCTCGGTATCTTGCCAACACTATACTATGCTCACGATGGGTGCACCTGCCCATGTGTGTGTTTGGTGTTAGTAAAATATCGTGTTTTATAAATTTAAAAGTTGACTAACGTGTAAAAAGGGCTAAAAATGTACATAAAAACCTATACCACCACACGCACACCAAGTTTTTGGCGCCGTTGCCGGGGACACAAGGATTTTAAGAAAGTTAGAAATCAACGGCCTAATCCGTTTTTATCTTATTTTTCTGTTTTTTTTTTAGGATTTTTATAAATTTTTCAGTTTCTGCAGAGCTCAGCACGGGCCGTGCCTGGTCGGACATGGGCCGTGCCCAGGATTGTTACTGGCAGTTTTTATTTTCTGAGTTACAGAGAGTTGAGCACGGGGCCGTGTCGGTGCAACACGGGGCCGTGTCGAGCTCTCCAGTAATAGGGATCCGGAAAACAATTACTGTATCTTCGACCACAGGCCGTGTTCACCTGAACACGGGGCCGTGGTGAAACTTCTAACCAACGTTATTTTTTGTTTTTATTGCAGGGCTTGGAACCCAGGCGCCACATCTGAACTTTCCACGCAGTGTATGAGCTCCAGTTCCAGTAGAGACATAAAAGAATCTCTAGACGAACCCGAACGCTTTCTAAGAAAAAGACTTAAAGCTAAAAACCAAGAGAAAGTTTTGGGGGACCTACTTCCAATGGCAGACCAACGTACCCTCATGGATTACCTACGTCCCACAGTAGGTAATCTCGGTGCCGCTATCAATGCACCAAATGTCGAAGCCAACAACTTCGAACTTCGGCCGCATTTGATACAAATGCTTCAAAACTCCACAACCTTCCATGGGCTTGCGGACGAGGATCCCCATCTACATATTACTAACTTCTTAGAAATATGTGATACCTTTCGGATCAATGGAGCATCAAATGACGCCATCCGCCTTCGCATGTTCCCATTTTCACTAAAAGACCGAGCGAAGGCTTGGCTAAATACCCTCCCAGTTGGCTCGGTAAACACCTGGGATGAACTAGCCCAAAAGTTTCTATATAAGTATTTCCCTCCTGCTAAAACGGCTAAATTAATGACTGAAATTAACACATATTCACAAGAGGATGGGGAATCCTTATATGAAACTTGGGAAAAGTTCAAGGAGCTACTAAGAAAGTGTCCTCATCACGGTCTTGCGGTATGGCAACAAGTATCCACTTTATATAATGGGTTATTGCCACACACAAGACAAACACTCGACTCTAGCTCCGGGGGACTTTTAGGTAATCGCCGCCCATATGAAATTTATAATCAAATTGAGGAAATTGCTCAAACCAATTTTCAATGGCACACTCCCCGAGGCACAAAATCTATTGCCCCGGGCGCCCATAAGGTTGATGAAAGCACTTCCTTGCAAGCCCAAATCGAAGCCCTATCTTCAAAAATCAAAAACTTAGAAATGGCAAAAACGGCTTCGGTTATGGTGTAACATCTGTGCTTGTAATCATTGTGAACAGTTCTATTATCAATAAAACAATGTTATTTGATCCCAATGTTTGTTTGGTTGTGTTTTACATTTTTCATGTTTTGACTTTTATTCAATTTCAAACTCTATATCGCTTTCTGGAGAGTTATACGCAAACTGGTGCGTAAACGTAATCAGTTTAATGCGAAAAATACTCCGGAACATCAACATATACTTAACATACCTTAAATAACCTTTACATAACTTAGAAATAAGTTTTGAAGGCTTTGGTATGGCAAAAATAAGTTAATTCGCTTATAGGGACTAAACTTGACAAACTACGAAAGTATGCCAATTTGAACTGTAACGAACATTCCGGAACATGACCATAAGTTAAACACACCTTAAATATCCTTTATATAGCTTAGAAATAGGCTTTGAGGGGTTCGGTGTGCTAAAATAAACTTTTGGGTCATTCAGGGACTAAAAGCGTCAAAAAGTGCACAAGTTTGCATTTTCGTGCATAACTTACGTTCTGAATACTTCCGGACATCCAAAAATTTATGTAAGCACTAAAATAATTTATTTTAGTGTTTGGCACGAGAAAAATCCATTCGTCACGCCATTTGGATCGTTTTTCGCGCTTGTGCGCATTCCGTCGTAATTAAGAGAACATCGCGATCGTACGACCAAACGAACCAACATCCAACATATTTTTGAGCATGCTTCATGTCCACAATGTTTAGGCATCATTTTAGGGCCTTTAAGTTGGCTTAACGGGCCTTAAACATGTCGAAAATGGCCTTAAATCACAACAGGGACCTAAACTGTCATTTCTGAAAGTTGTTTCTGATCACAACACCCAGGCGGCCCGCGTAAGCCCAGGGTGATCCTTTACGCGGCCCGCATCAGGCTCCCAGACCAGATTCAATGTATTAACAGCCTGTTAACAGCCTTTCAAACAACCCAAAGGCCAAGGACACATGTCAAACTCTTGTGGTGGGGGCAAAATGAGCTACCACAACATTCCGACAAGTGTACGGGTGAGATCAAGGCACGTTATCCAAGAAATGATCCTAACGGTGAACCGAAATCTATAAATACCTATCCATCCCTATTTCAAAACCCACAAGAATCTGATTTGAGAAGCTCTAATTTAAAACCATTATTTCATACCTGAGCTACTTGAGTCAAGATTAGCATTCGGGGACCCTTTGTAAGTATTCCTTCGTTCTTTTATTGCTTTTCGAGTCCGAAAGTCAAACTTTGTTTGACTTTCTACATTGACCAGTTTATGGTCAATACGAAGTTCGTTTGAACTTCGCAACGTGAGCGTAATCACGATGGTTATAGTCCCTTGTAACTATGCCTACTGATTACCACGTTGTATAGGGTCGTAAGGTAAGCAATCTAAACAATCGCTTATACTTTCGAACCCGACCCATTTGGTCGATCATTAGGATCCGACCAAACACATTAGGTGACCATAGTATATAGGGAATAACCTTCCGAGGTTATACCTTGTTGTCGCTTCGTTTAAGTAGTTGTATGATAGGTAGTTTATATGCCTTAGGCAAATTACCAAAATACCCCTTTGATGCCAAAATTCATTTTAAACATATGTAACATAACCGATGACCTCTAAACTGATTTATCAACAATGTTAAACATGTTAAGGCATATTTTACTTGTCATAGGGCTAGTTAGGCGTTCCGAACACGTTTCACGGAAACGACGCGTTAAAGTAGCATAAGCTACCTAAACGGGTCGTAATGGGTCGTAAGCACTTAGGCTAGGTTTCATTTAGTATGTAGGCTTTGTTAAACCATACTACATGAGTTCCCATACTCATTTGGTTTACGAGCCCTCATTCTATCCGATCCTCCGATATAGGTCCGGTTTATTAACATAGTTACCTATATTAGGTGCCGTTTGATTCCGTGATCTCTAGCATTGCTTGGTGGTTATCTTAGGACTTCTGAGCAATCTCAAGTGAGTACATAGAACCCCCTCTTTTAAATGTTTTCAAGGTGTTTATGTGAGTACATAGAACCCCCATCTTTTACTGTTTTCCAAACTGTTTTGGGGTGAAACACATGTGCCTACTTGTTACTTTCATGCTTTCCTGTTTTCACATCATATACCTGCTATGTTTGTTAGTACATTATAGTACATGATTTCATTACATTTCATGCTATGTATGCCCATTGTGTGCGTACTTAGTACATCGTTTTACATTACATTTCATGCTATGTATGTCCATTGTGTGCATACTTAGTACATTGTTTTACATTACATTTCTGCTATGTATGTTGACTGATAGCATGCTAGCACATTGATTTACATGACTTTTCTGCTTTGTATGTTAACTTAGCATACTTAGTACATTGTTTTCATATGACATGTATACAATTGCTATAACATTTGGTTTGCACAAACGAGACTATTATACGTTCATTAACATTAGCTACGCCGCTCGGTAGTAAGTACTGGTACCATAGGACTTGACAAATCCCATTCCTGACATCCCGGGTTTGTTTGGATGTAAGGAATGACTGAATCCGAAAACATTTCTTTTGATAACCTTGACTGAAAGGGTTATCCGACTGTCTCAAGACTTGAATGTATGCGTTAACTTACCACATAAATGTTTGTATCAATGTAACATGCATTACTTTGCAAAACATAACTTTTTGATATATTCAAAATACTTTGTTTTGTACATTTCTACATTTGGATTATGTGACAATACGTTACTAACAATACATAACATTTGTTACACATTACTTGACTACATTTGGACTTTTTAACATTTGACATGGCTTATACAAGGACTTTTTGACAATTGGTTTAAACATAGACTTTAGACATTGGTGGTTTGCTTAAGTGACTTAAGTAACGAGATGTGAGTAATATGATACAAGCATGGTGGATACGCCGCTGGTATTTCCTATATATAAGTGCTTGTATTATATTACATATCATAGCGTTATTTAAATCATTCAATTTGGACTTATACATTTTACACAAGTAACACGATTTTCACAAGACTTTGGTTTACAAACAATTTACTTTATACAACTCATTTTACTTGGTTATACATTTAACCATACATTATTCTTTTATTTATACATATCATTTGATCTTATCGCTTTTTAAATGACTTACAAAACAAAACAATTTACAAGGTTCATGACTGACTTTTACTAAACAACTTTTTCTTAAACTTAAGTCATGAATCCTATTTTCACAAAACCTATGTATCTCACAGACATTTTTATGCTGACGTACCTATTTTCACATGTGTTTTCAGGAGCTTTTGCGTAGGACGATGATCGTGACACTAGGGCGGACCGGTGCCTTAGAGACTTAAAATGAAGATAGACTTAGTTTAATTATGTTATAAACTCTTTGATTCCTGTTTAAAACAATGTAACTCTTATGTTGATAAATAAAATACAACTTTGTATGCCATGGTTATGAAACAATTAATTCTGTTACAACACTCCCCGATGTTTTCCGCCACGTTTTGTATGTTTTACGTGGTCGGGGTGTGACAGAAGAGTTGGTATCAGAGCCAATGGTTATAGGGAATTAGGTTATTAGTAATTCTTTGACCTAGACTATAACCTTTCTAGGACCCTAACACAAGTTATCTTGTGTTTAGATCTTAAAACATGCACATCACCTATCCTTAGGTGATTATCAAAACAAAAACCAAATTTTTCCGAAATGATTTTTGAAAAACAATCTTCTGTTTTTGAATAATTTATTACAAGGTTTTGAACCCTCTATTGTAAGGTTTTGAACCCTCTGTTATAAGGTTCTGAACCCCTTTGAGTTTTCAAAATCTCGTCAAGGTTTTGGGTTTTAAATAATGTGAACACGTGCAAACTGGAAGAGTGAATGCCTGTACCCTGGGTTTTCTGTCTAAGGCTAGAGTGTTCATACAAATCCACATAATCGGACCAGTCACTCTTACCTGGGAACTCTTGGGGTGAGTGTTCACTTATAGGCAAGCATGTCTTCGCGATACATTATTTTTGACCCATTTACTTTGATTAGTCACTATGTGTCGTTTGTTTGCTTTGTGATGCGAACAAATTACCACCATCTTTGCTGTTGTGAATTTTTGTTTCATCTCATTCTTTTCATCCAATCATCTCACTCGTTTCCTTTCATGTTTCCTCTTTTAGAATGCCTCCTCGACGCGAAAACCAGATAGCGACTGCCAAACTGGCAGAAATTATTGCGCAGCAGATGGCTGCTCAATTCCCAAACCTCTTTGTTCAATGGAACCAAGCCAACAACAACAACAATGCTCCATGCAAATTCAAGGATTTTAACTCGGCTAAACCACTCAAGTTTAGTGGTTCTGAGGGAGCGACTAGGCTTCTTCAATGGTTCGAGAGCATTGAGAATACTTTCTGCCACGTGCAGTGTCCTGACAATCGCAAGGTCGAGTTTTCTTCGAGTGTGTTTCAGAAGAGGGATCTCACATGGTGGAACGGGGTAATGAGAGACCGTGGTGCAGAAGTTGCTCTAGCACAAACTTGGGCTGAACTTAGGGCCCTTATGATGAGGGAGTTCTGTCCTCGTCATGAACAGCGAGCTTTGGAGAAAGAGTTTGATGACTTGAAACAAGACAGTGGCGAGCACAGGGCGTATACTGACAGGTTTGAGGAGTTGAGTCTGCTTTGCCCAACAATGGTTACCCCACTCGACAAGGCTATCGAAAGATACATCGACGGCCTACCTGACTCAGTGCAAGACATCATTCCTGGTAGTAACCCTGCCACACTCCGTCAGGCGATCGATTTAGCAGCGACATTGACTGAGTCGCAGGTTCGAAAGGGGAAGCTGCATAAAAAGGGTGACAAGGGTAAGAAGCGGGCGTCTGACAAGGGGGATAGCAAGAAAGGTCAAAACAAGAATGGAAAGAATTCTGGTTCCTCAAAGGGTTCTAGGAAGCGAAAGGCTTCCCAAAACTATGTCGTTACTGCACAGGCCCAAGCTGCACCAAATCAGCCTACGCAACCACTAGCCAAGAAGCCATATCTTGGCAATGCACCTTTGTGCAACAGGTGTAACGGCCATCACCTACCACGTCTCCAATGTCGTCATTGCACTAACTGTGGGAAAATTGGTCATCTTGCCGCTGCTTGTCGTATCCCTGTTAACCAGAATCAGGCAGTTCAGAACCAAGCCCAACAAGTTGCTCAGCCTCTTGCTCAGCAACAAGGTCAAGCTGCATGACCTCATTTTCCTCCTGGTTCGTGCTACAATTGTGGGGATCTGACCCACTACAGAAACCGGTGCCCAAGGCTAGCCAACCAGAATTAGAATCCAAATCAGAATCAGGCTCAGGCTCGAGGTCGAGTGTTCAACATGAATGCGCAAGAGGCACAAGCAGACAATGAAGTGGTGAACGGTACGTTCTTTATTAATAATCAGCCTGCATCTGTTCTCTTTGATTCGGGTGCCGATAAGTGTTTTGTGTCTTTATCTTTTGAGCCATTGCTTCGCGTGTCTAGAACGAAACTAGGTAAACCTTTGACAGTAGAGGTTGCTAGTGGTGAACCCATTATTCTTGATTCTGTTCTTCACAACTGCTAGTTGAACCTTAACGACCATCTTTTTCCTATCGACCTCACGCCTATGCAACTTGGAAGCTTCGATGTTATTGTGGGTATGGATTGGTTATCCAAGCATCACGCAGAGGTAGTTTGTTTTGAGAAGATTGTTCGTGTGCCGCTTTCGACAGGCGAGATCCTACAGGTTCGTGGTGAGAAACCTGCCGGTGGTCTCAAACTCATGTCTTGTTTTAAAGCTCGAAAGTATATGCGAAAGAATTATGTGGCCTTTTTGGCACATGTTGTAGCAGATAAGGGCAAAGGTAAATCTATTCAGGATATTCCTATTGTTCGGGATTATTCTGAAGTATTCCCTGAAGAGTTACCTGGTCTACCTCCAGCAAGCCAAGTCGAGTTCCGTATTGATCTCGTACCTGGTGCAAACCCCATTGTCAGAGCTCCATATCGTCTTGCACCGTCTGAGATGCAAGAGTTGTCTAAGCAGCTTCAGGAGCTCTCTGACAAAGGTTTTATCCGTCCTAGCTTTTCACCCTGGGGTGCTCCCGTTCTTTTTGTCAAGAAGAAGGATGGATCTTTTAGGATGTGTATCGATTATCGTGAGCTTAACAAGCTTACCATCAAGAATCGATATCCCCTACCTCGCATTGATGATCTCTTTGATCAGTTACAAGGTGCTTCTTATTTTTCGAAGATTAATCTGCGATCTGGATATCATCAACTTCGTGTGCATGAAGAAGACATTCCCAAGACAGCGTTCCGCACTAGTTATGGGCATTATGAGTTCACAGTCATGCCATTCGGTTTGACTAATGCTCCTGCTGTTTTCATGGACTTAATGAATAGGGTCTGCAAGCCTTATTTGGATCAGTTCGTCATTGTTTTTATTGACGACATCTTGATTTATTCTAAGACGCGAGCTGATCACGAGCAACATCTTCGTCTTACTCTGGAACTCCTAAAGAAAGAGCAACTTTTCGCCAAATTCTCCAAGTGTGAATTCTGGCTTAAAGAAGTTCAATTCTTAGGACATATTGTCAACGAACAAGGTATTCATGTAGATCCCTCCAAGATCAGTGCGATCAGGGATTGGGATACGCCTACTACTCCTACTAAAGTTCGTTCTTTTCTTGGACTTGCGGGTTATTACCGCCGCTTCATTGAGAACTTCTCAAAGATTGCAGTTCCTCTAACTGCTCTAACTCAGAAGAACAAGCCCTTTGATTGGGGATTCAAACAAGAGGAAGCTTTTCAAAACTTGAAGCAGAAGCTTTGTGACGCGCCTGTTCTGACTTTGCCTGAGGGCAATGATGATTTCGTCGTTTATTGCGATGCATCTAAATTAGGACTTGGCTGTGTTCTGATGCAAAGGAACAAAGTCATAGCATATGCATCGAGGCAGTTGAAGATACATGAGAAAAACTACACCACTCATGATCTTGAGTTAGGTGTAGTTGTCTTCGCTCTTAAGATTTGGAGACACTATTTGTACGGAACAAAATGTGTGGTTTTCACGGACCACAAAAGTCTTCAGCATATCTTCAATCAGAAAGAACTCAACATGAGGCAACGACGTTGGGTCGAGCTTCTAAACGACTATGACTGCGAAATTCGCTACCATCCTGGTAAGGCGAATGTCGTAGCCGATGCATTGAGTCGTAAGGAACGTACTAAGCTTCATTGTGTTCGTGTTCAATCTGTTATTCAAGCTCGATCCGATATCCAAGCACGCATTTCTTAGGCTCAACAATCTTGTGTTTCACAAGGTATAATGGATAAGGAATTTCCCTATCACATAACACCTGATTTGGAACTGAAGGACAATCGATCCTATTACTTCATGGACCGTTTGTGGGTCCCAAGCCAAGATAACCTTCGCACCTTGCTTATGGATGAAGCCCATAAGTCTCGTTATTCTGTTCATCCTGGCTCAGATAAGACGTATAAGGATCTTCGTATTCAGTATTGGTGGCCTGGTATGAAGAAAGACATTGCCTTATATGTATCAAAATGCCTTACTTGTCTTAAGGTTAAGGCTGAACATCAACGTCCTTCTAGTTTATTGGTGCAACCAGAGATCCCAGTTTGGAAATGGGAAAACATTACTATGGATCTCATTACTAAACTTCCGCGCACAAAGAAAGGTCATGATGCCATTTGGGTAGTTGTTGATCGTCTTACTAAGTCAGCACATTTCTTGCCAATCCGTGAGGATTTTCCTGTGACAAACTTGCTAAAATCTATGTGGATGAAATTGTAGCTCGACATGGTGTTCCTTTGAACATCATTTACGCTCGTTTCACTTCTCATTTTTGGAGAACCATGCAAACTGCTATGGGGACCCAACTTAACCTGAGCATAGCTTATCATCCGCAAATGGATGGTCAATCTGAAAGAACAATCCAGACTCTGGAGGATATGCTTAGAGCTTGTGTGATCGACTTTGGTGGTAGTTGGGATTCACATCTTCCGTTGATTGAATTCTCCTACAACAACAGTTATCACACCAGCATCAAAATGGCTCCTTTCGAGGCTCTCTATGGTCGAAAATGTCGTTCACCAGTCTGCTGGAATGAGATCGGCGAGGCTCAACTTACTGGACCTGCCCTCATTTTAGAGACAACTGACAAGATTAAGAAAGTTTAGATCGCGTTGGTAGTCATCACAATGGAGGATTTCATAGATGAGCCAAACGGGTCGAATAATCAAATAAAGCATGAGTATTGCTTCGTAATATGATTGATTATCTTTGTTTATTGATTGATAATTGACATATTAAATTGTAAGAATTTAGTATTTTGGGTTGTTAAAATGAAAGATCCGAGAGAATTTTTTGGGCCAAACCAACAAATCAGTCAAAACTTATATGTGCAGAGCCTACCGTAAATTACGGTATGTACCGTAATTTACGGTAGAGGTCAGAAAGCTACGGTGGTTTACCCCTGTGTTACAGTGGAACCAGGATTTTCCAGAAGCTACCATAACTTACGGTATCTACCGTAAGTTACGGTAGAGCTTTAGAATTTGTGACAAATTTTGTATTTCTTTGTTGAATCGAATCCGTTTTAGACGTAGTTTCGAATATGTATTATTTCTAAGTATTCTAATACTAATGTTTAATGAAAACATTTCAGTTTTTAGGTATCCAAGGATTATGGATGACGGTCATGCAAGATTTTGAAGAACCGAACAACTTTTGAAGCTTCCGCGTTGATTTACTTTGTTTAGAAAATGTTTATGATGTAACTAGTTTGCAAAACAACTTATGAATGTTTGAATTAGTCGGTAGTTGACTAATGTTTGTTACCTTAAAACTTTGTTTTTGGAACTTATGTTTTAAATGGGTCATCTCTTATATAAATCTTTTGAATTATTATTAAATTCGAGTAGTATTAGATGGGTGTTACAAGTTGGTAATCAGAGCTTTAGGTTGTCAACAAAGTGTTCGGTTCAAGCTTGATCGATCGTCCGGTAAGAATTAACTTATTATTTTAACAAATTGTGTCTTATATAAGAATGAGAAAGGAATTGATGTGCATGGGAAGAGTGTGTTAACACACTCAAACCCGGAAAGTGCATTAAATATGAACGGCTAAAGCAAGTTGAGAACTTGGCTAAACCGAAACAAATGAAGCAATGTTATGAATGAAATGTTTAACGTTTAAATGTAAACATTTCAGTTTCAAGATGTCTGATGGAAACGATGACAATCCGGTGCAAATAAGCACCGAACAAATGAAAGAGATAATTGCCGAAGAAGTAGGGAAGGCAATTGAAGGAAGTCTATCCGGGTTTATAGACAAAATTCAAAACACGTTGTTGTCGCTTGTTGAAGAGCGAGTCAAAAGGTTGGAAGATAGCGTCAACCATATAAAAGGAAAATCGGGAGAACGCAAGGGGTGTTCGTACAAGGAATTCATGGCGTGTAAACCGCCAATTTATAACGGGGAGGTTGACCCGATAATATGCCAAAGATGGTTAAGTGATGTCGAAGGGGTGTTTGAACGGACCCATTGTGAAGTAGGCGACTTTGTTGCTTACGGAACGGGTCAATTGAGGGGCCAAGCCAAGGATTGGTAGGACAACAAAAAGAAGGAAATAGGAGCCGAAGCGGAAAGGGTCATGACTTGGGATGAGTTTAAGGTGCCATTCCTTAAACATCATAGTCCTAAAGCGGTTATCAACAAGATTAAAGAAGAATTCATCCAGTTAAGGCAAAAGGGTGAAACAATTGATAAGATCACGGGCATCTTCATGGATAAGCTGAGATTTTGTGACGAGTTAGTCACCACTGAAGAGCAAAAGATATACTACTATTACAACATGCTGAGTGCTGAATACCGGGAGTTTATGACTCCCTCAAAATATGAAACTCTCACAGAAATCATCAACACCGCCCGGGAGCGGGAAATTGAGTTAAAGAAACAAGTTGAAAGGGGCGAACGGAGGGCACAAGATGTGAATCCAAGCCCTACAAAGAAAGCTAGAACTGCTGAATCAGGGAAGAAGGTAGAGGCTAAAGGCGGGTTGCCAAGTTGCAAAGTATGTGCAAAGGGGCACAAAGGCGAGTGCCGCTTCAAAGACAAGCCGTGTCCGGTATGTGGGAAGATGGGGCACACTGCATCGTTATGTCCCGGAAAAGTTGTCGTTTGTTACAAATGTTATCAACCCGGCCACAAGAAGTCTGAATGCCCCAAGTTGGTTGGAAAGAGTGATACAAAAGAGTTTCCAACGGAAGCTCCAAAGGCAAAGGCTAGATCTTTCCAACTTACTGCGGCTGAAGCAAAGACAGAACCCGATGTGGTCTCAGGTATATTCACAATTAACTCAATTCCAGCACGTGTATTGTTTGATACGGGTGCGAATAAATCCTTCATTTCGCATGGATTTATTCGACATCCTTCATTTGTATTGACGAAGTTATCTGTGCCCTTAGAAGTAGAAATAGGGGACAACAAAAGTTTTATAGTTTGTGACATTTGTCAAAGCTGCAAATTAGGCATAGACGATAAGGAATAGTTGATAGATCTAATCCTGATGTCAATGGGAGAATTTCAAGTAGTCGTTGGGATGGATTGGCTATCTCAACACCACGCGAAGGTCTTGTGTTTTCGTAAGGAGATAAAACTAATATCTCAGAGCGGGAAACACGTCACTATCTATGGCGAAAAAGGAGGCAACCCCATAGTATGCTCAATGTTGAAAGCTCACAAGCTTAAGAAGCGAGGATGCAAGGCATTCATGATATACGCAAATGAGCCCGAGAAAGAATCACGGAAGATTGAAGATGTACCGGTAGTACGAGACTATGAAGATGTGTTTCCGGAGGATTTACCGGGGATACCGCCTGAACGGGAAGTAGAGTTCGGGATCGAATAGATTCCGGGCGCAAAACCCGTGGCTAAAGCACCTTACCGACTCGCACCGTCGGAATTACAAGAGTTGATGTCCCAGATTCAAGACCTGCTTGACAAAGGATTCATAAGGCCGAGTGTGTCTCCTTGGGGTGCACCGGTATTGTTCGTGAAAAAGAAAGACGGAAGCATGCGTATGTGTATCGATTACCGGGAGTTAAATAAACTCACGATAAAGAACAGATACTCGCTTCCGAGGATAGATGATTTATTCGACCAATTACAAGGTGCGAATTGCTTTTCGAAAATTGACCTTAGATCGGGGTATCACCAATTAAAGGTCAAGGAAGAAGATGTGCCGAAGATGGCTTTCCGCACGCGATATGGACATTACGAATTCCTCGTGATGTCATTTGGGCTGACAAATGCACCCGCGACTTTCATGGACCTCATGAACCGGGTTTGCAAACCGATGTTGGATAAATCAGTCATCGTGTTTATTGATGATATTTTGGTGTACTCAAAAAGCGAAGCTGAACATGCACACCACTTACGAGAGGTGTTAGAGACACTTAGACGAGAGAGGTTGTATGCGAAATTCTCTAAGTGTGCCTTTTGGCTACGAGAAGTGCAATTTCTAGGCCACATAATAAGTGCCGATGGAATATTGGTAGATCCGTCAAAGATCGAGGCTGTGTCGAAATGGAATCCCCCGAGGAACCCTTCGGAAATTAGAAGTTTTTTGGGGCTTGCGGGATACTATAGGAGATTCATCCAAGATTTCTCCAAGATTGCGTCGCCGCTAACAAAGCTGACCCAGAAGAAAGAAAAGTTCATTTGGGGTGTCGATCAAGAAAGAGCGTTTTAAACACTAAAAGAAAAGTTAACTCAAGCTCTGGTATTGACGTTACCGGACGGGGTCGAAGACTTGGTGGTTTATTCGGATGCTTCACTATCGGGGCTCGGATGCATTTTGATGCAACGGGGCAACGTTATAGCTTATGCCTCGAGGCAATTGAAGATACACGAGAAGAAATATCCTACGCACGATCTCGAGTTGGCTGCGGTAGTATTTGCATTAAAAATATGGAGGCACTATTTATATGGAGTAAAGTGCACTATATTCACCGATCATAAGAGCTTGAAATACTTCTTCGATCAGAAGGAGTTGAATATGCGACAAAGGCGATGGTTGGAAACGGTGAAAGATTTTGACTGTGAAATACACTATCACCCCGGAAGGGCAAATGTGGTGGCAGATGCGCTGAGAAGAAAAGCGGACTATGTCCCAATACGAGTAAGATCGATGCAGCTTGTGGTGACCTCGGGTATACTTGAACGTATCCGAGAGGCGCAATTAGAATCAGTGAAAGAGGAGAACTGGAAGAAAGAAAGAATAATCGGCCAGTTGAAAGATTTGTCGGATGGAAATAACGGGTTGAAGGCTCGATCCGGAAGGATATGGGTTCCAAATACTTGTGGGGTGAAGACGCTTCTACTTGATGAAGCTCATAAATCCCGATATTCCATCCATCCGGGAGCGACCAAAATGTATAACGACTTAAAGCAAAACTATTGGTGGCCCGGAATGAAAAGAGATGTGGTGAAGTACGTGGAAAAATGCTTGACATGTTTACAAGTCAAGGCAGAGCACCAAAAACCATACGGCAAACTCCAACCGTTAGAAATCCCGGTTTGGAAATGGGAACATATTACAATGGACCTATTAACCAAATTGCCTAAGACAAATCGTGGTTTCGTTGCCATATGGGTAGTGGTGGATAGATTGATGAAAAGTGCTCACTTCATTCCGATTCGTGAGACTTATACATCAGAAAAGATGTCAGAAGTTTACACTAATGAGATAATAGCACGTCATGGAGTACCGGTATCCATCGTGTTTGATAGGGATACCCGGTTCACTTCAAATTTCTGGCGGGATTTCCAAGAGCAAATGGGAACCAAATTGTTCATTAGCACTGCGTACCATCCTCAAACAGATGGACAGAGTGAAAGAACAATACAAACATTAGAGGACATGCTACGGGCATGTATAATCGACTTTGGAGGAAGTTGGGATGTTTACCTACCATTAGTCGAGTTTTCGTATAACAACAGCTACCACGCTAGTATTAAGATGGCGCCGTACGAAATGCTCTATGGTAGGAAATGCCGAACCCCGGTATGTTGGGGTGAACTGGGTCCACGTGAACTCGCCCACCAAGATATAGTACAAGCCACTAATGAAAAGATTGATGTGGTTCGGGCACACTTGAAAGCGGCTCAAGACAGGCAAAAGGCGTATACTGATAAAAGGAATAGGCCAATCGAATTCCAGGTTGGCGACATGGTTATGCTAAAAGTTTCCCCATGGAAGGGCGTTATTAGATTCAGAAAAAGGGGGAAGCTAAGCCCGAGGTTTATTGGGCCATTTAAAATCATCGGAAGGGTCGGCAAAGTGGCTTATCGCCTCGAATTACCGGAAGAGTTGAACGGAATACATAGCACGTTCCACGTGTCGCAATTGCGAAAGTGCCTAGCGGATGAAACAGCTTATATCCATTACGATGATATCGAAGTGGATAATAACCTAAATTATGCGGTGAGACCGGTGGAGATTTTAGATCAAAAGGTCATGCACTTACGAAATAAACAAATTGATCAAGTAAAGGTCAAGTGGGAGAATAGAAAAGGCTTGGACACTACGTGGGAGTCCGAGGAGGAGATGCGACGCCTCTATCCTACTCTATTTGGTACGTAATTCGGTTTCGGAGACGAAACCCTTTTTAAGGGGGGTAGACTTGTAACATCCCGAAAATATAAAACTTTATATTAGAATTATAAAGTATAAATAAATGAGAATTTACTGACTAGGAATTTTAACTTAGTTAGCTAATAGTCTAGAAATAACTTATAACAGGGTTAAAAACAGCCAAACTATAAGTTATACAAAAGAGGAGGGGTTAATCTTGTAAAAATCTGAAACTAGAATTAATTAAAACAAAAACCAAACACACCATTTGTGTGTCTGGTCGATCAAGAAACACAGGGGAGCGACCAAGCTTCTCCAAAACCCTAACAAGCACAAATCTCATAAATTGAAGGTGATAATCTGGTCCAAAACGAAATCCGAGCTTAGAATTGTGATCCTCATCGCAAGAGGGTTATAAGGTATGTAAAATTTAATGAGAATTCTCCACTTGAAATTCTCATGAAATTAGGAAAATCTGAAATTCATGGTTGCATGTTGGTTTTATGACGAATTAGGAACCATATAGTGTCTAGGGACAAACCCTTGACAAATACAAGTTGAAATCATGTGAAATTTTAGTGAAAACTATGAACACCATTGTAGGTTATTAGTGGGTTATGTGTATGTTGATGAACGCTAGGAAATCGGGTGTTGTTCTAGTGTAATTTGACAATTTTGAAGTGATTTCAGAAATTTAGAAGCTAACAATCATGTAAGATGGTTGATTTATGTGAAATTAGGGCTAAATGATAAGCTAGAAACTTGCTAAATAATCATGTAAAAATCTGCCCTTAAAGTATTTGTGAAAATGCCTCAAAGAAGGCTTAAAGTTGAAATTCAAAGTCAAAACGCATAATTATGATGTTCGGTAAATTATGCGATATACGGTTTAAAGAGAGTTCTAAACATGTCGTTAATGAACTCTATAGGAAAGGACGCAGGAGCGTCAAGCGGACAAGCGGGTGGCGAATCACGTTTGAAAGGCCTACTTTGAAGGTATGTAACTTAACTCGTTACATTTGATATTTTGATAACTAGCATAAATGTAGTTGAATTGTACAATAGAAGTCGACTTGAAATAAAGTGATAATGATCGTTATGTTGAATAATAGATAAAGAATTGTTTAGATCGCGTTGGTAGTCATCACAATGGAGGATTTCATAGATGAGCCAAACGGGTCGAATAATCAAATAAAGCATGAGTATTGCTTCGTAATATGATTGATTGTCTTTGTTTATTGATTGATAATTGACATATTAAATTGTAAGAATTTAGTATTTTGGGTTGTTAAAATGAAAGATCCGAGAGAATTGTTTGGGCAAAACCAACAAATCAGTCAAAATTTATATGTGCAGAGCCAGAAAGCTACGGTGGTTTACCCATGTGTTACGGTGGAACCAGGATTTTCCAGAAGCTACCGTAACTTACGGTATCTACCGTAAGTTACGGTAGAGCTTTAGAATTTGTGACAAATTTTGTATTTCTTTGTTGAATCGAATCCGTTTTAGATGTAGTTTCGAATATGTATTATTTCTAAGTATTCTAATACTAATGTTTAATGCAAACATTTCAGTTTTTAGGTATCCAAGGATTACGGATGACGGTCAAGCAAGCTTTTGAAGAACCGAACACAACTTTTGAAGCTTCCGCGTTGATTTACTTTGTTTAGAAAATGTTTATGATGTAACTAGTTTGCAAAACAACTTATGAATGTTTGAATTAGTCGGTAGTTGACTAATGTTTGTTACCTTAAAACTTTGTTTTTGGAACTTATGTTTTAAATGGGTCATCTCTTATATAAATCTTTTGAATTATTGTTAAATTCGAGTAGTATTAGACGGGTGTTACACCAAGTAATACCAAAACCAACCCAAAGGCACAAGTACATCTCATCACATTGAGAAACCGTATCGTGGGTCCCGAGGAGGCTCCATTTCCTCCAACTGAAAAAAGCCAATCTAGCTAAACCACAACTCCACCAACGCCCCAACAAGAGACGGTTCCTCTACCAAATCAAGAGCCCACCAAGAATCCCCCGGTTCCGTACCTCGGTCGGTTAATTCGCCAAAAGACCAATGAGCAATTCGCAAAGTTCGAAAATTTGCGAAAACAATTGCATGTTAATGTTCCATTTATCGAAATCCTAACCCAAATGCCTAAATATTCCAAATTTATGAGGGACTTCCTCACTCACAAAAGGAAAATTGAATCATTGCAATTAGTTAATTTAAGCGAAGAATGCTCCGCCTTGCTACTCAACAAACTCCCGCAAAAGAAGATTGACCCTGGCAGCTTCACAATTCCTTGTTCGATTGGGGAATCTCCCATTCGCAATGCACTAGCCGACCTCGGGGCTAGCATCAACCTTATGCCCGCATCAATGTTTAACCGACTCGGCCTAGGGAAAACAAGCCCTACAAAAATGAGCATACAACTCGCCGATAGGTCCGTCAAATATCCACAAGGTGTCGTTGAAAATCTATTGATCAAAGTCGGCGAATTTGTCTTCCCGGCCGACATTGTCATACTTGATATGGAGGAAGATACCGAAGTACCACTCATTTTAGGGAGGCCATTCCTAGCTATGGCCCATGCAGTGGTAGACATGAATGGTGGAACACTAACATTGAGGATTGGGGACAAGGAAATGAAGTTCGGAGTTGGAAAGAGAGTAGAGGACGATGACTCGGTCACCTACATAAAGGTCATAGACTCAAGTTTGGATGATGCTCTCCGACGGTGCAGCATGGGATGCAAAACATCCCACTTGGGTAACATATGACCAGGCTTTGGGTCTAGCCAAGGACCCTTATAAACGTGGCGCACCACGGAGGCATTCCGCCGAACTATCCCTAGTTTAGTTTAGATTAATTTTTATGTTTTCTAGTTTAGTTTTAATTTTCAGGAATAAAACACACTCAGAATGGTGAAGATACCAAGGGAAACTTGAACCGGCACCCCATGCACAAAAACAGGGCCTCCCGCAAAATTTTCTTCATTACAGCAAGTTCAGCACGGGCCGTGTCCAGCCAACACGGCCCCGTGTTGAACCATCTGTAGAAGATCGCCCAGTTCAGGTAACTGGACACGGGGCATGTTCACTAAACACGCCCCCATGCCCAGGCTTCTGTTTCTTTTTACTTATTTCTGTTACTAGCAACCTGAACACGGGGCCATGCCCGGACACCACGGGCCCGTGTCCAGATGCCCAGTATCATAAAAAATTGTTTTTAAACACGCTTTTACACATTCAATCAACCTAAAAACTTATTTTTGGGACACATTGAGGACAATGTGTAATTTAAGTTTGGGGGGATGCTAAAACCTTGAATCTTGCAAGTCCTAATTACAAGCCTTACACAAAACTCTATTGGAACCGCTAAACACACCAATTTTTTTTCAAAAATTTTTCATTTTTTTAACTTGTCTTGGTTTAATTTGGGAATTTCAAGTTCTAAAAAGGTTATATTTTTACAAATTTACAACCGATAGCGTCGTGATAAAAAGAACCAACATAAGAAAATTATGAAACGGCATGACAAATCAAGTTAAAATTTGATTATATATACTTGATCAAAAGACTGGATATGAAGTACTTTTCAAAATCAAGCCATTAATATCATCCATCAAAAGACTCCATATCAAAATTTGCAGCTAAGGTAGATTGTGGTTACTTTATTAGATATTCTTCAACTGCAAAAGCCTACAGATTGTTCAACTCTAAAACAAAGGTGAGTGAATAAACATTAATTGTGAAGTTCAAGGAAATGTTCACACTTAAAATACCTGCTAATCTAGCTGAATTATTTGATCTAGAAATCTTAAAGTATAAACCAAGAATTGATCTAGTAGTTTCTAGTGACAACTAAATTGCTGGTGCTGCATAGGAAAATTATAGAAAAGATGTCTTTATACAACAATTTTCACCAGGAAATAATAAAGACTAAACTGTTGAAGTGAATTTTGACCTTGGAACAGTGGTTCCAGCACTTGTTGAAGGTTCATATGATCACTCTCCTACCAGTTATTCTGAGACACAAACTACTGGAGTTTCAAAAAAAGTAGACACCACATTTATTGAACCTTTGGGTCCTATTCATCCGCAACCTCAGTATTCTGACTTACCTGATGCTTGTTCAAATAACCAATCTAAACCCAGTTCTTCAAACACTATCAGTAATATTATTCCTTATGTTGGAGGGCATCCATTTTTAAAATTTTATCCTCCAGAACAATTGAAGGTGACATGAGTAAGGTGTTCTCACAAGAAGCCAAACAACAAACATCTGCTTATCTGTTGGGTCTCTATCAATGTTTGAGCCCCTAAAATACCAAGATACCTTAAAAGACAACAGTTGGGTGGAAGCTAGTTTAAAAGACAAGAAGTCCGGCAACTTGTACCACTACGTGAAGGTAAATACCCTATTGAAACCAAATGAGTATTCAAGAACAAAACTGATGAAAGGGGTATTGATGTGTGCAAAATGCAACATATAAATTACATCAAATGTGGCATAAAACTAGCCCTTTTTAGTACTAATGTTGGAAAAAGTATGTTTTTGTCTTCCTTTTGTATTTTCAGGATTAAATGAGCTCAAATGAACAAAAGAAGCAAAAAGGCAGCTAAATCTAACATAAATACAAGAAAAGGGATAAACGTGGCATGCCCGACCCCTTAACAGCATCCTCCCAAGCAAAAAAAAGAGAACAGAAGGCTGAACACGCCCTGTGCTCAATGAGCACGGGGGCGTGCCCAAGTGTCTGCAGAAAAGACAAAGTTGTAGAAGCTTCTATCACCCACCACAGGGGCGTGTCCAGCGGACACGAGGCCGTGCTCAACTCTAAGATTCGCAGAATCTAGGAAAATCTTGATGGTACAGATACGCTTCTGCACACGGGGTCGTGCCCAGCGGACACGGGGGCGTGGTCAACTAATGCAGACAAACTACAATTAATGAAGAAAGAGAAGATGGGTGGACACGGGGCCGTGCCCAATGGACACGGGGCCGTGTCCGGGCTTCTGTGCAGGCTATAAATAGGGGTGCTTGGCTCATTTGCAAACCATCCATTGGCACACCACCTCTCTCACACTTCACCCACCCACCCACCACCACCACCATCACAACCCACATCCACCACCATCATCCATCATAGAGTGTGTGAGTAGTCTCGGGATCCAAGATTGATCGTAAGAGTTCTTGACAATCAAAGGCCTTGTTTGCCTAAGCCTCTTACAATACTTGGTGAAGACAAGTGCTTAGTGGAATACTTTTTATTTTTAATCTTTTCGCACTTTTTATTTGGTTATGTATTAATGACTTTAATAACAAGTTTCTTATGTTGAAGGTGAATCTTCCTTATCATTTGTCCGTGGTCTCTTGGCATTATTTTACTGTCTATATAAAATAAAAGATTTTCACCATTCATATCTCCACGGTCTATATGGAGATATGTTGGCTACCTGGTCGGGGGTTAAGGGAATGGTTTGGTAAGAGTCTTACCTTGTTCAGTGTATAGATCCTGCAAGGACCTGGGTCAACTTTAGTAGGACCTCCTTCAATACCCACAGGTATTGGATGGCGGGGGGTCCGAACTCCTTGACCCCATCATATGTAAACTACTATTAAAACTTTAACCCGGCTACTTAGGATTGTATCCCTGCTGACTCAAACTACTTAGCCGAGGGTAACGTCACCTTCAAAAGAGGGGCCTACCACATTATGCATTAATAACTTATTTAATTATCTTTCAATAATCCACCCCTTTAGGATTGTATCCTTGCTGACTCAAACTACTGGGTTGAGGGTAACGTCACCTTCAAAAGAGGGGCCTACTACTATAACTAAGATAATCTCTTAAAAAGTGCAAAAGTGCGGAAATAATCAAAGGTTACATTAAATGCGAGTCGGATCCAAGTGATTCATCTTGTCTATCTGTTTTTGTTTTTATTTTTATTTTTATTTTCAGCATTTTTTAGTTTTTATTTTCTAGTTTAAACCTTTTTCTAAACTTTTGATTTGGTTAGACGTTGAGGATAAATCGGTACTAAAAGCTCTTGTGTCCTTGGACGACCTCGGTATCTTGCCAACACTATACTACGCTCACGATGGGTGCACTGGCCCATGTGTGTGTTTGGTGTTAGTAAAATATCGTGTTTTATAAATTTAAAAATGACTAACGTGTAAAAAGGGCTAAAAATATACATAAAAACCTATACCACCACACGAACACCAGGTATTGTGGTAAAGAACAATGCAAGAATGGTGGTTCAGAGTTTTAGGCAAGGGGAAGGGATTGACTATGATTAGACCTTTACTCATCTAGCTAGAATTTAAGCTATCAGATTATTCCTTGCATTTTCTGTCACTCACAAGATGAAGATGTAACAAATGGACATCAAATGTACCTTTCGTTATGGGAAAATCAATGAAGAAGTTTAAGTTTGTCAGCCTCCTGGATTTGAAGATGCCCACTATCCTGATCATGTCTACAAGCTTGATAAAGCTTTGTATGGACTCAAGCATGCTCCAAGAGTATAGTATGAGACACTTTCATCATTCTTAGCAGCAAATAACTTTAAGATGGGTGCAATTGACAAAACATTAGTTTTAAAATAGGAAGGAAAAGATTTGACAATGCTCAGATTTATGTTGATGACATAATCTATGCATCAACACATTCAAAATTGTGTGAAGATTTTCATTTTAATGACATCAAATTTGAAATGAGTGCAATAGGAAAGTTACAATGTTTTCTAGGCTTACAAGTTAAGCGATTTGAAAGAGGAACTCTTATACATCAGAAAAATATGTGAAAACTCTTTTAATGAAATTTTATCTAGAAAATTGTAAAACATGCACCACACCCATGTGCACATCTAAATCATTAGACTATGATCCAATTGGCAAGCCTGTTGATCAAACTTTATATAGGTGTATGATAGGGTCTTTGATGTATCTCACTACATCAAGACCACATACCATGTTTGCCACATGTGTATCTGCTAGATATCAAGCCTCTCATAGAGAATCTCATTTAATTGTTGTGAAAATGATAATCAGATATCTAAAAGGATCTCCATCCTTAAGAATCTGGTATCCAGCTAATGATAATCTAAAGTTGTTTGTTTTTTTGGACAGTGACTTTGTGGGATGTTTTACAACAAGAAAGTCAACCATAGAAGGATATCAGTACCTAGGCAATGCGTTAATATCTTCGCAAAGCAAGAAGCAAACTATTGTATCCAATTCAACTAAAGAAGCATAATACATTATTGCAGCCAGTTGTATTGCACAAATTCTTTGGTTACAAAACCAACTGCTGGATTATGGAATCACAGCTCTTAAAACACCAACATTTAAGAACCAAACATATAGATATTAGACATCACTTTGTAAGGGATTGCTATAAGAAAGGTCCGATTTTTATCTATCATGTGTCCCCTGCAAATGAGCTTGTAGATGTTTTTACAAAACCACCGGACACATTAACATTTCTAAGCCTCATTTCCTGGCTGGGAATGTTGAATAAAACTCAAAAACAATTATTAAACACACACACACACACACACACACACACATATATATAACTCAAAAACAATTTCTTTTAGTTTTTCTTCAAAATAAAACTTCTAGTTACACACCAGTAGTTTTGCCAAAAAGAAAATAAAATTTCAGGTTGATTCTAGTAGTTTGACAAAAGTCTCATTCCCATCCAGTACATAATGTTCAAAACAACTGATCTCTATTCAACAATTCCTCATCTAATGCTTAAGGAACACATGTATGATTAGGTATGATTCTTTACATCCTTTAATCTTTCTAAATAAGCCCACTGCCCCAATCTACCCAAGGAAAGATCCTCTCCTATGGCATCCAAAGGCAAAAGCACTTAACAAACTATAACAACCCTCGAAAAACGCCCTAATTGTACCCCGTAAACATGTAACCGGACCCGATTAACCCTAATTTCATTAAAAATCAAATAAAATAACATTTTTCACCCACTCGCGGGTCGCGACAGGGAGACCTGGGGGTCTCGCGGGGCGCGAGAAGCCCTTGCTTGTCGAACCCCCAGGGTGACACGTGTCCCCCTTCGTGTCGAGTCTACGGTGATGAATGGTCAAACCTAGCCATAGCTAGGTTTCTCTCACGGGCCACGAGAGATGGACCACAGCGGGTCACGGGGCACGAGAACGCTCCGAAATCACCTATAAAAGGAGCTTCAGTTCAACTTTCTCAAAACGTTCAATCTTCTTTCTGTCAGTCTATATTATAGCCAATAATAGCTCGATATTATACCCCTAAAACATGAAGCTCTGCCTCGTTGTAAGTATTTTAACCCCAATCACTAATTTGTTACCCTACCCGATTGATCTAGGGACCCGTAACGCATGTCAAGGCTCTGCCTGGCTAAGTTCGTTGGGGTTCTGTCTTGTGTTGTATGGCGAATGTGTTTTGGGTTATCTTACTAACACATGTGCATTGTATGTTTTTAATAGAAAATAATCAGGAAAATTAACAGGAAGCTGTAGAAATACATAAGTCTACAAAGTGAGTTATTCTCTTTTTCTACCAAACTGTGTTACAAAATCTCAAATATTTTCAATTATACTTACAGTGATTGAGTCTTTGTATTCTACGATTGCTGCCGGTATGTGGGGTTTTGTATACACTACTAGTCAAACGTTACTATCGGACAAAGAGTTAGCCAATAGTAATATGACCACAGTCATGGAACTGCCAACATGACAAATACTGAATGAGTAATTGGGTAGATATAAACATTGTAATCGCTCTCAATACTGTAAAGTTATAAAAGTTTATTTTGATTAAACTGGGATGCACTCGCCAGTATTTCTTGTTGATAAAATCTTTTTAAAAATGTGTTTCAGGTAACTTAATGTGAAGGTATAAGAAGCCAGCTATGGAGCACTAAAGGTTTAAAGAAAGTGACTATAAAAATTACCTAAATAAAAGTTTATGTTTTCCGCAAATGAAACATGGGTTTTGTCCCATTTTGTTTAATATAAAAGTTTGGTGTTTTGAACTTTGAAAATTATTTCCTAACTATGATCCTGATGTCTCATTTTCGCTGCCATTTTAATAAACACCGATACCACCGGCTGCTGTCTCGCGGCTCCCGCTCCCGGGGTAGGGGTCGGGGTTGCGACAGAAGGTGGTATCAGAGCCACTGGTTTAAGTCATTTAAGTGTTCTCTTAATACCTAAATTTAACCAATTGTGTTAGGAAATAACTTATGTGTTAGTCTGTGTAAATATACATATTATTATTTTATTATTATTTTGATAATTTTCTAGTTTACAGTATGGGTGATCAGGGTACTTCTGACACTTATCGTCACTTACCTCATTCCCCAAAAAATGAAGGAACTTCCCAGCCAACCCCAGGATACACCGCTGATTCTGAGGATGTCTTTGTTTTCAAAGCCAAATCCTAAGAACCTTTTCCCCCTAAGAAACAAGGGTGGTTTAGTAAGGCAACTTATGAAAGGAGGAAAAGAATGAGAAAATTCCAACAACAGAGGATAGCGAATAGAGAAAGAAATACCCAGAATCAGGGGCTAGACCCTTATGGGAAGAAGAGTTGGATAGGAAACTAGCTGATTTTCACATGTTTAAAAATGTAGAGTTTGGAAATGTAGAGGGGGGGATTAATCTCAACCAAGTTGCAGACCCACAACTTGTACCATTATTTCCTGACCAGCCCATGGAACTAGAACTGAACCAGGAGAACCAGCTACCAATCCCAGCCTTTGATCCCAATGAGATACCCAGAATTCCCGCACCAAACCCTTTAGACTATGATCCGTGGTGAGACGACAACCGGTCAATTATGGAAATATAAATAAACCATATCCTTATGGAGAACCAATACCACGTTACCCTTAACCAGTGCCAGCCCCACTACCACCAATGAATCAGGAGAATGTGGAAGAACTTCGCCAGTATAGTGAAGAGTTAGTTAAGGAGGGAAATCGGATTCGCCAAATAGGAGAAACCTCGTCTGGAAATATGACGAGCGTGAAATGCAGTTTTAGAAAAGTCAACACCTAATATATATATACATATATGTACGTGTTTTGACACTTTGAAAACAAAATCAACTAAAATAGATATAAACTAATATATATCATCTATATATATATATCGACGCATAATTACTATTGTTTAAATTCCAGTTGTAGTCTGTAATAGATGCATATATAGATATATGAAAAAGAGTAAGTCGCAATGATCGACGTTTTGATTCAAGCTGCTTGAATGTTTGTTTGTATTAACTTTATTCTGTGATATTAATACCTGATAAATGTTTACAATTCAGATGTCGAACGAAGTAAATCAGGAAATCCAGAATAACAATAATAACGGAAACCAAGTGGATAAAAGTGCTATCGAACACATAGTAGCCCAAGGAATCATAGATGCTATGCCATATATTATCAACACTATTAAAAAGGCAGATAATAATTCTGTAATCGGAAGTAAACGTACACCCACCGAACCAAGTCACGGTGTGAACGGAAGTCACGGATCACTTATCCAAGCCCTAATTCCAAAAACAAGAAGGACCATCTCATATGGTTGTTCTTATAAGGAATTCTTGGCTTGTAAACCAATAGAATTATCAGGCAATGAAGGAGCCATTTCAGCCTTGCGCTTGATAGAAAAGACAGAAGTAGTCTTAAAAATAAGTAAATGTGCAGATGAAGATAAGATCATGTTTGTTTCTAATCTTTTTAAGAATGCAGCATTAGAGTGGTGGAATACCATTCTCCAGTCTAGAGGAAGTGACAGGGTTTATAACATGGAATGGAACAACTTTAAGGAGATAGTTGAAAGGAAATTATGTCCTCCTCATGAAAACGAGCAGATTGCCAATAAGTTCTTAAATCATAGATTGGTTGGAGTAAATTGTAGGGAATACACTACCAAATTATTTGAATATGCTAGGATAGTACCAACATTAGCCTCACCAGAACCAGTATTAATCTCCCGTTACATCTGGGGATTAATCAGTGAGATTAGACATGTAGCCAAGGCAGCTAGACCACAAACCATAGAAGAAGCAGTAGAACTTGCCAACACTCTGACCGATGAATTGGTACGTACACAAGAAGAAAACCAGAAAAAGAACCTAGCACAAAAGATTACCCAAGAATTACGTTATGTAATTCCTACCGTGGAAAAGGACCAGGGTCTTCCTCTTCACCCAACTGCAAGTATTGCAAAAACAAATCATAGATGTTATGCCATATATACTGCAACTTCTACAAAATAGCAGGACATAAGGAATAAGACTGTAGGAAGAAAGCTAGCAATAGAATATGCTACAATTGTTGAGAAGCTAGTCATATTAATATGAACTGTCCGAAACTAGCTCTAGCGACAAGCAACAAAGCTAAGACAATAGACGGACCCAAGAAGAATGCCAGAGCATTCGTTTTGACAGCTGAAGAAGCCAAGATGATTCTGGATGTGATTGCCTGTACGTTTTTAGTTAATGATGTTTATGCTAAAATATTATTTGACTCTGGGGCAAACCAAAGTTTTATCAATACTTCTTTTTACAAACTTCTCAATCAACCATTAACTAAACTTCAACAAGGCTGTCTGGTGGAAACGGCCAATGGAAGTTCCATCAAGATAAGTGAAATCCTGCAGGAAGCAAAGATAGAAGTTTTAAACCATAACTTTACTGCGAATCTTTTTCCAATGGATTTAGCCGGATTCGATGTCGTGTTAGGAATGGATTGGTTGGTAACCAATCATGCCAGTATTTTATGTGATCAAAAGTCGGTACAAGTAAGTACACCAAATGGTGAAAGGATCACAATTAAAGGAGACAAGTCAACCAGGTCAACAAAGTTGATCTTTGTGATTAAAGCTGCAAGTTATGCAAGGAAAGGAGGAATGGTGTATATGATTTCAATAATCATTAACACTAAAGGAAAAAAAATTAAAAGATATTCCCGTAGTATCTAAATTCTCATATGTTTTTCCAGAAGAATTACCTAGATTACCGCCAGATAGAGAGGTTAAATTTAGAATTCACCTAATACCAGGAACAGCACCAGTTGCCAAAGCACCCTATCGACTAGCACCAACGGAGATGCAGGAACTGAAGAAACAGTTTGACGAATTACTAGAGAAAGGGTTAATACAACTTAGTTCATCGCCATGGGGAGCACCGGTGTTATTTGTCAAGAAGAAAGATGGATCGATGCGTATGTGCATTGATTATCGAGAATTAAATAAGGTTATGATTTCAAATCAGTACCCACTACCAGAATCGATTCTTATCTAAAATCGACTTACGCTCAGAATATCATCAATTGAAAGTACAGGAAGAGGACATTCCTAAAACTGCTTTCAGAACTAGGTACAGTCATTATGAATTTACACTCATGCAATTTGGTTTAACCAATGCCCCAGCCGCATTTATGGACATGATAAACTGGATATGTAAACCATACCTGGATAAATTCATAATTGTCTTTATAGATGATATTCTAATTTACTCTAAGAGTAAGGAAGATCATGCGGAGCATTTGCATATACTTCTAACATTGTTGAGAAAAGAAAAGCTTTATGCTAAATTCTCAAAGTGCGAATTCTGGTTGCAAGAAGTACAATACCCTGGCCATCCAGTTAATCATGAAGGAATTCATGTGGATCCCACAAAGATCGAGGCGATTACCAAATGGAAAGTCCTTGAGTCACCAACGGAAGTAAGAAGTTTTCTTGGACTGGCAGGATATTATAGACGTTTTATTCAGGATTTTTCTAGAATCGCCATTCCATTAACCAAACTAACTTGCAAATTGGTTAAGTTTGAATGGGGACCAAAACAAGAGGAAGCATTTAGGATTTTAAGACAAAGGTTAACCAATGCACCAATACTCGCTTTGCCGGAAGGAACTGAAGACTTTGTAGTCTATTGTGACGCGTCTAAATTAGGATTTGGATATGTATTGATGCAATGTCAAATAGTTATTGCTTATGCCTCTAAACAACTTAAGAAACATGAAGAGAATTATACAACCCATGATCTAGAGCTAGGAGCCATAATTTTTGCCATTAAGATTTGAAGACACTATCTTTATGGTAGTAAGTTTGTTGTCTTCACAAATCATAAGAGTTTAAAATATGTCTTCGGGCAAAAGGAATTAAATATGAGGCAAAGACGATGGATGGAAATTCATAGTGATTATGATTGTGAGATCTAGTATCATGCAGGAAAAGCTAATGTAGTAGCTGATGCTTTAAGTTGAAACTATCATGAAAAAACAAAACGAGTATGCTCTCTCAGACTAAATCTGCAGATAGATTTAAATGAGCAAATTAGAAAGATACAGGAAACAGTAATCAAGGACGATGCTGAAGGTTTAAAGGGAATGATTAAGGAATTAGAAAAAGGAACAGAAGGAATTTGGAGATTCCATAAGAAAAGAATCTAGATACCTATTCAAGGAAACCTACGAGACCAAATTTTAGAAGAAGCCCATAAGTCTAAGTATACGATGCATTCTGGAAGTGAAAAGATGTATCAAGACTTAAGAAAGAATTTCTGGTGGATAGGAATGAAAAATGATATAGCAAATTATGTTGCGAAATGTTTAACATGTTCTCAGATTAAAGCTGAACATCAGAAACCTTCAGGATTACTACATCAATTGGAGATGCCAATCTAGAAATGGGAATTAATAACAATGGACTTTGTTACCAAATTACCCCAGACATGAAAAGGTAATGATACAATCTGGGAGATTGAAGACAGATTAACCAAATCTGCTCATTTCTTACCTATGAAGGAAACCTTCAGTATGGAACAGTGATGTGTGTAAAATGCAACATATAAATTACATCAAATGAGGCATAAAACTAACCCTTTTTAGTACTAATGTTGGAAAAAGTGTGCTTTTGTCTTCCTTTTGTATTTTTAGGACCAAATGAGCTTAAATGAACAAAAGGAATAAATATACAGCAAAAACTAACATAAATACAAAGAAAAGGAATTAACGTGGCATGCCCGACCCCTCGACAACATCTCCCCAAGCAAAAACAAGAAACAGAGGGCTGACCACGGCCCGTACCCAGCGGACACGGGGGCGTGGTCAGGTGTCTGCAGAAAATGAAAAAGTTATAGAAGCTTATATTCCCAGCACGGGGGCGTGCCCAGCTCAGCACGGGGCGTGGTCAACGCTAAGATTCGCATAATCTTGCAAATCTTGATAGTACAGATACGCTTCTGCACACGGGGCCGTTCCCAGTGAACACAGGGGCAAGTGGAGCCTAATGCAGACAATTGCAATTAATGAAGAAAGAGAAAGATGATGGCCATGGGGCCGTGCCCAGTGGACACGGGGCCGTGGCCGGGCTTCTGTTCTGGCTATAAATAGGGGGTGCTTGGTTCACTTCAAAGGCATCCCTTAGCAAACCACCTCTCTCCCACTTCACCACCACTCCACCACCACAGCACCCACATCCACCACCATCATCCATCATCCACCTTAGAGTGTGTGTAGTAGTCTCGGGATCCAAGATTGATAGTAAGAGTTCTTGTCAATCAAAGGCCATGTTTGGCTAAGTCTCTTACATCACTTGGTGAAGACAAGCATTTAATGTAATACTTTTGATTTTTAATCTTTTCGCACTTTTTATTTGGTTTTGTATTAATGACTTTAATAACTAGTTTCTTATATTGAAGGTAAAACTTCTTTATCATTTGTCTGTGGTGTCTTGGCATTACTTTACTATCTATATAAAGTAAAAGATTTTCACCATTTATATCTCTACGGTCTATATAAAGATATGTTGGCTACCTGGTCGGGGGTTAAGGGAATGGTTTGGTAAGGTTCTTGCCTTGTTCAGTGTATAGATCCTCCAAGGACCTAGGTCAAGCTTACTAGGACCTCCTTCAATACCCACTGGTATTGGATGGCGGGGGTGCGAATGGCTTGATCCCCTCATATGTAAACTACTAGTAATACATTAACCCGGCTACTTGGGATTGTATCCCTTCTGACTCAAACCACTTAGCCGAGGGTAACGTCGCCTTCAAAAGAGGGGCCTACCACTTTACGCATTAATAACTTAATTAATTATCTTCCAAATTCCAACCCTTTGGGATTGTATCCTTGCTGACTCAAACCATTGGGTTGAGGGTAACGTCACCTTCAAAAGAGGGGCCTACTACTATAACTAAGATAATCTCTTAAAAATTGCAATAGTGCGGAAATCATCAAAAGTTACATTAAAGGCGAGTCAGATCCAAGTGATTCATCTTGTCTATCTGTTTTTATTTTTATTTTCAGCATTTTAGTTTTTATTTTTCATGTTTAAAACCTTTTCTAAAATTTTTTGATTTGATTAGACGTTGAGGATAAACTGGTACTAAAAGCTCTTGTGTCCTTGGACGACCTCGGTATCTTACCAACGCTATACTACGCTCACGATGGGTGCACTTGCCCATATGTGTGTTTAGTGTTAGTAGAATATCGTGTTTTATAAATTTAAAACTTGACTAATGTGTAAAATTGACTTAAAATATTAACAAAAATATAACACACTCTACACACATCAAACAGTTAGCTAAGTTATATGTAAATGAAATAGTTTCATTGCATGGGATTCCTTTATCTATTATATCTGATAGAGATAGTCATTTTACTTCTCGTTTTTGGACGAGTTTCCAAAAAGAAATGGGAACCAGATTAAATCTAAGCACAACTTATCATCCTCAAACAGATGGACTAAGTGAAAGGGCAATTCAAACTATGGACGATATGCTTAGAGCTTGTGTAATTGATTTTGGAGGAAATTGGGATGATCACTTACCTCTCATAGAATTTTCTTACAACAACAGTTATCATACCAGCATTAATGTTGCACCCTTTGAAGCACTTTTTAGACGAAAATGTCGAACTCCAGTCTGTTGGGCAGAGATTGGAGAAAAACAACTATCTGGACCAGAGATAGTACAAGAAACAATTGACCAAATTATTCAAGTCCAGGAAAGACTAAAAGCAGCACGAGATCACCAAAAGAGTTATGAAGATAACAGACGAAAACCGTTGGAATTTCAAGTTGGAGACAAGATACTTTTAAAAGTTTCTCCATGGAAAGGAGTGGTCAGATTCGTTAAAAGAGGAAAGCTAAGCCCAAGGTATGTTGGACAATAGGACCAGTAGGTTATCAGCTACAATTTCCAGAGGAGATGGCAGGAATACATGATATATTTCATGTATGTAACCTTAAAAAGTGCTTAACAGAGAATCACTAGTAATACCTCTTCAAGACTTAGAGGTAAATGAGAAACTTAAGTTTGTAGAGAAGCCCATTCAGATTGAAGATAGAAAAATCAAGAATCTCAAACACAAGATATTAGTTCTGGTTAAATTAAAATGGGATTCAAAGAAAGGACCAGAATACACATGGGAACTCGAGTCAGAAATGCAAAGAAAGTATCCACACCTATTCCAATGAATCTCGAGGACGAGATTTAAAATAAGGTGGGGTGGATATAACAACCCTCGAAAAACGCCCTAATTATACCTCGTATACACGTAACCGGACCCGATTAACCCTAATTTCATTAAAAATCAAATAAAAAAAGGTTTTTAACCCACTCGCGGGCCGCGACAGGGAGACCTGGGGGTATCGCGGGGCACGAGAAGCCATTGCTTGTCGACCCCCAGGGTGACACGTGCCCCCCCCCTTCGTATCGAGTCTACGGTGATGAATGGTCAAACCTAGCCATAGCTAGGTTTCTCTCGCGGGCCGCGAGAGATGGACAACAGCGGGTCGCGGGGTGCGGGAACGCTCCGAAATCACCTATAAAAGGAGCTTCAGATTAACTTTCTCAAATAGTTCAATCTTCTTTCTCTCTGTCTATATTATAGCCAATAATAGCTCGATATTATACCCCTAAAACATGAAGCTCTGCCTCGTTGTAAGTATTTTAACCCCAATCACTAATTTGTTACCCTACCCGGTTGATCTAGGGACCCGTAACGCATGTCAAGGCTCTGCCTGGCTAAGTTCGTTGGGGTTCTGTCTCGTGTTGTATGGCTAATGTGATTTGGGTTATCTTACTAACATATGTGCATTGTATGTTTTTAATAGAAAATAATCAGGAAAATTAACAGGAAGCTGTAGAAATACATAAGTCTACAAAGTGAGTTATTCTCTTTTTCTACCAAACTGTGTTACAAAATCTCAAATATTTTCAATTATACTTACAGTGATTGAGTCTTTGTATTCTACGATTGCTGCCGGTATGTGGGGTTTTGTATACACTACTAGTCAAACGTTACTATCGGACAAAGAGTTAGCCAATAGTAATATGACCACAGTCATGGAACTGCCAACATGACAAATACTGAATGAGTAATTGGGTAGATATAAACATTGTAATCGCTCTCAATACTGTAAAGTTATAAAAGTTTATTTTGATTAAACTGGGATGCACTCGCCAGTATTTCTTGTTGATAAAATCTTTTTAAAAATGTGTTTCAGGTAACTTAATGTGAAGGTATAAGAAGCCAGCTATGGAGCACTAATGGTTTAAAGAAAGTGACTATAAAAATTACCTAAATAAAAGTTTATCTTTTCCGCAAATGAAACATGGGTTTTGTCCCATTTTGTTTAATATAAAAGTTTGGTGTTTTGAACTTTGAAAATTATTTCCTAACTATGATCCTGATGTCTCATTTTCGCTGCCATTTTAATAAACACCGATACCACCGGCTGCTGTCTCGCGGCTCCCGCTCCCGGGGTAGGGGTCGGGGTTGCGACAGAAGGTGGTATCAGAGCCACTGGTTTAAGTCATTTAAGTGTTCTCTTAATACCTAAATTTAACCAATTGTGTTAGGAAATAACTTATGTGTTAGTCTGTGTAAATATACATATTATTATTTTATTATTATTTTGATAATTTTCTAGTTTACAGTATGGGTGATCAGGGTACTTCTGACACTTATCGTCACTTACCTCATTCCCCAAAAAATGAAGGAACTTCCCAGCCAACCCCAGGATACACCGCTGATTCTGAGGATGTCTTTGTTTTCAAAGCCAAATCCTAAGAACCTTTTCCCCCTAAGAAACAAGGGTGGTTTAGTAAGGCAACTTATGAAAGGAGGAAAAGAATGAGAAAATTCCAACAACAAAGGATAGCGAATAGAGAAAGAAATACCCAGAATCAGGGGGCTAGACCCTTATGGGAAGAAGAGTTGGATAGGCAACTAGCTGATTTTCACATGTTTAAAAATGTAGAGTTTGGAAATGTAGAGGGGGGGATTAATCTCAACCAAGTTGCAGACCCACAACTTGTACCATTATTTCCTGACCAGCCCATGGAACTAGAACTGAACCAGGAGAACCAGCTACCAATCCCAGCCTTTGATCCCAATGAGATACCCAGAATTCCCGCACCAAACCCTTTAGACTATGATCCGTGGTGAGACGACAATCGGTCAATTATGGAAATATAAATAAACCATATCCTTATGGAGAACCAATACCACGTTACCCTTAACCAGTGCCAGCCCCACTACCACCAATGAATCAGGAGAATGTGGAAGAACTTCGCCAGTATAGTGAAGAGTTAGTTAAGGAGGGAAATCGGATTCGCCAAATAGGAGAAACCTCGTCTGGAAATATGACGAGCGTGAAATGCAGTTTTAGAAAAGTCAACACCTAATATATATATATACATATATGTACGTGTTTTGACACTTTGAAAACAAAATCAACTAAAATAGATATAAACTAATATATATCATCTATATATATATCGACGCATAATTACTATTGTTTAAATTCTAGTTGATCTTCATGTCTATACCAAACCTAAAACCTCTCAGGTGTTTTCTAAATGTCTGGAGAAAATACTCAAAGTACTAGTTTAATCTCCAAAACTTATGTCTATCTTTGCCAAGATACCAGATATATTATTCATGAAGGCTGAACATATAAACATCATAACAAGAGCAAATCTCAATCACACATCAAAGAGATAATACTCTAGATTAATGCTCAGATGTTATAGAGTTCATATCCTAACCCACATGATGAAAAGGTGAAAGCCATCACAGGTATATCTTGTTGTTGAGATTGCATGTGTGTCTTCTACTTGTCACAAACATGATAACATCATATATTCTACCTCAAAGCTAAGTCACCCTCAAAGGAACATGAGTGACACACGTATTCATTTGTGAGTGCATAATGTCTATCACTTCCGTCAATCACGAATCATAGCAAGAAACTGAACAAGACTTGGTTTTGCATTGTTAAATATTGGAGAATGGTAAACTTGTAAATAAGGAGACAATCCTTATGCTTTGCCTATAAATAGAAGCCTTATGTTAGAGTTTTAGAACTTTTGCTATTTTTGGAGATCTAGAGAGAGAAACTATCTCCAATTGTTTCAAGGTGCTTGTATTTGTCATATCATCAATAGAAACGCATTATAATTACGTTCTTGTGTCCAATCCACACATGTACACAGATTCCGCACGTGATACGTTTTCTTCGCAATCGTTGGGAGTTTGAATTCGATCCGAAAACGAATCCACATCACTCAACCAAAGATATGTGTTACTTCTATACACCTAATCTTCATGTCTATACCGTACTTGAAACCTCTCAGGTGTTTTCTAAATGTCTACAAAATTGACTCAAACTATCGGTTTAATCTCCAAAACTTTTGTCTATCTTTGCAAAGACATCAGATATATTACTCATGTAGGGTAAACATCTAAACATCATAACAAGAGCAGATCTCAATCACACATCAAACAGATAATACTCCAGATCAATGCTTAGATGTTATAGAGTTCACATCCTAACCCACATGAAGAAGAGGTGAAAACCTTCACAGGTATACCTTGTTGTTGAGATTACATGTGTGTCTTCTACTCGTCACAAACATGTTGACATCATATATTCTACCTCAAAGCTCAGTCACCCTCAAAGGAACATGAGTGACACACGTATTCACTCAACCAAAGATATGTGTTACTTCTATACACCTAATCTTCATGTCTATACCAAACCTGAAACCTTTTAGGTGTTTTCTAAATGTCTGGGGAAAAGACTCAAAGTACCAGTTTAATCTCCTAAATTTTTGTCTATCTTTGCAAAGACATCAGATATATTATTCATGAAGCATGAACATCTAAACATCATAACAAGATCAGATCTCAGTCACACATCAAACAGATAATACTCCAGATCAATGCTCAGATGTTATAGAGTTCACATCCTAACCCACATGAAGAAGAGGTGAAAACCATCACAGGTATATCTTGTTGTTGAGATTGCATGTGTGTCTTCTACTCGTCACAAACATGTTAACATCATATATTCTACCTCAAAGCTCAGTCACCCTCAAAGGAACGAGTGACACACGTATTCACTCAACCAAAGATATGTGTTACTTCTATAAATCTTCATGTCTATACCAAACCTGAAACCTCTCAGGTGTTTTCTAAATGCCTACAGAAAAGACTCAAACTACCGGTTTAATCTCCAAAACTTTTGTCTATCTTTGCAAAGACATCAGATATATTATTCATGAAGGGTAACCATCTAAACATCATAACAAGAGCATATCTCAATCACACATCAAAGAGATAATACTCCAGATCAATGCTCAGATGTTACAGAGTTCACATTCTAACCCACATGAAGAAAAGGTGAAAGCCATCACAGGTATATCCTGTTTTTGAGATAGCATGTGTGACTTCTACTCTTCTGATTTAGCTTCTTGGATCACAGACTGTCAGTAGAAACATAAGTAAGACCATCTTGCAAGCAATAGTTGTATGCATTATATGAATGTCAAAAAAAGTTGGAAGTCCTCAGTACCAAGAAAAATGGGCATCATAGTCTATCCCTTTGGTAGTTTCTACCTCAAACAAACTAATGATACAACCACCTCCAGTGGGGGAGTAGATAACTTCATTAATTTAAATGATGCCTAGAATATGAAACTTGAGGATTTGGTGGAACAAACTGAGAGCTAAAGTCTCCAATCTCAAGCAGATGGTCACCAATATGCCTCAAGCTAATCCAGTTAAGCCCAAAATATACCCAACAGATGGCCTCCTTACAAAAGGAGTTTGCATACACTAAACTGATAGTCACTAAAATAATGGTGTTGAAAGAAAAAGGGTTGGTCTTAATGCCTCCATCATTTACTTACTTGGGTTTAAGTTGGTAAGGACCGAGAATGTATCGTCATGGCCAGTTCTAGAGTCATAAGAAACCAAACGGCTATTCACACAAGAAACGAAAAATGAGCATTTAGTTTAAAGATGTGTATTTGTATGCTCAATAAAGGCTTAAAACTCACTTTTTGTGGGAATGGGTTTTTAATGTGATCAAGTATATATAATCAAATTTTAACTAGATTTGCCATGCCGTTTCATAATTTTCTTATGCTGGTTCTTTTTATCATGACGCTATCGGTTGTAAATTTGTAAAAATATAACCTTTTTAGAACTTGCTATTCCCAAATTAAACCAAGACAAGTAAAAAAACATGAAAAGTTTTTGAAAAAAATTGGGGTGTTTAGCGGTTCCAATAGAGTTTTGTGTAAGGCTTGTAATTAGGACTTGCAAAATTCAAGGTTTTAGCATCCCCCCCCCCCCCAACACTTAAATTACACATTGTCCTCAATGTGTCCCAAAAATAAGTTTTTCGGTTGATTAAAATGTGTAAAAGTGGGTTAAAAACAAGATTTTATGTTACTGGGTAGCTGAACATGGGGTGTGTTAGGCTGAGCACGGCCCCGTGGTCAGACTGCCAGTACCAAAAGTAAACAGAAGGCTGGGCACGGGGGCGTGTTGGGTTGAGCACGGCCCCGTGCTGAACTTGCTGTAATGAAGAAAAATTATCGGGAGGCTCTGTTTTTGTGCATGGGGTGTGGGTTCAAGTTTCCCTTAGTAACCTTCACCATTTCGTGTGTGCTTTATTCCTGAAAATTAAAACTAAACAAGAAAACATAAAAGTTAAACTAATCTAAAACTAAGGATAGTTCCGCGGAATGCCTCCGTGGTGCGCCACGTTTATAAGGGTCCTTGGCTAGACCCTCCTTATCTGGTGGTTCTGGCTCATCTTCAATTACCGGGTCATCATTGCTGATTGGATATTTCATTGATCGTTCAAGATCGACACACCTTTTAAAGGCCCCTAATTGAATGGGTAAGTTATTTTTCTTCCGATTAATCAAAGCTTTGTGGGTTTTCACAAAAGGTTGTCCCAACACAAGTGGAGCGTCATTAAGGATGACAAAGTCCGTTGGAACCACCGTGTGCTTTGTTTGGACTAACACATCTTCAACTATCCCCATTGATTTTATTATTTTCCGATTAGATAGAAAAATGGGTATTTGAAGTGGAGAGAAATCACCAATACTTAATTTTTCGAAAATGTAGTTTGGCATTATATTAACACAAAGATCTTTATCAATTGTGATATTACTAATAAAGGAATTTTGAAAAAAACATGGAACCGGTGTAATGTTAATTTCAAATGGGTCTTCTTTTATTAGCGTAGTTAGATCATTTGTTAACTTAATGCTTACCGTTTCGTCAATTTTAGTGTTAGTGTTTAACTCTTTTAAAATCTTAGCATGAGTAGGTACTAAACAATGATTTTCGAAAGAAAGTGATAAGAGATTAATTTCTTGAAAATTAGACTCTTCTTGAATTTTAACGTTATCGGACTCACCTTTTTCGTTGTTTAACTCATGTGTCGGTTTTTCACTTACTTGTTCTTCCATTTTTACATTTTCAACTATCTCTTCTTTATTACAAGTTAATTCTTCCCTAGCGCGGGACTCCTCTTCCCTTGCGTGAGATTCTTTTATGCACCATTCGATAGTTTTAATGTGTTCTATTATCTTATCGGCTATGTGGGTGATAGAATAAGGATCAGGATCCTCAAAGCTTGAATCCGGATGTTTGATCCTTGGTTCCTCATGATACTCATATGAGGTAGATGGTTCATGTTGGAAATTTTAGTGAAAATGAGTTTTTCACTAAATATTTTGGACATTAATAATATTTATATATGTGTTGTATAAATAATTATTTATGGTTTGTGTTCAAACTATGTCCAAATAGAGCTAAGATGAATGAGATATCGAAGCTTGAAGTTGTATGTTTGGAACAAACAAAGATGAATAAAATGGATTAGTTTTGTCAACTTGTCCCACATAGGTGGTATGACAAAACTCAAAGTGGTATATAAGGAGGAGCACTCCTTGTAAATTGTTTCCTTAAAGGCAAACACTAGTGGGGACCAAAGGGTGCGCCGCACCCGCACATATGCGCGAGAGTATGGATAGCGCATGACCAGGTGGCGTCCTGGTATGCGCAGTGGCATCCGTGTGGCGAGCAACTCCACATCTAATATGCGCGCATGTGGAGCACTTTGAACTTCGCACTGCTTTTGTATTTTTGCCCATGAGCGTGTGGTCAGATACATGGCAGGTCCGCTTTGGCGCACCCTTGGGTGACTTAGGCGGATGATGTGGCGCAGGCCTCTCAGGCACGCGACAGTTCAAGCACGCACAGGCACGCTGGTCTGCATACCAGGCGCATACACAGGTTCCATACAGTGTGGCGCACGGACTGAAGAGACACTTCAGGCGCGCGCACATGTTTGCAGCGGAAACAAAACAGCTGGTTGGACTTGGTCAAACTAGCTGTTTCAACTTGTTTAATTCTGTCATGAATGAATATGACAGTTTCGTTGACCATATTAATTCCATTTTAATATAATTAAATCTTGTTTATTACAAGATTTATTGCCTCGTTAATTGGAGAATTAAAGGCAAGGTATGTTTCAATTTTGTGAATGTGTGTATATATATGAACCTTAGGTTCATATTTGGGATATACGAAAAAGATAAGAGATGAGAGAATCTCATAAAATCTATTAGAAACATTCACAACATATTTTTAGAGGAGTACTCTAAAATATACGCAACTTCTTTCTTTATTTTCCACAACACCAATTTATACCCGGCGTAATCTCGGGCGCGAGAGCCATCTCCGGCAGTACAACTACTGCTTCGGTTGTTGTATCCTGGAAACAGACCGTCTGAGAGGAGGCGCGAAATCTGTTTTAAGGGCCCCGTGTCTAACACGATCCTCAACCAAAACCGTCAACGACAGTTTGTTCATTCTTGCAGCGGAGGTTTGTACAAGATGGTGCGGTTGAAGTTCTTCCAAAGATGTTCGCTTGAATCAAGATTGGTACAATTAAATTGTATTTATATTTGTTTATTTATTTTTGTAACCGGTATTGTACTAGTCGAATTTCCCACAAATAACGAGAGTCTCGTTATTATTTATTATTTTTATTAATATTTTTAATAAAAAGTGAACCTAGTTCCTACAATCTTAAAACAGACTTTCGTGAAGATTGTTGCTACAATCTTAAATCCCTTCTCTACGAGGATTTAGGTTCACCAAAGTTAAAATATTTAATGGGATTTTTGTTAAAATCTTGAAAAATATTTTTATGGGAAATATTAATTTAGTACATAGAGTCGGATTAATTTTATGATTGGAGTACAATCTTTAATCCGAATACCGGGTTGCAAAACGAACGTTTTGATTCAACTTTTGGAGTTTCTTGGCTTGTGTTCGTGTTTAGATAAACCGAACCATATACAAAATAAAATGTATTTCAATATGTTTTGAAATATAAATTTTCTAATGAGCGTATTAGAAAAATTTATTTTGTAACTCCTTTCTAATGTTTTTTGTAACGTTTAAGTATTCATAATAAGCTTTTAGTAACCATATTTGAGATATTACTGTTGGTTTTAAAAGTAGTGAAATAATTTTTTTTCCTAATTCGCATATTGGAAAATAATTATTTTGTAAAATCACTAGTTTTAATATTTTCTAACGAGCGTGTTAGAAACGTTGTTGAAAGAACAACAAGATTAAAACTTTTTATTTGTTCTAACGAGCGTGTTATGAACAATGTTTTAAAGACGGTTGGATGTTCTAACGAGCGTGTTAGAAACAATAGTTTAAATACGTTTATATTTTCTAACGAGCGTGTTAGAAAAGATTATTATTTCAAATAATTACCGATGAGCGTGTTGGAGACAATTATTTGGATAATAAACCTTGTAACAGTTTCGTCTAAACTATTAACTTTCTAACGAGCGAGTTAGAAACGTAATTTTTCCACATATGTTTAAACGATTTTATTTGTTTATTTCTAATGAGCGTATTAGAAATAGTTTATATTTTTTTATAAACTTCGAAACAAATTTTGTAATCGATTATTTCTAACGAGCGTGTTAGAAACGATTTAAAGAGTTTGATAGTTGTTTATTTTCTAACGAGCGTGTTAGAAACGATTTAACGACTTTATCAATTGTTTATTTCTAACAAGCGGGTTAGAAAACGTTTATTTTATATAAACCAAAAATGGCTTATGGAAATAAATAATCGTTTCATTTTCTAATGGGCGTATTAGAATTAGTTTATCTTATAACCAACTATTTAACGATTTGCAATCGTTAATTTCTAACGAGCGGGTTAGAACCGGGTTAACTATGATAAACTATTTAAGCTGATTTGTAATGGTTTTATATATTTTCTAACGAGCGTGTTAGAAAAGATATGTGTTCATTTCTAATGAGCGTGTTAGAAAACGTTCATTTAAACCAAAAGTGCATAATTGTATTCGTTTTATTTCTAACGAGCGTGTTAGAAGCGGTTTACTTTATAAAAACCGAATATTTCGAATGTTGTTCAACTTTTAAATTCTAATTAGCATATTAGAATTGGTTATCATACAAACCACTAATTTTAACGATTGGTAATCGTTATTATCTAACAGCGGTTAGAAATGGTTTGAATATGATAAACCATTTATTAAAACGATGTGTAGTCGTTTTATTTTCAAACGAGCGAGTTTGAAATTGTTTTATTTATTAAACTATTATAAGGTTTATTGTATTGATTTGTAATCAATACATAAATATATAGTTTAATATTAAAACACTTGCAAAAACGAGAAATGTTTTGAACGAATAAAACATGTCTTGGCAAAGTATAACGTCTTGAACCATATATTAGTCTTGGAGAGACTATTTGGTGAAAAACAACTCGATGTTGTTATAAATATAATAAGTTGCTCAACTACTTGCGAGTAGTTAATTGTAAACAACTTTATATTTCGGACAACTGACGAAACACCTTATACGTGTTCCATTGAGGGAGTACCTCAAAACATGACACCAAACGAAATAATTGCGTTTATTTCAGTAAAAAAAAAGTGTTGAAGATATAACACTTTGGCTTTTGATGTTTATATATCATTGGTGTATCCGTTATTTTGAACTACTAATAAGTTGTCAAAAGGATACACATTTTGATACAAAGTGTAAAAAGTAATTTACACAAACACAACGAGCGGGTTGTGATCATGACTTATGTAATAAGTCACAAATCAAACATCAAATTCATAACGGGGTCATGAGAAACGTGGTGTATGGTTTCAGATGGAATACACGAAAACGAGATATGTCATCTAATGTTGAGAGCATCAACATGGAAATGCACATGTAAGTTTTCAAAGAATATAACATTTGAAAGAAATATATGTTATTATTGTAAATGGTTTTAATAAATTTAGCAAATTTATTAACGGAAATTTACAATAGTGATGGACTTGTAGATGCTTCTACCACCATCAATGTTGTTTAAACTATGTGGAGGTTTGGTCCTCAATTTGGGAGAGTATCCCGATACATGGTATTAATGAAACAACAACGTGAATGTATATTTTTCTAACGAGCGTGTTAGAAAACGATTTAAAGAGTTTGATAGTTGTTTATTTTCTAACGAGCGTGTTAGAAACGATTTAACGACTTTATCAATTGTTTATTTCTAACAAGCGGGTTAGTAACGTTTATTTTATATAAACCAAAAATGGCTTATGGAAATAAATAATCGTTTAATTTTCTAATGGGCGTATTAGAATTAGTTTATCTTATAACCAACTATTTAACGATTTGCAATCGTTAATTTCTAACGAGCGGGTTAGAACCAGGTTAACTATGATAAACTATTTAAGCTGATTTGTAATGGTTTTATATTTATTTCTAACGAGCGTGTTAGAAAAGATATGTGTTCATTTCTAACGAGCGTGTTAGAAAACGTTCATTTAAACCAAAAGTGCATAATTGTATTCGTTTTATTTCTAACGAGCGTGTTAGAAGCGGGTTTCTTTATAAAAACCGAATATTTCGAATGTTGTTCAACTTTTAAATTCTAATTAGCATATTAGAATTGGTTATCATACAAACCACTCATTTTAACGATTGGTAATCGTTATTATCTAACAGCGGTTAGAAATGGTTTGAATATGATAAACCATTTATTAAAACGATGTGTATTCGTTTTATTTTCAAATGAGCGAGTTTGAAATTGTTTTATTTATTAAACTATTATAAGGTTTATTGTCTTGATTTGTAATCAAAACATAAATATATAGTTTAATATTAAAACACTTGCAAAAATGAGAAATGTTTTGAACGAATAAAACATGTCTTTGCAAAGTATAATGTCTTGAACCATAAAATAGTCTTGGAGAGACAATTGGTGAAAAAAAACTCGATGTTGTTATAAATATAATAAGTTGCTCAACTACTTGCGAGTAGTTAATTGTAAACAACTTTATATTTTGGACAACTGACGAAACAAGTTATACGCGTTCCATTGAGGGATTACCTCAAAACATGACACCAAACGAAATAATTGCGTTTATTTCGGTAAAAAAGTGTTGAAGATAATAACACTTTGGCTTTTGATGTTTAGATATCATTGGTGTATCCATTATTTTAGACTACTAATAAGTTGTCAAAAGGATACACATTTTGATACAAAGTGTAAAAAGTAATTTACACAAATACAACGAGCGGGTTGTGATCATGACTTATGTAATAAGTCACAAATCAAACATCAAATTCATAATGGCGTCGTGAGAAACGTGGTGTATGGTTTGAGATGGAATACACGAAAACGAGATATGTTATCTAATGTTGAGAGCATCAACATGGAAATGCACATGTAAGTTTTCAAAGAATATAACATATGAAAGAAATATATGTTATTATTGTAAACGGTTTTAATAAATTTAGCAAATTTATTAACGGAAATTTAAAATAGTGATGGACTTGTGGATGCTTCTACCACCATCAGTGTTGTTTAAACTATGTGGAGGCTTGGTCCTCAATTTGGGAGAGTATCCCGATACATGTTATTAATGAAACAACAACGTGAATGTATATATCACTATAGGCATACGTGAATGCTTTGTTGTTGAGAGTCAATCTAATTGGCTATATCTCAAGTGATTTTATACAAAGATTTTTCATCAAAGTGACTTGGATTAAGACTTATGTTTAAGTCCTTAGGAAGTCAATGGTGAAGCCTTGGAGATAAAAAGACAAACGAGTTATACTATGGTTTTGAGACCTTCCTAAAACCGTTGGTTTTGGAATGGTGAAATAAAATTTCATTATTGTGTCTAAACTAATAAACGAATGTTCGGAAGAGATAGTGTGTTATCTCTTAAGGCTGTGAAGAATCAGAATGATGCATCTTCTGTTCACATGCTAGAGTATTGTGGTCTAAAGCATGCTAGACTAATACTTGTTAATTTATATGCTCGACGGAGATTAAATTAACTTTAAACATTCAAAATATGTGATGACACAAGAATGAATTTTGTGCTAAACAAAACTATAAATATAACTTCATTAAAATGCAAGCAATGTGGGGGGAGGAGGCCATTTAAGAAACAAACCCTTTAGGGTATGTGGAAATGGTAGTTGAGAAGTTTTCTCAAACTCAAAATGAAAGGGAGAACCTTTCATCACCCCATTTGGATGTTATCCAATTACACTTAAATGTGGGGGTGACTTGCATTTGAATGTGGAAATGGGAGTTGAGAAGTTTTCTCAAACTCGAAATGAAAGGGAGAACCTTTCATCGCCCCATTTGGATGTTATCCAATTACACTTAAATGTGGGGGTGACTTGCATATATTGCAAACGCTTGACCAAGTGGAGTACACAATGGTTATATGGAGTCAATCGAGTAGATTGGACTCGAATGCCAATTGGTTAGATTCAAAATCTAGTAAGATGTCAGTCATGACACACCAAAGGCATGGTGAAAACGTGTTTGGCCATGAATTGAGTTTCATGTCATTCTAAGACAAGGTACATAACTGGATCCTGGTTGAGATCACGAGTTATAAGTCTTATGAATCGACTAAAAGGCAAAGGTGACTAGCGAGTCAAGAACACGTTAGAACAACTGATCTCAATTTAAATTGTCGTTGGTGACTTAGAGAAGTCAAAGATAATTTTGGATCCAACAACCAGTGGGTTGATAAGAGATCAGGTTGTGGAATGGGACTAAAGCCATGGAAAAAGGGACATGAGGGAAACCAAACCTAGTTGACTGGAGATCCCAAGATCTTGGTTCAATAGGCCAACTTAATCATGAACCGAAGGGTAGTCACTGTGGAGGCGTAGCTAATATATATGTTTATATATAAGCTAGTTTATATGTTTCATATATCCCCCTAAAACTATAAAAGGGTGTTTAAATACGTCCTAGTCCATTCCTATAATATTCAGTGACATTGTTGTGAGGTTAAGCATAATATGTGGTTTTATGATTTGTGTAAATCATAGTAAACCATAATGCTTTTAATGATTTAAAGGGAAATCACCTATGTTGGAGAGAAGTGTGGTCGCTTCGAATGGAATTAGGGCATAATTCCTAGAGCTCCCGCAGAACCAGGAAAGTGCTCCATGACCATTATTGGAGACATACATGAGGAGATGGCCCGGCTAGGGAAAGTATTGTGTGAATGTATATTGTCGTCTACACAAAGGGGGGGTTGTTCAAGGACATCACGTCTACAAAACCCTAGGAGGCTAAGTATGCTTCACAAAGGAAGGTTCAAAGGCTACGCCTACCTATCCTGCAATACTCGACTGTCGAGTTTTCATCGGGGAATTTTGTGTGTTTTAATCGATCTCCATTCATGTGGGGGATTGTTGGAAATTTTAGTGAAAATGAGTTTTTCACTAAATATTTTGGACATTAATAATATTTATATATGTGTTGTATAAATAATTATTTATGGTTTGTGTTCAAACTATGTCCAAATAGAGCTAAGATGAATGAGATATCGAAGCTTGAAGTTGTATGTTTGGAACAAACAAAGATGAATAAAATGGATTAGTTTTGTCAACTTGTCCCACATAGGTGGTATGACAAAACTCAAAGTGGTATATAAGGAGGAGCACTCCTTGTAAATTGTTTCCTTAAAGGCAAACACTAGTGGGGACCAAAGGGTGCGCCGCACCCGCACATATGCGCGAGAGTATGGATAGCGCATGACCAGGTGGCGTCCTGGTATGCGCAGTGGCATCCGTGTGGCGAGCAACTCCACATCTAATATGCGCGCATGTGGAGCACTTTGAACTTCGCACTGCTTTTGTATTTTTGCCCATGAGCGTGTGGTCAGATACATGGCAGGTCCGCTTTGGCGCACCCTTGGGTGACTTAGGCGGATGATGTGGCGCAGGCCTCTCAGGCACGCGACAGTTCAAGCACGCACAGGCACGCTGGTCTGCATACCAGGCGCATACACAGGTTCCATACAGTGTGGCGCACGGACTGAAGAGACACTTCAGGCGCGCGCACATGTTTGCAGCGGAAACAAAACAGCTGGTTGGACTTGGTCAAACTAGCTGTTTCAACTTGTTTAATTCTGTCATGAATGAATATGACAGTTTCGTTGACCATATTAATTCCATTTTAATATAATTAAATCTTGTTTATTACAAGATTTATTGCCTCGTTAATTGGAGAATTAAAGGCAAGGTATGTTTCAATTTTGTGAATGTGTGTATATATATGAACCTTAGGTTCATATTTGGGATATACGAAAAAGATAAGAGATGAGAGAATCTCATAAAATCTATTAGAAACATTCACAACATATTTTTAGAGGAGTACTCTAAAATATACGCAACTTCTTTCTTTATTTTCCACAACACCAATTTATACCCGGCGTAATCTCGGGCGCGAGAGCCATCTCCGGCAGTACAACTACTGCTTCGGTTGTTGTATCCTGGAAACAGACCGTCTGAGAGGAGGCGCGAAATCTGTTTTAAGGGCCCCGTGTCTAACACGATCCTCAACCAAAACCGTCAACGACAGTTTGTTCATTCTTGCAGCGGAGGTTTGTACAAGATGGTGCGGTTGAAGTTCTTCCAAAGATGTTCGCTTGAATCAAGATTGGTACAATTAAATTGTATTTATATTTGTTTATTTATTTTTGTAACCGGTATTGTACTAGTCGAATTTCCCACAAATAACGAGAGTCTCGTTATTATTTATTATTTTTATTAATATTTTTAATAAAAAGTGAACCTAGTTCCTACAATCTTAAAACAGACTTTCGTGAAGATTGTTGCTACAATCTTAAATCCCTTCTCTACGAGGATTTAGGTTCACCAAAGTTAAAATATTTAATGGGATTTTTGTTAAAATCTTGAAAACTACAATCTTAAATCCCTTGGGTCTCCATATGATGTATATGATGTATATGAAGTTGACGGCTCATACCTGGGCTCCTCATAATAGGTGTATGAAGTGGATGGTGTAAAGATGTCACAATATTGTACCGAGTGAGGGTTACCACAAATGGTGCAATAGTCTTCCCTATAATCATCCTCCTCATAGGTGTAGTTGTAATCTCCTAAGTATTGATCCATAAGAATCACTCAGCAGATCACAATAGAGTCTCGAGACCAGAAAACAAAAATAAAAACAGAAACAGAAGCTGGACACCCCCCGTGTTCAATGGACACGGCCCGTGTTCAATGGACACGGCCCGTGTTCAGTTTCTGTATCTAGGCGTTTTAATAAAAGTGACTGGTTTTGTGTAGCACGGGGGCATGTTCAGAGAGCATGACCCCGTGTTCAGACTCTATATCTGGGTGTTTTATAAAAAAAAAATTGTGCAGCACGGCCCCGTGTTCAGTGAACACGGCCCCGTGTTCAACCTACTGTAAATGCAAAAACTAACTAAAATGCAGAAAATGTGCGCGCGTTTTAAAAAGGTTTTGAAAAAATGATTAGGCCGTCGATTTTAAACTTTCTTAAAATCCTTGTGTCTCCGGAAACGGCGCCAAAAACTTGATGCGTGTGTAGTGTGATAGGTTTTTATGTATATTTTTTAGCCCTTTTTACACTTTAGTCAAGTTTTAAATTTATAAAACACGATATTTTACTAACACTAAACACACATATGGGCAAGTGCACCCATCGTGCCGTAGTATAGCGTTGGTAAGATACCGAGGTCGTCCAAGGACACAAGAGTTTTTAGTAGGTTTATCCTCAACGTCTAATCAAATCAAAATTTTAGAAAAAGGTTTAAACATGGAAATAAAAACTAAAAATGTTGAAAATAAAAACAGATAGACAACATGAATCACTTGGATCCGACTCGCCTTTAGTGTAACCTTTGATTATTTCCGCACTTTTGCACTTTTTAAGAGATTATCTTAGTTATAGTAGTAGGCCCCTCTTTTGAAGGTGACGTTACCCTCAACCCAGTAGTTTGAGTCAGTAAGGATACAATCCTAAAGGGTTGGATTATTGAAAGATAATTAATTAAGTTATTAATGCGTAATGTGGTAGGCCCCTCTTTTGAAGGTGACGTTACCCTCGGCTAAGTAGTTTGAGTCAGCAGGGATACAATCCTAAGCAGTCGGGTTAATGTTTTAATAGTAGTTTACATATGAAGGGATCAAGAAATTCGAACCCCCGCCATCCAATACCAGTGGGTATTGAAGGAGGTCCTACTAAAGTTGACCCAGGTCCTTGCAGGATCTATACACTGAACAAGGCAAGACGCTTACCAAACCATTCCCTTAACCCCCGACCAGGTAGCCAACATATCACCATATAGACCGTGGAGATATGAATGGTGTAAATCTTTTATTTTATATAGACAATAAAATAACGTCAAGACACCACGGACAAATGATAAGGAAGTTTCACCTTCAACATAAGAAACTAGTTATTAAAGTCATTAATATATAACCAAATAAAAAGTGCGAAAAGATTAAAAATAAAAAGTATTACACTAAATGCTTGTCTTCACCAAGTGATGTAAGAGACTTAGGCAAACATGGCCTTTGATTGTCAAGAACTCTTACTATCAATCTTGGATCCCGAGACTACTACACACACTCTATGATGGATGATGGATGATGGTGGTGGATGTGGGTTGTGATGGTGGTGGTGGTGGTGGGTGGGTGAAGTGTGAGAGAGGTGGTTTGCCAAGGGATGCCTTTGAAATGAACCAAGCACCCCTATTTATAGCCTGCACAAAAGCCAGGGCACGGCCCCATGTCCATCCATCTTCTCTTTCTTCATTAAATGCAGTTTGTCTGCATTAGTAGAACACGCCCCCGTGTCTGCTGGGCACGGCCCCGTGTGCAGAAGCGTATCTGTACTATCAAGATTTGCTTGGATTCAGCGAATCTTAGCGTTGACCACGGCCCCGTGTCCGCTGGGCACACCCCCGTGTTGGGTGATAGAAGCTTCTACAACTTTGTCTTTTTTGCAGACACTTGGGCACGCCCCCGTGTTCAATGAGCACGGGGCGTGTTCAGCCTTCTGATGTCTTGTTTTTGCTTGGGAAGATGTTGTCTAGGGGTCAGGCATGCCATTTTTATTCATTTTCTTGTATTTATGTTAGATTTAGCTTCCTTTTTTATTCTTTTGTTCATTTGAGCTCATTTAATCCTGAAAATATAAAAGGAAGACAAAAGCATACTTTTTCCAACATTAATAATTAAAAGGGTTTGTTTTATGCCTTAATTGATGTGATTTATATGTTGCATTTTACACACATCACACAGCGTAAAAGCAACCTTTTTTTAGTACTAATGTTGGAAAAAGCTTCGTTTTCTGTTCCTTTTTAATTTTCAGGGTCAAAAGAGCTTAAATGTGCAAAAGGAGCAAAAAGACAGCAAAAACCAACATAAATACAAAGAAGAAGGAATTGCCGCAACTCGCCAAGCCCTGATTCACAACCAAACCACAAAATAGCAAGAACAGAAGACTTGACACGGGGTCATGTCCAACAGACACGGGTCGTGTCCAAAGGTGGATGTTGTGCTGATAGGATCTGAGTTTCTTTTTTATTGTGTTTTTGTTTAAGAATAAAGAAGATGAACAAGTAATGCAGCAGAATTAAGATGGAAATAAACTTTGCACACAATCAAATAGGAGAAATGCTTTTAACACACAAGTTTAACATTGAACCGAATGATTGAATTTATTTCAAACTTCAATTACAATATGCATGCATGTATAACAAACTCCCCCTCAGCCTGAGCTCACAATATTTGCTCGTACAGGAAGACAAGTGGTGAAAGAGCTGATAGAACAGTACAGGGTACTGTTCTATTTATAGGCACGAGCAAACCACTGAAGCATCTTGGCTGACGTCACCATGAAAGTGACATCTAACCTCCTAACAACCTGAAACTACTGATCTAATACAAGCATTGTTTAGCAAACTACTTATTACAATACATTACAAAAGTAAAGACTAAACTATTGCTTTCTCCTTCCACTGTTGTGACTCCAGCAGTACTTTGTTTCTTCAGCAGTGCTTGACCCATAATAGTAGATTGGTCATCAGGGCTTTAGTCTTCATTAGTCTTTATACTTGATCAGTTGTTTGTAGAACAGCAGTTGTATATGGACAGTGGATACAGGCCATTAGTTGTTAGAAACACTTTCAAGAGGAGAGAATGAAATACAAACATCTGCTTATTTTGGATCCACTGCTCTGATCCAGTTTTGGCTTTAATCATCTGTTCCTTTGATAGGGTTCAATCCCAACAATCTCCCCCTGGAACAGATGATGCCAAAACCCTTCATTATTGTGAATCTTTATTGTCTCATCAACAGTTCCCTTATTTATCCTTTAAGTTGTAACTCAAAGTCCAGGGCATCTGTATCATCCTCATCCCTGCATAGTGTAAGATCAAGGAGATCTTCAACACTCAGACCCAGTGCTTGTTCCCTTGATATTTTCTTCACTTCACCACTGGATTTGATCAGAGTTAATACGTGGGACTGTTTGTCAGTTTTCCACTTTAGTATTTTAGAATCCAGTGGGTTTCTTGGGAGAGTTTTTATTGAAGATGAGTTGGGAGATGGTGGCCTGGTGATAACTGGCTGAGCAGTGCTTTGAGCTTGAGCAAGTTCAGGGTTGTCGGCTATCATTTGTTTGAGGACCATTTTTATAACTTCATCACCTGCTGCTATATCCTCTGTTGTTTCTGCATCCATCTGTTTTTGTCTCCTTCTTTGATAAAGGATGGCACCAGGTGGAGCAGTGGCTTTCCTGACTTGCAGTTTTTGTGGTCTTGTTGGAACCTCTGCTTCAGGATAGTCAGGCTTTTGTGGAATTTTTGTATTTTTCTTTCTTAATTCTTCCAACCTTTTGTAACTTGCCCTGATTTTGTCCTCTTTCCACCTTGTCACCAGATTTCTTGACCCAAAATCTGCCGTAATAATTTCCTCTTTCATTCTCTTTAGCTCTAACACTTTATCTGGTACATTCTTCTTGTGTTTTGCCCAATCTGGAGGAGTATGTTTAACCTTGTTTTTAATCATGTCTTGAATTCTGGCTGTTTCACTTTCAAGCTCTTGAATGGTCCATTCTTTGTACATGTACTTTTCTCCTTTGTATTTCTTGTAAGCCATGATGTTATCAAGATAGTCTTTTCTCAAGGTTTCATCTGCTCTTTCAGATAGTTGCTGACAAAGGTTTTTTGCAAACTGCTCCAAAGTTCTAACTTGAGTTAACAGATATTGATAGTATCTTTGGATTTCCTTGTCAGATTTACCATGTGAATTTCTTTTTGAGATATCCTCTGCTTGTTGAGCCTTTAACCACATATACTCTTCAATGTTATTTGGCCTAGGATATCCTTCAAGAGAAGGCAAACTCCTTTTAGCAGGGTCATCTTCAGTGTAGAAGGATTTGATTTCCTCTCTAACTGCTATAAGCTCTAAAGGGTACTGAGCACCTGCAGGAGTGATGCTAGTGTTTGGTTTTTGAACTTGGGCTAAAGAGAGAGGAACAGGGTTTGGAATAGTAACAAGTGACAAAGGTTATGAAGTTATTGGTGGTGGTGAAGAATCATCATCTTTTAAAATCTTCCTTCTCCTTTTTGGTTTAGGAGAGGTTGGTGGTGTTTTGGATGGTTGTGAAGTGGTGATTTGAGTGGAGGTGATTGAAGTAGAAGTTGGCTGACTAACAGCTGTTGAAACAACTGGTGTTTCAACCACTGTTGTCATTACAACTGATGATGTGTCATCAACTGCCTTCTGCTTTTTAGCAGGTGGTGAAGGTGGTAATGATGATGTTTTTGGTGGTGAGGTAATTTTTGGTGGTGCAGTGGTTGAAGTGGGAGCAGTGGTTGTAGTGTGTGTTGAAGTGGTGGCAGTTGTTTGGGTAACAGCTGTTGAAACCACTGAAGTACCAACAGTTGTTGATACAACAGGAGTTTGAACATTTGTTGGTTTGGGAGATTGATGTGTGGAGTTTTTAGGAGGTTTGGGAGTATGTTTTGTGGATCTGGATGGTGTGTGTTTAGGTTGCCTCACTTGTCTAGTGGGCTGCTTTCTTTTGACCTTAGGATTTTCTTCATCCTTTGGTTCTGAAGTACCCTGCTCATTCATTTCCATAAAAACTCTCTTCTCCTGATCAAACCTTGCTTTATCCTTTGCCTCCATATCCCTTTTTACCCTTGCTTTTGCATCAGCAATGGCATTTGTGGTTACATAAATCTTTTTAGTACCATCAGGCAAGGGAATGTCTGCAAGCATACTTGACTTGTCTGGTTCAATGTACAGACCATCTTCATATCCCTTCTTTTTAAACTGCTTCAATTTCTCCCCCTTTTTGGCATCAGCTGGTGGTGGTTCATCCACAAATATGATAGAGGGAGGAGCAGTGCCAGTGGTATTCAGCAAATGGGCCTTGATTGCCTTTATATCAGCTTGTGTGTCTTTAGACCTTGCTTCCATGAGATTTCTGATCTTTTGAACTTGTATCTCATGTTGCTGATCAGCTAATTCTCTTTGGTGGTGTAGCAAAGGTTGAAACAAACTCCACAGCTCATTTGGAGTGGGAGCAGATGATGGAGCAGCTGTTGGAGTTGGTGCAGCAGTGGGTGGTACCTTTTGTACTTTCAACAACTGTTGCAGCATGTCTTTGATTTCTGCAACAGATGAATCCAGTTTGTCAACTCTAGCCGTCAATTCTTGGTACATTAAACCATCACCCAACTTAATGGGATCATCTGATTTCCCACTAACAGTGGTTGTATCAGTGGTTGCCTTAGGAAAATTTTCCCAAAAGTCATCCAATGATGCCCCTTGTTCTCGGTACTGGGGACTTCTTTCCTCAACACTTGATAACCTTTTAAATGTACCAGTGGTTGGAACAAACACACCGTTGGTTAACAAAGTTGCTGGAGAGGAAATTGCCTTCAAGGAAGTCTGATTGATGAAACAACTGGCCAGGTGTAGATCAGTGGATCCAACACCTGTAGTTGCTGCTTCACTTGAACTACTGACAAGAAGTACTTGTACATCCTGCAGTGTAACCTCCTCAGGTGTTGTTGGTGGGTTAGCAATGATTGAAACATCAGACCCAGTCACTTATTGGGGTATATTCTCATTTACCCAGCAAACCACTGAAGCATCTTGGCTGACGTCACCATGAAAGTGACATCTGACCTCCTAACAACCTGAAACTACTTATCTAATACAAGCACTGTTTAGCAAACTACTTATTACAATATATTACAAAAGAACAGACTAAACTACTGCTTTCTCCTTCCACTGTTGTGACTCCAGCAGTATTTTGTTTCTTCAGCAGTGCTTGACCCATAACAGTAGATTGATCATCAGGGCTTTAGTCTTCATCAGTCTTTATACTTGATCAGTTGTTTGTAGAACAGCAGTTGTATATGGACAGTGGATACAAGCCATTAGTTGTTAGAAACACTTTCAAGAGGAGAGAATGAAATACAAACATCTGCTTATTTTGGATCCACTACTCTGATCCAGTTTTGGCTTTAATCATTTGTTCCTTTGATAGTAAGAAACTTTTTCAAACAAAGGCCATGCTTAGCTAAATTCTTACATCACTTGGTGAAGACATATCTTTTATGTATTTCTTTTATGATTTCCAATCTTTTGCAACTTTTTAATTGGGTATGTATTAATGACTTTAATAATTAGTTTTTTTTTTAAATTGAAGGCGAATCTACTTAACCATTCTTCATATGTCGTTTATTCACATATTCATGTCTATACGGTCTATATAAAGCATGTTAACTACTTGGAAGGGGGTTAGAAAGGTGGTTGGGTAATTCTATGTCTCGTTCAGTGTAAAGATCCTACGAGAACCTGGTTCAAGTTTAGTACTACTCCATGGATTGGCCGGGAATGACTGGACCGAGTGAGAGTAAGAAACCGCTTGAACCCCTTATTCATAAACTACTATTAAAACTTTAAACCAACCCCGCGAGGACTGTATCCCTACTGACTCAGAACAACGGGTTGAGGGTAACGTCGCCTTCACAAGAGGAGCCTACTACTATAACTAAGATAATCTCTTAAAATGCCCAAAGTGCGAGAAAATCATCAAAAGGGTACATGAAGGATAAGTCAGATCCAAGTGATTCTTTCTTGTCTATCTATTTTTAATTTTTCTTTTATTTTTCTGTTTTTTATCTTTTTATTAGTTTAAAAAATCTTTTCTCAAAGTTTGGTTCGATTAGATAAGCCGGCACTAAAAGCTCTTGTGTCCTTGGACGACCTTGGTATCTTGCCATCATTATACTACGTCTGCAATGGATGCACTTGCCCTAGCGTGTGTGTAGAGTGATAGTAGAATATCGTGTTTTATAAATTTAAAACTTGAAATCGGCGAGTAAAAAGAGCTAAAAATATAGACACCCGCACGCACGTCAGATATCCTACCTTGTCATGAACTTTAATGGTCTGGTGAATCATGTGTTGATAAAGGTTTTAAGGATTAAAATGTTTTTCACATCTCTCAGTTTTCTATGAATAAAGACACGATCCTTTGTTCTTCTTCCGAGGTCTAAAGAGTTGCTTCCAATCTTCCCTAACCCTGAGATTGTGAGATTCCAAGCACTTAAGGATTAAAAGATGTGATGATCATGTCAGAGAACCTTTCTCTGAGGTCAAGATGGATGACCATGATGAGAAAAGGAAATGTCCAAGAGCTATACTTAAAGAAACATGTTTACACGACTCTCGTCATGAATAAGAGAATAAAAGACATGCCCTAATAAGTGTCATTTTGGCATCAGCAGATCTAGGAGAGATTGTTGTGTTATATAAGATCTGCTATTGATGAAAGCTATAACCTAAAAGACCCAGGGTGACGTCACCAGCAATTCTCCAAACTGCTGGCAGTTACACCTTTTTTAGGTTTTTTGGGTCGCTTTCATGGTGACGTCACCAACAGTTCTATCCTCTACTATAAATAGAACAGTACACATGATGTAACGGTTAACTCTTACAGTTGAATATCCTCTAATCAAAGAATTTAGAAAGAGAATAGCATAAGTAGTAAGAGAGAGAGTGCGCCTGGTGAGGGAGAGTGGTTATTATACTTCTGATTGTGCTAAAATCATTTGACAGTCAATTCCCAAATCTAGTTGTTGTTTGTATGATGTGTCTATTATTTACATGTTTTAATGAACTTCTGATTTGTTAAACAAGTGTTTATCAAAAACACACACAAACACACACTCTCAGATCCAACACCGACCATTAGTGGCGACAATTATTGTCACTATTGGTGGCCAAAATTCCCATATTTGTCGCTATGGCATACTCGGCGCTATTACTTTTTTTGTCGCTAAAGCCTTTCCATCAATAATTTTTCTAAATACTTGTATACTCCTCCTCGGCTAGCGGGCTATCAAAATTCCCATCTTTGCCGGTATGGGCTCTATAAACACGCTTCGAGTGGTTGAAAATTATGTTTAACATTAAAACTTAAATTAGACATTAAATGAACACTATATATATCTTTATATAAAGCGTAACCTCTTTGTAACAAGTATTAGTGTAAGAGCTTGTTCCCCGTTGGTTTGTGTATTTTTGTTTCTCATGGCATGCTATGTTACATAATGACCATTTGATATGTTATGGCGTCAATAAATGGCCAATAGTTTTCTGCTAGTTTTCTTTTGTCATATCATCGGGGACTTTGTTCCTTGATCTCTCTACATCGGCGTGCCATCCCCTGTTCTGAAATTCGACTTTATCTTTGTGTTTGTGGTCGCTGAACCGCTTTTGGATCACCTTCTTTATGCCACCCTTAATCTTAGAGGCGTGGATATCCTTTTCAACTTGAATGAAATCAAATTTTGCCTAGGAATTAAATAACAAAGTTAGTTAAGCAAAAAAGGAAACACCAGAAAACATATAAAATATACTTCAAATCGTTAATTTACCTTGAAATGCTCATCCAAGGCATTCTTCTCCAACTCATCAACATCCCTTCAACCTTCTCTATCTAATGGAATGTTACGCCACATGTATATACCCACCTCTCGGGTAAAATAGTCACATGGATGACCAATCAGATGAAACATACGCTCTGTATCAAACGAAATAGTCAAAGGTCACCTTGTTCTCTTCAACTCTGCATCGAGTTTAAGGTTTTTGGCCTTCCCCCTCATCTTTTTGCGAGGATCAAATTTAATTGGCAAATTGGATTTAAATAATCTCAACTCACTGTTATTGGCCAATAATAATCCCAACTCATTTAATCACCAATAATAATCCGAACTATTCACTTTTGTTTGTAAAATACTCCCAGTTAAAAAAACACTAACTAGGTTAAAAAATTGTTGACGTGGCAGGTGACGTGGCATGCCACATCAGCAATTTTCTGATGTGGCAGTTGATGTGGCATTTTTTGATGACGTGGCAACTGATGTTGCAGTCTACGTGGCATTTTTCGATTACGTGGCAACTGATGTGGCAGGTGACATGGCATGCCACATCAGCAATTTTTTAACCTAGTTAGTGTTTTTTTAACTGGGAGTATTTTACAAACAAAAGTGAATAGTTCGGATTATTATTGGTGATTAAATGAGTTGGGATTATTATGGGCCAATAATGGTGAGTTGGGATTATTTAAATCCAATTTGCCAATTTAATTATAGTTAAAAATTATTAGTCACAATATTTATAATAAATGAAGTAAAAACTGATTTTAATAAGACTTATGGTCCTACTGATGGTTACCATGCCAAAAACCTCCCCCGCCAGGTGGTTAATCCCTAAATCTATCCCCACCCCACCCCCCACCGCATGACCCATGCCCATTACATCAGCCATTAGATACACCATCATGTCCTGAAAAGTTACAAATATAAATAACATGTGTATCACATATACAAAATAAAAATTAGAATAAGTGACTCTCAAATAAAGATTAATAGATACTACAATGACTCTACTTTTAATAAGATTTTCCGTCAGATACTCTAATTTCCTTCTTGGATGGCTCCATGTCATAATCGGGATCGTTTCCATCATAATCAGTCTCACAGTCAGACTCTTCATTGTCGCTAAGCGTTGGCAAGTCAACTTCACTTGCAGTCTCACCCTTAGTAACATGAGAAGGCATGTTTTGAAAGTATTGGGTGAAGTCGATGAAAAGTGTACTATTAGATGAATAGTTGTTGTGAACAACATCAAGATCTTCGGCTAAGTCATTGTTAGCATTTTGAACATTCTCGACGTGGCCATTATTTAATGGTCGATCCAAAATTTTTCGATGGTTAACATTCTCGATGACCCACCTATGGTTATTGCTTTGGTTTCCTCGAGAAGGTTCTTTGAAGTAGAAAACTTGTTTGGATTGCGAAGCAAAAATGAGTTGATCTTCTTTGTCCCATTCGTATTCTGTGCTGATACTGGTGATATTATTTTCATATTTAACACCCCTTCGAGTATCGAACCACTTGCACCGAAATAGGACAGTTAACTACCCATTGCGATAATGCATCTTAGTAATCTCTTCTAATTTGCCATAATATTTCTCACCATTCTCTCCCTCCACTAGAACCCAAGAGTTTTTTTTTTTTTTTTTTTTTTTGCATCATGTTTAAGTACCATAAATCTATCATTGTCAACTATGCAAGCAGTGTGTGTATAGGCCAGTATTTCCACACCCATTGAAAGAGCATACAACTCTAGGTGGAGTTCCGAAGAATCTTGTGTTTTCATCAAATAGACCTAACAAATATGGAGTAATAATGCTTGTTATATATGTATTACATACAAATATATAGTAATGTGTGTTATATATGTATTACCTTCTCAAGAAACCACTTCGGAAATTTAGTTTTAACATCATCTTTGGGATGTTTAGATTTGAATTTACTACACTGATGACAAATATACAAGTAAGGAAAGGAAAAATACTAATTAACAGATAATGAAAACCTAAATATAGGAACACTAACTTCATACAGTTCCAGACTTCTTCACAACTATCAAGGATAAACCATTCTATCTTGAGTTTTTCGCTTGTTGAAAGATATTTGATCTTCATTGCGCTTGTCGAACGACATTTAGATTCAAAAGACCACAACTTTGTTTTTCGACAACATTATCCTCGTTTCTATTAGTGTGATTAAACTTGGTCTGTACATCTCGAAGGTACATCGAACAGAATGTTAGAGCTTCTCAACAACATAACCTTCAGCTATACAACCTTCCGGCCTTGTTGGGTTTTTGACATAGTTTTTTAGTTTTTTCATATACTTTTCAAACAAATACATCCATATCATACATACGGAACCTCTACGAATCGCTTCATCAGGTAAATGCATAACTAAATGAATCATAATGTCAGGAAACGCTGGAGGATATACCAACTCTAACTTGCACATGATTGTAAGAATGGCGACCCTCGCTTTCTCCATATCTACCAATACTGTTCTAGAGCAAAGTTGTTTATAACATACAATGGTCTACTATTGGTGTATAAATATGTTTAGCCAAAAACCCTCTAACCCCACATCGGTATCAAACGCTGCTTGAGAATATGGCGTTCATGAGATATCAACCCAGTGATGTTAGTATTGTTATCTGCCACCCTCTTGCTGATATTAGATCCAAACCCATCCGGTAGTTTAACATACTTTATAAATTGTTTGAAAAGCTTTCGATCACCACCCTTGGATGAGTATTTTGGGTGGGAACTATAGTACTTGTTACCCATTCTTTGCAACCATTGCGACGACCGAATCTTTAGCGTTTTCAAGTCTTTTTGTGCATTAGGCGTGTTTTTTCGTCTTATCATTCATTAGAAAGTACCAAGCAAATTGTCACACACATTTCTCTCAATATGAATTACTAAAATTCGAAAAGTATGCTTTGTTTAGACCAGTTCAACTTGAACTCCTCTCGGTTCCTCTTAACATCTCCAAAATTTGGATGCTTACCTGGTAGACGATGGATTAGACGATTGAGTTGAGTTTCTATGTCAGCATAACTAAACTGTTTTAAAGGGGTCTTGTCTTGGGTTCCCTGTTAAACTTTTTATTTGATCTCTAATGATGGTTGGCATCAAAGAATCGACGATGATTGACATACATGACTTTATTTATTACACGTATCAAAGAAGTGTCTTCGTTGCAAGTTGGGCATGCTTTATAGCCTTGTCCGCCCCAACCTGACAGACTACTACGTGCTGGAAAGTCGTTTATGGTCCATAACAACATCGCCTTCATTGTGAAGAATGTCTCTATCATTGCGTCTTTAGTACGTACACCTGATTGCCACAAATGCTTAAGCTCATCAACCAACGGTCTAAGAAAAATGTCCATATCCTTCTTGGGGGATTTAGGTCCAGGAATCAACAAGGTCAACGTGAATGCGGTCTCTTTCATACATAGACGTGGAGGAAAATTGTATGTGGTGAGTATAACCGGCCATGTGCTATGAGTCATATTTTTTATACCAAATGGATTAAAATCATTAGCTGCAAGCCCTAGGTGACTATTTTAGGGTTCCCTCGAGAAGTTTAGGTATTTTATATCAAATTCTTTCATAAATTCCATCAATTGGATGCGCATAGTAACCTCTTCTGAGCGTCTGGTGATGTGCCACATTATATCTTTTGTTGTGAGCCTTGAGCAATACAAATGTCGTAGTCTGGGGTCAAAGGGAAGTACGTAACACCTTGTGAGCTACCTTCTCGCCATTTGTGTCTTTATTGACCCACCAACTCTCATTACAAACAATAAAATTCTACAACGACTGGTGTTCATTCCAGAAGAGAGCACAATCTTGTTTGCACACGTCTATAAACTCATACCCCAAACCAATCTTCTTTAATTTCTTTTTAGCTACATAATGCAAATGGGAAATCTTGGTGCCTACTGGATGTGAAGATTGGAACAACTGGAGGAGCTCGTCAAATGAACTATCAGTCCATTTGTTCTTCACCTTTATATGCATAAGCTTTACTAAAAAATCAAGGGAAGAAAAGTTAGTACAAGCAGGATATAATTTTGATTCGACTTCCTCTAACAGGGCTTCAAAATCATCACAAACAGCACTACTCTTTGTACCTGAGTTCCCTTCATTAAGATTCGTATCCTTTTCCATACTCTCCCCAATAAGGTCTTTCGATAACGTCACCCATATCGTTTCTTGGCGTAACGTCATCTACAACTAAAACGGGAGGAATTGGACTTTCACCATGATAGGTCCACGCCGTGTAATCTCAATAGGAACCCTATATATGCATGTGCATTTTCATTTTTGTGCATTATGACACTTTATACACGCACATTTAACATTGCCTATGTTGTCGACATGTCTATGCACATCTTGATAAAAGAATTGAGTCCTTGATTGTACTCAGGTGATTTACGATCACAGGTAAGCCAGCTTTTATCGACATACATGATAATGTAACTGAAACATAATTTAGGGTTGAAGGCATCCACTTTTTGAGAAGATTATTGCCAACTGAAGGGTAGGTTATTAAACCCACTTTTTGAATACTTTATCTCATATATGAATGTGTATTACACAATTGTTTGTTGGGTAAATTACACTTTTGGTCCTTTATACTTGTAGCAAGTTACAATGGATGACCTTTAACTTTAATAATTACAGTTACAGTCCTTTATTTGCAAAACCTGTTACACCTTAGGTCCTTTGTCCCTAACCTGGTTAAAACTTTCAGTTAAGTGAGGTCATGTGCAACCCATGTGAGGGTAAAACAGCCATTTAATAAAAAAAGGAATGTAAAAATTTAAAAACTTATACAAACCTAAACCATCATCATCTTCTCCCCGTACTCTCTCTCTCTCTCTCTCTCTCTCTCTCTATGCCCCTGTCTCCGCCATATTATCCCCAACTGAACCTTCATCATCAATTCCTAAATTCTTTCAACTTTCTCACCCAAATTCTCAATAGAATTCACCAAATCAACCTTCAAATTTGACGAATCAACCTCCAATTTTACAGAATCAACAACTCACAACTTTCTAGGGTTTATCAAATCAACAACTCGCTCCTTCTGTTTCTTTAACAAATTCGGCTTTACAAGTCGTTTGCGTTTAGGAGACCAAGTGGTGGTGGGGGTTCTAGGGTGGTCGTCGGTCACACGTAATCAACAAGTTTTGCTCGTGGTGGTGGGGACTCTGTGATGGTGGGGGTTCTAATTGTGGTACTTTGTTGGCGTAGCATAGGATGAAGAGATCGTTGGCATGTGTTAAGATCTCTAAGAGCACTTGCATTCTACCACTACAATGAACGAGAGGGCCGTAGAGATGGGTTAAGTCCACATGCTACAAGCTATACATACGCTGATGGAAATTTTCAAGATGCCACCATTCTTAGTAAATTTTTATGATCGCTAATACAACTAATTCTTTTTTCGGATTACAGGTAAGTTACATCTTTGTAGTGTTGACCTTTTTGACGAATTTATTAAAATAAGATCTCTTAATTTTAGATTTTTTTATTTTTCATAATTATCCAATTTGTGTGGTTACAGCATGAGTCAAGATTTTAATTTTGGATTTGTTTTTCATAATTATACGATTGTTTAAAATAAGATCTTTTAGTTTTAGATTTTTTTCATGTACCATGCCAAAAAAAATTATATATACAGAATGGTGGATCTAGATAGGGGTGGTGGTGGCGGATTTGGTGGTGGTGAGGGTGGGGGTTGGTTGGAGGGAGAGATGGGAGAGAGAACTGAGATTGAGATAAGGAGATTTGAGGGTTGTTGTTTTGTGGTTTGGTTGTGATGGTGGTGGTTGTAAAACTAGTTGAAGAGGGTGGTGTTTAGGTTGTGACGGTGGTGGTTGTGATGGGTGGAATAAAGAGTAAAACATGTTTATATTAATTTTTGGTTTACAAGTTTAAGTTAATTACACAAATAGTCCCTAAGATAGTAAAAAGACGGATTTACCCTCATGTGTGATGCACACGACTGGATCTAACTAGAAAAATTAACTAAGTTAGGGATAAAGGACGTAGGATGTAATAGTTTTAACAAAGAAAGGACTGTGATTGTAATTATTAAAGTTATAGGGCATCCATTGCAATATGATAGAAACATAAAGGACGAAAAGTGTAATTTACCCTTGTTTGTTTAAGAAAAATTCGGCAGCATTTCATGTAAGCTCTCTAGTATGTGTACACACACACACACACACACCCGAGGAGCAAAGAGAAAATGACAACCGAATTTTTCAAAAACAAACAATCATGTAATACACATTCACATCCTAAATGAGATAATGTATTCAAAAAGCAGTCCCAAAATTGGGAACTTGAAATTAATTTATAAATCAATTTCGGGTGGGCATTTCTAAGCTTGTCATGTTAATTTTAAATGATGATTTCAATTTCCAAAGTGTATTTTTTAATTAAAACCAAAACTAGCATACTTACTTAAATACACACATACATATTTTAAATACACAGATACATACACACATACATACTTACATACTCACATTTACACTAATACATTAATACACACTTACACATATATACTTACTTACCTACACACATACATACTTACATACAAACATACACACATACGTACATATAGGGATGAGCATATGCCACCGAATACCGATCCCATACCGATCCCGTACCGATCCCGATCTCGATCGGTATCCCGATCGGTATCCACTTTTTGGCGTTTTCGGTATCGGTACGGTACGGTATCGGTATTATACCGATACCGACCCTCAAAATACGGTATAATACCGATACCGTACTGTACCGATACCTAACCGACATGTTTCGGTATCGGTACCTACTTTGGGTGAAATTCGGGATCGGTATTAGGCGGTATCGGTATTAGGCGGTATCGGTATCGGTTCGGTATCGGATACCGATATGCTCATCCCTACGTACATACACAGATACATACTTAGTACACACATACATACTTTAACACACACACACACACTTACACACATACATACTTAAATACACACACTTACATACATAATTGAATACACACATACATACTTACATATATACTTACCTACACACGTACATACTTACATACACAAATTTACACACATACAAACATACATACATGCTTACTGATGTGTGTAAAATGCAACATATAAATTACATCAAATAAGGCATAAAACTAACCCTTTTTAAGTACTAATATTGGAAAAAGAGTGTTTTTGTCTTCCTTTTGTATTTTCAGGATTAAATGAGCTCAAAAACACAAAAGAAGCAAAAAGACAGCTAAATCCAACATAAATACAAGAAAAGGAACATTAGTGGACTGCCCGACCCCTCAACGGCACCTCCCAAAGCAAATTAGAGAAGTCAGAAGACTGAACACGCCCCGTGCTCAGCCAGCACGGGGCCGTGCCCAAGAAGCAGCAGAAAAGACAAACCTATAGAAGCTTCTATTGCCCACCACGGGCCGTGCTCAGCGGACACGGGGGCGTGTCGAAAGTACAGCAGGCGCATTTATTGTAATTGCGAATTACAATTAATGAGGAGAGAGATTGTCAGACGGACACGGGGCCGTGCCCAGCTCTCTGTTCAGCCTATAAATAGGAGTGCTTGGATTCATTTCATCTCATCCCTTGGCACACCACCTCTCTCACACTTCATCCACCACCCACCACCATCACAACACCATCATCCACCACCATCATCCATTGTCCATCGTAGAGTGTGTGAGTCGTCTCGGGATCCAAGATCGATCGTAAGAGTTCTTGACAATCAAGGCCATGTTTGCCTAAGTCTCTTACATCACTTGGTGAAGACAAAGTGTCTAGTATAATACTTTTTATTTCTAATCTTTTGCACTTTTTATTTGGTTTTGTATTAATGACTTTAATAACTAGTTACTTATGTTGAAGGTGATCTTTCCTTATCGTTTGTCCGTGGTGTCTTGGCATTATTTTACTGTCTATATAAAATAAAGGATTTTCACCATTCATATCTCCACGGTCTATATGGAGATATGTTGGCTACCTGGTCGGGGGTTAAGGGAACGGTTTGGTAAAGGTCTTGCCATTGTTCAGCGTTTAGAGGTCCTGCAATGGACCTGGGTCAAATTTAGTAGGACCTCCTTCAATACTTCACGGTATTGGATGGCGGGGGTCCAAACTCTTTGATCCCCTCATAAGTTAACTACTATTAATACTATAACCCGGCTATTTAGGACTGTATCCCTGCTGACTCAGACTACTTAGCCGAGGGTAACGTCACCGCCAAAAGCGGGGCCTACCACAATACTGCATTAATAACTTAATTCATTATCTTCCAATAATCCACCCTTTTAGGATTGTATCCCTGCTGACTCAAACTACTGGGGTGAGGGTAACGTCACCTTCAAAAGAGGGGCCTACTACAATAACTAAGATAATCTCTTAATTATGTGCAAAAGTGCGGAAATAATCAAAGGTTATACTAGATACGAGTCGGAACCAAGTGATTCATCTTGTCTATCTGTTTTTCTTTTATTTTTATTTTCAGCATTTTAGTTAGTTTTTAATTTTCTTAGTTTAAAACATTTTTCTAAACTTTTATTTTGGTTAGACGTTGAGGATAAACCGGTACTAAAAGCTCTTGTGTCCTTGGACGACCTCGGTATCTTACCAACGCTATACTACACTCAACGATGGGTGCACTTGCCCATATGTGTGTTTAGTGTTAGTGAAATATCGTGTTTTATAAATTTAAAACTTGGCTAAAATAAGTGTTAAAAATAGCTTAAAATATACACCTAAAATAAGTAACACTTCGCACGCATCACTTACATACACACACACGTACTCACATACACACATATAAATACTTACATACACACACTTTATACACATACATGCTTACATACACACATACAAACTTACATACATAAATATAAATGCTTACACACATACATACAATTTTCATATACCTAAGTTTCTCCAATATTCATATACCTACACAAATTTACACACATACCTACAAACACGCAATTAAATCCTAAATTTATATTTCCCCACTTTCATATACCTAACTACATACATACATAATACATACATATATAAATATATACATAAACTATATAAAATAAAGAAACTAAAAAAACTAACAGTTGGTGTTTCCAATAGATGGTGCTGGTAGTGAGTTGGTTTGGTGGTGGTGAAGGTAACACGCTACATTACATATATATACATAGACACAAACCATACAAAAATACACAATAATATACATACAAAAGCAAAATAAACAACAATATAAACGAACCCTAACCATGGATGTCACCAAAGGTGGTCAGATTTCAATGGAGTTGATCGAAATGAGAGGACGTGTTCAGAGTTGGGTGTTTTCAGTATATAAAGTATTTTTTTCGACCACCGACAACAACAATGAAAACTAAATATATTTATTCACTATAACATGAAAACTCATACTCTATTGACAAGAAAATATAGTAACACTATCAATTTTATTTTTATCTATGTAGATGTCGCTTTTTTAATATTTAATTTATCATTTTATTTTATTTTTTTAATAATTTATATTCGTTAATTTATAAAAATCCAAATACACATACTGTTATGTTTATTTTTTTTGTCAACGTCCTGATATAAAATTTATTCAAAATGAGTACTAGTACCATACAAAATCGAACTGATACTGACCGAACAACATGAGTACTGTCTTGTATTTTTTGATGAATTTTGGTTTTGGTATGAGTTGATTTTGGTATTTTCAGTATAATCGCAATATTGGTACCCACTAACTTTGACTGTATTTAACGTTTATGTTTACAATATATATATTTTTTTTGTTATGTAAATGCATTAAAATTGTTAATATTATTTGTATTAAAATTGTTAATATTAATTTATAAAAAACAAAATACACATACTGTTATGTTTAGTTTTTTGTCAACGTCCTGATATAAAATTTATTCAAAATGAGTACCAGTACCATACAAAATTGAACTGATAGTGACCAAACAACATCAGTACTGATCCTGTATTTTTTGATGAATTTTGGTTCTGGTACGAGTTGATTTTGGTATTTCGGTATAATCGCACTATTGGTTCCCACTAACTTTGACTGTATTTTACGTTTATGTTTACAATATATTTTTTTTGTTAGGTAAATGCATTAAAATTGTTAATATTATTTCTATTAAAAATAAAAATACTATAAAATGTTTATTGAAACCGAAGTTATATTCAATATAGAGTTTTTTTTTTTACCGGCGGAATATAATTACGCATTTTCACCAGCCAACAACGATGAAAACTAAATACATTTTTTTCTAGTTTACTTTAGCAAGTATTCTTTTAGGTAATTGCTTTAAAATTGCTAATACTATTCATATTTAAGTAAACAAAAAGATGTTTATTAAAAACGTAATTGTATTATAAATCGTAGACTAGGGATAAACATATTTTGCCGGTATTGGTACTGTAGCAAGCAAATATCGACCAAACATCAATGAACTATTTCCGGTTTTTACTTTTATGGTTTTCGGTTTCTAAATGAGTCGGTTGGGTATTTTTACACTATCGGTACACGTGTAAAGCGCGGAGAAAACCTAATGTTAGTAATACGTCAGATTACAATTATACACGTACAAAATCCACACCGTATCGCACGGCTAATCCCCTAGTTAGAGAAAAAAAAAAACAAAAAAAACAAATGGTTGTGATGTAATACAGAATGAGCCGGTGGTGGCTAATGCCAAAAATAATGTAACAACCTGTATACTTGTATGAGGTGAGAATGTGAAGTCGCCCGTAAGACACGGTCTGACTGCTCCAGACCTTATTGATTTGATTGGGTTATGGGTCTGGTTCAATTTCCAAAGGAACACCCACATGTGCCTTTATCACGTCACACCATTAATTTTTGAAAACTAACCCTCAGTTTTTCATGTCTGGTTGGATGAACCCGGTCAACGGTCCAGTTTAGTTCAGGAAAAACTTAGACTGAGTGTAGTGGGGCAACCTCTCGAGTGGGCGTCTTGCGACACGTGGCGCCACGTCACCTAAGAGGATTTTGACCAAAAAAGGGGTAGTGGGGCAACCTTGATGGGTGGGGCGTCTTGCGACACGTGGCACCCATTTATTTTGTCTTTTTTATGTAAAAGATATAAAAAAATCATATTTTTTATAAAAGTATTGATCAAAGTAAATAAAAAATAATACTTCAATAAAAAAAATTACTTCAACCAAAATAAAAAATACATCAACTAAAAAAAAATTACTTCAACCAAAATAAAAAAATACATCAACTAAAAAAAAAATTACTTCAACCAAAATAAAAAAATACATCAACTAAAAAAAAAATTACTTCAACCAAAATAAAAAAATTACTTCAACAAAGGTTATATTTTTCTCGAATTTCTTGCTTCATTTGTTCGGCTAAAGCGAGCTCGGCTCCGGTAAGGTTTGTCGTATCGGTTGTTAATATTTGCAAATCAAGTGCTTTTTGACGACTTTCTTTCAGCTTTAGCTTTCGGTCCCCGTGTTCTTTTTTTAAGTTGATCCGTTGTTGGCTCGTTTGCAACAAGCCGTCTAACTTATTGGTCACTTTTTCGAACGTTTCGGTGTAGTCGATTCGTACACCGCTAGAAGACGGTTGGGCGGCTTTTTTGGCCCTATCTCGGCCAACCGGCCGTCGTGGTGGTTGATACGCTTCCGCCTCTTCATGTGGCTCTTCGTTGTCTTCCTCAATGTCGTTGAGATTTATTTGACACCGAGCGTCCGACCCGGTACTTTGATGGTCGTTTGAGGATGAGGTTTTTGACCGCTTAGCCGACGGTTGGCCACGAGTTTTAAATGGATCGAAGGCGATGACTGTGTTAAATTTCGAACTCCTTCTTAAAATTTGCCAAATAGCAAGATAAGGAAACGCCTTCTTGTGTTCGGCTCGGTATTCCTCCAACGTTTTGAAAACCACCGGGTTGTTGTGTGTTCCAAGTGGCGAACCCCATATTTTGCGGTATCGACATAGTGTTGTAGTATACTTGCGGTGTAGGGCTAGGAACGTGCATATTATTGAAATAGGCGTAAAAAGCGGGGTTGTTTAAAACATTTGGATCCGCCAAATCGGGTTGTGGATTTGAAGATTGCGTATTTTGGTTGAAAGGAGGGATGTTGTGGGGATACATTTTGAAGAGTTGATAGAAGATTGGTATAAATTTTGATGAGTTGATATAAGATTGGTATAAATTTTGAGGAGTTTGAGAGAAAATTGTGGTAAAAATGTGTTTGATATGGGGTATTTTATAAAGGTTGGATTATTAAAAAAAATAATAATAAACTTAGCCAACATAACCGTTGGCAACGGCTATATCCAAATCCAAACATTTGAAATTGGGCGACGCGTTTGAGTCGGGCAAGAGGGGGTCGCCCCCCAAGTCGCCCCCGGGGGCGGTGTTCCAGGCGACTTGGGGCGACTTGGGGTGGGGAGTCGCCCCACTACACTCAGTCTTAGGGTGCTACTTTCTACACCCTCTCTAATTACTTTTTACACCCCCCTCCTCTTACATACTTACAGGTGGGGCCTGCGTGGGACCGGCAGTTTTCCTCTCACAAGGGGGGTATAAACAGGAGGGGAGGGGGTGCGTATAGAATTAGCCAAAACGAAACTTATTGACTCAACTTTGAGATTTATGAACCTTTTGTTGCTTAGACTAGTGGGTATGGAGAGCCTCATCCCCAAGGGGATGGGCTGCTACGTCACCGCCACGTAAGCTCGGCTTGGAGGGGATGGACCTAGAGGGGTGGGGGATGAACCACTTTATATATATATATATATATATATATATATATATATGTATGTATGTATAGATGTGAGTGTGTGAGGAGAGAGAAATGGAGGCCCGGCGAGATCAGCTGTGGGCGGACGATCTTCACGGGAGAGGTACTGCGACGAGGCTGGGGGTGGGCTGTTTGGGGCGGGGGCGGGAGGACGGGCATGGGACGGCCCCATACCCTCTGGTCTTACTATAATAACTTTATATCATTAGGCTTGAATATTTGAAAGGAAAAAAGAATGATGGATTTTTATAATATAGTTGGGTATAATTTTTTTAATATTATAACTTTATATCATTAGGTTGTGAGTGGAGGAGAGAGAAAATGTTACTGTTCATCTGTATATTTGGGGGGACACTGTTCACCCAGTATAATTTTTTTAATATATATTGAAAGTGGTTGTGAGTGAAGAAGAGAGAAAAATGTAATGATAATATTATTTAATTGAAAAGGAGAGAGAAAAAGTATTTGTTTTTAGTGAAAATATATTGATATAGGAGTTGTTTTTTAGTGGAATGTATGTATAATTTGATGGATTGAATGAGAATGCTCTAAAAAGGTAATTATAGCCTTTAGCTAATATTTTGTTAAGGTTTCAGATAGGGCTGTAAACGAGCCGAGCCGAGCTAGACCCAGCTCGAGCTCGGCTCGAACTCGATTCAAGCTGGCTCGGCTCGAGCTCTAATTTCCAATCGAGCTGAGATTTGAGGCTCGAGCTCGACTCGAATAGAATTCAAGCTAGCCCGGTTCGGCTCGATCTAGCTCGAACTAACAAAGAACCGCAAAATTTACTACTTAAAAATGAATTTCTTCATAGACTAAGGGCCATAATTGCCATTTAATTAACCATATGGCTAAATATGCAAGTATAAATGGTTAATTCACTTTGTACATTGTCTTTGTCTTCTTTTATAGGGGAGATACTCCCTTAGTTTTTGTTTTTTAAGCGATGTGGGACAAAAAAATAAAGGATGTAAACCTTATCGAGCCAGCTCACGAGCCGAGCCAGACCAAGCTCGAGCTCGGCTCGGTTTCAAACCGAGCCGAGCCGGCTCGTTTACAACCGAGCCAATTCCGAGCCGAGCTTTTTTCGAGCGAGTTTCGAGCGAGCTGCGAACCACGAGTTTTTTGAACGCCCCTAGTTTCAGATAGGGTCGGCTCAACCATTTTGGTGGCCAAAGGCGAAGTAAAAGATGTGGCCTTTTTCCCAAAATCTATCACAGAATTCGCTAACAAACTGATTTTAACTAGGGCTAAGAGCTTCAAAAACTAGCAAATATATCACAAACTTCAATTAGACAACTAAGAAATTAGTGCTAATATCACAAACTTCAATTAGGCAACTAAGAAATTAGGGCTAAAACGAGACAATCACGGAATTAACTAACATAACTCATAATCTCAATCGCATTAATCATACCTTCAAAAGACGATCTCGGCCGGCAATAGCGGTTGCTTCGAAGTCAGAATCTCAACTTTAATTATTGTTGGAATAGTGAAGACTGAAGAGGTTGTAGAGTATGAAATGTTCGGTTAGAAAGCGGAATTGGAAGGCGGTTAAAAAATTATATATTTTAATTGTAACTAGGTTTGTTACCCGCCGCGCGTTGCGGCGGCGTAAAAACGTGAATAATAGCTTGGCGAAACTAACATATCATATATATCATAGCATTAGTTACATTGCCTTGCCTACATATCAAAGATGTACAAAACAGTTTAGAGTTATCTACAACTTAGCATATTAACACCTAGTGTGTTACAAAACAGTTTAGAGTTGTCTACAACTTAGCATACTAACACCTAGTGTGTTATGTGGATAAGTTGTACAAAAGTTGTGTATCTTTGTAATCTTCATTAAGGCAATGACTTGGTTATGCTTCTGGCTGCTTAGTCTTCATTATGTGCAGATGATCAAAATGCTTGTTGTTGGTAAATCAGTCCTCGTGCGTTTTTTTGGTGCTCTGAATTGATTCTGTGAGTAATAAGTAATAGCAAGATTACATTAGTAGTGGAGGTTTTATTTCATTGTTATGTGACTAAGTATTAGATATAATGTAACTTACCACCTGACTCAGCAAGCGGACGTTTGAACTTGTTGGCCTTCAGATTCGGTGTTGTTGGAGGCAAGGCTGAGGACGTGACATGTTGAGCCGGTGAATCGACTTGGACAGTTGTCTCTGATTCCGAGACATTTGTTACCACCACATTGTTTTCCTTTCTGAGTGATAGGTGCATGATCTTTGACTTGCCTATCATTAATGCCATTTGTTGTGGCAGTTTTTTGGGATCAGTGCAGCCATGCTTTGTTATGAGGTCTTTGCAGGTTATCTTCAAGAGTGCTTCCATTCCTTCGTTGAAGAAAACGACCTCTATGGGTTTGGTGGAGTCGTTAATAATGGCGTTAACACTATACCTGTAAACACATAAAGGGTTGGACAATGTTAGGTTTTTTAATAGGATTATTGTTTGTATACATAGGTAATTGAAGGAAATTGTACTTGAATATCGGCGTGACATCCTCACAATCTTTGCAAACGAAGTGAAGTTCTCTGTCTTCTTCCGGATATACTTTTTCATCGCACGTAGAGCAATGGACGTAATACCAACTACGATTTATATCGATGCTTTCCATCCATGAACGACACCTGAAGCGGGTGATTCCCTGGATCAAAGTACATATACTCATGTTATTATGGTAATATACACATATAGATCAATGAAACAATGTTCCACTTAAAGGTTTAAAGCTGTGAAAATTGTTCTCATATCTACATAACTACCATGGCAGTTATGGAGCTCTTGATGGTGGTCTATTTGTTATGTCAATATTATGGTTTCCTAGGACCTGATATTATTAACAGAGAGGCCCTGTTTTATTTTTAAAAAAAAGTATTATTTTTACACTTCAGGGCCTCATCTCAATGCTCAAGTCTTCATCAATGGCATGTGTGATATTTATTAATACGTCCAAATCATCAATGGCAGTGCCTGACCCAGTAAATTATTTGCTTAGGTGGTCGTGTTTTTTGTTGGTTCAGGCCCCAATCATACAACACACACTCTATACACAAACTCACGTAATGTATGTATTATGTATGTGGGATATATAATTTGCAGTTGTAAAGAAGAAGAAAATGAAAGTTGTTGTATTCGACTGAAAAACGGGTAAAAAAAAATGAACAATATCCTATCCTATTTATAATAAGAAACCAAATAAAATGCATGTGCAGAAATAATTAAAAAGAAGTTCCACGATGAAATCAACAATTATGCAACTTGTGTAGAAAGCAAGTTACTGATCCAAATAGATGACCCTTTTGAGCCGTATCCAATGACCCCTTAAACCGCGACCCGATAACGCACCGACATGTGACCCGTATACAAACCCGAATAATCCAACATTTTTCTGCCTAAAAAAACACTAATTTTTGCGCCCGCCCACCTACCAACACAACTGGATCCGTCCTTGATCAATCTCATCAATATTGATGCAAAACCATTCCCTTTCAACATACTTTAAGATTTTCGGCAATTACATATGTGCTTGTTAATCTACATTTTCATTAACCTTGAATGGATTATTCCATTCCCTCGATTACCTCATACAAAATACCCACTAAGTTCATGTAGTTTGCCATTTAATTTTTCAGCTATATGATAATAAAAAAGAAACCAAGTCATATAATTTTGGCATTAATCTGAATGATAGTGTATTTATTTAACATGATTATCGACCAAATTGTAACTTTTTTTTTATTTTAGTAGGCGCCTTATCATTTTAGGTATCATAAAAAAACTCTTCAGCAACTCAATATTATATTTAAATAAATAGCATATGGTTAACTTTTAGGATGCATAAAAATTGATGTGTATACTTGTATTGAAATAAGGTAGATACCTCATACTTTCGACTAGTTGGTGATTTCAGTTCTTGTAGTGTGATTAGTGGATCATTGTTATCTGCTTCGTCTAGGGGCGGTAGAGCTTTCAACCTAATAAGCGATGAAGGCAAAACTCAGTTTGGTTAGTATAAACACTGATTTTGGTAAAAACGTGTAATGTATACTAAGCTTTAATTAACCCTCCCAAATTCTATGTGAGCTGAGCAAAAAAGAATAAAAATGTATTGGACGGAGAACCTGGCTATCTTATCAGCGATGTGTGGGCATTCTAGGTTAACAACAACAGTGGCTAGGTGTGTTGACTCTAATTGAAACCGACCTGTTTGGTATAATACATAGCTGACTGATAAATAATTGTAGAAATGCGCAGTTTCTTAAACTTTTAAACTACAAATGCATACCATTGTGTTTAGAGATTTGTGCGCACATGATTGCCACTATGTCTCCCACTACAACTTCCTCCCCAATGAGATGCATCATTTCTGGCCACAGAGTAATTTCAACTTTGTTTTTCCTATTTGAAGATATTGAATTTGGGACGTTAGAAATAAAGTGTGTGAATCACAAATGTACCAGATGGATTCATACCATTCATCTGTCATGGCGACCTTTCTCAAAATCTTGTTTGTTGTAGTTGGCGTTAAGTAATTCTTGTCAACACGACCGATGTAATCTGTGTATATTTTGCAAACACTTTAACAAATAATTATATGTTTATTAACTTATGTGTATATGCAATTAAATGTACCTGTTAGAACTTTGTTGTTCTTAATTCTGTTTTGAAGCATCTCATAGCGCGCAAAACCAAAGCAGAATTTAGGTATTTCTTGACCTTCAATGGGTATGAAGCGTGCCTTTTTACCAATGATGAGCGATGCAGAATGGTTGACAGTAGCCATAAAATCGCGTGCCTTGGTGCAAACGTATCCGGTTACTTTGTAACATGACTGTAACCTTATGATGGAGTCAAAGTACTCAACCTGGCCAGCCTTTCCTACAGCTTCTATTCCGTCACCCTGTGTTTGGAATTAAACATTGAGTAGTTGTGCATATCAGCGAGGCCATATAATTGATTCTGTCACTTACATGGATGTCCACAAACTGGTAACACAGATCGCTCTTCTTGACATCACGGTCACCCGACTTACTTACTGCAATCCATTTTTTTACGAATCTGATTTCAATTGACTCTGCTTTTTGGCTAGGCCTGATATTTCTTAGAGGTATAACCAACATGTTGCCTTTAAACCTGATCAATAAGAAATAAGAAATGTCAGTAAACAGAATTATAAGTTGAGTAATAAAAGGTAACGAAACATGTTAGAAACTTCAATAGTTTGTATATCTATGTAGTTAAACAACCTAGAGGAAAAAGTTGTAAACCTTACCAGCGTTTTAAAAGAATAAAGGTGTCAATGTATACTGCTAATTTTATATAAAAAAAATGAGTATATTCTCTGTGAATTATATGATGTAAATTTTAACAAATGTATCTTTCAAGAGCAAAAATGTCAATGTATATTGCTAACTTCATTTAAAAAATCAGTGTATACATTATTTTTTGTTGTGTTACTGTCTCCTTTTTCGTCTGGAACTATAAGAATTCTTAGAGATTCAGGTGCGGTAGCTCTTGATAACGCTACATACAATTGCCCATGGCTGAAAACTGGGTGAGGTAAATACACACCGATTTTGTCTAGTGATTGTCCTTGACTCTTGTTAATGGTCATTGCGTAGCATAGCCTAACAGGGAATTGCTTTCTTTTAAACTCGAATGGTAATTCGTTATCCTTGTGTATTAAAGAGATCTTTGGAATGAAAACATGTTTGCCGATAAATTTGCCAGTCATTATTTGTGCTTCGATGATCCGTGGCAGTAGTTGTGTAACTATCATTCTAGTGCCATTACATAGCCCTTCTAGTGGGTTCAGATTGCGAAGTAGAATGATAGGTGCATTCACCTTTAGTTGAAGAGTATGAGGTGGTAGGCCGGTGAAATTGAGAAGGTTTAAGTACTCTGGTGGATAAAGAGATTCAATTTCTGCATTAGTTACTGTGGTAGGAATGAGTGAATCGATGCTTAGATATGTTGTTGAGGAACCTGCTGTCATGGCCACTATCTTTGTATTAATCTCATCCACTATATCATTCTTCGGACATACAATTGCCTTACGTGATAATGTCGTTACTGTTGGATGCTCAAGAGTATTCTCATCATAGATAAAGCGTATGAACTCTGTTAACGCACTTTCTGTATGTCTTATTAGATGTTCAGATGGTATAGAGACAATCTTTGTGTTAATTGGATCGTTGACATTTGTCTCGCCAATTCGGCCATCTCCTATGTCTACCAGCCATGAGGAGAATGAAGATATTTGACTTTGTCTTTCAAAACTTAGATTAGGCCTTTGTAGACACATATTTTCATTAAGCTTGAATAACCTGAAGTGCCTCCATAAGTAGGATCTTGGCAACGTTGAAGACAAAAGAGTTGCCTTACTGGACTTTGGTATAACAGGTAACGTTTGCCTAAAGTCTCCACCCAATAGTATTGATCTTCCACCAAAAGGTTTTTCTGTATTATCAGTTAAGTCTTTAAGAGCTCTATCTAGTGCCTCATAACACCGACGATCGCTCATTGGTGCCTCGTCCCAAACGATTAGAACAGTCTCAGTTAATAGTGCACCAAGTTGTGAGCCTTTCTTAATATGACAGACAGATTCTTTTGTTAGATCTAAAGGTATCTTGAACCTAGAGTGAGCAGTCCTACCTGAGGGCAATAAGAGTGACGCTATTCCTGAGGCTGCAACAGCTAAGACTACCTTGCCTAAAGAAAGTAGAGCTGCAAGTATTGTTGTCCATAAAAATGTCTTCCCAGTACCACCGTGGCCATATACAAATGATAGAGTTTGTTCATTTGATGTAAAACCAGAAATAACATGATCATATACCAATCTTTGTTCAACATTCAGCTTTGCTTGGTAACATTGATGCTCAGATGCAAGAAGTTGCCTATCGTAGTTTTTCTCTTCCATTAGTAGTCTATTTGTTAGTTGTGCAAGCATTGTTGGGTTAGGCAATGGCAAGCCAAACTCTACTAATGATGAATCTGGCGATCCAGATCGAAGTAGAAGTTCTAATTCATACAAAACGTATTGCATCATGTCATCGTCATTGAGTAAGCCATAAGTTCTTTGTCCATCGTCTGCCATTTTAAACCAATGTTGATCCCAAAGTTGGGTAGGATTTGAAATATCACAATACAATAGTATTTGTACGAATAAAGATCGTAGCTCTTTGGCAGTGGCCCAAACTGATGCTTCTTCGAATGTGGACGACCATTCTCTATCATCACCAATTAACCCCAACTTCTCACAGGCAGCCCGGTAAGTCTGGTATACTTGACCATTAACAGTTCTGATGTGTGAATATGATTGACAACCCTTTTGATGGCCTAGTAACATTCATAAGAAAAATATTTCACCGCAAGTAGGATGTACATATATTAGTCTTCCAATTGCAGGGATCCTGTTTGTTGCTCGTCGAAACCAACGCTTTGAAGCCAAATCCCATCTGTACTCTTTAAGATAGTCGACATAACATAAATGTCGACCACTACTGTCATGAACATTATTGGACAGCCATTCTGTCAATGTGGTACGCTTTTTAAACTGATTTATCGCTATATTATCAAGGACTTCTTTGTCTGGAAAGCTGATATTCTGCATGTTTTCAAGATGCACTGCAAGAACTTGAACAGGCGGGTTTCTATCATGTATATAAAAGTTAAAAATACGCCAAGCAGCCTCATGTGGGCATATAAAACGACCGTCTAAGAAGTTTTGTATCTCGTTCCTTGCATCAGAATTGCTATGGTCACCAGCTGAGTTGTCCGTAGGAGAAGTTGTAATCTTGTAGTGAACACGGTCTGCACCTTTTGAAATATACTTAAACAGGTACTTGATAAGCATGCTCCAGCCACAATACTCTACATTTATGTGTGCCATAAATCTAGAGCACAAAATTGGACTATAAGGGACAACATAACGATTGTCTAATTCGATGCCACTTTTGTTCACACTAAAACCAACTGAACGCCTTCAGTAATGCGCATTACCGTTACTATCGAACGAAGACTGTTCATGGTAATCCTTCGGGAAGTTCTTAGTGCATGTGCCAGACTCCATACATGGAGAATCAGGTTTCGCAATTCCACACGGCCCATGCATCATAAGATCGGTGACCACCTTATACAAATCAGGCTTAGTTATCGGATTTGGAACCTCTGCGGAAATGAATTCATCAATTTCACAAGCTTCACGAATCTTGTCATTCGGGGCCACCCATAACAGAAGATGACAATGTGGAAGACCTCTTTTGTGAAACTCGATAGTGTAAAGATCTGTAAGAAAATCTTTAACTAAGCAAAATCCGCAAAGACTAAAATACAAAAAGAAATGAACAGTATCGTACCAGCAACTATATCACCAAATGTTCGAGAGTTCCTAAGAAATTTTATCAAAGATTTGACCTTGATTTGGAAAACCCGTGCAATGATGTCTGGCCTATCCTGAGCTTTCAAACTCGGGAACTGAGAAAGATATCTCTATATTTCTGGCCATTTTACATTGCATGTGAACGTGACAAAATACTACGGGTTCCCATGTACTCGACAAATAGCCAAAGCATCTTGGTAATGCTTGTACATATAGCGCGGACCACCAACAAAAGAAGATGGCAGAAAAGTTCGTTTACCTACTTCGCGGCCCTCAGTATCACCACGCTCAATAGCATCATGAATGCCTTGTAAGAACTCACAACGTAGCTCATTTTGATTTCGTCTCACGTAATCAAGTCGACTTTCTTCTATACAAACATATGCATCTACAATATACTGCTGGAAAAGCTTACCTCCACGCAAAAGTAACGTGTATATATTAGCACGGTCGTGTAACACATAGCTATAGTACTTATTGATTGTCATCTTTTGACGTGAACCATCCTTTGTACGAAGTAATAAATCCGGCGACCAACCCTTATCACCAAATGGCAATAGCAAAGGATATTGCAAAGGCATATAGAGCGGGTGAAGTTTACTAATACGCTTCGGAATACCATCTCTTTCACGAATGATAATATCAAACTTGCCACACATAGCATCAGCGTCAGTGACAATGGCGCCTATACAATCGTTAGAAGGCCTCTTGTAGCAACGCTCAAACTGAGATCCATAAAGGTAAACATAAAACGACGGGGCGTCAGCAGATGAACATAGATCTCTAGCTGTTCGGAAAAGCTTGACTAATTGATTGCAGCCTTCTAATACATTAAGAATAAGACCTACAGTTTGAGGGGACAAAACAGACTGACTTTCATTACTAAAGAAACGGAGTCTATTAGCAATTTCATTCTCAGTATCATAGATATACATTTGTAGGAACCTTGGTTTGTCATCATTCTCAGGGCATAAACTACCAATCCAATGGTGTATTTGCCCAGCAATCTTAAATACGTATGGTCCAGAACCTGTATTTATGCGATCATCAATATTGGCACCAAAAGATGTCATCGAAAACATAGAGTTATATGCACGAATGTTTGCTAAGAAATCTGGCTGCTCGTAAAGATGCATAAGAGTATTATAAGGCCTGCGAGGAAATGGCATTGCGACGGACCCAGCACAACAACATTGGGTATAACCAACACCACCCACAAAAGACCTTGAAGCAACGCGTTCGTCAGACCAAAACATAGCACCACAAAACTCACACACATTATGGCAATCACCATTGTCTACATAAGACGGCAAACCCGGCGCTTCAACAGACGTAGAAGCAATATGAAAAGTAACATTTGACGACAATCTTCTCTTTTTTTTACTAAACATCTTATTCTAAAAAACTAATGCTCTAAAACGTGGAAAAAAAAATACAAAGGCACACAAGTCAACCTAAAAGAACTATAACAATATCTTAAAAAAAACGGAAAAACATATACAAACAACACCAAACAAAAGTAAAAAATAGTAATACTAACCTGGATAGCAAACTTCTCCTAAATATAGAAATTCAGCAGCGTACAAGATACCTATAAAGAAAACAGGTGACATAGAGAAGCATTAAAAAAACCATTAGTGTAAGAGTAATATCTATAAAAAAGAAGGCATATATAAACATACAACTCTACCTAAACAACACACACCAAAGGAGTCAATTTGATACTGATAATTATTCTCTATAGAAAAAAGGTCAAACTTTTTAAAACTATTTTCTCATTATTTAGATACGTCTAAGTGTAAAAACTTTTGTCCACACAAGTAGAGATGCTCACCCAAACTAAGAAGCGAAACATATTATTATAACCAGGTTTTTTAAACTGGTTTTAAAACCGAACCAAACCGAATGCTGAATTATCTCACTGAGTCAATTAGAGTTGTAAAAGAAACAACTTTAGAATCAAAAGTGGTTATTTAAAACCATTTCCAAAACCGAACCAAACCAGCAATTTATATACTGGTTCGGAAACCAAAACTGGTTTTAAAAACACAGCTTAAATCAGTTAAAAAACCTTTTTTTAGGCAAAAACCCGGCTCAAAACAAACCCAAACCGTTACTTTTGTGTGATGAATCTACTATTCAATCGTGTGCATGTCTCAATAGTTTAAGAGAAGTTTAAATTAAAATATTGTTTGACAATTATTTTAAGTTTTAATTTATTTATATATTTTCTAACTCATCATCAGCCAAAACTGGTTTTAAAGAACAATTTAAACTGGTATAAACCTTTTTTTTTTTGGGCAAAAGCCGGCTAAAAACTAACCCAAACCAACTTTATGAAATCTCATGGTATGTATGGAATGTGAAAAAAAATCGCATGGGGTGTGTAGATGATGAAATCTCATGGCGTAAACACACTGAATTGGAACGGGATTCTGTTGAATTTTTTCATTACATAGTCGTTTTAAGGTTATGACGCCAAGCTTACAGAAGCATTGACGGAGCCAACTTTTTTAGTAGATAGATGTGTTTATAGATTTTATTATACAAGATGTGTTTATAAATTTTATTATACAAACATATATTATATTATTCAATTTCACTTCTCTCAAAAGAAAATCGTAAGTTTTGACCCGAATTATAGATTGTTCTGGCTCTGCTAGTGTGTACAAAAGCCACATCTTCATTTCCCCTAAACTATTCTACAAAATGAGAAAATATGATGTACCTTTTCCAAATTCCAACAGTCAAAACCTGCAAATCTTCAATAAAACCGAGATCTTGTGGCTAATCACTTCTGCAGAGGGCAAAAACAACGTTTAACCAGAAGTAAAGTTCGTTCGAGCGTAAACCAAAGTTCTTCCAAGGACTGTTTTTGAACTCGAGCCTGAGCTTGTGAGAATTATTTGCCGTAACGCTCGGGCTGATATGAAGGTTTACCCCTCTATATCATCTTTGTTAAGAGGACTGTTATCAACTTATGTGAAGGTTTCTTCATAAGTGATTCTTAAAAATGTACATAGATGCTCTAAAGATATCTATGTACAAGATGATGACAAAGAAAAATCCAAGAAAGATATAAAATTTAATGGAATGAACTACATTCCATTATCATGTTTGGTTGGTCCATAAAAACTAACAGAGGTCGTTTAAGCGTGTTGTTTATGCACGAATAGGGATGAGCAAAATGAGCCCGGTACCGGTACCGAATTTACCGAACCGGGTACCTTTTCGGTACCGATTCGGTACCGACTTTTGGCATATTCGGTACCGGTCCGGTTCGGTTCCGGTTCGCTACCGGTATTTAACGGTTTTTACCCTCAAATACCGGTACCGAACCGTACCGAACCGGGTATATTCAGTACCGGTGCCCACTTTAGAGGATTTCCGGTACCGGTTCGGTACCGGACGGTGGTTCGGTACCGGACGGTACCGAGCTCATCCCTATGCACGAATACCCATTTAAATAATATTAAACTTGTAAATCAACAGAATAATTAGGAATGGAGTTATATTTAAAATATTAAAACAGTCATAAACAATACAAACTTATTATATACACTTCTTTTTACAAACAAACTTCTTGCTGCAGAGCGAAAGGAGTACTTCTAACAAAAATCTTTTCTCTCGGCACGCATTCATAATTCCAGAAATCCAAATTTCCACCCTATACTTAAAGATATGTTTGGATGTGCGTCAAAAGTAATTAGTATGACTTGCGCTTTTACTTTTTATTTTACAAAAAAACTGATTTCGATTCTTATTCTCTGACACTAAAAAAACCAATTACTGAGATAAATGTACAACTCACAAAAGATCCCTAACTTTTAAACCGATAACCTGGTTCAACTTCTTGAAGCTGCACTAATGACTTTGAAAACTCACATCAAACACCCCCTAGAATCAATCACATGCACTCATTAATGTAATACGCAAGTACACAGCTACTCCTACCAAACTTATATAAATAACACTATGACAGAACTACCATTCTTACCGTCCCAACTACATAACCCACAAATATTACCCTAAAATTCAAAAACCCTCAAATAAACAAAAGCAAATACCCAAACAATAAACCAAGAAACTCACCAAATTAACACTCCCAACAAATCAGAACAATGTCCAGACAATGCTAAACCATTTTCCTGCACAACAACAAAAAAAAATAAGATAATCAATCCTTGTAGACCATAAAAAACCTGCTAAGCTAAAGAAGAACTGGAATTAAACACAGGGATTATACACCGGGCGAACTACCTAGATGCCGTACACCGAATCAATAGAAATGCAAGAAGTAAAAAAAAAACCCAGGAAAAGCACATAAAAGGAGAGGAAAAGACACCTCATTAGGACACGCGGCAACCAATAATCTCACCTTTCAAACTTCTGAAGCCCATGAAATGTTTTCTGCACATGTTACAACACCCAAATGCACACCTTTGATGCTAATTTATAATAGTTAATGGGGCTTATCTACGATTATACTTCAATGTCTTTTATATTGTATAATGGGCCTTAACTGCAGCAATGCCTTCAAAGACAAAGGCCGCATAATTGATTGCAGCCGTATAGGTTAGGGCGGCAACGCAAAATTATGATTTACAAGATATACGGCTGGCCATGGGGAAGAGAAACAGTCGCTACGGCTGGCCACGGGTAATATGAATGTCCACCGCCAGTGGCGAAGCTTGAAAATTTTTATCGGGGGGTCGGAAGTCGCCGAACCTAAAAGTTCTATACAAGTAATTTTTTTTTATAAAACTGAGGGGTCGAAAACGTATATACCTAAAAAATTCTACACGAAACGTACATACATAACACTATTGAGCGAAAAGTTCGGGGGGTCGGGCGCCCCTCCCGGCCCCTTGAAAGCTACGCCAATGTCCACCGCACCACAACCACCACTATCCTCAGCCACTATAGATTTGGTGGTCCAAGGCCCAAGCCTCAAAATACTTGGGCTTGGGCCGTCCCTGGTTTCAGATAAATTAAGTTATATCAAGTAGCGTGTAATCGAGTTGACAGGTTGAATCGATGAATCTGAATATGACCAGTATATCGTGAATTTTCACAAACCCTACAGGATTTAGATCTTCTCTATTCTTCTAAAACTCTAGTCGCTTTCTTTCTAATGTGCGCCGCTGCTACAATCAAAGGCCGTACGGCCACCAATCCCAAACCGGCTGACACCTCCCTTCCCCTTGCTACTCACATGTTATTCATCAATAATGCAAATCCGAACCAAATGCTAATTTAAACTTGTTTTTTTCTGCTCAAATTCCTTACCATGTGTATAAAACGATGGATGAACGACCATTAAACGTATAACATACCTAAGAATAAAGAATCCTTTAAGGTAGTATTGACTTTGTAGTTAGTACAAGGACACATAAACAATGTTGAAGCTTAAGTTGTAGAAGTGAACATAGAACATAATAACACATATTTGATTTAACTGGTATCCAACATCTCAAGAGGTTGTGGTTTAAGTCCTTGAAAAAACATAGTTAATTTAAAATCAAATAAATGCAAAGACATAAAATAAATTCAAGACCTGAAGCTTCTTAAGAACACCAACGGGTTGTCTAAGGGGTAGGGGCGCTCCACCAGTGATGGTTTTCCATCACTCACAACATTCAATCAAGTTCCGCCACGTCATTGAGCTTTATTCCATCACTAGTGATGAATTTTACTAGGGGTGCCCATCACTAGTGATGGTTTTTTTATTTTTTAAATTATAAATTAAGAATAACAATTTCATTTAAACCGGTTTGGGCTTAAATGAGGATGAAGACGATTGTTCGGTTTAAGCGACCTCAAATTGGTTTTTGTCAAAATGATTTGGGCCTTCAATGTTCAGTTTAAGCGACCTCAAATTATTTTTAAACAAGTGGGCCCCATCACTTTCCATACAAAAAGCTCCTAGGGTTTACTTCCATCACCAGCTACCTCAATCCGCACACCCTCTTCAGCACACCCTCAACATGCTCATGGAATCTCTTTGTACTTGATGAAACATAGGTTAACACTAAGGTTAATATGTGGGTTATTTCTTCTGTGGGTTCAATCTCTTTCCCTACTCGCGAAATGACTTGGATCCTGCAACACAGCAACACCGTTAGTCTCGTTAAGAGGGGAATATGGGGGTTTCCCTCTTAACCAGGCTCCGGCGTGAGAATAAGTATTGTTCTAAGGTAGAAATAACAGTGTGTGTTGAGTGTGAGAATATAGAGAGCAAGATGATTCAACCTGAATGATGAAGGGTCATATTTATAGCCGGAGGGTGAGAGAGGGAAGAGCAGCGATGCCAGCTGTGGTTGCGCGCCAGCTGTCCGACCAAGGAGAATATCCTCTTGGTCTCCTCTGCTGTGGTCAGTGTAGTGGTACACGTGGCGCGCTTGCATTTGCCCATCTTGGAGACGTCGTCCTGGTGTTGTCGGGCTGCTCTTAGATTTGTTACAGGCCTACCTGGCGCCTGGTGACTGGTGACACGTGTTGTCCTTTATGTCGGATGGAGCATCTCTGGAGCCACCTAGATATTTTCCAGAAGCTTCTGGATGACCTTGTTGATGTCAGCGCCACATAGGATGGGGAAGTGGTGTGGTCCTTGCCATGTGGGCAAGGAATTGGGACCATACCTCTTCAAGTCCCCCCAGTCCAGTGTGCCTTCTAGTTGAGTTGATCGTCTTGGAGGGATTCTGGACTTATGAATGTAGTGTTTGTTATGGCGTGGGGTTTTTATGGGTTCTCCCACAGATTTGCCCCTGATGGGCGCATGGCGCATGGTGTTTGGCAACTTGTATAGTTGAACCGAATGGACGCATAGCGTACCGCGCATGGGTTTTGGTATGCCTGTGGGGTTGAGCCAAACGGACGCATGGCGTACTGCGCATGGGTTCTGACTGCTTTATAAAAGTTGAACCAAATGGACGCATGGCGTACCGCGCATGGGTTTTGGCACTTTATAAAAGTTGAGCCAAAGTGGACGCATGGCGTACCGCGCATGAGTTTTGTCACTTTAAAAAAGTTGAGCCAAATGGACGCGTTTGGCACTTTATAAAAGTTGAGCCAAATGGACGCATGGCGTACCGCGCATGGGTTTTGGCACTTTATAAAAGTTGAGCCAAATGGACGCATGGCGGACCGAGCATGGGTTTTAGCACTTTATAAAAGTTGTCTTCAGGAAAAAGCTTTGTTGTCTTGGGAAGGAGTGACTGATGTGACTGTCTGGTGTCAGGTGAACAGGCCCCTTTTCAGTCATGTCAGTTACTTTATGTCATGATGGCAGGCGTCTGTTGCACACGTTTCCGAAAAAAGAGACGGCGTCTTCTCTCTCCTCTGACGTGTTTCCTCCCCGTTGGTTGTCTTTTTGTATTCTGACGGCCCACTACCCATCGCATTAAATGCGATGGGTATAAGTATCCGGTGATCTTCTCTTTCTTCACCACTTTTCAAATTTTGAATTCCGGATTTCTCTCTTCTTCCTTTATTTTCTTTCTTCTTCTCTTGAGTTCATCTGCATTATTGTTTGTTTTCTTGCAATGTCTTCTGCAAATCCTTCTTCGAGGAAGAGAAGGAACAAAGGTAAAACTCCGCCTGGCCCGGAGCAGGCGGTAATAGGGTGGAAATAAGAGGAATTCCATAACTTGGTAAGAGAGATGGGTTTTCTTCCTGAGTGGGGTGCTCAGTACCCTATCTCTGGTTCCACCGCCATGGACGCTCCTCCCGGGTATATGACTTTGTATGCTGCTTTCTTCCGGGAAGGCAACTTCAGGCTTCCAATGACTCGATTTACTGCTGATGTGCTGAGGGGTTATGGTCTCCACATATCTCAGATCAATGCCATCGGGCTCCCTCGTATTACCCACTTTGAGTTCGTTTGTATGGCTAACCGTTTGGATCCGATGTTTGAGATGTTCAACGTCTTCTATACTGTTTCATATACAAGTGGGTTTTACTCCTTTAGTGCTCGTACCGGCGTTTCTCCAGTTTTCTCTGTGCCGTTGAAGAGTCTCCATGACTGGAAACAAAAGTTTTTTTATATTCGCCGGGGTGTTGTTCCTGTGGATATGCATTACAGGTCTGTGGATGAGGGTATCCCCAAGGTTGATGTGGTTGCAAATTTTGCTGACCAAGATTGGTATAAGAAGTTGACTCGTAAAGCCACTCCGATAATCCAGCTTGAGGAGATGGCGTTGGTGGGTGCCGGTATGAGTATGAAGTGGGTCCCTAAACATCCGTTGGGGGTTCCGGTTTATGGTTATGATGGCAAGCGTACGTTTTGCTCCATATCCTTTTTTCTCTCTTTTGTATGTGTTCGTTGTATTATTTTTGCACTGTTCTTTATCTTCGCGTTTTTTGCAGTGGGTTTCACTTTGTTGAACGTTTTGGATCTTAAGGCACCGGGTGCCATGGTTGAGGCGATACAAAAACCTGAGAAACGACCTTGGTTGGATCAGATCCGTGGCCGTTTTCTGCATCCAAGCAATGAGAGTTTTACCACTTATGTTAACACTGTCTTAGGTGAAGATAGTGAGAATGATGATGATGCATTTGATTCCATTCGAGAGGAAGTTATCGTTCTCTTGAGTGATGGGTCTGGAAGATCTTTTGAAGACCTAACCTCTCGTTCCGCGCGTGCAGGTCCGGCGCAGGGGGTTGTGCATGAGCCGGTGAACGAGCCTATTGTTGATGATGTGGAGATTCCAGTCGAAACTGCTGACCTGTTGAAGACGGGGAGAAAAGCAAAATCTGACAAAACCGAAGGGAAAGGGAAAAAAGCTGAGGAAGCTGCCTCTGAGACCCCGCATAAGCGACCTCATACCCCTCGTGTCTTAGGTTACGTTGTAGTTTCTGATACCTTGTCCGGTTTAGGGGCCAGAGAGAAACGTCCTGAGTCGGACCCTGAAGACCGCGCTACTCTAACGGAGATGATGCAAAAAAGGGCTTTTGAAGAAAGGAAAAGGAAGCTTGACGAGCAAGCTGCTGCTGTGCTGGCGTCAAAAAAGATTAAACTCCAGAAAGAGGATCCTCCTGCCCCTTCTGAGTCGGAGGTTGATATGGGAATTTTTGCTGAGAAACCTGGGGATTTGCTGCAGAAGATTTTTGAGGCTTCTGGTATTCGTTTTTTCAGTTTCCAGTTTTTCCTTTTCTTTCTCCTTATATTCTCATCTTTTCTCTAAATGTGTTGCTCGTTTTGGGGCAGGTGTCAAACCAGCCAAAACTTCACACAAGATTGACATTTCCAAAATTACTCCTCCAGAATCTCCGCCGTCGAGGGCATTTGGGTTGTCTCCTCCCCATGATACTCTTGGTGGGAAGAGGAAAGAAGATGTGGCTGTTGAGCAGGTTGGGGAAGGTGGTGGTGATACAGGTGGTAATGCTGCGGGTGGTGCTGGCGGTGACGCTGCGGGTGGTGCTGGTGGTGTTGATCGCGGTAAGAATGTTGAAGTTGAGTTGGAATCGAGTGAGGCCACTCCTCATCAGACGATATATACCAAGTGTCCGCCGGGTGCTGGTGGTGGTGCAACATCCGGGGTAGTCCGGAGTCCTGATGTTGAGTATGCTCGGGGTGGTTCTTGGGATACCCATAATCCAGCATGAGATGATCTGCCCCATGCGCCTCGCTGGCACTTGACCCAGGGCTCCCGGATGAACGACCTCGACAATTGTCATGAGTTTTTTTCTCTGTCTCTCCCCCCAGCTGAAAGGTTATTTCAGAAGAGGCGCCGCCGGTTAGAACTGTTGGATGATCATGTTCAAGCCGGGGTTAACTTCTGGTCTACTTCTCATGAGATTGTCCGTGAATGGAAGCTGATGGGGGAGGACACTCTTGAGTTTGAAAATGAGAAGAGGTTGTTTATGGAGGAGAGAGAAAAATTTAATACTGAGAAGAAAGGGTTGGTGTGGAGGGTATCCGATGCAGAGGAGAAACTCGCTCAAGAGAAACAAGCGAATGCTGATAAGCAGAAAAATTGGGAAGCTGCGTGCGAGCGGACTAATGTGGAGCTTAAGTCTCAACGTGACGCTATTGTACGTTTGTCTGGTGAGAATACTGAGCTTGCTGAGGAGGCTCAAAAGGCGCGCGTCGCGTTTGAGAAGAAAGAGAAAGAGTACATTGATCGTATCGCTAAGCTGGAAGATCTTGCGAGGCAGTATGAGACTACTGAGCGTCTCCTTCAAGAGAAAACTATTGAATGCAGAGCCTCTGAAGTCCTTGCTGAGGAAACATCAGCCGATTGCAAGTGGTTGCTGTCGCGCGCGGTGCCTCTGGTAACTTCCGTTATTTTATTTTATGATTTTCGTGGACTGTTTCTCTTATTTGTGTTTTCTTGTAGATTGCTGATCGCATAGTGAACTCCCACGAGCTTGCCAATTATATGTTTGAGTTGGGGCAAGCTGGTTACAATAGCGGGCGCAAGGATGGGTATAACGAGGGTAGGGCTGCGGCCCTTAATAAGGAGAAGGAACACCACTTTGAGTTGTGGAAGGAGGATTGTGGTGCAGCCTATGCCACGAAAAGACAGGAGTTCTCGTCTTTGGAGTTTGCAGTTGTTAAGGCTGCTAAAAAATTGGCTCGAAGGTCTGATGGTGTTGCAATGTTGAAAAAAGCTCTTGGAGATGGGGATCGTGCCGCTGGAGGTGTTGGCTCCAGTCATCCAGAATGAAGGCTTCCGGCCTGCGCGCCGCGTATGACCTTGGGTGGTCTTGTAATCATTTGACAAGTTTGTGAACAATTTTAATTTTGCTTATCTGTCGTGTTATTGGACAATTTGGTATGCTTGACATTTGATATGTTAATATATGCCTTCGCGTTGTTGCGAATTTTGTTAACGTCATAATATGTGCATGTATAATTACTTTGATTCGGGTATCACGAATGAATGATGGCGCTGACAGGTTGTGTTGTGTTTATTACAACGTTTTATTCTGTCGTTTATGTGCGCAGGTTGGTTCGTGAATACGAAGTGATCGATGTACAGGCTATTGTGTGGACCCGGCTGTGCTCAGCCTTAGGGGTGTTTACAACGTTCTTTTGCCCTGTGTTCGATGCTTTCGTGTTTATGTGGGCACGGAGTATTTATTTGGCGTTTGTTAGGCTTTAGTTGTGTATTCGACCCGGCTGTGCACTATGTTTGTGACATGCCTTGGAGGTCTACAACGTTTCCTAATGGTCGAGCCATGGATGTTTTCGTGTATGCCCAAAGTAATATATGCAGTTGTGACAAGAAATTTGCATGATATAGAGGGGTAGCCAAACACTTCTTGTATTAATATAAATGTGTTGGCGTTTTGCCCGTTGCGATTACATAACATTTTTACAGGTAACACTTTCTCAGCTGTTGAGCGTTCCATGTTCGAGGAACCTCCTTGTTGTCGATGGTATGCAGCTTATAAGCTCCTTTTCCGAGCACTGTGTCGATGACATATGGACCCTCCCACTTGGGAGCCAATTTTCTGGGTTTTTCCGCGTTTGAGGCCTCATTGTCTCTGAGGACGTATTCTCCCGGGTTGAAGGTGCAGACTCGGACTTTAGAGTTGTAATATTTTTCCAGCTTCGTTTTGTACTTTGCTTCATTGATTGCCGCTATTTCTCTCCTTTCTTCTAGGAGGTCAAGGTCGATCCTCCTCTCTTCTTCGTTGTTGATCAGGTTCATTGAGAGCATTCGTGGTGACGGCAATCCTATTTCCGCTGGTATTACTGCCTCGGATCCGTAGACTAAGCTAAACGGTGTTTCTCCGTTGCTTGTCTTGGGCATCGTCCTGTGGGCCCACAAGATGCTGGGCAGTTCGTCCACCCAACCTCTTCTTTTTTCTCCTAACCTTGCCTTGATTCCATCGACGATACTCTTGTTGACGGCTTCAACTTGACCATTCCCCTGCGGGTGCGCGACCGAGGAGAAGGTATGCTCAATGTGTAATTCTTTAAACCACTGTTGAAGATAGTCTTCGGCAAAGTTGGTTCCGTTGTCAGTAATGATCTTGAGGGGTAATCCAAAACGACATATGATTTGTTCCCAAATGAATTTTTTGACAACGGTGGCTGTGGTTGATGCGAGGGCCTTTGCCTCTACCCATTTGGTGAAATAGTCGACTGTGACTATTATGAATTTGACAGCTCCTGGGGCTTTGGGAAAAGGGCCGACCATATCTATTCCCCACTGTTGAAAAGGCCACGCCGTGGTGACTGGTACCAATTCATTCTTGGGGCGCATCGTTTTGGGGGCATGTCTTTGGCATCCACTGCATTTCCTCAACTCTTTGACCGCATCTAAATACATCCCGGGCCAATAATACCCCGCATTCATGACCTTTGCTACCACCATTCTTGGTCCGGCATACCACAAATTCCCTCGTGTACTTCTCTGATCAAATAGTTTGCGTCTTCCGGATCAACGCATCTTAACAAGGGACCGAGGTATGATTTTCGGTATAAAATCCCATCAGCCATCTGATAATGTTCCGCCTTGTACTGGATTTTCCTCGCCTCCGCTTTGTTCTCCGGGAGTATTCCAGATTGGAGGTACGCGATTATCGGAGTCATCCAAGACGTTGTTCCTAGTTGAATAACGCTTACTTCCCTTAGTGGCACTGACGGGTTGCTTAAAACCTCTATGCGCACATCCTTTGCTAGGTGTTGGAAACTTGTATAAGCGAGCTTACTCAGCGCGTCTGCTGGTTTATTCTCACTTCTATTAATGTGGTGCACCTTGTAGGAATAGAAGGTTTGTAACAGCGTATTTGCTTGACTCAGGTAGAGCGCCATTGTGTCTCCCTTGGCTTCATACTGCCCGTTGATTTGTCCGGCCACTAACATGGAATCTACATGCGCTTCGATGTGTCTCACTCCCATTTTGATTGCCAACCTTAAACCAGCGAGGAAAGCTTCGTATTCAGCTTCATTGTTTGTGCTCTTAAAATCCAGGCGTATGGCGTAGGTGAACTCATGTTTGTCGGGGCTCACCAGCCGAAGCCCAGCACCTGCGCCATCTTCATTAGACGCGCCGTCTGTGTATAACAACCATGGTTCTTCTACTTGTTGTTTTTCGGCTTTTTCCATCGCCTTACATTCTCGATCCTTGTCGTCCGGCACCTCTGTCATGAAGTCTGCAAGTCCTTGGCCCTTGATCGCCGGTCTTGGCCTGAAAACTACATTATGACCCCCGAGCTCTATCGCCCACTTTGCTAGTCTCCCTGAGATCTCTGGCCTTGCGAGGATGTTGCCAATATTGTAGTTTGTTAGCACGTGGATGACGTGATTGGCAAAGTACCTGCGCAGCCGTCTGGATGCATGGATCAGTGCGAGTACTAGTTTCTCCATGATTGCGTACCGGGTTTCTGGGTCAGTCAGAGTTCGTGACACATAGTAGACTGGTGTTTGGACACCTTGTCTATCAACAAGTAACACTACCCCTACTGCTCTGTCGGAGGCTGACAAGTATAGTACCAGAGGCTCTCCCCTGACTGGTGCAGTTAACGTTGGTAGCTTGATGAGGCAATCTTTCATCTCGCGGAATGCGCTCTCGGCTTCCGGAGTCCACTGAAATTGGCTCTTCTTCATGCAATTTCGGAGAGTTTTTATAAACGGGAAAGATTTGGCTGCGTGATTGGCTAGGAAACGGTTAAGTGCGGCCAACCACCCTGCCAATTTTTGCATCTCCTTGATCGTCGAAGGTGAAGGCATACGTTCAATTGCTTGTATTTTATCAGGGTTCACCTTGAAGCCATCTTTTGTGACGATGAAACCCAGGAATTTCCCCTCTTCCATGCCGAAAGAGCATTTCGTTGGGTTCAGCTTGATACTTACTCCGCGCAAGGTGTCGAACGTCTTTTGGATGTTTGTCAGCATGGTGTTCTCTTCTTTGCTCATAATGACTAGATCGTCCATATATACCTCGATGTACTTGCCGATGGCATCGTGGAAAGTTTCATTCATGAGCCTCTGATAAGTCACGCCCGCATTCTTTAAACCGAAAGGCATCTTGGTGTAGCAGTATAGCCCTGTTGGTGTGCGGAACGCGGTTTGGTCTTCATCCTGCACAGCCATCTGTACCTGGTGGTACCCCTTGTAGCAATCGAGGAAACATTTCCATCGGAATGTGGCAAGTGAATCAATCTTTTCATCAATGTCTGGTAAGGCATAACAGTCGCGTGGACATGCCTTATTCAGATACTTGTAGTCTACGCACATTCTCCAGCTACCGTTGTTCTTTTGGACCATCACTGGGCTTGCTACCCACGTTTGGTACCTGACCTCTCTGATGATTCCCGCATTTAACAGCTCTATCACCTGCTCTTTCATGGCGTCGTGCTTTATGTCTCCCAAGTGGCGCTTGGCATGCACTACCGGCTTTGCGTCCTCCGAGACGTTTAATCGATGTTCAGCTATGTGCCGTGGAACACCCACCATGTCTGCCGGTGTCCAGGCGAACACATCCATGTTTTGGAACAACAGTTTCTTTAGCGCGGCGCGTGTTAGATCGGACATTGCAGGCCCTAAGGTAACTGTTTGTTCTGGGTATGCGCTGTTCAATACCCATTTTTCTGCTTCCGCGCGTGGCGCTGGTTTACTTGCTTTTGCAGGTCTGAGCTCATCTGTTGCTAATACTTCTTTGCTTGCATATATGATGGCCACTCCTGTTTCTGTTGGGAATCCTACAGCTGAGTGTGGGCCAGAGCAGATCATGCTGAAGTCGCCTTGGGATTCTCTTCCCAGCAGAATATCGTGTCTTGAATGTGCTGGCAGCACCATGAATGTGACTTCTTCTGTTCTTGAGTTTCTTCCGTCCGAGAGCAACACTGGGAATGATATTTGTCCTAGAGGAAAAACGGCTTCATTGCAAAAACCAGTGAGCGGGTAATCAACTGGTTCTAAGCGCGCCTTATCCTCCTGATCGAATTGATTAAAACACTGTTCATATATGATATCCGCAGTGCTCCCCGGATCGATGAAAATGTAGTCTGTTTGGTAATGCCCTATTACGCCCGGGATGACTATGGGTCTTCTTTCTCGTGGGCCTCCTCTTACAACCAGGAAAACGACTTGTTTCTCGCGCCATGAATCGTCTTGCGCGCGCTTGTTGTAGTTTTTTCTTGGCCTTCGTGGACCCCCTTGAACCATGTGGGTTTCTAACTTCCGGAGTTTCTTGTTATCTGGTCCTTCGTCTCTTCTTTGTATTTGACGGTAATCGCGCTTTCCTCCCTTTATCAAATGGGTGAGTTTTCCGTCTCTTAAGGACCTTTCAATTTCCTGCTTTAAACTGAAACAATCGTCAGTTAAGTGCCCAGTGTCTTTGTGAAACTCGCAGAAAATATTCGGGTCTTGGCCCCTTTTGTTGCGCATTTGTAACGGTGGTTTGAACTGGTGGTTCTCGGTTGCCAAGATTTCTGAAGGAGTTTTCGTGAGGGGTGTCCACTGTTTCTCCCTGTTTTCTCGTTTCACCTCTTTCCGGTGAGCTATTTGATTGATCGTGTGGCGCGCATCCTCTCTTACCGGGCTTCTTTCTCTGTGGCCGGATGCTTTCCATGGTTGGCTTCTGCCTTTCTTGCTATGCCGGTCGTTATGGTTGTAGCTGCGCTGACGGTGATCGTCACCGGTCAACTGTCTGTCAGACTGCGCGATGGTTTTGGCTGCTTCAATGAAGGTCTCCCAATCTTTGGGTCCTCCGTCTCTTCCCTTTACACGCTTGATTAGATCATCGCACTTAACTGCCCTCATGAAGTGCGCGCGCATCATTTTCTCGCCTACGTCGCCGATCTCCAAACATTCTTTGTTATATCTTGTAATGAAATCTTCCACGCTCTCGTGGTCTCTGCGCCATATGTTTAAACAATCAGCCGGATCCCTGGTGTGTCATCGTTGCTGCGAGAAGTGTGCAAGGAACTTCTCTTGGAAATCAACCCATGATTTGATTTTCCCTGCTGGCAGGCTGTCAAACCAGACGCGCGCTGCGCCTATGAAGGTTTGAGCGAAGAGATGACACCAGGTTGGTAAATTCCATCCGCCTGTTGCTCCAGCACCGTTGAAAACTTGAAGGTGATCATCTGGGTCTGTCAGCCCGTTGTATTTGCCTACGTTGTGTGGCAATTTTGTTTTGTCAATGGCAGCCGTGGCGATCTCTCGAATGAATTTTGAATTCTCAGCCATGTCGTCCGGACGATAGCTCAAAGTGTAATCATGTTCTGCTTTTGGATCGTAACCTGCGCGCTTGGGAGGTTTGTATGCTTCATGCTCTGGTGGCAGCCTGCTGAAGACTGTGCTTTCTTTATATGTCTCATCGTCATCTTCGAATTCGTCGTTTATGTTGCGCGGACCTAAACGACTTTGTATTGGCTTCTTGGGTTGGTGAGAATACTGCACATAATTGCTTTCTGTCTCGCCGTACGTATCGCGCGTGTCATGCGCGCTTGGCTTTCTAACATGTGGTGGAGGTACTGGTTCAGGGCGTAAATTGAATGCATTGGTCTGTTGAGGCATGGGCGCGCTCAAAGGCCTTTGCTGTGGGGTGACAAATGCTGACTGGTTGGCTTGTGCCTGAAGCAGAGCTTGCTGCGCACTGAGTTGTGTGTAAACAAGGTTTATAGACGCCACTTGTTCCTCATACCAGGAAGCCAGAGTTTTTCCTTCGGGTAGCCCTAGTAGTGCAGAGAAGTTCAGTTGTTCTTGGTCCGATGGAGCTGAGGGACCAGCTCCATGGCTCTGTGTTTGCACTGGTGGAGGTGTTTGTTGGACTACCTCTGACGGAGGCTGAAAAGTAGCTCCGTTTGTGGTCTGAGTGATGATCCTAGGTGGAGTTTGGAAAGTAGCACCAGTTGTGTTTTGAGTAACAACCCTGGATGTACTTCCAAAGATACTAGGAAACTCGTTGTTCATCGGCCTTTCTTGGATAATTTCGTTCCTTTGATCTCTTTGGACGTGTACGTTGTCCGAAATGAGTTCAAAAGAAGAAACGTCTCCATCTGCCGGGTGAGAAGGGTTTTTTTCAGCCATTTTGACGAGTGTTTTTTGAAAAGAAAAAGAGATGAGAGTGGTTTTTGCTAAAAGCGGATGGCGCCAATGATGAAACACAGGTTAACACTAAGGTTAATCTGTGGGTTATTTCTTCTGTGGGTTCAATCTCTTTCCCTACTCGCGAAATGACTTGGATCCTGCAACACAGCAACACCGTTAGTCTCGTTAAGAGGGGAATATGGGGGTTTCCCTCTTAACCAGGCTCCGGCGTGAGAATAAGTACTGTTCTGAGGTAGAAATAACAGTGTGTGTTGAGTGTGAGAATATAGAGAGCAAGATGATTCAACCTGAATGATGAAGGGTCCTATTTATAGCCGGAGGGTGAGAGAGGGAAGAGCAGCGATGCCAGCTGTAGTTGCGCGCCAGCTGTCCGACCAAGGGGAATATCCTCTTGGTCTCCTCTGCTGTGGTCAGTGTAGTGGTACACGTGGCGCGCTTGCATTTGCCCATCATGGAGACGTCGTCCTGGTGTTGTCGGGCTGCTCTTAAATTTGTTACAGGCCTACCTGGTGACTGGTGACACGTGTTGTCCTTTATGTCGGATGGATCATCTCTGGGGCCACCTAGATATTTTCCAGAAGCTTCTGGATGACCTTGTTGATGTCAGCGCCACATAGGATGGGGAAGTGGTGTGGTCCTTGCCATGTGGGCAAGGAATTGGGACCATACCTCTTTAGTACTGCACTACTGCGTCTTTGTTCGGCTCATCTGGATTACACCTACCTCTTCAGCATACGTCATCATCAACGGTAACAATTCGGAAAATTCACGCGTGATAACCACCACGCGTCACCAAGTCCACGCGTGGAACTTTTAGGTGGCGGTGGTGTATAACGAGTGAAAACGCGTGGATATATGGCCATCACACGGCTCCCCGTGCCCCCTAATACTCTTAACTTTAGCCAAATGGGGATGCTATTTTAATTGGGTTATGTGGCTTAGTTAACATGTCACCTAATGTGTTTTAACCAGTGTTGTAGAGATCGCTAGGCGCCAGTTTGGCGGTGGAGTACTAACTAGGGATTAATCAGGATTAATCGGATCGGAATTTATATATATAATTTTTAAATTTATATATATACACATACATTAATATCAATATAATACTTAAAAATAGTTCAAAATCAGACAACTAAGTTTAAAACATAGCAAATCAAGTATTTAAACATTCAATACACACGTTAATATTAATTATTAATATAATACTTAAAAATAGTTCAAAATTTAAACAATGAAGTTTAAAACATATCAATTTAAGTATTTAAACATTCAAACATTAACATGTAAGTCCATGGCCTCATGGAATATGTTTTAATGGGTTAAAAACAAGTTTTTTTGGGCCAGGTTGGAACTAAACAACTTGAGCCATGTATTTAATGGTTAAAAACATTTCTTTGGGCCTGATTTAAACTAAAAAAGAGTGGGCCAACTAGAAACGATTTGGCCGACTTGGGCCGATTTGGGCCGCCTTGCACCGACTAGGACCGACTTGGACCGACTACCAACTAATGGTCCGACTAGCTCAAAATTAATCAGTCAACGCCCGACTAGCGCCTAGGTGCCGCCTAGGCGCCGATTAATTCCGATTTTTACAACACTGGTTTTAACTACGGGTGGCTATGGTAAAAGGTTGACGAGTTGAAATTAATGAACTTGGACATAAACCATATATTATACCTATGTCAACTATATCAACCTTAACTTGTACACTATAAATCGTCTTACCCGAACACATCGGTAATCCATCTTACTAAATGAGTGTAAACAAATTGTAATTAGATTGTAAATGAGTCATAATTAATGAGTTAATTGAACAAAAAAGTATAAATTCTAATTTTAAATGGTTTGATGGGCTAGCTTGTTTAATTTAAGTACAACCCGAACAAAACCTATTGAAATAAACACATTAAACAAATCAACCTGGACAAGACCCATACAGTTAAATGGGTTAAACAAATGAACACGAATATATCCCGTTTGACAACCCAAAACCTGATTTCGTTTTCCCTCACCTCAACTCCACTCCACCCCAACAAGTTTTTTTTTTAATGTTTTGAGCACCAAAAGTTTTTCTTTTATATATTTTAACAACTTAACATGTATTAATAAGAGTAGATAGATACTCATTTTTATCTCTCTGGACAAAAGTTCAATATGAATTCAACTAGTTAATTTCCCCCGCACGTTGCGCTGGGGTTGGATTCATTACGACATCGGTACGGTATCGCCACTCAGTATACCAAACGAAAGATAAAACCCAAAAAATAAAGTCATGATATGACCAAAATAATATCATTATGTGTTTTACATCGGTCAAAAACTATATATACAAATATCAGTAACGTTCTGATAATAAGGATACCGATACCAACGTTATACAGTCGAGATCGCTAGGGCATCAATGTTGCTAAGACGTTATCTTAAATGTTATATGAGAAAACTTAAAATAATAAAATAATGGAAACTTAAAAAACTATAATATTTTTTGAACGGCAAATTATATGAGAAAACTTAAAATAATAACATAAGGAAACAATAAAATAATAAATTAAAGTAATAAAATCTATACTATATAATAAAAGAAACCAATAAAAGGAGACTTGTCGTTATTCTAGACCATCATTAATTGTAGATAATTATTATTTAATTTAAATTATTAAATTTAATATATGTTTCAAACATTTAAGAAATTACGGATAAAGTTTCATAAAATATTAAAGTTTAAAGTTATATAATTTAATAATTACCGATAATTTATACTTATCTGATTAATTTAATTTTAAATATTATTTTGTAGCAATAAGTTTCTCTATTTGGCTAATTGCTATATGCCTAATCGGGACATTTCAACATTTTTAGAACTAATAAATTAAGACCACTATTATTTAATAAAACTTGGGTTATGAAATGTATGTTTACATGACTGTTAAAACTCATGAGAAAGTCGATGATAAAGGTGGTCTTCTAATCGATGGTTCAAATGCTTTCATATTTGTAAACCTGACAAACATCACACGTTTTGATCATACATGACATAAAATTTTGTTTGGATGTCAGAAACGCGTCTTAAAAATATCGTTTTCTAATTGTTAAATCTTCGTTATTAACTATTTGATTATTTATTTACTTAACTCGTATAATACACGGGGTTATAACATTATCATAAAATAATGAAAACTTAAAAAAAATCTTGAACTACTGTTCATCACCGGTTTCTTAAAATAATAAGATAATGAAACAATAAAAAATAAATTAAAGTAATAAAATAATAAAAACTTAAAAAACTATAATATAAAAAATGTTGAACTACTGTTCATCATCGATTTGCATTAATATGTATAATAATAATGTTTAGTCGTCCAAGCGAAACTTGCACAACAGTCAATAATAAAAGTATAAAACTATTTTTGATCCCCATAGCTGGTTTCCAGGCCCATAGGTGGTGATATGGTGATGCACTTACACAATTTTATTGGAAGACTTGTATTATTTTAGGTGTTTATATTAATGTATGGGGGCCCAAGTTAAATTATTTTTAGGATGCATCGTGATAGTGGTGGTGGGCCCGGAGATCATTTATTCCCATACCATATTTCTCGATGTGAATGCCCTGTTATGGGGAGCCCAATCTGGAAGCCCAGTTATCCTTTTGTGAAGGCCCCTAGTTGTGTTAATTTGAAGGCCCAAATTATGTGGGTGGTGTTTAATAAGCTATTAGACTCAAGGCCCAAGATGGGTGTATTTGATGCTTTTTACTGCTGCAGAATAGAAGGCCCATGAAAGGGTGCAATTTAATCTGTTGGATGAAGGCCCATGGCTGTTGGGTTTTACTTTAGTCTATAACTAGGATGGTGCCAGATGCCACGCGTTGCGGTGACGATCTCTAGGTTGTTTATAGTCGGCGGAATTATGGTTGTTTACGGTCTTAATGCATACACTATATACAGTTATATGATTTTAAATCAGAGAATTACAAAGCTACATACTGGGGTTATATTAAATTCATTAGTCGGCGTTAAAGTTGTTACAAAAGACCGTCTTTGTGTCATATTTTCCCCATAGGAGGCACTACCTAACAGCTACAAACTGGGGTTATACTACATACGTTAGTCGACATTGAAGTTTTTACAAAAGGCAATCTTCTTGTCTTGTTTTCCCCTGAGAAGGCAGGTCTTAGGACCTGTATTTTTGTACTTTAGCGAAAGCCACTTTTTAGTCTTCCTTTTATCCAATGTACTTTAGCGAAAGCCAATTTTTTTTTATCCAATGTAGGCATAGGCTTTTCAGTTTTCCAAAAGTTTGTTGTTCTTTTACATGTCTTGGTTATACTGGGTGCTTTGCCTTCTTGTCAGAGTCTGTTAATGAAATGATACCCTTTTGGTTAGTAGTAGTTGAAACATAAAAATCGAAAATCTTAATAGTTAGTTTTAGGCAATCTTTTTTTGTTATTTAACAACCTACTAAGATCTTATCTAAACCTTTGTCACATTTACGAAAGTATGGTCCTTATTTGATTGGTTGAGTTTCTCATATCTGGTTTATAAAAGTATATGAACTTGGTTTTTAATATATAATGAATTTACAAATTACAAATTTATGACTTAAATTATAAGCCAAAAAATAAAAAATAAAATAAAAAACAGAGCCCACATTGTAAGTGCAAAATGAAATCCTTGAAATCTTATTTGTAAACTTTGGGTCTAAATCAACATTGAAGGGGTCCAATAAAAAAGCATACATACGTAAATCATCAAACATAACATTCGATTTGAATTTTTATTTTCTAATGATGTTCATGCATTTGATGTTGTTTATAGCCCAACCAGTGGACTACCAGTTTTTTTTAATTTAAATTTATATGATTTATTTGTCTACCAGATGTATAGTTCGACCAGACGGTATTATGTATAGTTTTGGTTGTTTATAACCCAACCAGTGGGCTACCAGTTTATTTTAATTTAAATTTATTTTTAGAGCATTTACCATACTTATCGTTCTATCGAACGGTATTATGTATAATATTTGTTGACGCTTTGATAGCAGTTTACCTGACAATTGTAGTAAAGCTCTTTTGGTTGCTGGTTTCTTAGGGTCTGGTGTTGCTGGTTGGATTGTTCTTGGATTTTCTACTTTGTTCACGGCACGACGATGCTATTATCATTTTTCACAGCGATGTGCAGTAGCTTTGGTTCCCCCTTTGTTGAAGTTATTTTGTCTGGCAACACCTTTGGGTTTCTATTTCCCAGATTGATTACCATGTCACACAACTTAGCTTGACAATGTCATTAAGTGCTTCATTGTAGAAGACTGCATGTGGAGTCTGTGTTGTCTGTTATTTATGCGTTGAGGCAATACCCGTAGACATAGGGCAACATGCGAGTATTAGCCTTTTCATCTGTATGACATACTACGTGTTATGTGTGAGACTTACATGAAAACCGGTTCTTCTTCTTCTTCTATATCCTCGTCCAAGCAAACGAAACGGTCTTTTTCCGGATATGCTCTTTTGCCACATTTGGGACATTTCACATAAAACCAGTTGCGAAGCTCGTCGATTTCTATTATTCTTGCAATGCATGTGTAATGTCCTTGTTGCTGCATGATGATTAAGAGGGATTCAATTAACATATTCTTCACTTGATTATTAAACCAAGGTTGGAGCAAGACAATCAGTTCAACATAAAACTATTTCCTCATTCTATATAAATTTAAAGGATATAATTCATAAATAAGTACATGAGGAAAAAAATTAGTTTACCGTAGTCTTGTTGTGAATTTTCTTCTTCAGTTCAGCAATGGTGATATGGTTTAATGATGCACGTTGTTCTGCAAGTGGCACTAATTCTTGAAATCTGTAACAACATATAAATGGAAAAGTTGTTAATTTCTTATTTATAAATAATAATTCAGTCTTAAGAGTTGAATGTCTTATCAACATAGCTCAATCTTTTATTGTATACCTGTTCACGTATGTCTGAAGATCTAGGATTGGTGGATTGATTACAATTGTAGTTGATGTTGTGGACTCGAGTTGTAGTTTATTGAAATAAGTTATCGTGGTAGCAGTTATTGCAAATACTTTGCCAATGATGTCCTCTGTTTGAATCATGTATACCTTCTCATCCCAGAGAGTTACTTCGATTTCATTGCGCCTACAACAAATGTCTTTTTATTGGTAAGGTTGTGATACTACTTTTATATTTAGGTTGACATTTTACCTTTCATCTTGAATGATGATCTTTCGTAGCCTTTTTCCACTTTTGTACATGATGGGTGATACCTCCTCAATACGGCCTATGTAGTCTGGTTATTCATAATAAACTTGTTAGTAAGTAACATTGATTGCTTTATTAATTATTTCTTTTTTTATATTTTACCTGTAAGTAGCTTTGGTGGCTTCATTCTTGTTGAAGATCATCATAGGTTGCAAAATTATGATGGTAACTGGGTATGTCTTTGTCAAGTAAAGGTGTAAAAGTAGCCCTTTTCCCAATTTTCAATGATGCGACGTGTGGTACCGATGGCATGTATTGGCGCTGTGGAGATGAGACATACTTGTCAATCGTGTAACAACGTTGTACATTGATAAGTGAATCAAAGTATTCTGCTTTGGTAACATCTGTCAGTGCTTCAATTGCGTCTCCCTGTAACAGACGATGTTAACTTCTGGTTAGTAAAAACGTAAGTTAATTGAAATTATAGAAGGTACCTTAGTTTGATGTTTAATAACTTACATGTATATCAACTAATAGGTAACAGAGGTCGATCATTTTCTCCTTATTTTTAAAGTATGGGATCCACCTTTTTAGAACTCTAACTTCAAGGGGTTCTGGTGGGTCTTCTGGCTTGACCTGAGACACTCTTTTTGGAGGCATAGTAATTGCGTCTTGGATGCTAATTTACGGGTAAAAAAAAATAAGTAATTAATGCAATGTAAAAAAGGGAAAGTTATGCCATTTATTATATTGGACTTTAGACAGTAGTAGATGTTGATAAAAGCTTGCGAGATTTCAAGATGAGTCATTACTACAAAAACTGGAAAGACAAAAGATATGTCATATATCATTCTATTGCATTTACTTTTATGTCACACTTGTGATTTCTCATTAATAATTGTACCTATAATGGATGGCTAACAAAAAGCACGATACTTTGTCAGAGGTGGGGTTGTTTGTGAAGCCTACTGATATCTGTGAAGAGTTCATCCTATCAGATTACCACTTAGTTATGGTCTCTTTGGTAAATGTAAATTAATATAAAACGTATGAGTTATTGTACGGACATGAGAGCTATGTTGTCACACCCCAACCAGTGGCGGAAACATCGGAGTGAGACGAAAAAGAGATTTTTCGAGACTTCATAACACTATTTGCGACAATATTTAAATAAAACTGATTTCATTTCATTGATAGAAATTGTCAAATTACATCATACGAGATCAAGTACAACATTGTTTCAAATACAAAATAAGACAAGGTACAATACAACATAATTCGAAATTGATACAACAACATAGTCTAGCGATTTCTAAGTGTGTATCTAAAGCATCCCCGCTAAGCCATTTTAGTATCATCATCATCCTGCAAATATATTTAAAATACATGGTTCAATACAAAAGTATTGGCGAGTATACAAGTTTAATACATAGCATAAGTATAAAAGATTTAAACGAATCCACATGGCAACTTAGTTATCAAGATTAACGCATAAACTGGCATGTGATTATTCAAGTCAACCCAAAGATTATCGCAAATGTTTAAAGACTTAACATGACCTTAAGAATACGGGCGGTGCGTTACTCCTATAGCGCTATACATGTTAAGGGTAGGTTCGTACGAAGTTAATAACAAGTTTATCACACAAAGAATAATCCAGGATTATGAATCAAGTATAATGTATCTATGCATGTATTGGATTGTTTGTGCATTTGAATAAAGTCTAAGTGTAACTGTGTAGGTTAATAGTAAACATATTGCACCCAAAGTGTAAAATAGAAAAAAGGTGTTCGAGTATACTCACGGTTTTGCTAAATCTTCTTTAGTAACTCCGCGACCGATGAGTTGAGTGGGGAAGTACAGGAACGCCAAGGTTATTCTACCCTGCGAGCAAAGGGTCGTTGGTATAGTACAGGAACGCCAAGGTTACCCTACAGAGGCAAACGAAGGCGTGAGTTGTTGGAGATTGAATGGAGGATTATGATACGGAAATAAAGTACGTAGTATAGTACGAAAGTATAAATAAACAGAAAGTATATTTTGCCCGAGCACTTGTCACGACACTGGGTTTCTGTGATTTTACGGGTCCTAGTTTGCCCGACAAAATCAGTAACAAGGAACGCGGAACCGAATAACGGGAAAACCGAAACACAAACTGTTCGGACGAGAGAACAGTTGGGACGACAAGCCTTTTGATGCGTGCGAAGTGTTACTTATTTTAGGTGTATATTTTAAGCCCTTTTTAACACTTATTTTAGCCAAGTTTTAAATTTATAAAACACGATATTTCACTAACACTAAACACACATATGGGCAAGTGCACCCATCGTTGAGTGTAGTATAGCGTTGGTAAGATACCGAGGTCGTCCAAGGACACAAGAGCTTTTAGTACCGGTTTATCCTCAACGTCTAACCAAAATAAAAGTTTAGAAAAATGTTTTAAACTAAGAAAATTAAAAACTAACTAAAATGCTGAAAATAAAAATAAAAGAAAAACAGATAGACAAGATGAATCACTTGGTTCCGACTCGTATCTAGTATAACCTTTGATTATTTCCGTACTTTTGCACATAATTAAGAGATTATCTTAGTTATTGTAGTAGGCCCCTCTTTTGAAGGTGACGTTACCCTCACCCCAGTAGTTTGAGTCAGCAGGGATACAATCCTAAAAGGGTGGATTATTGGAAGATAATGAATTAAGTTATTAATGCAGTATTGTGGTAGGCCCCGCTTTTGGCGGTGACGTTACCCTCGGCTAAGTAGTCTGAGTCAGCAGGGATACAGTCCTAAATAGCCGGGTTATAGTATTAATAGTAGTTAACTTATGAGGGGATCAAAGAGTTTGGACCCCCGCCATCCAATACCGTGAAGTATTGAAGGAGGTCCTACTAAATTTGACCCAGGTCCATTGCAGGACCTCTAAACGCTGAACAATGGCAAGACCTTTACCAAACCGTTCCCTTAACCCCCGACCAGGTAGCCAACATATCTCCATATAGACCGTGGAGATATGAATGGTGAAAATCCTTTATTTTATATAGACAGTAAAATAATGCCAAGACACCACGGACAAACGATAAGGAAAGATCACCTTCAACATAAGTAACTAGTTATTAAAGTCATTAATACAAAACCAAATAAAAAGTGCAAAAGATTAGAAATAAAAAGTATTATACTAGACACTTTGTCTTCACCAAGTGATGTAAGAGACTTAGGCAAACATGGCCTTGATTGTCAAGAACTCTTACGATCGATCTTGGATCCCGAGACGACTCACACACTCTACGATGGACAATGGATGATGGTGGTGGATGATGGTGTTGTGATGGTGGTGGGTGGTGGATGAAGTGTGAGAGAGGTGGTGTGCCAAGGGATGAGATGAAATGAATCCAAGCACTCCTATTTATAGGCTGAACAGAGAGCTGGGCACGGCCCCGTGTCCGTCTGACAATCTCTCTCCTCATTAATTGTAATTCGCAATTACAATAAATGCGCCTGCTGTACTTTCGACACGCCCCCGTGTCCGCTGAGCACGGCCCGTGGTGGGCAATAGAAGCTTCTACAGGTTTGTCTTTTCTGCTGCTTCTTGGGCACGGCCCCGTGCTGGCTGAGCACGGGGCGTGTTCAGTCTTCTGATTTCTCTACTTTGCTTTGGAAGGTGCCGTTGAGGGGTCGGGCAGTCCACTAATATTCCTTTTCTTGTATTTATGTTGGATTTAGCTGTCTTTTTGCTTCTTTTGCGTTTTTGAGCTCATTTAATCCTGAAAATACAAAAGGAAGACAAAAACACTCTTTTTCCAATATTAGTACTTAAAAAGGGTTAGTTTTATGCCTCATTTGATGTAATTTATATGTTGCATTTTACATACATCAAATACCCCCACACTTGAACTTTTGCTTGTCCTCAAGCAAAACTCTTTAATATGTGGCTTACACTCCCAAATGGAATAGGTAGAAGAGAAGGTTTTGGGCTTGTCGTAGAGTGTCGGGATTTCCAAGATCTTTTTGGGTTTTATTTTTATTTATTTACACTCCTATTCGTAATGATTTATTTAGAACTTTTCATAAAAGAAATTACTTATTTGGGCATAACATGCCTTTTTAAAATTCTATTTATAAGTTCACATACCTCACGGGGAAATCACTCACACTCTGCCGAAGGTGTATTTTTAGTGAATCACTCGAGAGCGGCATGGAACTTATTCCTACCATAGGCTTGCCAAGAAATCAATCCTCCTCCTTTTTAACTTTTATACCTTTGTAGATATCAAGAGGACTTTGTGGGTTAAGGGTTAGGCTAGGGTTAAAGGTAGGTGGTTGGGTTAGTGGTTAGTAGAAAAAGGGCTAAAAGCGTAACAAGTGTCGGTTTTCGTATTTTTGCAACTTTTTATTTTGATGAAGCTTTTATTCAAACTAAGTTATTTTTTTGATTAACTTATTTGTTTATTTTCTTTTTGCTTCATCATTATCACACATTTTTTTTTTACGAAGAACCGAACTTGTTACTAAAATAAAGGGTTAAAAATGAAAAAGGTTTTGGTGGGTAAAAGGGTTTTTGTTTGGGTGATGAAACGAAAAGGTTTAGGCTCAAAGGGGCTAACTAGGGGGATTTTTGGGTAGGTGGTAAAAGAAAAAGAAAAATAATGGTGTAGAAATAAAAAGGGTTAGTCTTAATGCCTCCATCATTTACTTACTCGGGTTTAAGTTGATAAGGACCGGGAATGTATTGTCATGGCAAGTTCTAGAGTCGTAAGAACCAAGCGGCTATTCACACAAGAAACGAAAAATGAGCATTTAGTCAAATGATATGTAATTGTGTGCTCAATAAAGGCTCAAAACTCACTTTTGTGGGAATGGGTTTTTATGTGATCAAGTATATATATAATCAAATTTTAAATAAGTTTGCTATGCCTTTTCATAATTTTCTTATGTTGGTTCTTTTTATCACTACGCTATCGGTTGTAAATTTAAAAATATAACCTTTTTGAGAACTTGAATTTTCCGAGTTAAACCTAGACAAGTAAAAAAAATGAAATTTTTGAAAAAAAATTTGGGGTGATTAGCGGTTCCAATAGAGTTTTGTGTAAGGCTTGTATTTAGGACTTGCAAAATTCAAGGTTTTAGCATCCCCCCCCCACACTTAAATTACACATTGTCCTCAATGTGTCCCAAAAATAAATTTTTAGGTTGATTAGATGTGTAAAATAGTGTTTAAAAAGCAAAAATTTGTGTTACTGGGCACTGAACACGGCCCCGTGTTGTCCGGGCACGGCCCGTGTTCAAGTGCCAGTAACAAGAACTTACAGAAGGTGGACACGGCCCCGTGTCCACTGGACACGGCCACGTGTCTGACAAAATTCTGCAGAACAGAAGCCAAACAGCAGGTCTGGGAGGTGAGCACGGGGGCGTGTTGGCTGGACACGTCCCCGTGTGGACAGTCTGAAAGCCTGAAAAACAGGTTTCTTCCTCCGGTTTTTCCATCCTGGCCCTATAAGTGCTGAGGCTTAGCACCCCAAGCCTTGGTTTGTACCTGTTTCATCACTTAATACCACACCAAGCAACACAAACATCCTACATTACCACAGTTAATTGTTCCAAGCATAAAGTAAAAAAAATAAAACGGAAAATAAAAGTGTTTAAGGAAGGTAAATTGTTCAACTTCTGGCACGCAGGCCACCAATCGTTCGATAGATAAAGGGACTTAAACCTGTGGGCTCGCCATCAACCCGCTCCTGCTCCTCCAAACCCTCTACTCCATATCTTCATCGCTCTCATCACCTCCATCCCCATGCCCCGCCATGTACTCCCGGATGCTGCCGATATCGTCTTGTATATCGTTGATGTTGCGTTCAATAGCTCCGACCCGGTGGTATGTGTTGTTGGCGAGGTTGTAGGCGTTCCTGGTACACATGAGGTTTTCCTGCATAAGATCATGTAAGCTTTGAAAATTAGGAAAACCGCCTCCTTGTGAGGAGGATTGACCCGGATCACCATGGGGTGGATACTGGTGGTGGGGAGGTGGCGCGTGAAGAACTAGGGCCTCCTGTGGGTTCCATGCATAGCCTTGCGTTCTTTGGAAACTCACTGTTCCGTCTTCCGCCTCATAGAGTAAGTTCATGGCTCGGCAAATGTGGTAGTCAACTCGTCCCGACCATGGGCTTCTTTCAAAGGCTCTTGGAATTTGCGTGTAATGCTTAAAAAGACGGTACACCCATCCTCCGAAGAAGATAGGCGTTGGAGCTCGAGCAAGGCGGTTGAGATGCATGTTTCTTAACAGGAGATACGGAACATCGAGAGGCTTTTGGTTGTGGATACAGTGGAGGACAACCAAATCTTTCAACCCTACAACACCGCTACTATCGTGACGTTGGTTTAGAGAGTAGGTGAGGATCCTGTGAATGTAGCGATAGAGCGGATCCCTTAGCTTCGTACTCTTGGTGCTACGAGGGTCGTAGATTCCTTCACCGATTTGAGCCCATGCGGCTTGTCTTTCATTTCCCTCCAAGTCTCGTAATCCCCCGGTATTTTCTTCGTTTCCCGATTCCTCTTCTTGGTATAGACCTATTATGGCTCCAAACTGTGCCATGGAGATCGAGTACATTGTCCCTCCACACCGAAATACAACCCCTTCATTGTCGAATGGGTCACACCTTGAATTGAGGTTGAAGGTACTGTAGAACTCCATGGTGCATTGATGCACCGACCGAAGCCTAGTGTTTAATGCAACAGCTAGTGGTCCCGTAACGATGTTGTTGAATCGGTTCAGCTGGTTTACCAAGGTTAACAGATCCGTGCAAGCTCTCCTCGGGTACTCTTCGGGTCTTGTTTGAAGAACCTCATACCTTGCCCTTGCATCAAGCTCACTTGCATTGAACCTTGCGAACTTTGCCATCTGAAAGAATACACCAAGAATTAGCACGAAACAGAAATGTTTTCGGACAAAACTGCAAACAGCGGGCTGGACACGACCCCGTGTCCAGCGGACACGGCCCCGTGTCCAGAGGTCTGTTACTCAAAAACTTCATTTTTCGACCCGGTTTCGAAAACTTGAAAATTTTTGGTCCAATAGGTGCGGTTTCCCCCGAAAATGAAACCCTAAACACCGTTTTTCCCAAAATATCCCGTTTACCTTATCAATTTTATCTTTTTCGGTTCAAGAACAAGGGTTTGGGGTTTTTGTAAGAAATCGGGTGAATCTATGAACAATCTAAGTGTATTTACTTCCCTTAACACTAATCTAACTAAATGCAAACAGATTTAGGTAAAAATTTTAGGTTCGATCCGGATGAACATCAAGAACCCTAGATTTTTCCCCAAATTTGTGGTGTTTTAACTACATGCAAGTAACTAATCTAACTACTAAGAGTGATAGAATCATACCTTGACGTTGTTAGATTGGTAAGAGACGTCGAAATTTCGCGAAAAATCGCCTGGAACCAGAGCTTTTGTGGGGAAACGGGGCGTGTGGAATGAAGAAACTGTTTTGAAAAAGGGGTTTTATCCCGTCTGCAGTGCGAACACGGCACGGCCTCGTGCCGAGCAGTTTTTTTTTTTTTTTTTTAATGTGCGCGTGTGAGTGCCCCTTTTCCCATAAGCTATGGTTTAGAAAACTTACCGCTTTATTTTTTCGCCCAAATCGTTCGTAACTTACCAGGCATGATGTTTTTATTCTTCCACGGTTTGAAGCGAGATCTCTTCTTCCTCATCCTCAATAAATCCTTGATAGAGTTTCAGCCGTTGGCCATTGACTTTAAATGGTGGCCCATTTCGAGGTTTGATTTCTACTGCACCGTGTGGAAAAATATGGGTGACGGAAAAAGGTCCTGACCACCTAGACTTTAATTTACCAGGAAACAATCGAAGTCGTGAATTAAACAAAAGAACTAAATCTCCTACCCGAAATTCATTAGGTTTAATATGTTTGTCATGCAAATTTTTCATTCTTTCTTTATAAATCTCGGAGTTTGAGTATGCATAATTCCTAAGCTCGTCTAATTCATTTATTTGACAAAATCGATTTTTACCAGCAAATTCTAGATCTAAGTTTACATTTTTGATTGCCCAGTAGGCTTTGTGTGCAATTTCTACTGGCAAATGACAACTTTTTCCATAGACTAGCTTATATGGGGTTGTACCTATCGTTGTTTTATAAGCAGTTCGAAAAGCCCATAAAGCATCATCTAATTTATCAGCCCATTCCTTTCTATTTAACCCTACGGTTTTTTCGAGTATTCGTTTTAACCCTCTATTAGTCACTTCGGCTTGTCCGTTTGTTTGAGGGTGATATGCTGTCGAAACCCGGTGATAGACCCCATATCTTGTTAAAAAAATTTCAAGTTGATGGTTGCAAAAATGGGTACCTCTATCACTTATTAAAGCTTTAGGTGTGCCAAAACGAGAGAATAATTTTTTCAGAAATCTTACCACTACTCTTCCATCATTTGTTGGAAGTGCCTCGGCCTCGGCCCATTTAGACAAGTAATCTACTGCCACAAGTATGTATTTGTTTCCTTTCGATGGTGGGAAAGGTCCCATAAAGTCGAGTCCCCATACATCAAAATTTTCACAAACAAGAATGCCATTTTGTGGCATTTCGTTTTTGGAAGAAATATTACCTGTTCTTTGGCAAGCATCACATGTCTTTACAAGATTTTGAGCATCTTTGTAAATGGTTGGCCAATAAAATCATGAATCGAATACCTTTCGTGCGGTACTGGCAGCACCATGATGTCCTCCGTATGGACCTTCATGACAATGGCGGAGAATTCTTCGTGCTTCACTACCATGTACGTATCGTCTGACGAGTTGGTCGGCACACATTTTGAAAAGATATGGATCTTCCCAAAAGTAGTGTTTCACATTGGCAAATAATTTTTTTCTTTGATGATGTGGCCACCCTTTTGCGACTATACCGCTAGCTAGGTAGTTAGCAAAGTTGGCGTACCATGGTTCTTCCTTATATTCCACCATTTCCAGGGACTCAGTCGGAAATTTTTCGTTGATTTGCTCGTCCCTGGTTGCCTCCAAAGCTGGGTCTTCTAAGCGTGAAAGATGATCTGCTGCGGTATTTTCTGCTCCTCTTTTGTCCTTGATTTCAATGTCAAATTCTTGGAGGAGTAGAATCCACCTAATCAAACGTGGTTTTGCGTCTTGCTTCTTAAAGAGATATCGAATGGCTGCATGGTCTGTATAGACTATAGTTTTAGAAAGAACAAGATAAGAACGAAATTTATCAAAAACAAATACCACAGCTAGTAACTCTTTTTCAGTTGTTGTGTAATTTTCTTGTGCATCGTTAAGTGTTTTACTAGCATAATATATTGGGTGGAAATGCTTTTCTTTTCTTTGTCCCAAGACAGCTCCAACTGCAAAGTCACTAGCATCACACATGATTTCGAAAGGAAATTTCCAATCAGGTGCTATCATGATAGGTGCATTGACTAGCATTTCCTTTAGGGTTAGAAATGCTTGATTGCAATCCTTGTCAAAGATGAAAGGAGCATCTTTTTCAAGTAATTTTGTTAGAGGCCTTGAGATCTTTGAAAAGTCTTTGATAAACCGCCTATAAAATCCGGCATGCCCTAGGAAACTTCTAATAGCTCTTACGGAGGATGGAGGTTGTAATCTAGAAATGGTATCTATTTTGGCTCGATCCACCTCCATTCCTTCGCTTGAGATTTTGTGACCGAGTACTATTCCCTCCGTTACCATGAAATGACATTTTTCCCAATTAAGGGCGAGGTTAGTTTCCTCACATCGGGATAGCATTCGTTCAAGGTTATCGAGGCATTAGTCGTATGAATCCCCAAAGATAGAAAAGTCGTCCATGAAGACTTCCATTGTCTTTTCTATCATGTCATGGAAAATGGCTACCATGCAACGTTGGAATGTTGCGGGGGCATTACATAGACCAAACGGCATGCGTCGATAAGCAAAAGTTCCATAGGGACATGTGAAAGTTGTTTTTTCTTGGTCTTCGGGTGCTATCGGGATTTGAAAGTAACCTGAAAAACCATCCAAGAAACAGTAAAATTTATGACCGGATAATCTTTCTAACATTTGATCAATGAAGGGTAAAGGAAAATGATCCTTTCTTGTTGCTTCATTTAATCGTCTATAATCTATACATACTCTCCATCCTGTGACGGTTCTCGTTGGTATTAATTCATTCTTTTCGTTAGTAATTACCGTCATACCTCCTTTCTTTGGAACTACTTGGACGGGACTTACCCAAGGACTATCGGAAATAGGATAGATAAGTCCGGCGTCAAGTAATTTGATGACTTCGTTTTTAACCACTTCTTGAACATTTGGATTTACTCGACGTTGTGGTTGTATGACCGATTTGTAGTCATCATTCATCAAAATTTTGTGTGTGCACATAGAAGGACTAATTCCTTTTATGTCAACAAGTTTCCAAGCTATTGCATTTTTGTGTTTTTTCAAAAGATTAATTAGTTTTTCTTTTTCTAAGTTATCTAATTTAGACGAAATAATTACAGGCAACTTACCATCTTTGTCTAGAAAAGCATATTCCAAACCTTTTGGAAGTTCTTTGAGCTCAAGTGGTGGGTCTTTAGGAGACTCCTTATTTGGTTGCTCGTTTCGATCAAGAACTTTAAAAGTTTGTTCTATGGCGACCTCTTCTTCAACAAAGTGGTCAATCTCTTCACTTGTATCGGGTGGTTCATCTTCATCTTCAATTAGGGGGTCATTATTGCCGAATGGATATTTCATTGATCGTTCGAGATCGACACTTCTTTTAAATGCCCCTAAATGAAGAGGTAAATTGTTGAACTTCCGGTTTTTCAAAGCTTCGTGAGTTCTTACAAATGGTCGTCCCAACACTAGAGGAGCGTCATCGAGGATGACAAAGTCGGTTGGGATTACCATTTGATTTGTTTGAACCAAGACATCTTCAACTATACCGATTGATTTTATTACTTTCCGATTGGATAGAAAAATGGGTATTTGAAGTGGAGAAAAATCACTAATACTTAATTTTTCGAAAATGTAGTTAGGCATTATGTTAACACAAAGATCTTTATCGATTGTGACATTACTAATAAACGAATTTTGAAAGAAACATGGAACCGGTGTGATGTTAATTTCAAATGGGTCTTCTTTTATTAGCGAATTTTGATCATTAGTTAACTTAACACTTACCGTTTCATCAATTTTAGTGTTAGTGTTTAACTCTTTTAAAAACTTAGCATGAGTGGATATTAAACAATGATTTTCGAAAGAAGGTGTCAAGAGATTAATTTCTTCAAAATTAGACTCTTCTTGGATTTTAACGTTGTTGGACTCACCTTTTTCGTTGTTTAACTCATGTGTCGGTTTTTCACTTATTTGTTCTTCCATTTTTTCATTTTTAGTTATCTCTTCCTTTTTTAATTCTTCTCTTGCGCGGGACTCCTCTTCCCTTGCGCGAGCTTCTTTTATACATCGATCGATAACTCTAATGTGTTCTAATATCCTATCGGTCACTTCGGTTATAGAAAAAGAATCATTATTTTCTAAGCTTGAATCCGGTTGTTCGACCCTTTATTCCTCATAATACCCATATGAAGTTGATGGTTCACACCATTGTCCTTCATTGTAAGCATATGATGGATAAGGTTCGTAATTTTGTTCTTCATAATACTCATATGAGGTGGGTTGTTCACGCCAAGGTTCCTCATAATAAGCATATGAAGGTGGTGGCTCATATCTTGGTTCCTCAAAGTATGAGTAAGAAGGCTCATACCTTGGTTCATCAAAATATGAGTATGAGGGAGGAGGTTCATACCTTTGGTCTTCATAGGATGTGTATGAAGTTGATGGCTCGTACCTGGGCTCCTCATAGTAAGCGTATGAATTGGATGGTTGATACGAGTGATTATTTTGAATCGAACGTGTTTTACGACAATTAGTGCAATAATTACCCCTATAATCATCCTCATCATAGGTGTAGTTGTAACCTCCTGAGTATTGATCCATAAGAATCACTCAGCAGACCACAACTGAGTCTCGGGACCAGAAAATGAAAACAAGACTGAAACAGAAGGCTGGACACGGCCCCGTGTCTGGTGAACACGGCCCCGTGTACAGGATCTGTATCTGGGCGTTTTAATTAAAGTTACTGGTCACGTTGAGCACGGGGGCGTGTTCAGTGAGCACGGCCCCGTGTTCAGACTCTGTATCTGGGTATCTAACTAAAAATATGCAGCACGGGGGCGTGTTCAGTGAGCACGGCCCCGTGTTCAGGCTACTGTAAATGCAAACTAAACTAAAATGCAGAAAAATGTGCGCGCGTTTTGAAAAGGTTTTGAAAAAACTGATTAGGCCGTCGATTTTAAACTTTCTTAAAATCCTTGTGTCCCCGGCAACGGCGCCAAAAACTTGATGCGTGCGAAGTGTTACTTATTTTAGGTGTATATTTTAAGCCCTTTTTAACACTTATTTTAGCCAAGTTTTAAATTTATAAAACACGATATTTCACTAACACTAAACACACATATGGGCAAGTGCACCCATCGTTGAGTGTAGTATAGCGTTGGTAAGATACCGAGGTCGTCCAAGGACACAAGAGCTTTTAGTACCGGTTTATCCTCAACGTCTAACCAAAATAAAAGTTTAGAAAAATGTTTTAAACTAAGAAAATTAAAAACTAACTAAAATGCTGAAAATAAAAATAAAAGAAAAACAGATAGACAAGATGAATCACTTGGTTCCGACTCGTATCTAGTATAACCTTTGATTATTTCCGTACTTTTGCACATAATTAAGAGATTATCTTAGTTATTGTAGTAGGCCCCTCTTTTGAAGGTGACGTTACCCTCACCCCAGTAGTTTGAGTCAGCAGGGATACAATCCTAAAAGGGTGGATTATTGGAAGATAATGAATTAAGTTATTAATGCAGTATTGTGGTAGGCCCCGCTTTTGGCGGTGACGTTACCCTCGGCTAAGTAGTCTGAGTCAGCAGGGATACAGTCCTAAATAGCCGGGTTATAGTATTAATAGTAGTTAACTTATGAGGGGATCAAAGAGTTTGGACCCCCGCCATCCAATACCGTGAAGTATTGAAGGAGGTCCTACTAAATTTGACCCAGGTCCATTGCAGGACCTCTAAACGCTGAACAATGGCAAGACCTTTACCAAACCGTTCCCTTAACCCCCGACCAGGTAGCCAACATATCTCCATATAGACCGTGGAGATATGAATGGTGAAAATCCTTTATTTTATATAGACAGTAAAATAATGCCAAGACACCACGGACAAACGATAAGGAAAGATCACCTTCAACATAAGTAACTAGTTATTAAAGTCATTAATACAAAACCAAATAAAAAGTGCAAAAGATTAGAAATAAAAAGTATTATACTAGACACTTTGTCTTCACCAAGTGATGTAAGAGACTTAGGCAAACATGGCCTTGATTGTCAAGAACTCTTACGATCGATCTTGGATCCCGAGACGACTCACACACTCTACGATGGACAATGGATGATGGTGGTGGATGATGGTGTTGTGATGGTGGTGGGTGGTGGATGAAGTGTGAGAGAGGTGGTGTGCCAAGGGATGAGATGAAATGAATCCAAGCACTCCTATTTATAGGCTGAACAGAGAGCTGGGCACGGCCCCGTGTCCGCTGGGCACGGCCCCGTGTCCGTCTGACAATCTCTCTCCTCATTAATTGTAATTCGCAATTACAATAAATGCACCTGCTGTACTTTCGACACGCCCCCGTGTCCGCTGAGCACGGCCCGTGGTGGGCAATAGAAGCTTCTATAGGTTTGTCTTTTCTGCTGCTTCTTGGGCACGGCCCCGTGCTGGCTGAGCACGGGGCGTGTTCAGTCTTCTGATTTCTCTACTTTGCTTTGGAAGGTGCCGTTGAGGGGTCGGGCAGTCCACTAATATTCCTTTTCTTGTATTTATGTTGGATTTAGCTGTCTTTTTGCTTCTTTTGCGTTTTTGAGCTCATTTAATCCTGAAAATACAAAAGGAAGACAAAAACACTCTTTTTCCAATATTAGTACTTAAAAAGGGTTAGTTTTATGCCTCATTTGATGTAATTTATATGTTGCATTTTACATACATCACCTTTCGCGCGAGTGGAACCACCCTCTCGCGCGAGAGGGACTGTTTGGTGAACCGATTCTCGTTTGAACGTTTTAACTATTAATCAATTATGTTTGTGAGTTCAGTTAAGTTATTTAGTTATAATATTAGTCCAGAATGTTCATAGAGTTCATAGAAGTCATGCATAGAGGTAATAACCTCGTTATAGTTCACCAAAGCACAAGTTAGTTAACTTAGTTAACTAACCGGTTGGTCACGAATACGGAAACGGAAATGACAGAATGTAAATAATAGCCAAACAACCAAACAAGGACAACCCAGGTGTGCCAACACGACATAGAAAGAATGAACTAAGTGTCGGAGGCTGGACCGGGTTAACTTGTTCTAGGTCTAGGAGATTGTTTGGGTGTTCGTCTTACGAGTTTAAGCGAGGTGGTGGAACTAGGTTAGAAGCCAAGGCTACCACAGATCACACACTGATATTCTAGAGTCGTCCATATTGAAAATAGGGGTCTGGATAATCATTCAACACTTAGAAACGTCGGAACGTAGTGAAACAGTCCCATTCGGATGACAGGAGTCCCCTCTCATGCGAGAGGTTTATCCTCTCGGGCGAGTGGGCCACCTTTTCGGGAGACTGGTGCTAATGAAACAACTCGGTTTTGGTTGAACTGTTCATCTTCTTGGCTAGAAACTGACTCTAACATGAATCCATAACTATGAACTTAGCTTGTGAGTTCAGAGAGTCTCTGATTCGGCCAAGTTTAATTTCAGAAAGTTTTTTTTTATAAAAATTTGTAAGATTACTTCACTTAATCAGCTTGCTCCTCACTATGTAGAGTCCTACTCAGATTGCCATGACAGATCTGTTAACCAGGTGAAAAGTTGTGAAGAATCTTGTAAAAACTCAGTAAAGTAGAAAAATGTAGAAGAAATGAGAGTGTTAGTGAGTATCAAACTCACTTTGGAAGCTGCTGGAGCAAGCTCAGAAGAATGCTCAAAGTCAGATTTTTTAGAGAGAATTCGGAGTTATGAAGGTTGGAAATGAAGGAAGTGGGTTGGTATTTATAGACTGAGGGTGAGGTTTAGGACGAGTGAATTAAGGACGAGTGGGGCATTTGGGACGAGAGGGTCCACTCGTGCAAGAGGGACCAGTCCTTTATGCTTGAATTTCTAATTTGTGTATTTTATCAATTTTAAGCGTTTTAAACGTGTAAGTGCAATATATAAGTGTAATGCATAAATAAATGAATGTATATTGTGAATTTTATATGTATAACAAGTATGAATTTGCGTATAAATTGTATCAAGTATGCATGTGTCACGAATGTTTAACAAGTATTTACATATTATGGATAACACAAGTGTATAAAAGATCAAGTTTTCATTATGAATCAAGTCTCGGATTACAACGTTTGAAATGAAATACAAATACAAGGAGAACACAAGTTTCCATAAATAGAAACACAATCAAACTTGCTAAATAAGGAAGGTTACAAAAAGAGAGGCGTTACAGTCTTCCATCCTTTAGGAGGAATTTAGGAAGATGCAACGAATAGATGCGGATACTTAGTCTTCATCTCACTTTTGAGTTCCCAAGTAAACTCAGTGCCACGTTTTCCTTCCCATCGTGCCTTAACAATAGGAATTCGAATGTGCCTTAATTGCTTGACACCTCGATCCATGATCTCGACAGCTTTCTCCACGAAGTGAAGAGTCTCGTTGGTTTGAAGATCTTCGAGTGGAACTTGAAGTCCTTCTTTAGCTAGACATTTCTTTAGGTTGGAGACGTGAAAGGTAGGATGAACATTGTCGAGCTCTTATAGATCCAGTCGATATGCCACCTTACCAATCCTTTCGAGAATCTTGAAAGGACCTACGTAGCGAGGAGCGAGTTTCCATTTCTTACCAAATCGAACTACACCCTTCCAAGGGGATACCTTGAGAAGTACAAAATCACCAACGTTGAATTCCAAAGGTTTGCGACGCTTGTCAGCATAACTCTTTTGTCGGCTTCTGGCTTTAAGCAGGTTGTCTCGAATCTGTAAAATCTTGTCTGTCGTCTCTTGTATAAGCTCGGGACCGGTGATTTGAGCTTCTCCGATCTTGTGCCAACAAATATGCGAACGACACTTACGACCATACAATGCCTCGAAAGGTGCCATTTGAATACTCGTGTGATAACTGTTGTTGTACGAGAATTCGATCAAAGGCAAGTGCAAATCCCAGTTGCCACCAAAATCGATTACGCAAGAATAATGCATATCCTCTAGAGTTTGGATAGTACGCTCGGTTTGACTGTCAGATTGAGGATGAAAAGTGGTACTAAGATTAAGATGAGTACCAATAGCGGATTGAAACTTTTGCCAAAGACGAGAGATGAAGCGACCATCGCGGTCTGAAATGATGTCAATGGGATACCATGACGGCAAATGACTTCATCCATGTAGATACGAGCCAATTTCTCGACTTTGTAATCTTCATGAATGGGGAGAAAGTGAGCGGATTTGGTCAATCGATCAATGATCACCCAAATACTGTCATGACCTGAAGAAGTACGAGGAAGCTTAGTAATGAAGTCCATTGCAATACTCTCCCATTTTCAAACAGGAATTTCTGGTTGTTCGAGTAAGCTAGAGGGACGTTGATGTTCAGCTTTAACCTTAGAATAAGTGAGACACTTCGAAACAAAGGTGTCGATATCTTTCTTCATTCCAGGCCACCAATAAGACGTACGCATGTCCAGGGGCGAACCTACATAGAGTGGGTCGGGGTCCCCGGACCCAAATGTTTTTTGAAAAATTAGTAGATCCGGCATATTAATTTTTCTAAGGACCCCATAAAAATAATTAAGTGGACACCATAGAAAGAAAAGAAAAGTTGGTGTAGTAGCAATACCTCCTCTTTACCAACAAGAAGTCACAAGTTCAATTCTTGTATGGCCTGTTTTTGTGTGTTGTTTTTTTAACACCAAAAAACAAGTAGAAGATGTGCACCAAACCACCAACACAACTCTTGTATGCTATGAATTTACATTACATTTTTATTTTGTGTTTTTAAATAGTAATGATTACATATTTTTAATACATGTTCCTCGCCCCGACCCGAAAATTTTAGTGTTTTGTTTTAAAAATTTTGAACGCCGATAAAAAGTGGACCCCATTGAAAAAAAATACTGGGTCCACCACTGCGCATGTCGTGATACATCTTATCAGCACCAGGGTGAATAGAATACCTTGATTTGTGTGCCTCCTTCATCAGAAGTTCTCGAAGGTTATCACGAGTAGGAACCCAAACACGATAGAGAAAGTATAGAATACCATCGGATTTGGTTACAAGACTCTCTTCTGCACCACATTGCGTTTCGTTATAGAGGTTACCCTCGTTAACAGATGAGTATTAAGCTTCTCGAATGCGGTTTCGAAGATCATCTACGAGTTGGAAGCAACGAACACTCTTAACATGAGTTTTATGACTAAGTGCGTCGGTCACGATATTCGCTTTACCTGGATGGTAGCGAATTTCGCAGTCGTAGTCGTTTAACAACTCTACCCAATAACGTTGATGCATGTTCAGTTCCTTTTGATTGAAGATGTGCTAAAGGCTCTTATGGTCGGTGAAGACCACACACTTGGTACCATAAAAGTAGTGTCGCCATATCTTCAAAGAAAAATAAGCTGCACCAAGTTCTAGATCGTGCGTAGTGTAGTTCTTCTCATGGATTTTGAGTTGCCTCGACGCGTAAGCGATAACCTTGTCCCGTTGCATAAAAATGCAACCAAGACCTTGGTTTGATACATCGCAATACACAACCAAAACATTAAAACAACACCTAAAGCATAACATCCGAGAGTCTATCTTGAGCATCCCAAAAATCTTGAACTCGACCATGCACCAGCAGCATCATCCTCATTCCTCAAATTGCCAAAACTTCAAACAACCATACACTAAAGAGTATCACCAGTAAACACCAAACCCAACCTGATTTTCACATCCTCAAACAAGCCATATGTCCAACCCCACCTATTAACAACAAAAACCAGCAGCCCTTTTATCACCCAACCCCAAAACATCAACATAACACCAGGATCAAACGGAGATTCGTCATTACATAACCTTATCCAATCAGCCATATACCAACTACCCACTAACCACGAGCATCTTCATATTCCCAATTACCACAAAAGCCCCAATCAACAACGTTTTCTTATTCTTGCCCTTATTTGTTGCTTCTTTTGGTTCAGCTCCTTCTGTTTTTATGTTATTGCCTCCTGTTTCTAATTCCATATACATGAAATAATTTCAAACAACATTTTTAATATGCATTAGTAGTCATTTATGCAATTGATTAATTACACATGTGTAAATTGCTTAATCACTCAATTCAATATTAACTAAGATGATTTACACGTGTGTAAATTGCTAAATTACTCAAATTCAATTTTCACTAAGATGAATTACACATGTGTAAACATATTACTTACACATGTGTTCACTATCTTTTTTTTTTTTTTGTTCACCACTCATTGATGCTTCAATTAAAACAATAGAATGTAGTTAAACAACATGTATGACCAGCTTACTTACACATGTGTAAATTTCTTAATTACACACATGTAATAGTAACTAACATGATTTACACATGTGTATACAACTTATTTACACATGTGTAAACTGCTTACTTTTCATTCTTTCTTTTTCTTCCTTTAAAACCTTTTGATAAACACCTTTAGACTTCCAAAAAAACACCTTATTTCAAGACAAGTCATCAGTAAATATAAGGTTAAACTCAACAAGAGATCAACACGATCACCATCTCTATACTAACAATAACATATTTACATCTATTATGTTTAGATACCCTAAGAAACATTAGCATCAACAAAACACTGGCAATAGAACAATGAATCGTGAATCGGTGCCGATACACATTAGGGAACTTACAAAAAGTAAATCGTTTCAAAATTTGAATACTGATTTGACAATAAGCATTCTTCATTCACTTTCAGAATCGTAACATTTCACTCATTTAATATAAAACAACCATTTAACATCTAATATGACTAATAACTAACATCTAATATGAACTAAAGAACACATTGGTTACACCACAAAACTGAATAACTAACCTATCAAACTGATTCACAACCGACCTTAACATCTAATATAATCAATAACAACATTATCAAACAAATCATACTATTGGACATATTTCAATACCTACCGACTATGCAAAGTCAATTAAGACTATTAACATATGATAAACCTAAGGCAAAATACACAACAATCGCAAACAATTTTCGATTCTCTAACGATCTATCGTTGCATAATATAACCTACGTTACTACAAATTGAACGATTTACTAAACTTAGGGCAAAAAAATGAAACTCGCAAGCTCAAATCACACAACAAATCGACAACACAACGATCACAAATAATTTTCGGTTCTCTAACGATCTATCATTGATTGCATAATCTAACCTAATTTACTGGAAATTGGCCGATTCACTTAAATTAGGGCAAAAAACTGAATTGGAAAGCTCAAATCACACAACAAATCGACAAAACTGCAGAACTCACCGATTAAATCGGTTCAAATCGAGACTGGTCGGAGTTTTTCCTCTTAATTTTGGAACTGAAGTGGTTTTTTTTTTTTACATAGAGATCTACTAAATTGAACTTGAAAGCTCAAATCACACAACAAATCGACAAAACTGAAGAACTTACCTGTAAAATCGGTTCAAATCAAGTCTGATCGGAGGTTTTTCATTATGATTTTGAACTGAAGGGGTTTTTTTTTTACATGGGGATTGATTGAAGGAATTTTTAGGGGGTTTTGTGTCTTAAGTTTTGACAATAATATCCATTTAGTTTTTTAGTTTAGGTTTCCTCCTCATTTAAACATCTCTAATCTTAGCCCTTGATTTAGGATAATCTATGGATGAAAATTGTTCCTTATGTTCTCACAAAAATCTTCGTTCTCAAGATAACCCTCTCCTCTATATATATATATATATATGGGAAGGTTCAAATGAAAACCACTAGTTATTGTGAAAACTCGAAAACTAATTAAAAAAAGCCAAAAAAACATACCAAATTTTTTTTTTTTTTTTTTTGCAACCCAATTTTCGCAGCTTTTTCTATATAAAAAAAAATTTCAAAAAAAAAAAAAAAAAAATTTGTGTAGTGCACATGTGTAATACTACATATGTGTATGTGTACTACACATGTGTATTATTACACATGTGTACTACAAAATTTTTTTTTTTTTTTTTTTTTTGAAAAAAAGTTTTTTTTATATATAAAAACCAGCGATTTTTATAAAAAAAATTGAAAAAAAAAATTTGTGTGTTTTTTTAAGCTTTTTTTAGTTAGTTTTCGAGTTTTCACAATAAAAGTAGTTTTCATTCGAACCATCCCCTATATATATTTATATATATATAGGTCAAAATGAGTTAGAAAGTCAAATATGAATTCATTGGGCAATGGCTGTTTGTCAAAAAGGTCCCATTAGTTTCGGTCTTATCCAAAACAATGAATCAAAACAACTCATTCTTGGTTTGAACCTTTAGAATCGAACTAGCTAATCTGATTAATTTGGTATGGTTTTGTTGCTACAAGTTTTAGTAAATATATAGACGTGGTACAAGTTTCTATCATTTTATTAACCTGAAGGCATGAAACATTAAAAAATAGAGTTACAAATTAAAAATTGACCTCGATTATAAATAACCTTGAACATTTTTTTTCTATATGAAATACGTAGGAGATTATAAAACTTAGTGAGCACTTTTTACTTTTTTAAGCGTAAAGTTACAAGTAACACAACATATGAACACATCATTCGAAAGTTAAAAATGCGCGATATGTATCCATCTTGTAGAAGCAACAACTTGTTAGCAAATAAATATCTAGTAACGAGTTGAATTCGTAACCTGATCTATCGTTTTATACAGGCGAAAACTCAAACTAAGAAATGAAACTAACCAATTCAATTTGGCTTCATATATAAAGGGCCTTGCTACACTTAATCACGCCCAAAGCATTGAATAGGAAGAAAAAACAATATGATCAAACAAGAGACAATATTTTTGTTTTTTTCCCATACCCAAAAACTGCAAATAATTAATATGCTTATGATAAGTTGTACGTTATGCATCAGAAGACTTAGATTGTACCTTACAATGCATTTAATGATGTCACCTCTAGAGAAATTACTAGATTTTGTGAAGTTCACATGAAATTTCAAATATTATTACTATCATCACTCATGAAAAGCATAAAACCCAATATACCCTTTTTATAGTTTTATATGCAAATCCATCCACAGCTTTCTTGGAGAGAGAGAGAGAGAGTCTCAACTCTCAAAGAAAGAGAAAGGAGTCATTCATATGGTCTAAAGTATAGATGAAATCTTGAAGGTAATAACGGTAAATTACTAAATTATCTCACTTTCAGTTATATAAAATTATCTTTGTATTTTATTTTATTTTATTTTTTTGTTGCATTAAACCGGGAAAAATGGACTAGCAAGAAGTTACAATTTTGATATTACATCATATTCGGTCCACATAGACTTATTGTTAAACACCTTGATAGTTCATGAGCTTTTATAAATATTCATTCATGAAAAGAGTGAAACTTAAATTCTGATAATACAAAACAAATATTTCACAAGGCTATGACATTCTTGGTGAAACTATGTTGTTTTTCCTTATCATTTTTTGACATTTTGGAGTTGAGAAAATAAGATTTGGTTTTCTTGATGAAGCAGAAGGGCTTTTCTTCTAAGTTTTGCATTCTCTTCAATCATGCATTGGTTTTGCATGTACAACTTCAAGTTCTTCATTGTCATCTTCCTTTTCAATATCACAAACAAAACCCTTGTTTTGTTTCTTGAATTTTTCAAACCCATATATCTTTTCCTGTTACATTGAACAATTATTATCAACAGTGACAACTATTTACTTTTCAAATATATGCCTGTGTTATATTTTCTTCAGTGGCGGACACAACAATTATTTGTTGTGGGTGCGGATGAGGAGTCAAGCATATTTTCAAGGGGTGCGGTCGGGTTTTTTGCCTAAAAAATACACTAATTTTTTTCAAAGGGTGCGCCCGCCCACCCAGCAAGACACATAGGTCCGCCCCTAATTTTCTTATGTTACCAGACTTTATTTACCCGCGTGCAACATTGATGCATATTGATATTGGTTAATAACCAATAAACAATATATGGAACTCGATATGAGCGGTTTGCACTATTAAATAGTGCATACCGAACATATAAAATATAATTATAATGACATTTCAATTTCAAGAACAAGATAAGAGTGAAGTAGCTAACCTTTGTAGATGGTGAAACTCATGGCTTGATTGGTGAGTAGTGAGATATGAAGGATGATAGAGGTTTTTTTTGCCTAAAAAATACACTAATTTTTTTCAAAGGGTGCGCCCGCCCACCCAGCAAGACACATAGGTCCGCCCCTAATTTTCTTATGTTACCAGACTTTATTTACCCGCGTGCAACATTGATGCATATTGATATTGGTTAATAACCAATAAACAATATATGGAACTCAATATGAGCGGTATGCACTATTAAATAGTGCATACCGAACATATAAAATATAATTATAATGACATTTCAATTTCAAGAACAAGATAAGAGTGAAGTAGCTAACCTTTGTAGATGGTGAAACTCATGGCTTGATTGGTGAGTAGTGAGATATGAAGGATGATAGAGGTTTTCTTTGGAAGTGCCAAGACACATCTTCTATTCACCTCTTAATGACAATGTGTGAGTGAAAGATTTGGATCAAAATGGAGAAAATGAGAAAACAAGTGGTTTCATATATATAGACCAATTGGGCAATGGTTATGGTTGTTTCATTGTGTGTATGTATGAGGGGTAAAGTGGGAATTTTATAAAAAAAATACTCTATTTCCAAATCTCTCATCACACATTTACATGTTTGACCACCAGTGATCTCTTGGACCAACCTAAAACATAATGATGAAAGAGGACCCATAATTACAAGGACCAAATGAAAGAGAATTCACATGTTGTAGTAAAAAGATATCAAATGTGACACTCAATCACACACAGTAGAGAATTCACATTTGTACTTTAATCCTCTCTTGATCAAAGTTTGCAATCTAAATACTAAAAAACACATAGTGGGACCCAAATAAAGATACAAACTTTTTCTAGTAAATTTTAAAATCTAAAATTACAATGCTATAGTAACATGTATTCCATGTAGTAAAAGTTGTACATTGTTTTAACTTTGTTAATTTTAGCTCTGTAAAAGAAAGACTATCCCCAAATGACCCAACAATGAACTTTCTCTTTTAAGCCTTTATCCATGGTTTGGATCCTAAAACTTCCCTTTTTGTTCTTTAGTTACCATGAGCAATCATGATAGGGGGTTTCATTGATATCATGATGGTAGCTAAAGGCAACTTATCTCATTGTTGAATGCTTGAATTTAAACTTGGGATGCTTGCTTAGTTACTTGGTGAGCAAATTGAATAATATACCTAACTTATAAAGGGTTTTATGACTTTTCAAACAAACCAAAACGAGTATAAAACAAACCAGTACGTTATAACATAAAGGTTATATACGATATAGTAGACACCAAGAAAGTTTTGGCGTCTCGTCGTTTCAATTAAAGAAACATAATCAATCTTAAACCTTTCTCGTTATTGAATTTGCGTCTCTAACGCAATTTAATAGGGGTAAAAGGGTGATTTAATTATAAAAGAAATGTAATGCAAGGATTTGAGCATGTGAGTCATAAACAACAAGAGTTAGAGCACCTGGTTGGGGGATGTGGTTGGGAAGTGAATGAGGTTAGGTTTCTACTTTTGTCTCTTTTGTACATATACTTGAGTACCCATGGCCTATACTCATTCAATTGGAAAACGAACTCTTTTTTGGCTTCATCTCAAATCTAAACTATGGTAATGATGATAGATTGTGGTGGTGTAAGAAAGATGATATTTCACTATTTTGTGTACCATCCATATCTAATGGTTTTCATTATGGTTTCTTTAAAAAGACAAGCGTTAGTGTGTTATCGAATAACAAACAATTTGATTGATGTTTTCACCTTTTATTATTAGAATCTTCACCCCTGCAAAAGAATTCTAAAGTTTGATTTGACACTTAATTGATTGATGATGCAACCCCTATTCGGGCATCTTTCTAGCTTCGAAATCCTAGCCACATAACAAGAATTAACCAGACTAACTCTTGTTTGAACTCACATACAACATCAAACATTGATTGTATACGGAGATTATAGGAATTGGTGACATGGTAGGGGTGAGATTGTGACAACCCGAGATTTCAAGGTCTATTCCCTACGAATCACTAGTTTCACAATCCTGTTTTTACAATTTATTCTAAGTGATGTCTTGTGTAGTGTATGATTATAGCATTCTGATTCTTGGTCGATTATATGTGTAATGTTTAATAGTTTAATTGCAAATGAATGACTCTTCGCCACAAGTGGGCTCGACGAAGGATGGGTCTTCGTCACCATCCATAATCGACGAAGAATGACTCTTCGCCACACATGGGCTCGGCAAAGAATGAACTTCGTCACCCATGGCCCAAAGGAAGCCCAGTTGTGCGAATCGGCCCTATTCGCACTATTTAAACATAAAACTGTCAAACCCTAAGCTCTACTCCTCATTTGCGAACGTCGGCAGTACCCTTCCTCTCCCATGAAGCCCTTTTTGCACTTTCGTGATCATCTTGTCATTCGGTTAGCAATCCATCATACTTTATGTTGTTATTTGATAACTGTTTTGTGATGATTTGAGACCTGCTGTGGATATAGGGCTTTGCTAGAAAAGATACTTCTATATTGTGTTGATTAGGGTTTCGATGTTCATTGCTAACCTAAGGAATTAGAAGATGCATGATGAGGATCCGATGGTTTGTGTTTGTTCATGTTCATTATGTGGTTTAACAATTTTGTTTGATTGAAATTATATTATGATATCTGTTGTGTATGGTTATTTAATAGTCGAGAATGTGACATGATGAACATGATGGTGTCTAGGGCCACTTATAATTGATTATGAGCATTAAGGAGAAAGTGTTGCTATGAAACTGTATGATCATGAATGATAACTGACTAAAGCATAAGGTTTGATCCGTTTTGGAATGTGGAATGTGTTTACTGGAATTAAGGAATTCTCGTAACTGATAAGAGCATGCGACGAACTCCCAGGTCGACGAAGAATTAATCTTCGTTGACATGCCTTTTGACGAAACTCGGGATCCTTCGTCACACTTAAACCCGACGAAGGTTAAACCTTCGCCAGGGGCTTCTTCGTCACCCATGCACTCGACGAAGAATGATCTTCGCCGTTAGTAATCTTCGTCGCTGAGGGTTCTTCGTCGATAAGGAACCTTCGCCGTTAGATAAACAGTCAAACAGTAGCAACGTATTTGGTAATGGATTATGTGTTTATAAGATTTTGTTGGTTGCATGATTATAATGTTGAATAGGAACGAGGGATCTGAATTGACTATGTGATTTGCACACTTGCTAGCTAAGTGACAATATGTAACATGCACATGGAATGTGGACTTGCATGAGAACTGAGCACTTGATAAAAGTGAAACATGACCTTTGTGACTGAATGTAATCTGTGTGATATACGTGGCTTGGTTGATTATGAAATTGATCTTGATTGGTAACCACGGTAGGGTTGGTTGATTAACTGGAATGGGTAACTTGATAAATACCGAGCAAATCTAAGGTGAGTTCACTGCCTTTTTCAAGCATGCGTCCCAGGGAGGGATATCTGGTAACGTTCTGGGGAGGAATGTCGGGTAAATGGGTCTGACTGGAATGTTAAACCTGGGATGTTGGTTAATACACTCATATCTATCATTAAGTCCCATCATATACCGAATTGGATGCCGGGGAGGCAACGGGGATATTAGTTGATAGCGTTATTAGGTTTGGCACCCTCACACCGTACCGGGGAGGACGGTCGTGAACTAATTACCTTAACCACTTGACCAATGTTTGATAGAGCATTGGGGAAGGGCAAATAATCTGGAGCCATCTGCGGTAATCGAGTTATTAACAACATCGAATCTCTGAAATGTTTTAAACTCGTATCTGGTAACTAAACGTGTTAACAAACTTTGAACTCACCAGCATCGTCTGACACACTTGTCTGCATGCTTGCAGGTCGTTAGATTCATGGTTGGAACTTGCTACCTGGGAGTGCTGGAGTGGTCATGGGTCGTGGCTCTTGGATGCATGTTTATTGGTTTTGCACATTTGTTTTGGAACACTTGAATAACGATTTACTTTATGCTTCCGCTGAACGTATTAGTCTTAAGTTGTGATTTGGAATTACTTTATGAAATAAATGGAACTTTTTGTTTAATATCATGTATGGTTCAATGTGATTGGTGGCTGGATCCTGGTACGTCACACGTCCCGCGGTGTTTCCGCATGTGGTATTTTGGGGGTGTGACAGTTTGGTATCAGAGCCACTGGTTATAGTGAACTAGGTTTTAAAACGCTTTTATAAAACCAGACTATAACCGAATAGCTTCGAAATCGACCATGACACTCAGCTCCAGATTGCAAGGTTCGTATCTCGTTTACTTATTGTATAGCATATCTAGCGTACACTTGTGTATGATGTTGCATGTGATTGCACACTTAGCACTACAGACTGAATTCATTGTGTTACTTGCCTATGTTAAGTGGATGATAGAGCCACAATGTGATATTCCTCTAGACTTTCATGATCCATGTTTTGTGATGTCTTTTGCCTTGCTACTCGAATATGAGGAACCTTTTAGCACAAGTTGGGAGGAGCTGAGATAAACATGCAAATTACATTGTTATTATGGGTGCACACATAATAATAATGTGGGGTGCATGTGACTCCCAGTGAGGCTTAACGAGTGTGAAAGGGGTTCCGCTCTGTTGTCTGATGTAAACTCAATAGTCTGTAGAAGTCACTGTGAGGTTTGACTCCTACCTTATCTCGAACCTTAACCTTTTCCCTTTTCTTATATAGAATCATGAGCGGACGAGGCCATGGACGTGGTCACATTGCGATGTCTCAGGCTGAGTTGACAAACTTGATTAACACACGTGTGGCTGAGGCTTTGGCAACCTATCAAGGTGGTACGAAATGCGCCAAATACTCTTTATTCTTGTGTCGCGTACACAACTCTTACCCGTGTGCTGTATTTTCTTTCGTCCATTAGGTCAACAAGCGAATCAGAATCAAAACAATCCGCCTGCTTGCACGTTCAAGACTTTCATGGATTGTAAGCCACAGACATTCAGTGGGACTGAAGGGGCTGTGGGGTTAGTACGTTGGTTTGAGAAGGCTGAGTCAGTGTTCTCTATGTGTAACTGTTCCGTGGGGGACCGGGTGAAGTACGCTACAGGCACTTTGGAGGATGGTGCCTTAACTTGGTGGAATGCCCAGGTACAAATGTTGGGCATCGAGATGGCTAATGCAACTACTTGGGACGATTTCAAGGAGTTGATGTGAGAGGAGTATTGTCCTCGTGACGAGATTCAGAAACTCGAGAACGAATACTACAATCTGAAGATGGAGGGGTCCGAGATCGAGGCTTATACAAAACGATCTCATGAGCTAGCAAATATGTTCCCTAACTTGTCTCGACCCCCACCACGAAGAATTGAACTGTACATCAAGGGCCTAGCACCATCAGTAAAGAGTTTGGTCACTGCTGCAAATCTTAACAACCTGCCTCAGATCATCCGTTTAGCACACAATATTACTGACCAAGAGGTCGATCGTGCTTCGCTACCGCCACATGTTTCTGCTACTACCCCTACTGCTACAGCTACCACACCTGCTAGTGATAACAAGTATAAATGGAATGATGCTGACAAAGCGACCAGTGCAAGCCAATTGCAGAAAAGGCCTGACAACAGCAATAATCATAGTTTCAGTCAGTCGTCCTCAGTTAATCAGGGCCAGAGCAGCTATCAGAGCCAAGGCTCCTACGTTGGTAGGAAGCCAAAGTGCAACAAGTGTGGTTATCATCATCATGGACCATGTGTCCGGGCTTGCCATAGGTGTGATAAGGTGGGCCATATGCAAAAGACTGTAGAGCTCCGTTCCCAAAGCAGCAACAGAATCAGCAGCATCAGCAACAGCAGAGGCAGCAGCCCCATCAGAACCAAGGCAATATGAAGAGGTGTTTCCAGTGTGGGGACGAGGGTCACATTAAATGGGATTGCCCTCAGCTGAATCAGAACGCCAATGACAACAACAACCGTCAGAATAACAATCACAATGTTGGGAATAACAATAATGGCAACAATGGGGGCAATGGTGCTCGTGGAAGGGTATTTACGATTGGAGCTGGTGATGCTAGGAACGACGACAATGTCGTGACTGGTACGTTTTCTGTGAACAATCTCTTTGCTTCTGTGTTATTTGATTCCGGTGCCGATTGGAATTATGTGTCCTTAGAGTTCAGTCAACGATTAGGGTTAACCCCAACACCTCTAGAAGCTAAGCATGTAGTAGAATTAGCAGACGGTAAGACGATTTAAGATTCACACATTATTATGGGATGCAAACTTGATCTTGTGGGTCAAGTGTTTGACATTGACCTCCTTCCTGTCACCCTCGGTAGTTTCAACGTAGTGGTTGGTATGGACTAGTTGTCCAAGCACCGTGATGACATCCATTGTAAGAAGAAAATCGTACGTATTCCTCTCCCCAGTGGAGAATCTCTATCGGTTCAAGGGCATCGCAGTGGGACGATGGTTGGTATCATCTCAGCTATGAGAGCTCAGAAGTGTCTACAAAAGGGGTATCCTGCTATTTTAGCACTTGTTACTGATCCTCATCCTGAAGAGAGGAAGATCGAAGACCTGCCAGTTGTCTGTGAATTTTCTGATGTGTTTCCTGAGGAACTTCCTGGTTTACCTCCTTATCGTAAAGTGGAATTTTAGATTGATCTTATACCAGGAGCGGCCCAATTGCTCGAGCTCTTTATCGTCTTGCACCTGGGGAGTTGCAAGAGTTATCTAATCAACTTCAAGAACTGTTGGATAGAGGTTTTATCCGACCCAGTTCTTCGCCTTGGGGAGCCCCAGTTCTATTCGTGAAGAAGAAAGACGGGTCCTTTCGTATGTGTATTGATTATCGGGAACTCAACAAGGTGACTGTCAAGAACCGTTACCCTTTGCCGCGCAACGACGATTTGTTTGACCAGTTTCAAGGGTCAAGTTTTTACTCGAAAATCGATTTAAGATCGGGCTATCATCAGATGAGAGTTCGAGAGGAGGATGTTCCTAAAACGGCTTTTCGAACGCGATATGGCCATTATGAGTTTTTGGTTATGCCATTCGGGTTAACTAATGCACCAGCGGTCTTCATGGACCTCACGAACCGTGTGTGCAAACCGTACCTTGATGATTTCGTTATCGTGTTTATCGACGACATTTTGATCTATTCAAAGAGCATGGAGGATCACGAGCGACACCTGCGTCTTATCTTGGAGCTTCTGAGGAAGGAGCAGCTTTACTCGAAATTCTTTAAGTGTGACTTCTGGATTCGGGAGGTACACTTTCTTGGCCACATTGTGAATGAATCGGGAATACACGTGGATCCTACAAAGATTGATGCTATCAGAAATTGGGCAGCACCGAAGAATCCTTCGGAGGTGCGACAATTTCTTGGTCTCGCCGGATACTATCGTAGATTTATTAAAGACTTCTCGAATATCGCTTAACCTCTCACCGCAGTGCACCGATCTTGTCTTTACCCGAAGGTACCGAGGATTTTGTGGTATATTGTGATGCTTCTATTCAGGGTCTTGGTTGTGTGCTAATGCAACGCGAGAAGGTGATAGCCTACGCTTCTCGGCAACTGGAGGTTCATGAGAAGAATTACACGACTCACGACTTAGAGTTGGGGGCTGTGGTATTTGCGCTCAAAATCTGGAGGCATTACCTGTATGATACTAAATGCACTATTTATACCGACCACAGGAGCCTTCAGTATATCTTTGACCAGAAGGAATTAAATATGCGACAGCGTCGCTGGGTAGAACTCTTAAACGACTACGATTGTGCAATCAACTATCATCCGGGTAAGGCTAACGTTGTAGCTGATGCCCTCAGTCAGAAGGAATCAAAACCCAAACGTGTACGCGCCTTGCAGCTCACCATCCAATCTAACCTACCTGACCAGATCCGTTCTGCACAAACTGAAGCGTTGAAAGAGGAAAACATTGAAACAGAATACTTGAGGGGCATGGAAAAATGACTTGTAGAGAGATCTGATGGTATTCTCTATTTCATGGAACGAATATGGATCCCTTTGTTTGGAAATCTTAGAGAACTTGTGATGGACGAAGCGCACAAGTCTCGATACTCTGTTCATCCGGGTTCGGATAAGATGTATCAGGATCTCAAAGTTTTGTATTGGTGGCCGAAGATGAAGGCTCACATCGCGACTTATGTGAGTAAGTGTCTGACTTGTGCTAAAGTTAAGGTGGAATATCAGAAACCCTTAGGCCTACTTCAGCAACTAGATATACCCATGTGGAAATGGGAGCAAATTGCGATGGATTTTGTCACAGGATTGCTAAGAACTCAAAACGGAAACGACACCATCTGGGTGATCGTTGATCGTCTCATGATGTCAGCACATTTTCTAGCAATCAAGGAAACGGATAAGTTCTTACAACTTGCAGCTGTTTATCTGAAGGAAGTGGTTTCTAGGCATGGGGTGCCGACCTCTATTATCTCTGATCATGACCCGCGTTTCATTTTGGATTTATGGCAGTCGATGCACAAATCGTTCGGCTCGGGTCTCGACATGAGCACTGCGTATCACCCACAGACGGATGGTCAAAGTGAACGAACCATCCAGACACTTGAAGACATGCTGCGAGCGTGCGTGATTGATTTTGGCAAGGGTTGGGAGAAACACTTGCCTTTGATAGAGTTTTCTTATAACAATTGCTACCATACCAGTATCCAGGCAGCTCCATTCGAAGCATTATACGGACGAAAATGTCGTTCACCTCTTTGTTGGGCCGAGGTGGGTGACAGCCAGATCACAAGCCCGGAACTTGTACTCAAAAATTCAGAAAAGATTATCCAGATTAGAAATCGTATGGCGGCAGCGCGCGACCGTCAGAAAAGCTACGCTGACAGGCGTAAGAAACCTTTGGAGTTTGCAGTAGGCGATCGTGTCATGTTGAAAGTCTCACCCTGGAAGGGTGTCGTACGGTTTGGAAAACGCGGTAAGCTTAATCCGCGTTATGTGGGCCTTTCAAAATCCTGGAACGGATCGGTAAAGTGGCCTATAAACTCGAGTTACCTGCTGAGTTGGGTAACGTTCATGACGTCTTCCACGTGTCGCAATTAAAGAAGTGTTTATCTGATGAAACACTTGTGGTACAGTTTCAAGAAATGAAAATCAACGACAAATTGCAGTTTGTCGAAGAACCTATCGAGATTATGGACTGGGAAGTCAAGGTTCGTAAGCATAGTTAAATCCTGATCATGAGAGTTCGTTGGAACTCAAGACGTGGACCGGAGTTCACGTGGGAATGCAAAGATCAGATGAAGCTCAAGTATCCTCAACTGTTCCCAACTGACCAATCTAATTCTGATGCAATTGGTGAATTTCGGGACGAAATTCCCTTTCAAGTTGGGGATGATGTGGCACCCATGGAAAATCCACAGTCATCCTGATCTGACTTCGTGCTGCTTTGGAATGCTTATCAAATTTCGGGATGAAATTTCTTTCAAGTTGGGGATGATGTGACAACCCAAGATTTCAAGGTCTATTCCCTACAAATCACTAGTATCACAATCCTGTTTTTACAATTTATTCTAAGTGATGTCTTGTGTAGTGTATGATTATAGCATTCTGATTCTTGGTCGATTATATGTGTAATGTTTAATAGTTTAATTGCGAATGAATGACTCTTCGCCACAAGTGGGCTCGACAAAGGATGGGTCTTCGTCACCATCCAAAATCGACGAAGAATGACTCTTCGCCACACGTGGGCTCGACGAAGAATGAACTTCGTCACCCACGGCCCTAATGAAGCCCAGTTGTACAACTCGGCCCTATTCGCATTATTTAAACATAAAAATGTCAAACCCTAAGCTCTTCTCCTCATTTGCGACGTCGGCAGTACCCTTCCTCTCCCTTGAAGCCCTTTTTGCTCTTTCGTGATCATCTTGTCATTCGGTTAGCAATCCATCATACTTTATGTTGTTATTTGATAACTGTTTTGTGATGATTTGAGACCGGCTGTGGATATAGGGCTTTGCTAGAAACCATACTTCTATATTGTGTTGATTAGGGTTTCGATGTTCATTGTTAACCTAAGGAATTAGAAGATGAATGATGAGGATCCGATGGTTTGTGTTTGTTCATGTTCATAGGGGGAAACAAGTGAAATGTTATCGGATAATCAAAACAGAATGACAACGCATAAAAATTTGGGATCATTTGTTTGTTACCTAAGGCAAACAAATGAGACGGTGACTAATCAAAGTAAATAAGTCATATTAATGTATCGCGAAGACATGCTTTAGCCTATAAGTGGACACTCACCCCAAGAGTTCCCAGGTAAGAGTGACTGGTCCGATTATGTGGATTTGTACGAACACTCTAGCCTTAGACAGAAAACTCAGGATACAGACATCCACTCTTCCAGATTGCACGTGTTCACATTATAAGACCCAAACTTTGACGAGATTTTGAAAACTTTGAAGGTTCAAAACCTTATAATAAATCATCCTAGAACAGATGATTGGTTTTCAAAGCGGATTTTAAATTTGTGTTCTTGTTGTGGTTGTCACCTAAGGATAACTAACGGTATTGTTTTAAGATCTAAACACAAGAATCTTGTGTTAGGGTCCTAGGAAGGTTATAGACTAGGTCAAAGCATTACTAATAACCTAATTCCCTATAACCATGAGCTCTGATACCAACTTTTCTGTCACACCCGACCGCGTTAAAACAACAAACCGCGACGGAAACTGTCACGACCCCCGACCCCACCCTGGACGGAGTCGGGAGCCGTGAGCAGCCAAGTGGTACCGTTGGTTATTTTGAAAGCATTACAGCGGAAATTTCATTAGAACCGTGAGTTAGGAAAAATATCAGAGTTTAGAAAACACAGGATTTTTATTTATTAAATAGATGGAATAAATCCATGTTTTACAAAGGTAGCTTTTAATATGGGATAAACCCGATTACATAAAACAATATTTCTTAATTTGATTTAATCAATAAAATAAGCCACTTCTTGAAGCCTTTCAGTGCCGTATCCAACTCTTATTCCAATCTACTGTAATTACCTGAAACGCGTTTTAAAAAGGTTTTGTCAGCAGGAAATACTGGTGAGTTCACTCAGGTTTTATAAAATGACCCTTAGTTATAAATTACAGCATAAGAGCGATTACAATGGCTTCTATCTTATTTTTATCTGGTGCCGTGTCACCTGGTGACGATGGTCATACCACTATTGGGTCTTTCCCCAAGTAGTGACGTTTATCACTGTTAGGATTTATTAGCCTAACCCGTGAGAAATTAGTAATGTGCACAATACCCCACTAGCCAGTGATTCAAGATAACCATGACTTAACCCCTGTAATTATAACTTTTGAAAATGGAGTATTGTAAAATACTTTTTATAAAAGAGAATAACTCACATTGCAGATTTATACGAGCAGAGTTTAGCCTACCGATTAGCCTTGTAACCTAATTTAAATAACAATGCACACGAACAAGGTCAATAACTAATACAACATTTACGATAACTCACGAGATTAAAACCCTCACAACGAATGACAAAGTGCAATACTTAAACATCCATCGAATTTACGACGAATGACAAAGTATAACCCAAGTTTGAGCAGCACTTAAACATTCATCGGATAGTTTCAATCGATCGGACATTGAATCGTAGCAGCGATCGAGTTATTACCCTGTTTTGCGGCAGTGTTTCGTGCTGTGTGTGTTTTTATAGTAAACAATCGATAACTCAACGTATATTGCGAATTTGTTCGTCGTTCCAACGCTAAATTGCAAGTCCCACACCCCTCTATTTATACTGAGAATTTAAGACCCTCGCGTGACGCGAGGGGTCACGTAGGGGCGTCGCATGACGTGAGGGGTCACATCCTATCATAGGATAGCCACTTGTGTTTGTAGCTCAGGTGAGTCATCGGATTATCAAAATTCGATTTTGACAGCAAATTATGTGGATAATCGTCAATAGGGAATACCCCCCCTGAGTTTTAGGGGCCCTGATCCTGATTCTGATTGTTCTGAAACTTTTAGGGTTTATGCAGAATTACCTGGGTTTCTCAATTAGGGTTTCCTTTTGGACAAAATAATATAATAAATAGGAATACAGAATAAAACGGTGAGAAAAGAGAATGGACCCACTTTGTAACTTTAGGGTTCAACTAGAAAGCCTCTTGGTATAAATCTTGGGTATAACTTCTGAGCTATCTATATAAAAAAATATATAATGCACTCGTGTTAAGTATAGTACCCCTAATTTAACCTTATTCATATATCATGAGACAGAACCCCAATAAACTTAGTCAGGCAGAGCCTTGACATGCGTTTATGGGGCTTAGATCAATCGGAAAGGGTAGCGGTGATCGGGAGTTAAAACACTTAAAACGGAGCAGAGCTTTATTATTATTATTGGTGAAATAATAATAAAACAACAACCAAAAAATAATATAGAATGGATTGGACGAGAAATGAAAGAAGAAAAATGACAATTTGGTTTCTGAAGAGTTTGATGCCTATTTATAGCTGCCATATAACTTTGATCCTTACTCCATCAAATTACACGTAGCACCTTAACTCATGTATATACACTTTCAAAATGGACACGTAAATATGTACACATTTAATGAAGTTTGATTTTTAATTGATGTGTACACGTATACTAACAATTTAACCATTATAAATAAACAACAAGTTTGAGCTTAGTTGGTTGTACTTTTAGCTTTGTGTGATTTTCAAAAAAAAAATTGAATTATGTGGTTTTAAATGTTTATAAATTAGAAAATGAAGTGCATTATTAATAAACTAAAATATATATAATCTTTTATTTCTCTAATATTTGTTAGATCCAAATATGTAATTAATAATAAATAAAAAGCAAAACAAAGAATTATAAAATTCAACATATAACTTTATGTTTTAGAAAATATTTATGTAATTATAATTAAATAAAATATGTCTATTTAATTTTAATTACCCAATAAATATGGCCAATGAGTGGAGTGGTTGGAGAAAGAATTGGTGTTCTTTGTGACTCAGGTTCGATTCGGCCACTCTCCTCATTATTTTCTGCGGCATCCAAGTGAAGAGCAAATACAGGTGGCGTCGGTTCGACTTGGATGGGAGGCGAGGTTTTACCGATTAATCCATGAATTCTAAAATTCAATATATAACTTTACGTTTTAGAAAATATTTATGTAATTATAATTAAATAAAATATGTCTACTTAATTTTAATTACCCAATAAATATTGCCAATGAGTGGAGTGGTTGGAGAAATAATTGGTGTTCTTTGTGACTCAGGTTCGATTCCCACTCTACTCATTATTTTCTGCGGCATCCAAGTGAAGAGCAAATACGGGTGGCGCCGGTTCGACTTGGATGGGAGGCGAGGTTTTACCGATTAATTCATTGTCGTGCCTTCGGGCGGGTGGAGGTCGGGTTTCCGCACATCTGGGGAGAGACAAGGGGCTGGCTGCAATCGAGTAGTCCACCTTGGCCATAACGCCCGGTGTCACGAAAGAAATACAAGATGGGAGGAGCAGGACATGGTTATGTGCAGCTGAGAGTTGTGTGTGTCTGTCACTCTGCTCGCCTCCACATCATTGTCTGATCTTGATAATAGGATCAAAATAGGACACTGGTCGTTCTACAATGGAAGCTCACACTATGACACGGCCCAGTACAACGAAGACATGATCAAATTCAGAAAAATGTCTTTGGGCACACAAGACTAGGAGGAGTGAATACATATTGCACCAATCTGGGTTAAGTAGTGAAGGGCTGAATACTCGCAAAATGGAGATGGTTAGGTTGCGGTATGACAATCGTGGCTCGAGCGAGGGGTTCTGTTATGGGTCATTTTCTGAACATATATCCTGACTAATATTCTGACTTTGATTGTTTATTTGTGATCAGGATACCGGATCAGGATATTGGTAACATCCTGGTACGATATCCTGGTATTAACTGAATTAATCACGTTCATATTAGGAGGTGCAAGTCTCCAACGTTCAAGAAGACTTCTTCCCCCCAAGACTCGGGCAAATCAGTTAGATTAAAGACGTTGAACCCGAAAGACCAGGACTGCAACGTTCGTTTGGGGAATATCCGCCGGATCCCGGTTTATTAGGATAGTTAGTTATTTTCGTTTTACTATAAATAGATTGATCGGATCAGATTAAGGCACACACCATTACGCACACTTTCGCTCTCCAATTGCAAACAATCACTACACACAAACACTTGTACTCGAATTACATTGTAACACCTAGTTAAATATATATTTTTAAGTTTAAATTATTTTACTATTATTTTATTAATATGTACATATACTTTTAGTTTACTTTAATGTAAATTTTGATTTTATTAATTTATACATTAAAATTAATTCAATTGGTTTACTTCTTTGGCGCGTATAACTTCAAAAATATGACGTTTTACAAAACAATAAATATGTCTTTAGAACGAGAATATTTATGTCTACATTTTGAACCAAGTTTCATTAAAACAGAGTAGGTTCAAATATAATGTATTTTTATAATTTAATTATTAAACGGTCCCTTGGCTCGTTTAGGTACTTCATATTTCTAATATTTAACTTACTTGTAAGCTATCCGTTTAATAATATAAGTTTTTATATACTTTTATTTTATTTAGAAAGGTCAACCATATACAGGCCAATTACTTAGTATAACATTCAAATCTACTATATATATAAAGTAGTTTTTAAAACTAATTGGGTCGAATAATTATATTTAAAAATAAAACTAGTTACTAGTGGTTAATAAATTGAAACAAACCTATAATTCTTATATGATAAAAATGGGAATGTTACATCCTCCCCACCTTGTTTTAAATCTCGTCCTCGAGATTTGGGCTACGATATTTCTTTTAGACATATGTCATGTTTTTGTCAATAAAAACAATATTAAGGTGGGTGGTACAGAATCAAAATATCAAATTTTATAAATACAAATTTTACAATAAATTGGACTCAATGGTTCAACTGAATTAGTTTCAGAAATCGATGTCAAACGAATGATAAAATGACTAGGTTTAAGCCAAAAGAGATATATGATCAAATAGATGTCTAAATTGAATGTGAATGAATTTTTTAGAATAAAATTCATTGTCAAAAGAAAACTTACTTTGATTGTCAACTGAGGAAGACTCAGAATTAATAAGCTCAAATGAAATAGAATCATGAAAATGATTGTTAACTATCGAATTATGATATGAGAAAAATCAATGTGTAGACATTTATTGAATAGCAAGGATACACCGATATACAACAGAGTTTAGTGTATCATTGTCTTAACACATAGTTGTATTAAGACTATTTTCAAGGATGAGTCAAGCGAAAGAAATACATGGTTTTGAATGATTCATATACTATGATTAGTTTATACTGACATCGCAAGGTGTCGTAATGATTGAAATGATTCAGTAATTGCGGTGACCGAACAATTTCACTGTTTTTGTAATCAACTGAAAGCTTTTTGAAGTAAAATTTTGGATATTCATTTCGAATAGGATTTTCAATTGATGATGGTAAGACCAAATGAATATTATAGAATTTTCGATCAATGATGAAAGAAACTTTAGAGGTACACAGGAATATGATATGAATTTGTGTACTCTTATCTTAACACATATTTGTATTAAGATTGTTTAAGATAATGAACCAACAGAAAATAAATAAATAATTTCGTACCTCAGGTGTGAAAATGAGATTAGCTCAAGCTAAAAATTTATTGCGACGCCACAAGGTGTCATAGTAATCGAAATAATAGTAGCGGTAAATGAAATGAGTTTCACCATGCTTTAAATCAAATGAAAGCTCAACGAATTAAATCTGAATGTTTGTTTCAAACAATTCTAGTAGGTGTTTTGATTGAAATTGAAAAAAATTGAAATAATGTTTTTCGATTGAAGATGATAAAGCAATAAATATCACGAAAGGCTCGATTGATGTTGTAAGAACCATTTAAGAGATACACTGAAAGATGACAAGAATTTGTGTATCATTATCTTAGCACACGATTGTGTTAAGATTGCTTTTATAGGATAAACAAACAAAGCAGATTTAATATAAATAAATAAATAATTAAATCCGTATGTGATGTGTGCAAACTAGATTAGCGCAAGCTTCAAATTTGGGAAAACGTCACCACAAGGTGATCGTGATCAAAGAAATGATTTAATGAAGTAGAAAACCAAACAAGCCGATTATGGTTCAAAACAAATGAAGTGCTTGTTGGGATTATTTTGAATATGGTAGCTGCAATCCATCATATGAGATCTTGAAGGGAATACGTAATGCGAGAAAGTTCAAACAATTGAACTTGGTTTAAACAAAACGAGTTTATGTATCAATAAGAAAGTTCGGACATGGTCACAAAAAAACCATGTATGCCATAGAAAATTGAGTTTTTCAAGAAATTCCTTGACTTGATATCAAAGAGTCATCGTTTTGCAAAAATGTGGTTTACAATGCAAAGATCAAGTATAGCAAAACGAGATTGAATTTTTTTTTTAAACAACAAATTGGAATGAAGCCATCCTATGGTCTTCATAACTCAAATGAACCACATGCGCAACGAACAGTGCATGTGTAACGTGTGGATTTACCAAGAAATGAAATACATCAATATTTGCTACTATGAAAGAAATCCTCATGGTATGATGACCATTTAGGGGAAGTGGAAATGCAAAGTTAATTCATTATATGCAGAAGTCAGAATGTCAATGAAAGAAATATAAGAACTTTATCTGGAATTTCGTGTGATAACTGTTGTTAAATGACATTACCAGGGAATGTCGAATAAAATATAATAGGGGAATTTACAAAGGTATGTGACTTCTTTTGCAGTGATAATAATTATGACTCTGATTAGACTGTGCACTGATGGTTGTGAAATCTTGTTCTATCGTACCTCAGCAAGATTCATGTCATTTGTAGGATCACATGGCCAAGTGTTGCTTTTTGATTAGTAGTTCTTCCACTGATAGGATTTGCATTGGAGTCGTCATGCCAATTATATTTTCCAAAAGTCTTGCCTTGAAAGTCGTGTGTGATATACTTCGGCGTCTGTGGATGTATAATTTAAGTTTCATGTGTTTTCTTGTGCACTAGCACAACTTTACATGCTTCTTATTTGCGTTAATAGTCTATGGTAACGCATTGGAAATTTTTATACTTTTGATAGAGTCCCAACTTAATGGGATTCCATTGTTATTAGTGTCGCTCGAGTTACGAGGTAGATGATCAAACGAAATAATGTTTGATATCAGAATTATAAATATATGCAAGAGATTCGTAATAAAGAAATTTAGACACATATGCTTGTGCTTTATTCCAAATTGTCAATCTTTATAGTTTTTGGATTTCCTTATAGATATACATATCTATATAATCATATATTTCACATGCTGTAATATACATACCCTTTATAAGGTCAATGTATTTAACAGATTCATATTTCCAAGAACCAGTCAGATATCTGGTCATGATACTATTTAGGGAAATCTTGTCACTTGTTTGACATATTATATACCGTCTTACCCGGTTCTAGCTGGAGAGGTAACCCCGTTATATCCGGACAAGCTGGAGAGTCTGCTACACCATACCCAGTCTTGTTGGAGAAAAAAAATTAGATTTTCCCATAAATAGTATTTTTTTTTCTTAAATCGTGATTTGGAAAGTGCATTATAACTTTCAACAAAGACTAAGCAAATTAGTCTTCACATGACAGATCATATTCTAGAACAAAGTAGTACTAATAAATAAGAAATAACAGTGGTCAAGTGTTATTGCTTATTTATTATACTTGCAACGTTCTAGTTATTATCCTTATGGCATACCAAAACCCATCATACTTTATTTACACAAGTATTTAGCTCATCTCGAAGCTGATACTAAGGCATCTTTTCTTAAGTTCAAGTCTAAATACTATCATGTGTGCTACCAATTAATAGTAATTTCCTAACTCTTTTATTTAAGTTTAGGTATTATTATCACAACACCTATAGGCTTAAATCAGTGGCTCTGATACCACCTTCTGTCACGACCCCCGACCCCACCCTGGACGGAATCGGGAGCCGCGAGCAGCCAAGTGGTACCGGTGGTTATTTTGAAAGCATTGTAGCGGAATTTTCATCAGAACCGTGAGTTAGGAAAAATATCAGAGTTTAGAAAACACCGGATTTTTATTTATTAAATAGATGGAATAAATCCATGTTTTACAAAGGTAGCTTTTAATATGGGATAAACCCGATTACATAAAACAATATTTCTTAATTTGATTTAATTAATAAAATAAGCCACTTCTTGAAGCCTTTCAGTGCCGTATCCAACTCTTATTCCAATCTACTGTAATTACCTAAAACGCGTTTTAAAAAAGTTTTGTCAGCAGGAAATACTGGTGAGTTCATTCAGGTTTTATAAAATGACCCTTAGTTATAAATTACAGCATAAGAGCGATTACAATGGCTTCTATCTTATTTTTATCTGGCGCCGTGTCACCTGGTGACGATGGTCATACCACTATTGGGTCTTTCCCCAAGTAGTGACGTTTATCACTGTTAGGATTTACTAGCCTAACCCGTGAGAAATTAGTAATGTGCACAATGCCCCACTAGCTAGTGATTCAAGATAACCATGACTTAATCCCTGTAATTATAACTTTTGAAAATGGAGTATTGTAAAATACTTTTGATAAAAGAGAATAACTCACATTGCAGATTTATACGAGCTGAGTTTAGCCTACCGATTAGCCTTGTAACCTAATTTAAATAACAATGCACACGAACTTGGTCAATAACTAATACAGCATTTACGATAACTCACGAGATTAAAACCCTCACAACGAATGACAAAGTGCGATACTTAAACATCCGTCGAATTTACGACGAATGACAAAGTATAACCCAAGTTTGAGCAGCACTTAAACATTCATCGGATAGTTTCAATCGATCGGACATTGAATCGTAGCAGTGATTGATTTATTACCCTGTTTTGCGGCAGCGTTTCGTGTTGTGTGTGTTTTTATAGTAAACAGTCGATAACTCAACGTATATTACGAATTTGTTCGTCGTTCCAACGCCAAATTGCAAGTCCCACACCCCTCTATTTATACTGAGAATTTAAGACCCTCGCGTGACGCGAGGGGTCACGTAGGGGCGTCGCGTGACGTGAGGGGTCACATCCTATCATAGGGTAGCCACTTGTGTTTGTAGCTCAGGTGAGTCATCGGATTATCAAAATTCGATTTTGACAGCAAATTATGTGGATAATCGTCAATAGGGAATACCCCCCCCCCTGAGTTTTAGGGGCCCTGATCCTGATTCTGATTGTTCTGAAACTTTTAGGGTTTATGCAGAATTACCTGGGTTTCTCAATTAGGGTTTCCTTTTGGACAAAATAATATAATAAATAGGAATACAGAATAAAACGGTGAGAAAAGAGAATGGACACACTTTGTAACTTTAGGGTTCAACTAGAAAGCCTCCTGGTATAAATCTTGGGTATAACTTCTGAGCTATATATATAAAAAAAATATATAATGCACTCGTGTTAAGTATAGTACCCCTAATTTAACCTTATTCCTATGTCACGAGACAGAACCCCAATGAACTTAGTCAGGCAGAGCCTTGACATGCGTTTATGGGGCTTAGATCAATCGGAAAGGGTAGCGGTGATCGGGAGTTAAAACACTTAAAACGGAGCAGAGCTTTATTATTATTATTGGTGAAATAATAATAAAACAACAACAAAAAAATAATATAGAATGGATAGGACGAGAAATGAAAGAAGAAAAATGACAATTTGGTTTCTGAAGAGTTTGATGCCTATTTATAGCTGCCATATAACTTTGATCCTTACTCCATCAAATTACACGTAGCACCTTAACTCATGTATATACACTTTCAAAATGGACACGTAAATATGTACACATTTAATGAAGTTTGATTTTTAATTGATGTGTACACGTATACTAACAATTAAATATATATTTTTAAGTTTAAATTATTTTACTATTATTTTAATAATATGTACATATACTTTTAGTTTACTTTAATGTAAATTTTGATTTTATTAATTTATACATTAAAATTAATTCAATTGGTTTACTTCTTTGGCGCGTATAACTTCTAAAATATGACGTTTTACAAATCAATAAATATGTCTTTAGAACGAGAATATTTATGTCTACATTTTGAACCAAGTTTCATTAAAACAGAGTAGGTTCAAATATAATGTATTTTTATAATTTAATTATTAAACGGTCCCTTGGCTCGTTTAGGTACTTCATATTTCTAATATTTAACTTACTTGTAAGCTACCCGTTTAATAATATAAGTTTTTATATACTTTTATTTTATTTAGAAAGGTCAACCATATACAGGCCAATTACTTAGTATAACATTCAAATCTACTATATATATAAAGTAGTTTTTAAAACTATTTGGGTCGAATAATTATATTTAAAAATAAAACTAGTTACCAGTGGTTAATAAATTGAAACAAACCTATAATTCTTATATGATAAAAATGGGAATGTAACAGAATTGTGTAAAGTTTTTTTTTATTGAATTAAGTTTATTACATTGTATTGAAAATTAGAAACAAGACATGAACAAATTGACTTTCATTGTTATTAAGTCACTAAGGCCTTGTCCATTCCTATGTGAGCATGCACCAATATCATCATCAAACATCCTCAACTATGGTACCTGAAACATATGTGAAAATACGTCAGCATAAAAATGCCGGCGAGTACATAGGTTTTATGTGAGTGTCAGATTCATGGCTCGTTTACATGTTGAAAATAATTTGAACAACTTTGTTAATTGATATTTAGAAAACCAAGTTTTGTAAAATGTTTATATTGTGAATTGAAATAACCAAGTCAAAACAGATTAGTTATAGTTTATAAAACCTCGATGCCATGAATCTTAACTCAAAACATTTGTTATTGTAAACCCAAATTGTAAATCGTTTTTTGTAATAAAACTCGAATGGTTTATATTGTTAGAAAAACCTTGTAATGTAACTTCGTTTTGAAAACACTTGCCCAAGTGATCTAGATAACGCAACGAAATATAATGTGTTAAAAGCACTTATATATAGGAAGTATCAGCGGCGTATCCACCATGCTTTTATCACATTACACCTGCCCCGTTACCTAATCACTTCCCTAACCCAATGGTTAAAACAGTTCAAATAATTCACATAGATCATACAGTTCCAAATGGTTCAAATAGTTAAAATAATTCATATAGATCATACAGTTCCAAATGGTTCAAATAATTCACATAGATCAAACAGTTCCAAATGGTTCAAACAGTTCAGATAGTTAATATAAACCATAGTATTTGTTTAGAAAGCTCGAAATCGTTTAGCACATATGAATCACCCCAAAACAGTTTAAAATAGTAAAAGAGGGGAACTATGTACTCAATTGAGATAGCCTAGAAGTCTTGAATAACAACCAAGCAAAGCTACAGGGATCACGGAAATCAATCGGCACCTAATATAGGTAACTATATTAATAAACCGGACCTAAATCGGAAGATCGGAAAGGATGAGGTTTCGTAAACCAAATGAGTATTGGAACTCATATGCTATGGTTTAACAAAGCCTACATACTAAATCGAAACCTAACCTAAGTGCCTACGACCCATTACGACTCGTTTAGGTAGCTTACGCTACTTTAACGCGTCATTCGCGTAAAACGCGTTTGGACCGCCTAACTAGTCCTATGACAAGTATTATATGCCTTAACATGTCTAATAATGTTACCTAATCAGTTTAGATATAAAAATTTAGGTTACATATGCTTAATATGAATTTATGCGTAAAAAGGGCATTTTTTGCCATTTTCCTAAGGCATATAAACTACCTATCATACAACTAACTAAACAAAGTGACCATAAGGTATAACCTCGGAAGGCTATTCCCTATACAACTATGGTCACAAAATATGTTTGGTCGAATCCTAATGATCAACCAAACGGGTCGGGTTCGAAAGTCTAAGCGGTTATTTAGACCGCTTATCTTACGACCCTATATAAGCACTAAACTAAAAGTGACGAGTTAAACATGTTAAAACATGTTTAACGAAGTTAGAAAACAAGTTTGATATCAAAACAAAGGGTTTTGATACCCAAGAATAGTTTGGTTGCAAAATACGCATAAACGCGTATTTTGACCGAAACTATGACTCGTCACTATACCTAAATAACGTGGTAATCAGTAGGTATAGTTACAAGGGACTATAACCATCGTGATTACGCTCACGTTGCGAAGTTCAAATGAACTTCATGTTGACCATTAACTGGTCAAAGCGGAAAGTCAAACACTGTTTAACTTTCGAGCTTAAAATCACATGAAAGATGAAAGAATACTTACAAAAGGTCCAAGCAATGGAGATTTGATTCAAGTTGCTCATGTATGAGGTGTGGAAACCCCAACTTAGAGCAGAAATGAATCAAGTGTGAAGATTGCAAGAACTCAAGGTGGGTTATATAGGATTTCCAAAACCGTTAAGATCGTTTCTTGGATTACGAGCTTCAATCTTGGCCCTCCATGTGTGCCCACTGATTTGTAATACTATGGGTGCCTAAAACCAGCTCAAAGATTGAAGAAACCATGTGCAAAACCCAGGAAACCAGCTGCTGAATCAGAAAACTGAGTTTCTGATCTGGGCAGTTTACACGGGCTGCATAAGGGAAGGCATTGGGCTACGCGCCCCGCCTAGGCTGAGTTTCAGAAAATGTCAGTTTAGGTCCCTACATGTCCCAAACTTGTTTTTTGATGCATTTTTGACACGTTAAGCCCCGTTAACCCCATTTCAAGGCTCTAATATGTAGTTAAAGTATAGGGAACTTAAAATATGCTCAAAAATATCTCGGATGTCGATTCGTTTGGTGGTACGGTTGCGTTGTTCGGTTAATTACGACGAAACACGAATGTACTTGAAAAACGATCCAAATTACGCGACGAAAGAAATTTTATCATGCCAATCACTAAAATAAAATATTTTAATGATTACATAAATTTTTGGATGTCTGGATATGTTCAGAACGTAAGATATGCTCGAAAATGCAAACTTGTGCACATTTTGACGCTTTTAGTCCCTGGTTGACCAAAAAGTTTATTTTTGCACACTGAACCCCTCAAAGCCTATTTCTAAGCTATGTAAAGAATATTTATGGTATGTTTAACTTATGGTCAAGTTCCGGAATGTTCGATACCATACGAATCAGCAGACTTTTGCAATTTGACGCAAATAGTCCCTGCGATCGAATAAACTTGATTTCGACACACCAACCCCTCAAAAACTTATTTCTAAGTTATGTAAAGGTTATTTAAGGTATACTAGGTCACTATTCTGGAGTTTTTGTCGCATTAAACTGATAACGTTTACGCATCGGTTCGCGTATAACTTTCCAGAAAGCGATTTAGAGCTCGAAATCGAACGAGAATTGATATGTGCAAATGATACACATATTTATACAAATCCCAAGTATGAAACACAATATTTCATTGATTTGGTATTTGTCTGATGGTCGCAGAGGCACAGATGTTACAGTCTCCCCTACTTTAGGAAATTTCGTCCCGAAATTTATTCGTAGGAGTCTGTCTGTGACGCTGTGTTAAATAATTGTCTTGCATGGAATCTAGGGTGTCATCTATTTGCGTAGAGTAACCCATCAAAGATATGCAAGGCATAATCTTGTCATTTCCCAGTGGATATACTTCAGAAACGAAGATGAATGGATGATTCATTTTTCTCCACGGGTTCTTCGTCAGAAGTGGGAATGAAGGATTATAGAATAAGATATTCATTTTCCCTAGATGGATATTTTCTTCAGAAGCGAAAATGAATGGATGATTCATTTTCCCTCAATGGGTTCTTTGTTAGAAATGAAAATGAAGGAATAATCAAAAGGATATTCATTTCCCTCAACGGATATTCTTCAGAAGCGAAAATGAATGAATGATTCATTTTCCTCAACGGGTTCTTCATCAGAAATGGAAATGAAGGAATAATCAAAAGGATATTCATTTCCCTCAACGGATATTCTTCAGAAGCGAAAATGAATGGATGCTTCATTTTCCTCAACGGGTTCTTCGTCAGAAATGGAAATGAAGGAATAATCAAAAGGATATTCATTTCCCTCAATGGATATTCTTCAAAAGAGAAAATGAATGGATGCTTTATTTTTCCTCAATGGGTTCTTCGTCAGAAATGGAAATGAAGGAATAATCAAACGGATATTCATTTCCCTCAACGGATATTCTTCAGAAGCGAAAATGAATGGATGCTTCATTTTCCTTAACGGGTTCTTCGTCAGAAATGGAAATGAAGGAATAATCAAAAGGATATTCATTTCCCTCAACGGATATTCTTCAGAAGCGAAAATGAATGGATGCTTCATTTTCTTCAACGGGTTCTTCTTCAGAAATGGAAATGAAGGAATAATCAAAAGGATTTTCATTTCCCTCAACGGATATTCTTCAGAAGCGAAAATGAATGGATGCTTCATTTTCCTCAACGGGTTCTTCGTCAGAAATGGAAATGAATAGGGTTAACTCTAGATACATGACAAAACTTGCTGTGATTTATGTGCACTAAATTCCATAATTATGTATGCATCCATAATTACGTAATTCCTTGCACAGTTCGCACAGTTTGTTTTATAATGTGAAGGGGATAGAATTTGAACAAGCTCGGGATAACTTTGATTAGGTCAACACATAAACACATAAGCACATAATTATTTATCTTGATTTTAAATTTGTTATCATTTTGTTAATTTGTTTGTTAATTTGTACACGAGTATTTAAAGCACACCAGGAATCCAATCCGTGGATTTCATTTGGCACTTTAAACATTTTCAAGAAACTAACTATGAAGATAGGAAGATCTTAATAGGAATTCGGTTTTGTCCCTATTGAATCGTAATGTACGTATTAAGGCACACAAAGAATCCAATTAAGGACTCTGATTTGAGCGATAATCATCCACAAGGATCTAATTGTGTAGATAAGAAGATCCTATATGGATTTTGGGAATTTGAATAGCGGGAGACGCTTCAAAATCTTGCACTAAACGTGCTTAAGTTGATACGCGATGTAGAATGTTCATGAAGTTGAGGTGCTAGGTATGCCAAGGCGACATATGAAGCAGAATTTGGAGGTTGGGTACTACGTATGTTAAGTCAATCATACGAGCAGAGTGATTTAGAAAACTATGCATGGGGTTCTTTAGAAATGTGTTTAATGATTTTGGAACTTTACATAATACTTTTGAAATCATACGGTAGATGTATTAGGTAAATATGTTTATAAATTGTTTTAAAATCATGTGAGATGAATTTTTGTAATCATGTAGAAGGTTTTTGAAAACATGGATGATGCTTTTGAAATCATGCACTTGATATATTAAGTAAATATACTATGTGAAAAATGTTTTCAAACTATATAAAATATTTTGAAATCATGAAGGTTGTGTTTTGGAAAACATATACTATGTATGTTGTTATAAAAAAAAACTAGAATGTAATGATATGGGTATGAGATCGAAGAATACCCTTAGTTATCTAACCAAGGATTTAAAGTGATTACTCAAAATGTCACTTATATTCTGTACTTCGTTTCTTAGAATGAAACGAGTACTTTAGAATTTTCGAGAAAATAATGAGTGATCACATGAATGGGAGAACTACAAGAGTAGTTTGTTTTGTAAAGAACATAGTTCTTTGGTGTAGGTATAGTAGGGGTATGCCATACACACATGTAACTACACTTGTTCATCAGAATTGTGAACAACGATTTATTTATAAACCAACCACATTGTTTCAGAGTTTAAGAAAAACAAAAGAAACAAAAGCATAAGATTTAAACTAATTCCAAGCAGCAACGTCTTCTAATCAGCCAGATGCTCATTCATGGGTCGGATTTGCATTGACAAGCTTTGATCATTTGATCCTAGAATAACCCGTCTCGCCATAGATGTAGCAAGTACCAGGAGGAAAATGAGCTTGAGCTGGATCTGCTTGAAATTGAACAGGGTTCTGAATAGCTTGGTTTAGCACAGTGACTGAACGACAGACTCTTGCCGTATGACCAACAAGTCCACAGTGGAAACATGTTCGGCATTTGACACTGGTATGGTGATGGAGGTTACACTGATTGCACAAAGGAGCAGCTCCCAAGTACGGCTTCTTGGCTGGTGGTGCTGCCACCTGGCTAGGTCCTGCTTGATTTGGTGCAACGGCTGGAGGATTCTTTGAAGCTTTACGCTTCTTTGATTTTCGTGAAGGCTTGGCTTTTGTTTCCTTTGGTGATTCTTGGGTAGCTTCATCATTGAGACGAGACATGGCGACAGCCAATTCAGTAGTCTTCTGGATTATTACGCCTATTCGTTGGGCACTTTTGGTAGCCTGCTCGTACATTTGAGTGTCGCTGTGATGAATAGACATTCTAGAGGAAATGGAAGACATAGGGGGAAACAAGTGAAATGTTATCGGATAATCAAAACAAAATGACAACGCATAAAAATTTGGGATCATTTGTTTGTTACCTAAGGCAAACAAATGAGACGGTTACCAATCAAAGTAAATGGGTCATATTAATGTATCGCGAAGACATGCTTTAGCCTATAAGTAGACACTCACCCCAAGAGTTCCCAGGTAAGAGTGACTGGTCCGATTATGTGGATTTGTACGAACACTCTAGCCTTAGACAGAAAACTCAGGATACAGGCATCCACTCTTCCGGATTGCACGTGTTCACATTATAAGACCCAAACTTTGACGAGATTTTGAAAACTTTGAAGGTTCAAAACCTTATAATAAATCATCCTAGAACAGATGATTGGTTTTCAAAGCGGATTTGAAATTTGTGTTCTTGTTGTGGTTGTCACCTAAGGATAAGTGACGGTATTGTTTTAAGATCTAAACACAAGAATCTTGTGTTAGGGTCCTACGAAGGTTATAGACTAGGTCAAAGCATTACTAATAACCTAATTCCCTATAACCATGAGCTCTGATACCAACTTTTCTGTCACACCCCGACCGCGTTAAAACAACAAACCGTGGCGGAAACGTCGGGGAGTGTCATAACAGAATCATTGTTTCACAACACATGGTTTAAAGTTTCGTTTTATTGAATTAAGTTTATTACATTGTATTGAAAATTAGAAACAAGACATGAACAAATTGACTTCCATTGTTATTAAGTCACTAAGGCCTTGTCCATTCCTATGTGAGCATGCACCAATATCATCATCAAACATCATCAACTATGGTACCTGAAACATATGTGAAAATACGTCAGCATAAAAATGCCGGCGAGTACATAGGTTTTATGTGAGTGTCAGATTCATGGCTCGTTTACATGTTGAAAATAATTTGAACAACTTTGTTAATTGATATTTAGAAAACCAAGTTTTGTAAAATGTTTATATTGTGAATTGAAATAACCAACTCAAAACAGATTAGTTATAGTTTATAAAACCTCAATGCCATGAATCTTAACTCAAAACATTTGTTATTGTAGACCCAGATTGTAAATCGTTTTTGTAATAAAACTCGAATGGTTTATATTGTTAGAAAAACCTTGTAATGTAACTTCGTTTTGAAAACACTTGCCCAAGTGATCTAGATAACCCAACGAAATATAATGTGTTAAAAGCACTTATATATAGGAAGTATCAGCGGCGTATCCACCATGCTTTTATCACATTACACCTGCCCCGTTACCTAATCACTTCCCTAACCCAATAGTTCAAACAGTTCAAATAATTCACATAGATCCTACAGTTCCAAATGGTTCGAATAGTTCAAATAATTCATATAGATCATACTGTTCCAAATGGTTCAAATAGTTCAAATAATTCACATAGATCAAACAGTTCCAAATGGTTCAAACAGTTCAAATAGTTCAGATAGTTAATATAAACCATAGTATTTGTTTAGAAAGCTCGAAATCGTTTAGCACATATGAATCACCCCAAAACAGTTTAAAACAGTAAAAGAGGGGAACTATGTACTCAATTGAGCTAGCCTAGAAGTCTTGAATAACAACCAAGCAAAGCTACAGGGATCACGGAAATCAATCGGCACCTAATACAGGTAACTATATTAATAAACCGGACCTAAATCGGAAGATATGATAGGATGAGGTTTCGTAAACCAAATGAGTATTGGAACTCATATTCTATGGTGTAACAAATCCTACAAACTAAATCGAAACCTAACCTAAGTGCCTACGACCCATTACGACTCGTTTAGGTAGCTTACACTACTTTAACGCGTCATTCGCGTAAAACGCGTTTGGACCGCCTAACTAGTCCTATGACAAATATTATATGCCTTAAAATGTCTAATAATGTTACCTAATCAGTTTAGATATAAAAATTTAGGTTGCATATGCTTAAAATGAATTTATGAATAAAAAGGGCATTTTGGTCATTTTCCTAAGGCATATAAACTACCTATCATACAACTAACTAAACGAAGTGACCATAAGGTATAACCTCGGAAGGTTATTCCCTATACAACTATGGTCACAACATATGTTTGGTTGGATCCTAATGATCGACCAAACGGGTCGGGTTCGAAAGTCTAAGTGGTTGTTTAGACAGCTTATCTTACGACCCTATATAAGCACTAAACTAAAAGTGACAAGTTAAACATGTTTAACGAAGTTAGAAAACAAGTTTGATATCAAAACAAAGGGTTTTGATACCCAAGAATAGTTTGGTTGCAAAATACGCAAAAACGCGTATTTTTACCGAAACTATGACTCGTCACTATACCTAAATAACGTGGTAACCAGTAGGTATAGTCACAAGGGACTATAACCATCGTGATTACGCTCACGTTGCGAAGTTCAAACGAACTTCGTGTTGACCATTGACTGGTCAAAGCATAAAGTCAAACACTGTTTGACTTTCGAGCTTAAAAACGCATAAAAGATGAAAGAATACTTACAAAAGGTCCAAGTAATGGAGATTTGATTCAAGTTGCTCAGGTACGAGGTGTGGAAACCCCAACTTAGAGCAGAAATGAATCAAGTGTGAAGATTGCAAGAACTCAAGGTGGGTTTATATAGGATTTCCAAAATCGTTAAGATCGTTTCTTGGATTACGAGCTTCGATCTTGGCCCTCCATGTGTGCCCACTGATTTGTAATACTATGGGTGCCAAAAACGAGCTCAAAGATTGAAGAAACCATGTGCAAAACCCAGGAAACCAGCTGCTGAATCAGAAAACTGAGTTTCTGATTTGGGCAGTTTACACGGGCCGCGTAAGGGAAGGCATTGGGCTACGCGCCCCGCCTAGGCTGAGTTTCAGAAAATGTCAGTTTAGGTCCCTACATGTCCAAAACTTGTTTTTTTGATGCATTTTTGACACGTTTAAGCCCCGTTAACCCCATTTCAAGGATCTAAAATGTAGTTAAAGTATAGGGAACTTAAAATATGCTCAAAAATATATCGGATGTCGGTTCATTTGCTGGTACGGTTGCGTTGTTCGGTTAATTACGACGAAACGCGAATGTACGTAAAAAACGATCCAAATTACGCGACGAATGGAATTTTATCATGCCAATCACTAAAATAAAATATTTTAATGATTACATAAATTTTTGGATATCTGGATATGTTCAGAATGTAAGATATGCGCGAAAATGCAAACTTGTGCACGTTTTGTCGCTTTTAGTCCCAGTTTGACCAAAAAGTTTATTTTTGCACACCGAACCCCTCAAAGCCTATTTCTAAGCTATGTAAAGGATATTTATGGTATGTTTAACTTATGGTCAAGTTCCAAAATGTTCAATACCATACGAATCAGCAGACTTTTGCAGTTTGACGTAAATAGTCCCTGCGATCGAATAAACTTGATTTCGACACACCAAACCCTCCAAAACTTATTTCTAAGTTATTTAAAGGTTATTTAAGGTATGTTAAGCCTATGTCACTATTACGGAGTGTTTGTCACATTAAAATAATTACGTTTACGCATCGGTTCGCGTATAACTTTCTAGAAAGCGATTTAGAGCTCGAAATCGAACGAGAATTTATATGTGCAAATGATACACATATTTATGAAAATCCCAAGTATGAAACACAATATTTCATTGATTTGGTATTTGTCTAATGGCCGCAGAGGCACAGATGTCACACTAGGGCCACTTATAATTGATTATGAGCATTAAGGAGAAAGTGTTGCTATGAAACTGTATGATCATGAATGATAACTGACTAAAGCATTAGGTTTGATCCGTTTTGGAATGTGGAATGTGTTTACTGGAATTAAGGAATTCTCATAACTGATAAGAGCAGGCGACGAACTCCCAGGTCGACGAAGAATTAATCTTCGTCGACATGCCTTTTACGAAACTCGGGATCCTTCGTCACACTTAAACCTGACGAAGGTTAAACCTTCGCCACGGGCTTCTTTGTCACCCATGCACTCGACGAAGAATGATCTTCGCCGTTAGTAATCTTCGTCGCTGAGGGTTCTTCGTTGATAAGGAACCTTCGCCGTTAGATAAACAGTCAAACAGTAGCAACGTATTTGGTAATGGATTATGTGTTTATAAGATTCTGTAGGTTGCATGATTATAATGTTGAATAGGAACGAGGGATCTGAATTGACTATGTGATTTGCACACTTGCTAGCTAAGTGACAATATGTAACATGCACATGGAATGTGGACTTGCATGAGAACTGAGCACTTGATACATGTGAAACATGACCTTTGTGACTGAATTTAATCTGTGTGATATACGTGACTTGGTTGATTACGAAACTGATCTTGATTGGTAACCACGGTAGGGTTGGTTGATTAACTGGAACGGGTAACTTGAAAAATACCGAGCAAATCTATGGTGTGTTCACTGCCTTTTTCAAGCATGCGTCCCGTGGAGGGATATCTGGTAATATTTCGGGGAGGAATGTCGGGTAAATGGGTCTGACTGGAATGTTAAACCTGGGAGGTTGGTTAATACACGCATATCTATCATTAAGTCCCATCATATACCGAATTGGTTGCCGGGGAGGCAACGGGGTTATTAGTTGATAGCGCTATTAGGTTTGCCGCCCTCACACCGTACTGGGGAGGACGGTCATGAACTAATTACCTTAACCACTTGACCAATGTTTGATAGAGCATTGGGGAAGGGCAAATAATCTGGAGCCATCTGCGGTAATCGAGTTATTAACAACATCCAATCTCTTAAATGTTTTAAACTCGTATCTGGTAACTAAACATGTTAACAAACTTTGAACTCACCAGCGTCGTTTGACACACTTGTCTGCATGCTTGCAGGTCGTTAGATTCATGGTTGGAATTTGCTATCTGGGAGTGCTGGAGTGGTCATGGGTCGTGGCTGTTGGATGCATGTTTATTGGTTTTGCACATTTGTTTTGGAACACTTGAATAACGATTTACTTTATGCTTCTGTTGAACGTATTTGTCTTAAGTTGTGATTTGGAATTACTTTATGAAATAAATGGAACTTTTTTTAATATCAAGTATGGTTCAATGTGATTGGTGACTGGATCCTGGTACGTCACACGTCCCGCGGTGTTTCCGCATGTGGTATTTTGGGGGTGTGACAGGGATGAACAGTCTCAATATATGCTACATTAAACTCTTTTTTTGAACAGTGATTTTCATTAACAAACAACACAACCGCACCAGCCAAAGGCCAAGTGACCAGAAACAACAACCCCAAACTACATCATGCTGAACGAGCACCACTCGGTCCAAGATATCGACTTACACTTTGACCTATTCTTGAACCATAAAAAAACTAAAGGATCTAATATTTACAATGATTTCTTCAATTTTAACCTCTTGTTGCCGAAATATCCTCTCGCTCCTAGCGTTCCAAATGCTCCAACTCGCCACAATGATGATTCCTTGAAGCGCATACTTCATAGAGGGGCATAGATTAACCTGAGTATGAAACTCCATAATGTCGAGGACAGAAAATCCGAAAATAGGAGGCACCTTGCACCAGCTTGCCACAAAAGACCATACGGCATTAGCCACCTCACATCCTATAAGCAAGTACTCCACAGTTTCGTCTGTCGTCTCGTAAAGAGAACATGTGCTCGAATCAATCTAGATGTTTCTTCTTCTTAGAGCGTCCAAAGTAGGTAATTTATTCATTTCCGTTCTCCACATGAAAATGCTACATTTACTTGGAATCCATTTAGACCATTTCATCACATAGTTGTTAACAACCTCCAAATATTCATAAATCCGACTCTAACAGAAGCCACCGAGAAGGAATCCAATTTATCTCCTAACCACTTCCAAGAATCTTCTTTACCATTGCCACGTGATGAGCCAAGAATGTTGAAAAGCTTCTCCCTTTCCTCTGTCTCTTCGGGCGAACGAGGATCCCGAGACCAATCCCAAGTTCACTCGAGTGATCACTCCACCAAACTCTGTCTTTGATTTTGCAAGTTTCATTTTTCTCCAGCCGAAACAAAAGAGGGAGCTGGTCTTTTTGCACTTCATTTCCATGCCAAATGTCAATCCAAAAGTTTATATCTTCGCTCGTACCGACGACCCCTTTTATCATCTTAGCAAACGGAGCTCCTGCCAATTTAAGTTTAGAAATCAAAGAAGCAATATTCTTCCAAACCCCCGTAATGATGTTATTACAAGGGACTAACTCCCACCTGGATTTTTTCCAATGAAAAGCATCAATAACCCTTCTCCAAAACTATTTTTTTCCGTTTTATACATCCACACCCATTTTGATACAAGGGATTGATTCGTAAATATAAGACGGTTAATTCCAAGACCCCCCCTAATTTTTTGGTAATTTTTTAGCATAACATGATCAAAAACTAAAGACCACGTGTAATTAGTGAAAGACACAAGTCACTTGTTACAATCAAAACGTAATCAAATAAAAATGAAAATTGGGGAAAATCTTGAAGTTCAAGACCGGATACTCAAAAGGAATTTGGACCTAACAGTTGGATAGATGGTCTATCTCCATTTTTCTAAGCGTCCAACGTTTGATATGTTTTTGTTAACATCTTACGTTGGATAGATGGTCTATCTCCATTTTTCTAAGCGTCCAACGCTTGATATGTTTTTGTTAACATCTTATGAGTCTTGTAGCTTGAAACTACGCAAAAGTTATGCATTTTTCTAAGTTTGGCCTATTTCTATCCCTCTCTATCTTTTGTCTCAAAAATATATCTTCTACAGATCAACTTCGTACATTCATACAAACCCTGACATTATCAAGCAAACAAGGGCTTAATCAAGTTTTTTGTTCTTGTATTAAAAACTTGGCCACCTTCCTGTACAAAATTGGTGTTATTGGACTATTGGTATTATTCAACTTGTAACAATAATATTTTTTTTAACTACAAAATCACATACCCTCTTATTATACTCTTAAATTTACATTTGCGTCTACTACGAAACTTGAACCCTTAACCTTAAGAAAAAAACACATTTTCAATATATCTTGATACCATTAAGCTACAAGCTCGATGTAGTATTAAATATACATGAACTTACTATGATACCCATGGTCCATGATAGAAAAAATATATATAAAAACAGGAAAAGTGATAGTTGGGGGTGATAAAATCTAATAACCCATAAATTAATAATGTTTGTTCTTTTGTTATTCAAACTCAAGGCACTGGTTATATATTTATTATGTAAAATCATAACTTGAACATGAAACAAACTACAGTAGAAACTCCATAAATTAATACTCGATTATTTAATAAACTCTCTAAGATAATATTTTTTGCCGGTCCCGACTCGGGGATAGGGTGCTAAATTAATAATTCGCTAAAATTATAAGATAATACATTTTTGATAATTTCTTTAGACCCCATATAAAATATAAATTAATAATTCCTTATATATAGCATATTAAATGAATGATTTATGAAGGTTTCTTGAAAAATGACTCAATTGTCTTTTGTTTTTTGTTGAAATCAATTTCCCCTTGAATCTCGTCTCTAATTTTCCTTAGCATGGTAAGAACTTCTGGTGTTGTTTTCTCATAGCTCAACAAGAAATTGTTCAATGTGATTGCCGCTTTAATAGCTTCGTTTCGCGAAGGGGGCTCCATTGTAGAAGTTTCATCATCTTCTTCATCGATATCATCTTTATTAATTCAAATAACGCTTTCAATAATTTCTTCGTCAGTCAACCTTTAAGATGGGAAGCCATGTTGTGTGTATGATTTGTTTGTGTTAACCTATTTTGATCTTGTATTTATATAGAAAATATTTTTAATGTCCATAAAGTGATACGTTGAACACAAGAAGCATAATAAGGTGGGAGATTGAAGGTTTCTTTCAAATTGGGTCGTACATTTGATATACATGCGTTGTATACAATAATTAAGTCGAAGCTTGAAAGGTGTTTGTAAACTAAGTATTCTACTATAAATTAATAAAATATTAATTAATATATAAATTAATAATTATTAATTTATCGATTAATTAATAACTCTTTTAATTAATAAATTTTGGTGGTGCCAAGTGTATTATTTTATAGAGTTTCTACTGTAAATGACACTTGTGGCTTCTACATCGGTCCGTAAGCACCACATCACGGGTGTTGTTACTACACTACCCTCGTAATCAGAAATAAAAGCGTGAATTTCATATATACCTTTGTAAAGTTGTAGAATAATAGTTCTTCAATCGCATAATATGTAATGTTGTTAAAAAAGATTTAAGATAGTACGTTTATTTTATAAACTTAAAAGTTGTATGAAAGTCTACATTACCCCTATAGTTAATAATGATGAATAAAGAAAAAGGTATGGGGAAGAAGGCATTTGAGTTATCATATATCATGATGGTCTTTTGAACTATTAATAGGGGGTGAGCTAAATTGATAAGGAGCAGGACCACTTTGTAAACCTTCACTCATTTCATTTCTTACTAACTCCAATCTTCTAAAAATATCAACAATGATGTTATAAGTCAACAAATCAATGAAAGATTCCTCCACTAATTCCTCAATGCCTAACATTGTCCCATATTTTTATTTTTAAGATTAATAAAATAAACTAACTAATTTTATCAGTTTTACACGTTATTATTTAATGTGAGTCAGTTTCGATGGACTTTACTTATTTTAATTACTCTTTTCAATTTTAAAATTTACATGTTAAAAAATATTAAAAAGGTTTCCAAAATTAATGCACATTGTTTTATTTCTCATGTTTTATGTTTCCTATGTTTTATGTCTTCTTAATAATGTATATATTTTTAACATTTTCATCGCTACAAAGTTAATTTAATCTCTTCAACATAAACTTAAGATCTGAGTTTTTGTTTATATATTATGCTATACTTTTAGAACAAAGTACATCAATAAAAAAAATATTATATTATAATCATATCAAAACCATGTTAAAGAGTTTAAATGAGTTAAAGTCGACTCCAAGTCTGAAAAAACTTGAGTTCGGTTTGTTTAACTTATGATGACTAAATCTTTGTTTGTTTTGAGCTCTGTCAAAGTATCAATATCATCAAATATATAATAAATTTTAGGGTAAATTACTTTTTGAGTCCTTGTGTTTTAGGGTTTTAACTAGTTGAGTCCAAAAGCAAAAAGTTTAATGACCTAAGTCCCTATAAGCATTTTCTTTAACCATCCGAGTCCAATTTTCTAACTCCATCCAACAACTCTGTTAACTAAGAGGGTAATTTGGTCATTTACACACAAAGTACAAGTCTTATATGCACATAAGTACAAGGAACAAGTCTTTAATGCATAAACCTTTAATATAATATATATATATATATATATATTACATATATATAATTTCACACACCAGCACACAATTCTATCTGTCTAGACATTCTCTCTCTTACACCCTTTCTCTATGTCTAGACATTCTACCACCACCCTCCACCACCACACCACCACCACCACCACCTCCACCACCGCATCATCCCCAACACCACCATCCCACTGCCGCCAACACCACCATCCAATTTCTCTATGTCTAGACATTCTACCACCACCCTCCACCACCACACCACCACCACCTCCACCACCGCATCATCCCCACCACCACCATCCCACTGCCGCCAACACCACCATCCAAGTTGTGTAAAACATGAAAAGCACTAAAAATGGAGTTATAAATTGGGTGAATTTGATGGTGGTTTTGTATAGGGTTTTACCGTCGTCTCACCTCCTCCACCACCGCCGCCGCCACTCCTCCACTACCACCGCCGTCGCCCCACTGCTACCACCACCGTCTCACCACCACCTCCAAATTAACACAAAAAGTTCAACCATCCAAACCCTAATTACAGAGTTGTTGAAAACACAAGTAACCCCCAGCAGAACCAAAATTAACCTCACCTGTGTTACAAGCTTCCGACCTAATCGGCATACCTGTAGGCTCATTAACAGCAGCGAAGTTGAGGCCTTCCCTAGGCAATTTCGAGACGAAACCATCAGCCGGGGACATCAGATTAGCGCATGGAATTGGCTGGGTTGCAACATGACCATCAGTGGATTCATTATCATCCTCTGTATCCCATCCTTCCTCCACTAAATTATCAACCATGTCGAAATTAAGGGTCTTGGTAGGGGTAGGGACATCAGTGGACACAAAGTTGATTGTACACGGGGACTTAGTGGGAGTTACACTAGCGATAGAAGATGGGTTACCATGTTTGACGGCATTCAACGTGGAAAACAGGGTTGCACCTTCAAGGGAGGGGTACAAACCATCATCCTCCACTTCCATACCAGCTGCAATTGGAGGAGTGTCAGCTAAATTTGGTGGCAAATAAAAAGTATAAGCCCCAATTGGAAGGTGTCATTTGACAGCAAAAACAAGATCAAATCAACGAATTAGGACTAGAGTTGGGAGAATTCGAAGATGAACATGGAAAGACGGCCGGAGAGAAACAGAGATGAATTTTAGGGAGATGAAATGTATTTTGTTAATTTTTATCTTTTTTTTTTTGGGGTGGTGGGTGTTGTGATGGTGACGGTGTAGTGGTGGTGGTGACGGTGGAGGTGGAGTGGCGACGGTGGTGTTGATGGTGGAGGTGTAGTGGTGGGATGGAGGTGGTTTAGGTTCAGAGAGAGAGAGAGAGAGATGCATCTGGTGAAGATAAATGAGAGAGAAAGAGAAAACTAAAAAATAGTTTTTTATTTTTTAATTATAGGGGTAATTTGGTCATTTAACAAATTTTAACAAAATAATTCTAACAGTGTTAGAAAATTGGACTCAAATGGTTAAAGAAAATGCTTATAGGGACTCAGGTCGTTAAACTTTTTGCTTTTGGACTCAACTAGTTAAAACCCCTAAAACACAGGGACTCAAAAAGTAATTTACCCTAAATTTTATTTGGTAATTGTCAAGAACAAGATATCAAGAGCAAAAACTATTTTATAAAACACCAATCGGCACAGATTGCCAAAAACCAAAGTATAAGACAGATGGCACAAGATTACCGACTTAATAACAATACTCAGTCTATGCAGATCATCAACAAGATGATCTGCAACAAACGACGATTAAAAACAGATCAAAAACTCTCGAACTAAACAAGGGATGAAACCCTAACACGGATTGTTCTAGAGAGAAAGAGAGAGAAGGCAGCGATGAATGTGAAAGGCTATGAATGCTGAAAGGTTGTCAATAAGGATCCCAAAGCATCATTTTCCTTTAATAAAGCCGGACAGCTTAAGTCCCACGCAAATATACAGCCCACGTGAATAAAGAGTCCAAGCATCTCTCAGCCCAATAACAAAACCATCCAAAAAGCCCATGAAATAAAACAATAAGACCAAGATTAAAAAGAAGAAATATAAAATATAAGAAACATATTGAACTGAAATATAAAGAATAATATTAAATAAATTAGATATATGTTTCAACACCCCCCCCCCCTCTCAATTGAATATGCAAAACAATTAAACTGACTTAGTTTTTCACAAACCTTGTCATGAGCTTGAACGAGCAATCCTTTTGTGAAAACATTAGCAGTTTGATCTTCAGATGAGACACCAACAGTCTTGATGACAGCTTTTGAAATTTTTTTCTCAAGTTAACTGCCATTTTAGTCCCTGAGGTTTGTCCAAATTTGGCATTTTAGTCCAAATAGTTTTTTTCCTCCTCTGGGTCCTTGACTTCCCTTTTGTTGCCATTTTGATCACATTGCCTATTTCCATCCAAAAACCCCATTTTTAACCATGGGTATTTTGGGGATTTTCAATTTAAATCTTTCAAACTGCCATTTTGATCCATTATTTTTTATATTGAGAAAATAAAAGAAAAATATCTATGTAGTGGTACCCACTCCTACCCTCCATTTCTTCATCAAACTCCCTCTCTCTTAATACCTTCACCTCAATTTACATCTTCACCCAACACCACCCACCACCATCACTACCCTCGTCAACCTCTCACCACCGCCACGACCATCACCGCCCACCACCATCACTACCCTTTTTACTTTACCACCAACAGTTCATTAAGTTCTCGTTTTTGTAGGATCAGGTCATGTAAATGTTATGGAACAAGATCTATCTTGAACAACCTACAATTCGATTGTCTGGTGACTCCAGATATTTGACCCCTCTTTGGGTTTCTGAAAAACAAGAACCATTAGATGAACCCTCTCAATCTGGTTCATCTCTATCCATCACAACCTGTATGTCTCATTCTTCTTATATTCATTTCTAGCTTCAATAGTTCAATTCTCAGTTAGTTATAATTTTATTAGGATTTAGTTCTGTTATAAGTTATGAGTGTTCCTTCCATCTATGAGTTGAACTTAAAAGGTAAAATACAATATTTGTTGACACAACAACAACATTTTCTCACACGTATCGGAGCTATAGAATTGGAAGACGAGAGTAATAATAATCAAAAGGGAAATCGGAATTTTACGATTTTGCCTTGGGTTGTCGGTGTAGCGCGTTTGGTTTTGATTCTCAAGTTAGAAGATGAATCGGCTATTGCAAAAGCGGCAGAGGCTATTGCGGATGCTTCAGTTAGTGAGTATATGAGGACTTCGCTTAAGGAAGCGGGTGCCGTCAAGAATCTTATTCAACATCTTGATTATGACAACGCGTTTTTATTTTGTGTGAATACAGCAATGATGTTTGCCAGAAAATTCAAGCCGAGGGTGTTTTGAAGTCTTTAATAAGATCACTGAAAAATTCGGATGCTTCAGAAAGTTCAACTCATATGGTAAATTGAAGTGAAGGTAGAGAGAGAGAGACCGGGTTTGATGAAGAAGGGGAGGGTATGGGTGGGTCCCACTAATTAGATATTTTTTGTTTATTTTTTTAATATAAAAAAAATAGATCAAAATGGCAATTTGAAAGATTTAAATTAAAAATCCCCAAAATGCCCCTGGTTAAAAATGGGGTTTTTAGATGGAGTTAGGCAAATGTAATCAAAATGACAACAAAAGGGAAAAGTCAGGCACCCAGAGGAGAAAAAAAACTATTTGGACTAAAATGACAAATTTAGACAAACCTCGGGGACTAAAATGGCAATTTACTCTTTTTCTTTTTAAAAAGAAGAGATCAATTTCAAAGTGTTTTGTACGTTCGTGAAAAACAAGATTGGCATCTATTGATATAGTTGTTGTATTGTCACAAAATAGAGAAGCAGGAAGATTGGCATTAACTTTAAGTTCAGTTAAAATGTTAAGGAGCCAAATAATTTCACATGTCGCAGCACACATGGTGTGATATTCTGCCTTAGCAGAAGATCTAGATATGGTTGAGTGCTTTTTACTTTTCCATGAAATAAGAGAACTTCCTAAGAAAATATAAAAGCTAGTGACAGATTTCCTAGAGGTGACACATTTACCCCAGTCAGAATATGCAAAAGCTTTAAGATCTAAAGAATCCACTTGTTTAAACAATATACCTTTCCTAGGAGATCCCTTAAGATATCTTAAAAGTGTCAAAGAAATTTTGAAATTAGCATTAGTGGGACTATGCATATATTGACTTAGATAATGCACAGAATAAGCTATATCAGGTCTAGTATGAGAAAGATATATTAATTTTCCCACTAATTTTTTATAAACCGATATATCAACTAAAACTTGATTATCTTTTTCACATAAATGGATAAACACACGATTTGCTTCAATGGGACTGTTCATAGGTTTACACCCAGTCAAGCTAAACTTAACAAGCAAATCAAGACAGTATTTTCTTTGAGATAAACATAAACCATCTTTGGTTTTTAAAATTTCAATCCCAAGAAAATATTTTAACATTCCCAAATCTTTAATCAAAATTTTAGATTTAAGGAGAGATTTTATTTTACCAATTTCAGTTGAACAACTACTAGTGATAACTATAGCATCCACATAAACAAGTAAAATAATAAACATAGATTTAATTGCTTTGATAAACATGGAGTGGTCACACTTTCTTTGTTCAAAACCAAGATCAATTAAGACATTAACAAGCTTCTCATTCCACATTCGAGGAGCTTGTTTAAGCCCATAAAGAGACTTCTTAAGTCTACAAACCTTATTAACATGGTTGGAATTATAACCATCTAGAAGAGTCATATAAACTTCTTCATTCAAATTGTCGTATAAAAAAGCATTATTTACATCAAGTTGATGTAAATCCCAACCATTATTAACAGCAATAGTAAGAACACATCTAACAGTAACCATTTTCACAACAGGTGAAAAAGTTTCAAAAAAATCTATACCCTCCTTTTGACTAAATCCCTTAGCCACAAGTCTAGTCTTGTACCTCTCTATTTCACCTGAGGCTTTATACTTGATTTTATATATCCATTTACAGCCTATGGCTTTTCTATTAGGAGGCAAATCAACAAGTTCCCAAGTATCATTTCTGTGTAAAGCTTCTAACTCATCATTCATAGCAATAATCCAACTATTATCAATTTTAGCTACAAAGTAGGTTTTAGGTTCACAACTTTTATTAAGAACAAAAGCAAAACATATATTATCAGGATCAAGATTAGCATAATTCAAAACTTTTCGAGACCATATTTCACTTTACCATCAACAATAAAGTCATTAAGTTTAGAAGGAAATTTAACATTTCTAGAAGATTTCCTTAAAACACTGCTAGGTTGTCCTGAACTATCTCCCTCAGAATTGCTAATGTTTTCCTCATCTTATAAATCATGCTCAACCCTACCATTTTCTAACTCAGTGCTACTTGGTTGCTGAACATCAGCTGTGACAACTGTGCTCTGTAATCGATGTACAATGTAAAACAATGTTAATTATTAATAAAACAATGTGTTTTGATGTTATTATGTGTGAATTTATGTTTGATGATTTTACGATTTGATTCGATTCCGATTTCAAGCTTTAAATCGCTTTCTGGAAGGTTATACGCAATCTGATGCGTAAAAACAGCCAGTTTAACGCGACAAACACTCCAGAATAGTGACATAGGCTTAACATACCTTAAATAACCTTCACATAACTTAGAAATAAGTTTTGGATGGTTTGGTGTGTCGAAAACAAGTTTGTTCGATCGCAGGGACTATTCGTGTCAAACTGTGAAACTATGCCGATTTGTATAGTAACGAACATTCTGGAACTTGATCATAAGTTAAACATACCCTAAATATCCTTTACATAGCTTAGTAATAGGCTTTGAGGGGTTCGGTATGCTAAAATAAACTTTATTGATCAATAGGGACTAAAAGCATCAAAAAGTGCATAAGTTTACATTTTCGCGCATATCTTACGTTCTGAAAATATATCCGGACATCCAAAAATTTATGTAATCATTAAAATATTTTATTTTAGTGATTGGAACGCAAAAACGCCATTCGTCGTGAATTTTGGATCGTACACGCGTTCGTTACGACTTCCGTCGTAATTAACCGAATAACGCAACCGTACGACCAATCGAACCGACATCTGAGATTTTTTTGAGCAGATTTTAAGTTCCCTATACTTTAACTTCATTTAAGAGCTTTGAAATGGGGTTAATGGGGCTTAAACGTGTCAAAACTACATCAAAAATCAAGTTTAGGGCTTCAGGGACTAAATCTGCCAATTTGTGAAAGTTGCTGATCTGCAAGGTCCTTACGGACCGTATGGGGACTTTCTTACGGTTCGTAAGCATTGCCCAGATCAGCAGAATTGTAGAAACATTGAATCTGGCCAATACCACCTATTCTAATGGTTTTAATCCCTGGTTTTGCACTCTATGGACTGGTATTTGTGTACCCCTTGTATTGCTATACCATGTGCCCACATGTATGGCTTAGATCTTTCCCTCCTTAGCAAGAAACGATCCTAACAGTTTTGCGAAAACTATATAAAGCCATGCCCTCATTCCATTTGTACTCACCCTTGATCTGATTTCTCTAAGTTGAAGTTATATAATACTTAATACCTGAGATTTTAAGATCAAGTTCACCCTAGCAAGGACCCTTTGTAAGCTTCTTTCGTTCTTTTATCACTTTTCGAGCACGAAAGTCAAACAGTGTTTGACTTTCTGCTTTGACCACGAGTTTGTCAACACGAAGTTCGTTTGAACTTCGCAACGTGAGCGTAATCACGATGGTTATAGTCCCTTGTGACTATACCTACTGATTACCACGTTGACTAGGCGTAGTGACGAGTCGTAGTTTCGGTCAAAATGCGCATTTAAGCGTATTTTGCAACCAAACTACTCTAAGGTATCAAAACACTTTGTTTTGATATCAAAACCTGGTTTCTAACTTAGTTAAACATGTTTGAACATGTTTAGCTCGTCACTTTTAGTTTAGTGCTTGTTTAGAGTCGTAAGTCAAGCGGTGTAAACCACCGCTTAGACTTTCGAACTCTACCCGTTTGGTCCATCATAGGATCCGACCAAGCATGTTTAGTGACCATAGTTGTAAAGGGAATAACCTTCCAAGGTTATACCTTATGGTCACCTAGTTTAAGTAGTTGTATGATAGGTAGTTTATATGCCTTAGGTAAATGACCAAAATGCCCTTTTCATGCATAATTGGATTTTAAGCATATGTAACCTAAACATTTTCACCTAACTGATTATGCAACATAATTAAACATGTTTAGGCATATAATACTTGTCATAGGACTAGTTAGACGTCTCGAACGCGTCTTACGCGAACGACGCGTTAAAGTAGCATAAGCTACCTTAATGGGTCGTAACGGGTCGAAAGCACTTAGGTTAGGTTCCAATTTAAATGTAGGCTTTCTTAAACCATATCACATGAGTTCCAATACTCATTTGGTTTACAAGACCTCATTCTATCCGATCTTCCGATTTAGGTGTCGATTTATTTACTAGTGCTTCGATTACTAGGTGCTGCTTGAGTTTCCTTGATTTGCCTGAGCTTGTTGAGTTCTTTAGATTGAGGATACTTTGCACTTCGATGTGAGTACATAGTTCCCCTATTTTACTGTTTTCAATTGTTTTGGGGTGATTCATATGTATTAAACGATTTCGAGGTTTAAACGATGGTTTCAAAAACGATTTAAAGGGTTTATATTAAACTAATAACGATTTCGATAATGTGAACGAACTTGTTGGTTGTAATTACATAATGAATGACATTCATTAGCTTTGGCCGATCCGACCAGTATTAGGTTATGGTGCTGTAGGATCTGACAAATCCCGTTATCAGACTACACCCATGGTTATGTGTGGGGGTTATGTAGGTAACGACCGAATTTGTGATTGTTAACTTACCCTTTGGTGGTTTGTTAATGCGAGAAATGAGATAGTCGAGTCACGAAGGTTTGAATGTTCTTAGCGAGACGACCATAAGTAGTTTCACAGTTAAAACGAAAACGATTTGGGATGAGTTAAACGATTTGATACGAATTAAACGAGATAAACGAATTGGATAAACGATTTGGTTTTGGGTAGTGATTAGATAATGGGACGGGTGTAGCATGATAAAAGCATGGTAGATACGTCGCTGGTACATCTTATATATAAGTGCTCTTATCATATTACATTTTGTGTTATTATTTAGTTCACTTGGGAAACAATTTTGAAACGATGTCACACAACGAGGTTTTCGAAATGATATAAACCATACGAGTTTTATTAACGAGTTTTTACAAGATGTTTTACGAATTGGTTTTCTAAATCAAATGTTTTGGGGCTAAGAATCATGGCTACGAGATTTTATAAACTTTAACCATCTTGATTTGAGTTGGTTACTTATGTTGCAATACACTTTTCAAAACGAGGTTGTACTTTTGACTCTTGTAGTCTAATGAGGTGCTACTGTAACATATAAATGATCCATGAATCCAATACTTTCATAAAACCTATGTGCTCGCCAGCATTTCTTTGCTGACTTTGTTTTTACATATGTTTCAGGTGGTGTTGCATGAGTTGATTGCTAGGAAGCGTGTTCACTTAGGATCTGGACGTGGCTTTAGTGACATAAAAACAAAGATAGACGATATGTAACTTGTTTGTTTGGTTTAAAGACAATGTACATTAATTAATGAATCAATAAAACGAAACTTTATTTACCATGGTTGTTGAAACAATAATTCTGTTACAACACTCCCCGACGTTTCCGCAGCGGTTTTGTTGTTTTAACGCGGTCGGGGTGTGATAGAAGAGTTGGTATCAGAGCCAATGGTTATAGGGAATTAGGTTATTAGTGATGCTTTGACCTAGACTATAACTTTCTAGGACCCCAACGCAAGTGTTCTTGCGTTTAGATTTTAAAACAATACCGTCACCTATCCTTAGGTGATATCCACAACGAGAACACAATAACAAATCCGCTTCGAAAATTAATCATCAGTTCTTGGATGATTGATTATAAGGTTTTGAACCCTCTTAGTTTTCAAAATCTCATCAAAGTCCGAGTCTAAATAATGTGAACACGTGCAAACTGGAAGAGTGAATGCCTGTACCCTGAGTTTTCTATCTAAGGCTAGAGTGTTCGTACAAATCAGCAGTATCGGACCAGTCACTCTTACCTGGGAACTCTTGGGGTGAGTGTTCACTTATAGGCGAGCATGTCTTCGGCGATACATTATTATGACCCATTTACTTTGATTAGTCACTGCGTGTTGTTTGTTTGTTCAAGGTAACAAACGAATGATCGCTTTCCTTGTGTTTTGTCGATATTTTCAATACCTCTTTTGTTTTTCCCAATTGTTGACCACACTCGTTTCTCATGTTTCCTTGTTCTTTTTAGACAATGCCTCCTCGACGTGATGCACAACCTCTAACCAATGAAGAAGTCGCAGCCCTTGTCGCTCAGCAAATGGCTGCTGTGCTTCCGAACATAGTAACCCAGATCCATCAATTATATAACAACAATAACAACAATAATGCACAGTGTAGTTTCAAGAACTTCAATTCGGCTAAACCGTTGAAGTTTTCTGGGTCTCAAGGAGCAACTGCCCTCCTGCAATGATTCGAGAGTATCGAGAGCACATTCAGACATGTGCAATGTCCGAATGAGCGTAAGGTTGAGTTTGCATCTAGTGTGTTCGAGAAGCGTGCTCTTACATGGTGGAACGGAGTGATGCGTGATAGGGGTGCCGATGTGGAAATGGCACAAACTTGGGAAGAGCTCCGAGCTCTCATGATGAGAGAGTTATGTCCCCGTCAAGAGATTCGAGCTTTAGAACGAGAATTCGATGATTTGAAACAAGACGGGGGAGAACACCGTGCTTATACGGATCAATATGAGGAGCTTAGGTTCCAACACAAGTTCAGGGGAATGCTGCAAGATTCCCACATGGTTCGTGTTTTAATTGCGGAGAAATGGGTCATTTCCGTAACAACTGTCCGAGGTTGGTAAATGCGAATGTCAACCCGAATGCAAACATGAACGCGAATGTGAATCCCGCTCATGGATGAGCATTCAATCTGAATGCAAATGAGGCTCGAGCTGACAACGAGGTTGTTAACGGTACGTTCCTTGTTAACAATCAACTTGCATCTGTTCTTTTCGATTCTGGTGCCGATAGGAGTTTTGTTTCGTTATCTTTTGAGCCTTTACTTGCGATACCTAGGACTAAACTGAGGAAACCCTTATCTGTTGAAGTTGCTACTGGTAAACCTCTTGTACTCGATTCTGTTATTCGTGGTTGTCAATTGAACCTCGACAACCATCTTTTTCCTATTGACCTCACGCCGATGCAACTTGGGAGTTTCGACATTATCGTGGGGATGGATTGGTTAACCAAACATAATGCTGAGGTGGTTTATTTCGATAAGATCATTCGTATTCCTCTTTCGTCTGGCGATGTTCTGGAAGTTTGTGGCGAGAAACCATCTAGTAGATTGAAACTCATGTCGTGTACGAAAGCCCGAAGTTATTTACGAAAAGGATATATTGCCTTCCTGGCATATGTCACCGAGGAGAAAGGCAAGAGCAAGAGTATTCAGGATATTCTGATTGTTCGGGATTATCCAGAGGTGTTTCCTGATGAACTGCCTGGTTTGCCTCCAGTTCGTCAAGTCGAGTTTCATATTGACCTTGTACCCAATGCCAACCCGATTGCGAAAGCACCTTATCGTCTTGAACAGTCAGAGATGCAAGAGTTATCGAAACAGCTTCAAGAGTTATCTGATAAAGGATTCATCCGACCAAGTTATTCACCTTGGGGTGCTCCTGTACTCTTTGTGAAAAAGAAAAATGGATCTTTTCGAATGTGTATCGATTATCGTGAGCTTAACAAGCTTACCATCAAGAATCGATATCCCCTACCTCGAATAGATGATCTCTTTGATCAGCTGCAAGGTGCTACCTATTTCTCCAAGATTGATCTGCGTTCTGGGTATCATCAACTTCGTGTATTCGAAGAAGATATTCCCAAAACTGCTTTCCGTACAAGATATGGGCATTACGAGTTCACTGTCATGCCTTTTGGTTTGACAAATGCTCCAGCCATCTTCATGGACTTAATGAATAGGGTCTGTAAACCTTATTTGGACAAGTTCATCATTGTGTTCATCGATGATATTCTTATTTATTCGAAGTCTCGAGCCGATCATGAGCAACACCTTCGTTTGACATTGGAACTCCTGAAGAAGGAACAACTTTTTGCTAAATTCTCCAAGTGTGAATTTTGGCTTAAAGAAGTTCAGTTTTTGGGTCATATAGTCAACGAACAGGGTATTCATGTGGATCCTTGCAAAATAGCAGCTATTAAGGATTGGAATACACCAACGACACCTACATAAATTCGTTCTTTTATTGGTCTCGCTGGTTATTATCGTCGTTTCATTTCAAATTTCTCAAAGATTGCGGTTCCTCTCACTGCTTTGACTCAGAAGAATAAGCCTTTTGAGTGGGGACCCAAACAAGAAGAAGCGTTCCAAACGCTGAAACAGAAGCTGTGTGATGCTCCTGTTCTATCTTTGCCCGAGGGAAACAATGATTTCGTTGTCTACTGCGATGCGTCCAACTTAGGCCTTGGTTGTGTCCTCATGCAACGAGGCAAAGTTATAGCATATGCGTCAAGACAATTGAAAGTTCACAAGAAGAACTACACCACTCATGATCTTGAGTTGGGTGCTGTAGTTTTGCCCTAAAAATCTGGAGAGACTATCTTTATGGCACGAAGTGTGTGGTTTTCACATACCACAAAAGTCTCCAACACATTCTTAATCAGAAGGAGCTGAACATGAGGCAACGACGTTGGGTTGAACTCTTGAACGACTACGATTGCGAGATTCGCTACCATCCTGGTAAGGCGAATGTCGTAGCCGATGCGCTTAGTCGAAAGGAGCGAGTCAAACTTCATTTTGTTCGAACTCTATCTGATATTCAAACTCGTGTTCTTCAAGCTCAACAATCTTGTATTTCACAAAATTTGATGGGTAAGGAATTACCATGTCAACTTGAGCTTAAACTCGAAGCGAAGGACGATGGGTTGCTCTATTTCAAGGATCGTTTGTTGATTCTGAAACAAGACGATCTCCGCACTTTAGTGATGGACGAATCTCATAAGTCTCGATATTCTATCCATCCTGGTGCTGATAAAATGTATAAGGATCTTCGTACTCAGTACTGGTGGCCTGGTATGAAGAAGGATATTGCCTTGTATGTATCGAAATGCCTAACTTATCTCAAAGTCAAGGCTGAACATCAACGACCATCTGGTTTGCTTGTACTACCAGAGATACCAGTTTGGAAGTGGGAGAACATTGCGATGGATCTCATCACTAAATTACCGCGTACATCTAGAGGTCACGATGCTATTTGGGTTGTTATCGATCGATTAACGAAGTCAGCTCATTTTATTCAGATTCGCGAGTATCTATCTGCTGATAAACTTGCAAAGATTTATGTTGATGAGATTGTATCTCGACATGGTGTCCCTTTGGATATCATATCCGATCGTGATGCTCGATTTTCATATCATTTCTGGAAGACCATGCAATCTGCTATAGGAACCCAACTAAATCTAAGCACTGCTTATCATCTCCAAACAGATGGACAATCTGAGAGGACAATTCAAACTTTGGAGGATATGCTTAGAGCATGCGTGATAGATTTTGGTGGTAATTGGGATTCTCATATGCCATTGATTGAGTTCTCTTACAACAATAGTTATCATGCTAGCATCAATATGGCACCATTCAAAGCTCTCTACGGTTGAAAATTTCGTTCACCTGTCTGTTGGAATGAGATCGGTGAAGCTCAGCTTAGTGGACCTGAGCTCATTCTGGAAACAACAGACAAAATCAAGAAAATCCGCGATAATCTTGTGACAGCTAGAAGCCGTCAAAAGAGTTATGCGGATATGCGACGCAAGCCCCTAGAATTTCAAATCGGAGACCATGTCCTACTCAAGGTGTCACCTTGGAAGGGAGTGGTGAGATTTGGAAAGAAAGGAAAACTTGCACCTCGATATGTTGGACCATTTAAGATTGTTGAAAGAGTTGGAAAGGTTACCTATCGATTAGAGTTACCTCCAGAGCTTGGAAATATTCATCCGACTTTTCACGTGTCCAATTTGCGAAAATGTTTAGCTGACACTAATCTTCACATTCCACTAGAAGAAATTCAAGTTGATGAAACGATGCACTTTGTCGAGAAATCTGAGGAGATAGTGGACCGTGCATTCAAACAGTTGAAGAACAAACGGATTCGATTGGTCAAGGTTCGCTGGGAATCCAAACGTGGCCCAGAGTTTACTTGGGAACGTGAGGACCAAATGAAAGCGAAATATCCGCAATTGTTTTCACAAGTTTCCTCTAGTTAAAATTTCGGGATGAAATTTCCTAAAGTAGGGGAGACTGTGACAACTGTGTTCTGTAATCGATGTACAATGTAAAACAATGTTAATTATTAATAAAACAATGTGTTTTGATGTTATTATGAGTGAATTTATGTTTGATGATTTTACGATTTGATTCGATTCCGATTTCAAGCTTTAAATCGCTTTCTGGAAGGTTATACGCAAACTGATGCGTAAACACAGTCAGTTTAACGCGAAAAACACTCCGGAATAGTGACATAGGCTTAACATACCTCAAATAACCTTCACATAACTTAGAAATAAGTTTTGGATGGTTTGGTGTGTCGAAAACAAGTTTGTTCGATCGTAGGGACTATTCGTGTCAAACTGCGAAACTATACCGATTTGTATAGTAACGAACATTCTGGAACTTGATCATAAGTTAAAAATACCCTAAATATCCTTTACATAGCTTAGAAATAGGCTTTAAGGGATTCGGTATGCTAAAATAAACTTTATTGATCAATAGGGGCTAAAAGCGTCAAAAAGTGCATAAGTTTGCATCTTCGCGCATATCTTACGTTCTGAAAATATATCCGGACATCCAAAAATTTATGTAATCATTAAAATATTTTATTTTAGTGATTGGAACGCAAAAACGCCATTCGTCGCGAATTTTGGATCGTACACGCATTCGTTACGACTTCCGTCGTAATTAACCGAATAACGCAACCGTACGACCAAACAAACCGACATCCGAGATGTTTTTGAGCATATTTTAAGTTCCCTATACTTTAACTTCATTTTAGAGCTTTGAAATGGGGTTAACAGGCATTAAACATGTCAAAACTGCATCAAAAATCAAGTTTAGGGCTTCAGGGACTAAATCAGCCAATTTGTGAAAGTTGCTGGTCTGCAAGGTCCTTACGGACCATATGGGGACTTTCTTACAGTCCGTAAGCATTGCCCAGATCATCAGAATTGCAGAAACATTGAATCTGGCCAATACCACCTATTCTAATGGTTTTAATCCCTGGTTTTGCACTCTATGGACTGGTATTTGTGTACCCCTTGTATTGCTATACCATGTGCCCACATGTATGGCTTAGATCTTTCCCTCCTTAGCAAGAAACGATCCTAACGGTTTTGCGAAAACTATATAAAGCCATGCCCTCCTTCCATTTGTAATCACCCTTGATCTGATTTCTCTAAGTTGAAGTTATTATACATCATACCTGAGATTTTAAGATCAAGTTCTCCCTAGCAAGGACCCTTTGTAAGCTTCTTTCGTTCTTTTATCGCTTTTCAAGCACGAAAGTCAAATAGTGTTTGACTTTCTGCTTTGACCACAAGTTGGTCAACACGAAGTTCGTTTGAACTTCGCAACGTGAGCGTAATCACGATGGTTATATTCCCTTGTGACTATACCTACTGATTACCACGTTGACTAGGCGTAGTGACGAGTCGTAGTTTCGGTCAAAATGCGCATTTAAGCGTATTTTGTAACCAAACTACTCTAAGGTATCAAAACACTTTGTTTTGATATCAAAACCTGTTTTCTAACTTAGTTAAACATGTTTTAACATGTTTAGCTCGTCACTTTTAGTTTAGTGCTTGTTTAGAGTCGTAAGTCAAGCGGTGTAAACCACCGCTTAGACTTTCGAACTCTACCCGTTTGGTCCATCATAGGATCCGACCAAGCATGTTTAGTGACCATAGTTGTAAAGGGAATAACCTTCCAAGGTTATACCTTATGGTCACCTAGTTTAAGTAGTTGTATGATAGGTAGTTTATATGCCTTAGGTAAATGACCAAAATGCCCTTTTCATGCATAATTGGATTTTAAGCATATGTAACCTAAACATTTGTCACCTAACTGATTATGCAACATAATTAAACATGTTTAGGCATATAATACTTGTCATAGGACTAGTTAGACGTCTCGAACGCGTCTTACGCGAACGACGCGTTAAAGTAGCATTAGCTACCTTAATGGGTCATAACGGGTCGAAAGCACTTAGGTTAGGTTCCGATTTAGGATGTAGGATTTGTTAAACCATATCACATGAGTTCCAATACTCATTTGGTTTACAAGACCTCATTCTATCCGATCTTCCGATTTAGGTGTCGATTTATTTACTAGTGATTCGATTACTAGGTGCTGCTTGAGTTTCCTTGATTTGCCTGATCTTGTTGAGGTCTTTAGATTGAGGATACTTTGCACTTCGATGTGAGTACATAGTTCCCCTATTTTACTGTTTTCAATTGTTTTGTGGTGATTCATATGTATTAAACGATTTCGAGGTTTAAACGATGGTTTCAAAAACGATTTAAATGGTTTATATTAAACTAATAACGATTTCGATAATGTGAACGAACTTGTTGGTTGTAATTACATAACGAATGACATTCATTAGCTTTGGCCGATCCGACCAGTATTAGGTTATGGTACCGTAAGATCTGACAAATCCCATTATCAGACTACACCCATGGTTATGTGTGGGGGTTATGTAGGTAACGACCGAATCTGTGATTGTTAACTTACCCTTTGGTGATTTGTTAATGCGAGAAACGAGATAGTCGAGTCACGAAGGTTTGAATGTTATTAGCGAGACGACCATAAGTAGTTTCACAGTTAAAACGAAAACGATTTGGGACGAGTTAAACGATTTGATACGACTTAAACGAGATAAACGAATTAGATAAATGATTTGGTTTGGGTAGTGATTAGATAATGAGACGGGTGTAGCATGATAAAAGCATGGTAGATACACCGCTGGTACATCTTATATATAAGTGCTCTTATCATATTACATTACATTTCGTGTTATTATTTAGTTCACTTGGGAAACGATTTTGAAACGATGTCACAAAACGAGGTTTTCGAAATGATATAAACCATACGAGTTTTATTAACGAGTTTTTACAAGATGTTTTACGAATTGGTTTTCTAAATCAAATGTTTTGGGGTTAAGAATCTTGGCTACGAGATTTTATAAACTTTAACCATCTTGATTTGAGTTGGTTACTTATGTTGCAATACACTTTTCAAAACGAGGTTGTACTTTTGACTATTGTAGTCTAATGAGGTACTGCAACATATAAATGAGCCATGAATCCAATACTCTCATAAAACCTATGTGCTCGCCAACATTTCTTTGCTGACTTTGTTTTTACATATGTTTCAGGTGGTGTTGCATGATGTTGATTGCTAGGAAGCGTGTTCACTTAGGATCTGGACGTGGCCTTTGTGACATAAAAACAATGATAAACGATATGTAACTTGTTTGTTTGGTTTAAAGACAATGTACATTAATTAATGAATCAATAAAACGAAACTTTATTTACCATGGTTGTTGAAACAATAATTCTGTTACAACACTCCCCGTCATTTCCGCCGCGGTTTCGTTCTTTTAACGCGGTCGGGGTGTGACATCAGCCCTACCTAAAGTATTGTCAAAGTCATTAACAGGTTGCTGAGAATCACGACTGAATGATAAAGGATTTCTGCTTGTGTTATCATCATTGGGAGTAGAGTCAGGTTTAAAATTTTGAGTGTCATTTTGATCAAATAAATCAATAAAATTCAAAGTATTAACCTCAAAATCTGGATCAAGTAAAGTTTTCTTTTCTTTAAAAGGAAAAGCAGATTCATAAAATCTGACATCCCTAAAATAAAACATTACTCTTTGATCTAAACTCCATAGTTTATACCTTTTTTCTCATTAGAATATCCAACCAAAACACATATTTCAACATGACTATTAAACTTATCAGGATTGTTTAATATAGTGCTAAAACAAAGACACCCAACAATTCTAAGCTGACTCAAAACAGGAGCAAAACCAAACATAAGTTCATAAGGAAACCTATCATTTAAGACATAAGAAGGAGTCCTGTTAATCAAATAGGTAGCAGTTAGAATACATTCAGACCAGAATTTAAGAGGAAAACCAGCTTGAAACAATAAAGCTCTAGCAACATTTAAAAGATACCTATGTTTTCTTTCAACTATCCCATTTTGTTGTGGGGTATGAACACACCGGGTTTGATGAATAATACCATTATTGTAACAAAAATCTTTCATTTGTTTGTTTATAAACTCGGTACTATTATTACTCCTGAAAATATTAATGTGTTTACTGAACCGAGTTTTAAGCATATTAAAGAATCTTTTAATATTATAAAAAAAACTTCATCTTTATTCTTCATAAGATAGACCCAAACAGCCCGTGTGTAATCATCAACCACAGTAAGGAAGTATCTAAAACCATCCCTACTTTGAATCCTATAGGGACCCCACAAATCAAGATGAACAAGATCACCTAATGACTTAGTCGTATGATCACTCAACAGAAAAGGTTCCCTATGTTGTTTTGCCCTATGACATGTTTCACATGGTTCAAGTTTAATATCCTTTTTAAAATCTAGTTAATCTTTTAAAACATGCAACACGGGTTCAACAGGATGCCCTAATCTAGCATGCCAAAGATTAACATCAAGACTTGCATTACACATCTTGTCAGAAATAGCAGAACTACCATAGAAATGTAGACCATCAAGTTGACTACCAGACACCTGGACTTTCTTTGTTTGAGAATCCTGAATATAACAATTATGTTCATCAAAAGAAACAATAAGATTGCAATCCTTGGCAAGTTTATGAACAGAAACAAGATTGACACAATAATCAGGGACAACAAAAACATCATATAAGATAACCTTATCACTTAGTTTAACATCACCAATCGTAGTCACTAAAGCACTAGTCCCATTGGGATGTTTAACTTTAACGTTATATTCTTAAACATCCATCTGATTTATAAGATATATATATATATGTATATATAAAATCCATAATCATGTGTTGATTTGCCCCTGAATCAATAATCCACCCAACCTTTTTCCCATTATTAACAAAGTTAGAAAACAATAAGCAGGTTTAAAGTCATAAGTAGGTTTAAACAGATCAGCATAACAGTTAAAACAAACACAATTCAAACTACCAGCAAAATTACTGCCTTGCGGTTCACTTCTGGATTAATCATTCAACTGGCTAAGTAACTAAGAAATTTGTTCATTAGTTAAACTATTCACAGTAGAAGAAGAAGCAGTTTCAGAAGCATCAACAACCACATTATTACTAACCCTGTCTCCCTTATTTCCACTGGTTTTAGATTTCATCCAAGAAAGGTAACCAACCAATTCAAAACATCTCTCAACAGTATGTCCAGTCTTGTTACAATATGAGCATTTAAGATTTGGGTTAGGAGTTCTAACAATTTTCTTTTTAGAATCAAAAGATTGACTGGTTTTAACAGCAAAACCAACTGGATTACTAGTTAATTTTTCAAAAAAATTGTTTGAATTTATGTGGGATTCTTCTCTGGAAATAACAGAGAATGCATCCTTCACAGAAGGAAGAACTTCCCTAGTTAACAAAGAAGTTCTTACAGACTGGTAAGTACGGTCGAGACCCATTAAGAACTGCACCAGTTTAATCAAATGATTGAAATCATTAAATTGTTTGGATGCATCACAAGTACATGTAAGAAGAGATAGAATTTGATCTAATTGTTTCCACATACAATTAAGTTTAGGATAATACTCAAAAACAGGCAAGCCATTTTGAGAGAATGAATTAATTTTTTGATAAAAACTAAAGACCATAGACCCATCAACCTTATCATATGTTTCCTTTAATTCTTTCCACACAACAGATGCTAACTTTGAATAAACATGACCCAAATAATTGCTCAGACACTGAATTCAAAATCCATGTAAGAACAAAAGAATTACAATGATCCCATTGTCTTCCTAACACTTCATCAGTAGTAGACCTAACACAAGAACCATCAATAAATCCAAATTTATTTTTAACTTGTAAAGCCAGATTCATAGCATTAGCCCAAACATTGTAATTATCAGTGCCTTTCAGTTGTATATTAACAATAGTCAAGTTAGCCGAAACACTAGGATGAAGGTATAACGGGTCACCAGCATCTATTTTACTAACAAGAGTGCCACTACCAGAGGTAATAATAGAATCGTTATCCTTATTAGTCATGATAAAAACAATCAAGAGAAATAAGCAAAATTTAAATAACACAAACGGATAAGCCAATACAGTGAGTCAGATCAGAGGTTCGTCACTCAAAGGTGCATCTGCAAACTATGTCAAGGGAGCCAAATAGAGTAAATCCTAAGAATGCAAGTAACACAGGAAAAACAAATAGTCACAGAAAAGTAACAAAGTGAATTCAACACAAATAACTAAAAACAAGAAACACAGAAAAGCAAATAATCAACTAAGAATGCAATAGAGTGAACCCTCTCTGTGTCCTAAAAACAAACTGGTCTTACTAAACCCGGTATCAATATTCCTATACACAGTGATGCAATAAAAAGTAAAAGGACAAGAAAGAGATAGAAACATCTCACAGCAGGTGCGTATAACTCCAACAAATCAGGCTTGTAACCTTCACTTAGGGTTACAATCAACTGATTCGAAGAAAAAATGTCACACCCCAATATTTCCACGTATTATCGGTGGGCCCGGTGGGGAGTATCGTGACGTAGTTGATATCATCATAGTCAATTAAGACAATTTAAATGCACAGAGGAAGCAAAAGATGAATCACATTACAAACTGAATAAATAGTAATATCAAAGTATTACAACGGACTGTAAAGGATCCACAAACGGAAAAAAAAGATAAAAGATCATTGTTCAACAGACTTTAACATCTAGAGCTTGCAAGACTTGATTAATGATGCCAGGAGTAGCCAGCCTATTTCGTCTAGTACCTGCACTTAGCCTTTTTGGAAAATACATCAGTTAACACTGGTAAATACAATTAACTGGCTCATTTTGAAAAGAGTTTAAAAAAAAATTAGTTTGAATGCACACGGCATAAAATATCTTTTATAACTTGGGACAATTATTTAAAAATAATCTTGTATACAGTTTTACTTATTTACCATCCGTCAGGGCCGGTTAGAAGAGATGGACAAGATTAACTGACACGCCACAGGTATAATACCCACAAGATTGATTCCTTTAAGTGGATTACCAGTTTTTACATAATTCAACTGTCAGGTGTATGCCTACACCCCGTGCTTAGGTCGTGGCCATTTCTTTGAATGATGCCAAGGATATCCGGGACATGGTCATTTAACCTCCAAAGGCCATACACCAAATAATACAGATTAAAATGAGTTATCTAAATGCATTAATCACAATCCGATTTAAATGACTACATACCCGACCAAGCGGTATTATTATAATACCGTATCCCAAGCCCGTATAGGGAAAATATGTTAAGAGTATTTACCTGAGCAAGTATAATTCACAAACAGTGAGTGCAAGTACCTTTTACCGGGCTCCTAATCTGGAACGAAGGTTTTAATAACCTATTAGATTCCTAACGGGTCTTAATTAAGCTTAAACTTAGACCTGTAAGTTTTAAAGGAAGATATACGGTTCAAAACGCACGATTAAGCGATGACCGGATTAGAATGTGTTTTTAGACCCGAAAAGTTTAAAGACTTGTATAATATGGGTAGACTAAACACATTCTGGATTTTGAGAAAATAATGATAAGGTTTGACCCGTTTCGGCTAATTTATGCAAACTAGTTACATAAACCGCACCGAACGCGAATATTGCGTTACGGGTAACCAAATGATTCATGAACAGGTTTCCTAAGTTAATATGCCTTAAATATGTTATGATATCAGTAGGATACCTTCCATTATGCCCAAAATGAATTTAAACTCAAGTTATGTCCCGTAGGGGTATTTTGGTTATTTTAAAGCTTATAAAAGAGTTTAAATATAAATCTGAGTTTCAGGTCTGATATAATTAGTAAAAATATTTATTTTTATAAGTCATAACAGTAGGGTATGGTATATAGGTGAAATTTACCTCTTATAACTAAACTATGCACCGTAGGGGCATTTTGGTAATTTCACAAGCTTAAAAGGTCAAATCTGGAAATCTGAGTTTAAAACTTTTGCTTACTGTTAAAATATAAAAATTTACTAAAAATATCAGTAGGTATCAAGTCCTATATATTTAAAATAGTTTTAATACGTACTATGCGTTTAAAACGCGTAAAAAGGCGGTTTTAAGCGATTTCCGGGTTTTATAATGAAAGCTGATATTTTTATTATTCCAGAAGGCTTAAAATATTCTATTTATCATATAAGATCAGTAGAAAAAGGTTTGGTATCAAAATGATTTGTAAAACTCATTTTATAGGCCTAAAGGGCAAAACCGACAATTACCGAATCGAAGGTATAACTCTATGTTATGCTCAGCCTAAAAATAAATAAAAATCTTCGAAAATCCCAAAATATTATTTTATACCAGTAGGTAAAAATTTTGGTTTCATAAATTGGGTTTAGATAAGCTTTATGCTAGTTACGCCGTTTAATTAATAAAGATTATTGTACTCTCACATTTTCAAAATTCTTGTTTTAAAGTCAAAAGGGAATATTGGTCAACATTTAGGCATATAACGGAAACCTGTATATGAATCGGATAACTAATGAACCAAGTTGTATAATCACAGAGGGTTATACTAACATGTAACCTAGTCCTAATAAAGCTCTAAGGCATTTCTAAAACATGCTACATTGGTTCAGAACTGAAAGTCAAAGCAAAAGTCCACTCATGCGACTTTCGGTTCAAAACCGAGCTTAAATTGAAAATTGTCGGGTTGAACATGTTTAGACATGTTCTTACATTAATTACCAAGTTATATTAGTGATAAAACAGGTTTCATAGCTTCTACATTGTTAATTATGCATTTATTTGAAAACTAGCTTTCTGTTGACTTTTTATGATTAAGTTTGACCCGACAATTGACCTAGTTAGAGTGGGAATCAGAGAGTACCCTTTTAAGGGTTTATTACCCACATAATTACCAACTCATAGGTACTTTCAATTCGAGATTTGACTGGACAAATTGTGATTAATCACGAAATCAAACTCTAATTACGACGGTTTGACTTTAGGCTATTTAACTAAGTAAAACTGAATTAAGGAGGGTTAAAGAAGCTTACAATAGTCCTATGCACGACTAATGACTTCTAGGAACGGGTCTTGAGCTTCAGAAATCTCCAGTAATGAAGTTTGAAAGTTTTCAAGTGAGTGATCAAAATGTTGCACTAATGAGCTCCTTATATAGTGAGCTAAATTGATCAAGATGATGCCAAGCAAGTCTATAAGTGTTGTATGATGTTCCCAGGTGTCCCTATAATGCCAAAAACCAGTTGCAAAGCCCCTGAATTCGAAAACCACTCTCCTAAGGCGGTGTAACAGGCTGAATAGGCATCTGTCCATTTTCTGCTGCCAAGGACAGCCTTATGGACCGTAAGCAAGAAGCCCTGCGGTCCGTATCCACCTCTTAAGGGCCGTAAGCCCAGACGGATGCGGTCCGTAACCGACCTTGAATTGTATCGCCCAGTTGCAGTGCTCGCGGACCGTAAGCCTAAAGCCATACGGTCCGTATCCGATGACCAGAAAATAAAAACTTGTAAACTTCCAAGCTTTGACCATGCAATTTTGTTAATACGAATCTAGGGCCTTTAGCAACAGAATGGGACCACTTGATCAGGTCTGAAAAGCTGTGAAAGCCTTGCCATGCACTTATGTTGTCTTGGACTGTTTTGAAATGAGTCATGAATGAAGAAATTGTCGTAAATACACTAAGACTCCATTCCTTGAGATTTTGAATTAATCATCACATTAGTTAACCGGACTTGAATGTATTTTCAGATGTTTATAAAACATTTTAAGGTTTGGGATTTATAAAAAGGTCACTCAGAGGTATTTAGTTAACATGTTGACACTTTTTAAATCCTACCATACATTCTTTAATTTGATCCAGGTTTATAACACGTTTGCCTTACATGACACGTGTCTTTATTTTATTGGGTAAGATTTTACGAGGTGTTACATCCTCACCCCTTAAAAGAAATCTCGACCTTGAGATTTACTGAAATAAATGAGGGTACTTTTCTTTCATTGTGGACTCTACCTCCCACGTATACTCGGGACCTCTACGGGCATCCCATTTAACCTTCACGATCGGTACATGCTTCTTTCGAAGCTTCTTAACTTGTCGATCTTCGATCGACAAAGGTTTTTCAACAAATTTCAGGCTCTCATCGATGTGCACATCTGTGTGGGGTATGACTAGTGATTCATCAGCTAGACATTTCTTTAGATTGCAGATGTGGAATACATTATGAATACCACTAAGCTCTTCAGGCAAGTTTAACTTATAAGCCACTGTTCCGACACATCCGATGATCTCGAATGGTCCTATATACCTTGGGCTTAACTTACCTTTCTTACCAAATCGCATCACTTCCTTCCAGGGTGACACTTTAAGTAGAACCTTGTCACCTACCTCGAACTTTAGAGGTTTACGCCTTAAATCTGCGTAACTTTTCTGCCTATCCCTAGCAGCTTTGAGACGATCTCGTATCTGTACAATCTTATCTGTCGTCTCCAGGACTATATCAGGTCCTGTTAGTTGGACATCTCCAACTTCTGTCCAATAAACGGGCGTTCTGCACTTTCTTCCATATAAAGCTTCAAAAGGTGCAACTTGAATACTGGAATGATAGCTATTGTTGTATGAAAATTCAATTAATGGAAGATGATCATCCCAACTTCCTCCTAAGTCAATAACACAAGCTTGTAGCATATCCTCAAGTGTCTGTATAGTACGTTCACTTTGACCATCCGTTTGAGGATGATATGCTGTGCTGAAATTTAACCGAGTACCCAGGGATTGTTGAAAACTTTTCCAGAAATGCGATGTATACCTTGTATCCCTATCAGAGATGATAGACACTGGCACTCCGTGGAGAGATACAATCTCACCCTCGTACAGCTGAGCTAACTTATCTGAGCTGTGTGTTTCCTTAATAGGTAGGAAGTGGGCTGACTTGGTCAGTCTATCCACTATCACCCAAATAGTATCATTTTCTCGTTTAGTCTTTGGCAACTTGGTGATAAAATCCATAGTTACCATTTCCCACTTCCAGGTGGGAAGTTCAGGCTGTTGAAGCAAACCTGACGGCTTTTGGTGCTCAGCTTTAACTTGTGCGCACGTCAAACACTTGGCTACATAGGTAGCTATAGACTTCTTCAAGCCTATCCACCAATAATTTGCCTTCAAATCCTGGTACATCTTATCACTTCCAGGATGAACAGAATACTTAGAATTATGGGCTTCCTGAAGGATTACTTCCCTAAGCCCTCCATAGACTGGAACCCATATCCGTCCATTTAATCTCAGAATTCCGTCCTTGCCATAGGATAACTGCTCAGCAATTACTCTTAACTTTTCATCAGGATAGTTAGCTTCTAATACAGCTTCCTTTTGTGCGGCTAAAAATCTTTCATTTAAATTGTTCTTTAATTCAATGCTCTTGGCATTGATTCTTATGGGCTTAACCCTCTCCTTCCTACTTAAAGCATCGACAACCACATTTGCCTTGCCTGGATGGTATCTGATTTCACAATCATAATTGTTTAAAGTCTCCATCCATCGACGCTATCTCATGTTTAGGTCCTTCTGATTAAACAAATGTTGAAGGCTCTTGTGATCAGAATAGATCACACACTTGGTACCATACAAATAATGCCTCCATAGTTTTAGTGCAAATACAACGCCACCCAACTCTAAGTCGTGGGTGGTGTAATTCTTCTCGTGCACCTTTAATTGTCGAGAAGCATAGGCAATAACCTTGCCTTTCTGCATGAGCACACACCCCATACCAGTGTGTGATGAGGCGCAGTATACTACAAATTCTTCTATTCCATCAGGCAATGTCAACACGGGAGCATTGCTTAGTTTCTGCTTAAGTATATCAAACGATTCTTGTTGCTTAGGACCCCAATCAAACTTAATATTCTTTCTAGTTAACGAAGTTAGGGGTGCTGCAATCCTTGAGAAATTCTCAATGAAACGCCTATATCCTGCCAGTCCCAAAAAGCTACGAATTTCTGTGGGCGTCTTCGGCTCTTGCCAATTCATGATAGCTTCAACCTTAGCGGGATCCACCTAGATACCACGCTCACTAACCACATGTCCAAGAAACTAGACTTCACGAAGCCAAAATTCACACTTTGAAAACTTGGCATAAAGTTTCTCTTGTTGAAGTAGTGAAAGAATACAACGAAGATGCTTCTCATGGTCAACTTGACTCTTTGAGTAAATAAGAATGTCATCAATGAAGACGATGACAAATTTATCCAAGTAGGGCTTGCAGACGCGGTTCATGAGATCCATGAATGATGCTGGTGCATTAGTGAGCCTGAAAGGCATCACTAAGAACTCGTAATGACCATAACGAGTCCTAAATGCAGTCTTGTGTACATCTTCATTTTTAACCTTCAGTTGATGATAGCCTGACCTCAAGTCGATCTTGGAGAAGTAACTTGCCCCTTGTAATTGATCGAACAAATCGTTGATCCTGGGCAATGGATATCTATTCTTGATAGTGACTTTGTTAAGCTCGCGATAATCAATGCATAGACGTATCGATCCATCCTTCTTCTTTACAAACAGGATTGGTGCTCCCCAGGGGGATGAGCTAGGTCTAATAAAACCTTTGGCTAACAAATCATCCAGTTGAGTCCTCAACTCCTTCATTTCTGTTGGTGCTAACCTATAAGGTGCTCTAGCGATAGGTGCTGCTCCAGGAATGATGTCAATTCTGAACTCTACTTGTCTATCTGGTGGCAGACCAGGTAGTTCTTCGGGGAATACTTCGGGATATTCAGAAATGACAGGGATGTCTTCAACCTTAAGTTTTGGTTCATCAAGAGTCACCTGTGCCATATAAATGACACATACCTTCCTCAAACACCTCGATGCCTTAAGCATAGACACTTGCTCAGGCAACCCATACTGAGTGTCTCCCTGTATGGTAAGTGGCTCACCATACGGAGTCTTGATCACCACCTGTTTCTTGTCACAAAGAATTTGGGCTTGGTTATGCGATAACCAATCCATGCCTATTACTATGTCGAAACCAGCTAATTTCAAAGGAAGCAAGGACAACGGAAAAGAGTGGTTCCTAATGGATATATAACATCCATCTAACACAGTTGAGGCTGTTTCTAAAGTACCATCAGCTAATTCTACCTCATATTTCACGCTTAAGGTTTTAACGGGTAAATTCAATAACTTACAAAACTTATCATCTACAAATGACTTATCCGCGCCCGAATCAAATAATACCCTTGCATAAACGTCATTTATAAGGAAGGTACCTGTTATGACATTATCATCCTGAACGGCTTCTCGTGCATCCATTCAAAAGACCCTTGCATTGGTCTTTTTCACTTCTTCAGGCTTTTTGGCATACTTAGGGCAGTTGGACTTGATGTGCCCCTTCTCGTTACAGTTATAGCACGTCTCATCCTTTATCTTCTTGCACTCTATCGTCTTGTGCTCCTTGGATTTGCATAACCCACATGCAAACGGTTTTGACTGAGAATTGGATTCGAACCTGCATTTTCCAAAGTGACGTTTCTGGCAGGTTTTGCACTTTGGCTTCTCATCCGTTTGTTGACTACCCTTGCCAGACCCAAACTTCTTCTTGTGGTCTGTGTTTCCCTTATGCTTCTTCTCAGACCGTCGTGAGTTATCATCCTCACGTTTTCTCTTACTTTCATCCAAGTTCTTAAGCGATCTCAGCCTGACCGCATCCAAAGTAAGGGATAAAGATAGATCAGCTGCTGACCTAAAAGTAGTAGGTCGGGATGCCTTTACACTGGCTTTGATCTTCGGGGCTAAACCCCCAATGAAACGAGCAATTCGCTTGGGTTCCGGTGTTACCAAATATGGAACCAGTCGAGACATGGTATTAAAGCTAGTAAGGTAAGTCTGACAGTCTAGGTTTTTCATCGCCAGAGATAAGAAGTCTGACTCAATCTTTTCAACCTCATGCTGAGGGCAGTAATTCTCTTTGATGAGTGCAACAAACTGATCCCAAGACAGATTGTACAATGGAATCTTCCCAGTAGCCTGGATTAGAGACCTCCACCAGGCTAGCGCTTCACCTTTAAACGACTGAGACACATACTTCACAACATCTCTATCAGCGCAACCACTGATGTCAACCACGGTATCCATTTCATCCAACCATGTCATGCAGTCCACAGCCCCTTTCTCCCCAGTGAAATCCCAGGGCTTGCAGGAGACGAAATATTTGTAGGTACAGGACTTACCACGTGGTTCTTGTTTGAGCTCAATCTTCTTCGACAGGAATACTATGCTGATTTGATGAGTGTCGGTCATCATCCTTCTTTGATGGTGGCTTATCATGAGCCTCAGAGTGAGTCTTAGGTTTAGAGTGGGGTACAGATGAGGCCTTGCTTTGAGTACCACTTGACTCGTTTAATCGCCTATCTATGGCCTTGCTAACAGCATTATCAATTAGTTCTTGAAGTTCCGCACCGGTCACGTTGATCCTGGTAGTGTCATGATTTTCCCGAGGGTGACTGTTTATTTCATCAGACTCTGCCATGTAGCTTGCTGGCTACATAAATAAATGATAATCATTTATTCAGAAGTCTAATACAGTAATATCATTCTTGATGATTTATTAGCCGTGGTATTAATAACCGTTTAGGTTAATTTGTTAACTGTATTTATTTAGGATCTTTATCATAATAATCCTTTAATTATAACTTAATAATAGCACAAAAGGCCAAGTCACAGGGACATATTTAATTTATAAGCCAGGGTTTTATAGAATCAAGGCATTAAGGCTTGAATCAAAGTTCATTACCTTTTCTTGACAGGGAGTTGTAGACCACCACTGTCTGTAGTCTCAAAGGACATTAATTATGGCCCGTAGGCACTTCATCCCTAATGGGTGATTATATAAATAATAGAAATTGGAATAATCCAATTTAAGAATGACTTATGTGATTTTATCGAATCACATTTTGCCAGGAGTGTTAACATGTTTTCAGATGTTAACAAGAATTTGTATCTTAATAAGGATCTACCATCTTGGTCCTGTCTTAATATGACATGTGGACTAGGTTTTGCCTTTAAGATTTATTTATTATATAATGGCAGATTTATTTTTAAAAGGAATGGTATTTTGTTTCTATTTTACATATTATATTCATGCATGCAATGATAATTAAAATTTAACACATTCCATAATTTAAATCAAAAGAGTACAATAATGCCCTAAACGGGACTTAAGAGAAAGACATGCCCACGCAGGGGCTTAAACAGAAAAGACATGCCCACGCAGGGGCTAAAATTAAAACAACATGCCCACGCAGGGGCCAACTAAAAGACAAGTCCTCGCAGGGACTGGTTACAGAAACAGATGTCCACGCAGGGACTGATTAAACATTAAAGAAATACAAATAACCAAATAAAGGATTTAATGATCCTTTTTGCTCTTCCCCTTGATTAAGCTTGCCAGACCCTTGAAAATTCCTCGGTTTTTCCTACGCCCTTCCCGAACCTCCTGCTGCACCTGACTCAACCTTTGAAGAATCTCCTGATGCTGCGGTGGAGATATTACTGGCGGCTGCGGGGGCTGCTGAAACAGCGGAGGTTGAGGAGGTGGTGGTTGTTGATACCCATAGGGTGGGTACCCATAGTGTGGATATCCAGCTTGATATGGGACTCCAAAGGGCCCCTCGAGATGAAGAGCATTGTAGTTTGCCGCCACGAGGTATGGGTCAACTTCAGCATAGTTGTAGTTGGTGTGGGCCGGCTGCTCGAATGGGTTGTACGCCGCTGAACCGGCGTATGTAGGAATTGGGTTGTTAAAACCCACTGGTGGCGGTGCGACTGGCGCAGACTGCACCTCATAAACAGGGTTCGAAGGCCCACCCATCTGTGGGTCTTCGTATAGCGGTGGATAATGACTGCCACTAGATGGTTGAGGAGTGCTGATACGGACTCCCCCTCGCACGGACATCCGTGCGGTTGATCTCCTACGCCTCGGTGGCTCCGAAGGCTGTTGCTGCACTGGTGGTGGTGGCGGAGTGACCGCTACAAAACGGGAATCCTCGGAGGGATCCGGCTGTGGCTGCTGCTGCTACGGTGAGTTGTGGTAACTGGGAGTAAACACCCAGTCGATCTGGTTAAAACTCGCCTCATAGCTGTCGGGACCACTATAAGGTGATCCGAGAAAAGGTGACCCATCCGAAATCTCGATGGGGTGAGTAGGCGTGCCGGTTGGCGGTTGGGAAGGCTCCGGATCTTCGTCCATATCCATGGAGAAGTGGTCTTCTGGTCCCAACGGGTTATAACCCATTGGTTCATTAATTAGGTTTGACGGGTTGAACCGGCTCTGAAAATAGGGTGTTGGGTCATTGAATGGTGAGTTGTCGCCTTGGAGAGGTATATAAGAATGGTGGGAGTTATGGGGCTCATTTTCAGACTAAGGCCCAAAGGAGATTTGGTAAGAAGGGGAGGAGCTCAGCGAGACTGAGCGCCTTGCGGGTTCAATATGGGTCCTCCAGTTTTCTTGAGGACTTCTGCTTAGGGAATCTGATGGTGTTCGCCGGTGTGACGGCCCAGCCTCATGATCGTTTGGGGCAATGAGTGGCCCCTTACCTCTACCTCTTCCACGAAATCTAGGTGGCATCTTGTTGAACCTGTCAAAACAATTAAAAGAACAACAAAGAAATATAAAGGAAAAAATCAAGATAAAACAAATTTGGATTAGTCCTAACTTAGTGTTTAATGACTCCTAAGTTCTTTGTCTAGACTCGAAAGTCGAGGAATGTGCAAACTGTGTCATTGAGATTAAACACAAAAGGATAGTGTTTAATTCACTCAATGTTGGCTCTGATACCAACCTGTCATACCCCAATATTTCCACGTATTACCGGTGGGCCCGGTGGGGAGTATCGTGACGTAGTTGATATCATCATAGTCAATTAACACAATTTAAATGCACAGCGGAAGCAAAAGATGAATCACATTACAAACTGAATAAATAGTAATATCAAAGTATTACAACGGACTGTAAAGGATCCACAAGCGGATCAAAAAGATAAAAGATCATTGTTCAACAGACTTTAACATCTAGAGCTTGCAAGACTTGATTAATGATGCCAGGAGTAGCCAGCCTATTTCGTCTAGTACCTGCACTTAGCCTTTTTGGAAAATACGTCAGTTTACACTGGTAAATACAATTAACTGACTCATTTTGAAAAGAGTTTTAAAAAAATTAGTTTGAATGCACACGGCATAAAATATCTTTTATAACTTGGGACAATTATTTAAAAATAATCTTGTATAGAGTTTTACTTATTTACCATCCGTTAGGGCCGGTTAGAAGAGCTGGACAAGATTAACTGACACGCCACAGGTATAATGCCCACAAGGTTGATTCCTTTAAGTGGATTGCCAGTTTTTACATAATTCAATTGTCAGGTGTATGCCTACACCCCGTGCTTAGGTCGTGGCCATTTCTTTGAATGATGCCAAGGATATCCGGGACATGGTCATTTAACCTCCAAAGGCCATACACCAAATAATACAGATTAAAATGAGTTATGTAAATGCATTAATCACAATCCGATTTAAATGACTACATACCCGACCAAGCGGTATTATTATAATACCGTATCCCAAGCCCGTATAGGGAAACTATGTTAAGAGTATTTACCTGAGCAAGTATAATTCACAAACATCGAGTGCAAGTAGATTTTACCGGGCTCCCAATCTGGAACGAAGGTTTTAATAACCTATTAGATTCCTAACGTGTCTTAATTAAGCTTAAACTTAGACCGGTTAGTTTTAAAGGAAGATATACGGTTCAAAACGCACGATTAAGCGATGACCGGATTAGAATGTGTTTTTAGACCCGACAAGTTTAAAGACTTGTATAATATGGGTAGACTAAACACATTCTGGATTTTGAGAAAATAATGATAAGGTTTGACCCGTTTCAGATAATTTATGCAAACTAGTTACATAAACCGCACCGAACGCGAATAATGCGTTACGGGTAACCAAATGATTCATGAACAGGTTTCCTAAGTTAATATGCCTTAAATATGTTATGGTATCAGTAGGATACCTTCCATTATGCCCAAAATGAATTTAAACTCAAGTTATGTCCCGTAGGGGTATTTTGGTCATTTTAAAGCTTATAAAAGAGTTTAAATATAAATCTGAGTTTCAGGTCTGATATAATCAGTAAAAATATTTATTTTTATAAGTCATAACAGTAGGGTATGGTATATAGGTGAAATTTACCTCTTATAACTAAACTATGCACCGTATGGGCATTTTGGTAATTTCACATAAGCTTAAAAGGTCAAATATGGAAATCTGAGTTTAAAACTTTTGCTTACTGTTAAAATATAAAAATTTACTAAAAATATCAGTAGGTATCAAGTCCTATATATTTAAAATAGTTTTAATACGTACTATGCGTTTAAAACGCGTAAAAAGGTGGTTTTAAGTGATTTCCGGGTTTTATAATGAAAGATGATATTTTTATTATTCCAGAAGGCTTAAAATATTCTATTTATCATATAAGATCAGTAGAAAAAGGTTTGGTATCAAAATGATTTGTAAAACTCATTTTATAGGCCTAAAGGGCAAAACCGACAATTACCGAATCGAAGGTATAACTCTATGTTATGCTCAGCCTAAAAATAAATAAAAATCTTCGAAAACCCCAAAATATTATTTTATACCAGTAGGTAAAAAGTTTGGTTTCATAAATTGGGTTTAGATAGGCTTTATGCTAATTACGCCGTTTAATTAATAAAAGCTTTCTAATTACGCTATTGAGCATAACTCTTAATCTAGACCTCCAACTGATGTGAAAATTTAGGGACATGTTTATAAATCAGTAATAAAGATTATTGTCCTCTCACATTTTCAAAATTCTTGTTTTAAAGTCAAAAGGGCATATTGGTCAACATTTAGGCATATAACGGAAACATGTATATGAATCGGATAACTAATGAACCAAGTTGTATAATCACAGAGGGTTATACTAACATGTAACCTGGTCCTAATAAATCTCTAAGACATTTCTAAAAGGGATTTTTACATATTTCCCCCTCCTAAGCTGCTTTATTACATATTTACCCAAACCATAAAATCAATTACATATTTCCCCTCCCTAACTGATATATATTACATATTTCCCCTTTTCATTAAAATGACCCTTATTTATGACTTTTTTTTACCCTTAATGAACTAGTAAATGAATATTTACATATTTCCCCACTCTAATATGTAAAATCAATTACATATTTACCCAATTTATGTATTATCACCCAAATTCTTCTATAGTTCGCCCCTGTTTTCAATGATAAAAACATAAAACCAAAAAGTACAAAACATAATTTCAGTTCATAAAATGACCCTTATTTATGACTTCGTACATACTAAGCATGAATTTAAAGTTGTCATGAGAATCAACCTTCACAAATTTTTGCTTAGTAGCGTATTTGTCGATATAAAAAACTGAAAAGGATAGCTCCGGATCTGGAGGATAATGAGCGGCAACCTTTTCATTCAAATCATCAAAGTCGTATATGCAAGTGTCAATGTTAAGACATTTTTGAAAGCCAAAACAATAACGTCTTTTGTATGAGTTCTTAGCTAACCGAAAGTAACCTCCATATTTTAATTTTATCTTGTACTTAGTTGATCCTTGGCCAATAACATGCTCAAGCAATATTGGTGATTCTGCCCCATTCTCCCAAGTTGGTGTGAATGAATTATTTTCCATGTCATCCATATCATCTTCCATACAAAGCACCTGATTCATATACAAGAAGACTTTAATTTCAGACAAAAACACCACCATTAACAGTGATTTAAAGCTTAAATAAAACATGTATTTTTGGGTTCGTTAATGTATAAATTCTATTCGAGTAGATCTTATTGTTTACCCAGTTAAATCCAAACATTTGAAATATGATATACATCAAGTAAACATAACCTCTATGAAATAAATAATAGTAAAAGTAATGATGTTTCTTTTACCTATAGACGTGAGCATGTATGCCCTAAAAGACATTCTGATAGAACAGTGGAAACATAACCTCTATATGCATCGAACCAGACATAAACTGAATACATATCAGTTATAATCGATGAACATCACCAGACATAAACTGAATACATATCAGACATAAACTGAATACGCAGCCTATATGCATCGAACCAGACATAAACTGAATACATATCAGTGAACAATCGATGAAGAAGATGAAAAACACTTACCTGATGAAGATGAACGTCGTCTGGGGGAGAAGAAACGTCTTTGGTGTAGGGTTTTGGATGCGTTCAGTATACAAATGGGGATTATTACGCATGATTAATTTGAGGGTAGTTAGGTAATTTCTCAAAAAAAGGGGAAATATGTAATTGATTTTTTGGTTTGGGTAAATACGTAATAAGGAGGCTTAAGAGGGGAAATATGTAAAAATCCCTTTCTAAAATATGCTACATTGGGTCAGAACTGAAAGTCAAAGCAAAAGTCCACTCATGCGACTTTCGGTTCAAAACCGAGCTTAGATTGAAAATTGTCGGGTTGAACATGTTTAGACATGTTCTTACATTAATTACCAAGTTATATTAGTGATAAAACAGGTTTCATAGCTTCTACATTGTTAATTATGCATTTATTTGAAAACTAGCTTTCAGTTGACTTTTTATGATTAAGTTTGACCCGACAATTGACCTAGTTAGAGTGGGAATCAGAGAGTACCCTTTTAAGGGTTTATTACCCACATAATTACCAACTCATAGGTACTTTCAATTCGAGATTTGACTGGACAAATTGTGATTAATCACGAAATCAAATTCTAATTACGACGGTTTGACTTTAGGCTATTTAACTAAGTAAAACTAAATTAAGGAGGGTTAAAGAAGCTTACAATAGTCCTATGCACGACTAATGACTTCTAGGAACAGGTCTTGAGCTTCAGAAATCTCCAGAATGAAGTTTGAAAGTTTTCAAGTGAGTGATCAAAATGTTGCACTAATGAGCTCCTTATATAGTGAGCTAAATTGATCAAGATGATGCCAAGCAAGTCTATAAGTGTTGTATGATGTTCCCAGGTGTCCATATAATGCCAAAAACCAGTTGCAAAGCCCCTGAATTCGAAAACCACTATCCTAAGGCGGTGTAACAGGCTGAATAGGCATGTGTCCATTTTCTGCTGCCAGCGACAGCCTTACGGACCGTAAGCAAGAAGCCTTGCGGTCCGTATCCACCTCTTACGGACCGTAAGCCCAGACGGATGCAGTCCGTAACCGACCTTGAATTATATCGCCCAGTTGCAGTGCTTGCGGACCGTAAGCCTAAAGTCATACGGTCCGTATCCGATGACCAAAAAATAAAAACTTGTAAACTTCCAAGCTTTGACCATGCAATTTTGTTAATACGAATCTAGGGCCTTTAGCAATAGAATGGGACCACTTGATCAGGTCTGAAAAGCTGTGAAAGCCTTGCCATGCACTTATGTTGTCTTGGACTGTTTTGAAAGGAGTCATGAATGAAGAAATTGTCGTAAATACACTAAGACTCCATTCCTTGAGATTTTGAATTAATCATCACATTAGTTAACCGGACTTGAATGTATTTTCAGATGTTTATAAAACATTTTAAGGTTTGGGATTTATAAAAAGGTCACTCAGAGGTATTTAGTTAACATGTTGACACTTTTTAAATCCTACCATACATTCTTTAATTTGATCCAGGTTTATAACACGTTTGCCTTACATGACACGTGTCTTTATTTTATTGGGTAAGATTTTACGAGGTGTTACAAAAAAGACCAAAGTTCTATTGGTTTGCCCTTTTAAAAGAGACCAACGAGAACCCCTTCAAACCACAAGAACACCCTAGAAATTAGGGTTTCAATCGCGCAGACTCCAAGAAGATGAGCACCAGCAGATTTGAAATCGGCAGATCCTATCGTAACCACCAAGACTCTAATAATCAGCAGAAACCTTCAATGAAGTACCCAGAACAGATAGAGACCCTTGAATCGCAGCGGAAGATGAAAAAACCCCAAGAGCACAACCTAGTGCTCTAATACCATATCAAGAACAAGATATCAAGAGCAAAACCTATTTTATAAAACACCAGTCAGCATAGATTGCAGGAAACCAAAGTATAAGACAGAGGGCACAAGATTACCGACTTAATAACAATACTCAGTTTATGCAGATCGTCAACAAGATGATCTATAACAAACGACGATAAAAAACAGATCAAAACTCTCAAACTAAACCAGGGAAACCCTAACACAGATTGTTCTAGAGAGAAAGAGTGAGAAGGAAATGATGAATGTGAAAGGCTGTGAATGCTGAAAGGTTGTCAATAATGATCCCAAAGTATCATTTTCCTTTACTAAAGCCGGACAGCTTAAGTCCCACGCAAATATGCAGCCCACGTGAATACCCAACAACTCGTTGATAATTTTATAAAATAAATATAACTTTTTATATTTATTTCAAACGCCTAAACGGCACATACATATATTTTGACAAACGTATATGAGACACGATATATAATACGAGTTCGTTGTATATTATTCTTTACATACATGTACGATTTCTCGGGACGACTAACGCGATTCCATCGCAATATTTATATGTTTTATATAAATATTTATATTATTGTTTGTTTTTAAATCTCTTGGAAGCTAAGTACTTCCAAAACTTAGTAACTATTCACGACATTAAACGAGACTTAACAAGCACAACTTGATCGTTTTTATTAAGTTAACAACATATCAACGAATCGTTCGGTTAACGATTTGATAGAGCTCGGTGACACGTAGTTTAGTTACCGCTTTTGGTTAGAAACTTATAAGATATTCCGTGTTAGGGATATTATAGAATGCACGCTAGCGAGTCCCGTCTTGGAAATGACATCACGAAGTCCTATTTAGCTAGCTTTGCACAAGGCAATCCAGGTGAGTTCATAACCCCCACTTTTTACTGTTTTACATTTTTATAAATGTTTTCGGGGGTGGAAAGACATGCAAGTTTTTGCAAAAGCAAACAATATTTCGATAAACGAAACTCATATTTCTAAACCATGTTACGAATGGATTTCAAGGAACTTAAATGGTTTATGAACGATTTATACTAAATAAATATACCGGTTTTACAAAACAAATGCGTGTTCTCGAAACGTGCATGATTTTTATGACTAGTGACGAGAATGTCCTAGTTACAACAACGGGATGAGGTTGGTCTGCGTACGAACAACGAGACAACTCAATGGGTTTATGTCCCCATTTTCTTTTGAAATACATGTTAACTAGGGTATGTTAAGCTAGGGAATGAATTCTCGAATCACGTGCGAATAGGCGTTAACTTAGGCACCATTAATCCTTTTAAGGACCAATGAACAAAAGGGGTAGACCTATCGAGTACGGGCGAACCCCACTCACGGTCCTTGTGCGGCCACTTAGAGTGCTTTTGTGTCACAGTTGAGGTTAATCGCACTTAAAATCGTCTACCGGGTTGAGTGCTTCCTATTTCGGCACACATATTAATGTCTTAGCTATACATTAATGATCATTAGGTTCATAGACGCTTACATACCAACTTTCGACACTCATAATTTTCAAATGTTTTAAGATTCATTTGATGAGAACTCACAAATACATGGACTTACAAACTTTGTTAACGTTTTCAACTTATGTATAAGTAAGAGGACGAGATGGTCCTGCTTACAAAGACTCTTTTGGGCTCGGCCCGCTCTCTCTCGTGCAATGCACAAAGACACTCGTGGGCTAGACCCCCATTTTTCATATAACATGCCGAGAAAATGATTTTACTATATTTTTCTCAACAACTTTTAAACCGGTTATCAAAAAAGATTTATTTTTAAATCTTTAAAAAAAAAACTATGAACTCGCTCAACTTTATGTTGATTTTTCGCATGTTTCTTTCTCAGGTTACTTTCTCAAATTATGGCACGGTTGGAATAAGAGAACCATTGGAGATTCGAGTACTTAGTGGGCGTTCGTTTTCTAGAAGTCTTAGCTTATTTGCTTCCGTTGTGCAATGAAGATACCGGTCCAGTCACGCCAAGATCTGATATTTCGAGGCGTGACACAATAATAGGAGGACATATGGCAAAGTTGAAATAACATAAGGAGGGGCATTTTAGTCAAAACCCGTCATCTTAAAAAAAAACCCAACATCTACAATTCATTTCTCTTTCCTGTATCCTCAAATTCACCATTTTCAAAACCACAAACTACCACATCACAACCAACACCACCACCTCCACCACCACCTGCGATCATCACCATCTTGTCAAAAACCAAATTTGAAACCACCACCACCTGTTGCGTTTTTCAGATCTGAAACCACCATTCCACCATCCACCGCCATCGCTCCATCGTCCACTGCCACTGCAACCAGTTTCTCCATGGTGTATCAGAGTTCTTTCTCCGTCCACCGTCGTTAATCGGAGTTCTTTTGTAAGTTATGTTTTTTTTTATTGTGTTTTAGGTTATCAAACCTCAATTGTATTTTTCACCACATTATGTTTTAACTAAAGTTCTTATTTTCGTTTTTGTTCTTCTGGATGTTAGAACAAAGGCATGACCATGTTAAAAATAGAAACATGACCATGTGAAACCCGTTGCGTTTTAGACATGGAATGTATGTTTTAGAACCTGGAGTGCAAAATGCATGATCATGGTAAGACAGAAGCATGATCACGTTGAAACAAATGTATGACCATGTTAAAACTCTATTGCGTTTTAGAATGCAGTGCAAAATAGAAGCATGATCATGTTGGAACAAAGACATTACGATAGTAAAACCCATTTAGAAAAAGAACATTATCATGCTAAGATAGAAGCATGATCATGTTAAAACTAAGGCATGCCCATGTTAAACCTCCATTGCTTTTTTTCTCTTTTGTTAGTTTAAATTATTTAACATGTAGAGTATGTTTTACAACCATGGAAGTGTGGCGCTGTATGTTTTGAGACGAAGACATATCCCTCCAAGCAGTGGCAAAGTTTGAGATTTCCGACCGGGGGGGGGGGGGGGGGGGGGGGGGGCGAAAACGTATATACCTAAAAAATTACAAAACCGGGGGTCGAAAACGTATATACCTAAAAAATTCTATACGAAAACTACATACCGGATACTACGGAGCGAAAAGTCGGAGAGAAGGGGGGGCCTAGCCCCCACAAAGCTACGCCCCTGCCTCCAAGGTAATATGCATTTTTATATTCTAATTTATACTTTTATATTCTTTTTTTAATTAAAAAGACAAATATATTGATTAAATTAGACATAAATCATCATCTATTATACCTATTATCTATGGTTTATATGTGTGTGTGAGAATTAAAGTAATATTTATCAGATTGAATGCTTTATTTTTAACTTATTGTTATTTGATAAATTATAACGTGTTATTTTCTCTTAATTTTAATTTTTTACTATTCTTATATAACAAAATCATTATCAGCCTTAAATAAAATAATAATGTATCGTGTATTAGTATAACACGTAAACGGCAAGAAGCCAAGAACAAATAACGAACTGATATAATTCACGTCTTGTCACTCCCCATATTTGAAAAACTAAAGAGGGTAATCTAGCATTCGACATAAGAGCACTCACATTCAATCCATCAAATAATGAGAGGAGAGGTTTTTATATTATAAAGGGTATAAAAAGTGGTTGTGAGTGGAGGAGAGAGAAAATGTTACTGTTCATCTGTATATTTGGGGGGACACTGTTCATCCAGTATAATTTTTTTAATATATATTGAAAGTGGTTGTGAGTGAAGGAGAGAGAAAAATGTAATGATAATATTATTTAATTGAAAGGAGAGAGAAAAAGTATTTGTTTTTAGTGAAAATATATTGATATAAGAGTTGTTTTTTAGTGGAATGTATGTATAATTTGATGGATTGAATGTGAATGCTCTAAGTCCACGATAACCTTAGAAAATGGTGTAATTTGTTTACGATTGTAATGATAGCCCATGATAGTTGGTTGATGATCGTTGACTATGGTTCAAGAGAGGATTCATGAGACTAGCTCAAAAGATAAGCCAAATGGTTTATTTAATTGAAGAAAGTGAAACAGACTGGGCTAGTTCTAGGTTAATAGCCGATGTCGAATCATGGCATTGTAAGATAGTCGAGCTGTTGTTGATGGTTCGACTCGAAATTTGTTTTCTTTTACATCCTTTGACTTTAGTGATGGTTCCTAAGGGTGCAAACGATCTGAGCGGCTCGTGAGTTGCTCGAGATCAGCTCTAGAAAAAGCTCGAAACGAGCGGAGCCTTATCAAGCCTGAGCCGAGCTTGGGTCTAAAATAAAGCTCGTTTATCTATCAAGCCCGAGCTCGAGCCTGGCATGTGAAGCTCGTCAGGCTCGGGCTCAGCTTGTTTGCTCCCCAGTGGCGAAGCTTAAGATTTCCAACCAGGGGTCGAAAATGTATATACCTAAAAAAATTAAAACCGGGGGGTCGAAAACGTATATACCTAAAAAATTCTATACGAAAACTACATACCGGACACTATTAATGAGCGAAAAGTTACCTCAAAATTGTTTACTTTTATTTTATTTTGTTTTAATATCATTTATTATTACCTGGATCCCATTTTTTTTACCCAACCCACCCTCTGAACCACCACTCTAGAAGTACAATGACATTTAAAGAGGGAGGAAAGACACCCATTCATATCAACCCAATGGTCAATTCTTTTCACAAGGAAAATTTAAATTGAGATATTGATTCAACCTGTAACCCAACCCGCTCGCTTATTTTACTGTAGTTACTGTTGAGCCGCTGTGAAATTCCTCAATCTATCATAGGGCCGAATAGAAAATGAATATCCTACTTTGGAATTTACACGAATAGAGTTTACACAAAGTCCATTCGAATCATGATCTCGGATGGAAGGGTGCGTTTCTTGTAGTCAGTTGTTAAAACCGCAGGGTCGGTTTGATATATAACAGACTTTAGATTGTAGATGGGCATTAACGCGAGACAGAGTCATGGACTCATACCCACATCATCCGAGGCTCGTTGACGCTTTCGCTTTTCCAGTATCTTCTTTAGAGCATGAGAACATCTGAGAATGAATACATGTATATTATTAGTATCTGCAGGTCAATCCTCAAACACAAATTTTAATTAACCATGTAGAGGATTTACCTCCATGGGAGGTGGTCAATGAACATAACAGGTGATACAATTATATCCATGAAGGCTTCCCGATTCGCCACATAAGCTTCATATCCACAGTGTCGAGATGGCGTGGCCCATCGTTTATATAGAGGTGTATGAAAGCTATTATTCTCAGGGATTATATGAATGACCGTACCCGGCAAAAACATTTCTCTAAAGTTTTCAGATGAATCATCTTTCCGTGACGGCATTGCTTGCATAAATTGCGACATGAAACTAGCACGTGAATTCTCGGGATCAGAAGACTCGTAAAAAGGGTTAGAGAATCTATTTGATGGATCGCGTACATCACGATGATCATCTGAACTATCATACATGTCCATATCGTCCCAAAGGTTAAAATCTTCATCTGGTTCTTGGATTCTCACTACAGTGATTTTCAGGCAATTGATGTTAGTGTCGATATATACAACCACACAATATAATTTGTTAATTTAGTAGTATATAGTTATGTACCGTGCATGGGTTCACCACCCTCATTATCATGCTTGTTTTCTCTTCTCATTGACGATGAACTTGACCCTGAAGCTGGAGGCTCTTCCTCATGTTTGTTCCACAGATAATTAGTTACTGAAAGAAACCGGCGTGCAAGTTTATGCATTATGGCTGAGTCAGCATCTGCATCATTTGTTAGTGCCAGCATGGCAGCTGTTTGTAACCTCATAATTGAAGCAACCGAAAGGCGTGATGAAAATTCATTATCATACACAATGCTGCAGCAGATATAGACGGTAATCAAGTAATCAACAACTGGTTGGGGATGTAAATAGCCTTGGTTTTAAAATGCGCGCATGATGCGCGCATAATGCGTGATGCGCACGTTGCGGTGGAAATAGCGCATCAGGTGTAACGATGCGAGACTATTACATGATGCGGCAGTGATGCGGTGATATCGCATGATGCGAGGCATTGCAATATGCGGTCTGATGCGTGCAACCTGTAAAATGAAGGGATTTTTTATTTTGGCTTTGGAGGGAAAAGGAAGAGTCACCCTTTTTTTATTTTTTTTTATTTTACACAGCTTTACACAGCTGGAAAAAGATACTTTTCTGGAAAATAAGCCTTGGAAATTGGAATTTTGACTTTTGAGTTATGTTAGGTAATAAAATGGCTATTAACGACATGCTCTATATGATGAAAATGAGATTGAAGAAGATATCGGGGAGTATGATGATGAAAGAGATGGACGTTTGGGTGGTACTTCTGATGATTTAATGATAATTGATTAGAAACTAGTAGTTAAGAGTATGTTTACCTTTTAAGTGTTTTGTTATGTCTAAGACTAAGTATGTTTTATTAATGTTTTGTTATTTTAAAGACTAAGTATGTTTATTAATGTTTTGTTATTTTAAAGATTAAGTATGTTTTATAAGTTTGTTATAAGTAGTTTTTATATGTATGATTATTTTATGGTACTTTTATACTAAGAGACGTCCAGTATACGTGATGCGTGCGCATCACGCATTGCGCATCACGCATCAGATTTTTGGACCAAAACGCATCAGAGCGCATTACGCAATTTAAAACCAAGTAAATAGCAGACAATTAGCAAGAATAATTAGTTAATTACCTTGTGACAAAACCTGAACATGCGTTTGCTAAGACTGAATCTACACATGGAAGCGGTCCATAACTATATACATGTAATCGAGGATATCGTCCGTATAACTATTCATAAGAATAAAAATTAGATGACGCATGTCTAGGGACGAAATCGTAATTAACTCTAAATGAAGATATAAGACCATACCTTCAATCCTAGCATCGCAGCAATAGCCCCTCCAAGGGAATGTCCCACAACACGAAGGTTGTAACCTTCACATTCGCATCCCGCTCCCAGTAACGAAGTAAGCAATCCACCTTCCGGGAATTCTGATTCACCATTCGAATTGTAAGAATCCAATTCGTGAAGAAATCAGTGGTATCTCATAAAAGAATCAGAATCTTTTAGACGAGAAACTGTTAATATTCTGAGTAAAATGCTATTTTCGTCCCTGAGGTTTGGCCAGTTTTGCGACTTTCGTCCAAAGGTCTGTTGTTCCGCATCTGGATCCAAAAGGTTTGAAATGTTGCCATTTTCATCCGGCTCGTTAATTCCATCCTTTTCTCCGTTAAGGCAGGGATATATTCGTCTTTTTCGTTAACTTAAAGGGCAATTCGGTCTTTTTCACTTTATGTACAAGCATTTAGCATAATGTACAAGTATTCAAAAAAGACGAAAATACCCTTAGGTTAACAAAAAAGACGAAATACCCTTGACTTAACGGAGAAAAATGGATGGAGTTAACGAGCCGGATGAAAATGGCAACATTTCAAACCTTTTAAATCCAGATGCTGAAAAAAAACCTTTGGACAAAAGTCGCAAAACTAGCCAAAGCTCTGGGACGGAAATGGCATTTTATTCTAATATTTTTTGTGAAAGCACGCTCTATGTTATTTGTTTCCCTGTGATTAAGATCATTGCATACCTTTGTTTTCGGAATTTCCATCAATTTGTTCATACAAATCACGTGCAGATTCCACTATACCAGAGTGTCCATAATGTGTAGAACCTGGCGGAATAAGATTATCACTGTGACAAGGATGAGGAGGAAGAAGGATTCTGGTCACGAAAATGTTACAGTGTCATAAGTCATAAGCCACTCTATATGCAAGAAAAAACTATGTTACTCATAAATACTACATGGAACCTTCAAGGAGTGGCACAGTGGCAAGCACCTGATCTCCTCTAGCAGAGGTCTCAGTTTCGAACCCGGCTTCCACTGGTTTCCCACCTTAACCCCTTGAAGGCCACCTGACCAGTGTAATGTCACGGGGCAAATGTTCGAAGGTCGTTTTGCTATGGGATGTACTTGAGCACTTGGATCTACAGGCCAGTCCGGGACTATATCAGGGACGGCCTCAGTGGATTAAGGTGTACGTGCCTAGTCGTGTCTATGCGACAAACGCACCACTGATTGAGAGCTGTTGCCGCTCTCCTGATGATTCCTTAACGAAACCAATGACCCAGATAAAGAGCGGGATGGATTGGCTTATCCCTGGGGAAATGGAATGCCACACGGGGATCGAAAGATAACCCCGTGACAATAAGTTTTGGTTTACCTGGAACACCTAGTCCCACTGGTTAATAGGTATTGGTGGGACAGTGATTTTTTTCCCTAACAGGTTCTCATGATTACGAAAAGAAATACTACTCCATGGAAGGAGAGGATATCATTGATATAGTTGTGAGAATCTTAATATATGACTGATTGAAAGATATGATTTGTTGAGGTATGCAAGTTGAAAAAAAAGGATAACTTTTGGAAGTATGCATACTGAGAAAATGAAAGAGAGAGAACTTACTATATCAAACCATCTATGTCTTGTGTAGCAAGCAAGCATTCCCTACTTAAACCATCAGTCAAGAGATCTTCAGGAGTTTCAGTTCCCCGCACACAAATTACAACAGATTTTATATCATGGAGAACCACAACAAAGTATGCGGCTTCACACCTTGTCTGAAAACCAACAAATGTGAACCAGTCAAAATAAAATCCTGAAATATAATAATAATATTATTTATAGGGGAGGGTTAAAATGAGAACGCATATATTTCGTGAGAACCGTGAGAACTTGGTTAAAAACCATTAAAATTCAAAAAAAGTACCCTTATCATTATTATTTGAATACAATATTAGATAACAAATTTACACGTTTAAATTTACATGTATTCGAAAATACAACAAATTTACACGTGTACGTGTGCCATTTACACATGTGTAAATTTGTTGTATTTAAACATGTAAAAAAATTATTAAGAGTGATTTTGAGAGGATAGATGAGTTGCAGAGCCGTATCCGAAAATGTTCGAAAATCTTTAGGCCCTGTGCGAACAGAAAATACGGGCCCTTAAATATATATTTTTAAAAAGAATATATATAAAAAAATTTAAATATATGAAAATGAATTAATGTCATTTGAATCAACACCAATCATTTAATGTAACTTGACAAAATTAGGCAATTAATGTCATTTGCATTTAATAAATAGATAAGAAACAAAAAGAAAAACAAAACTCAGGACGCCGGGATTAGAACCCGTGTCTTCTTATTATTAAAGTGACTTTCAAACCACCATACCAAATGCTTCACAATGGCATTTTTCCGATTCATTACGTATATATTCTAAATTTACAGTGTAAAACTAACACAAAAACAAAAAAAATTGGGCCCTCAATTGGTTTGGGCCCTGAGCCGTCGCCAATCCTGCACACCCTTCGGGCCGGCCCTGATGAGTTGTATAAAGAGTAAATTCTTTTTTAATGTTGTATTTTAATTCTAATGAGGTTTGAATTAAAAAAAGATGTTTTTGATTGGTTTTTTCATTCGTTCTATCTTGAGAACTCTAAATATTGTGAGAACCATGAGAACTCATGAAAAAACCAATCAAGATCATTTTTTTGTACTACCATTATTATTATTTTTTACAACTTTAAAAAAATTAACTCTCCAATGAATTCATCTCTCCTCTTAATATATTTTTTACACGTGTAAATTAAAAAATTATTTACGAATGCATGTAAATTTAGATGTGTAAATTTATTTTTTAATACGTTATTTTGATAATAATGATAAGTGTAAATAATTTTCTTATTTTGAATGGTTTCTGACCGAGTTCTCGCGAAATATATGAGTTCTCAACCTCACCCTATATATATACACATTATAAACACACACATTTTTATATATCTAAATTTACAAGGACCTGACAGACACGGCCTTGTCGAAGTGAATCGGCAGGCAAATTTACATATTTCAGAAAAGCTCTTGCATGACCTCGCCACCAATTGTCACCTTTGAGTTTGGGAAGCCTGTAGAAAAAGGTATTCGTATATATTTCCATTAAGATGATAAGGGAAATTACAAAACAAATAAATTGCATAATGTGGGTCAACCTCTTCCGAGCCCAAGGGGTCATAACCCCTTGCCTATACAACCATGCACAAAGAAACAGAATAGGATTCCTTCCAACATCAAGTAAAGGGCCCTGCACTAACAAATAGTTAGTGTTAAGAATTTAATCAATTTATAATAATTATAGATATAAAAAGATCTTAGTTCTGAGAGGACCGTATATGCAGCTTCAGCAAAACGATGAAAATCGACAGCTCCTTGAATCAATTCTTCAGGCGCCTCAATGGTTTCCTCTTGAACTTTTGGCATTAGGCTTTCCCTTCTCAACAAAGCTAGGCCTGAATAAAGCAAATGGAGCATTATTTTTTGTGTTAAATGACAATTTGTACAGTGGGTAAACACCAATCTTCTACTTAGATTTCAGGGATTTATGGACAATAACGTCTATCGACAGATAAAGTTCAACTATTTGACTTTGAGCGTAAAGTAAGGAATTTGATAAATTGTAGTGTTGGAAAAGGATATATATTACAACAATTCTAATGATTATTTTATTATGATCCAATAGAATAGGAAGTCTACTATACGAAATTCAACTTTTTCTTGATGTTCGAATCTAAAACAGGCAAACATGTACGTGATAAATGAACTACTTGTGGCTGTTTTATGCAACATTTTAAAAGGTGGCCCCTTGATAAACGCTAGGGCTGCAAATGAACCGAACGTTCAGCGTACAATTCGTGAATCGTTCGGCAGGAAGTTCGTTTGTGTTCGTTCATTTAATAAATGAACAAACACGAACAAGAAATTTTGTTCATTTAGTTAAATGAACAAACATGAACTGAGGCCGCGTTTGTTCATTTATGTTCGTGAACGTTAGGTAACGTGTTCGTTTATATTCGTTTTTCGATAGTTCGTTAGTTTTTATATTCTTATATTTTATCTAAATAATTCAAAATTCTGACTAATAAAATATTTAATAAGTATCAATGTAGTATATATTCTGTTCATGAACACTTGTTCATTTGTTTTCATTTGTGTTCATGAACATTAGTTTGTGTTTATGAATGTCCGTTCGCGTTTGTTACTTAAAATTAACAAATGAACTTGAACATGAACATGTTCATTTCTTAACAAACGAACACGAACATAAAATCTCATTCGGTAAGTGTTTATGAACAGTTCGTGAACACATACATTTCTTTAACAAACGAACATTCGTTCGGTTCGTTTGCATCCCTAATAAACGCATATCACTTTATGTGAGGAAGGAAATACCAAGGTGTTGCTATTTTTGAGAAACAAATGACCATTTAACAACAAATTTACAAGTATTGAAGCTGATGTAGCATGGTAATTTCAACAAATGGGAATCATGGAATTCTTATGAGAATGTATATTATGAAAAAGTAGAACAAATAATTTCATCATGTTTATCAAATGGAACAAGACAGACCTGCCAAGAGTTCTAGATGTCCTTTCCCAGATGCACGGTAAGAAACAAGGTCACCGAGTAACTGTGCAACTGAAAACACTTCATCTTCATCCATTACAGTCCTACATTTTGAAGTAAAAAGAAATAAAAATACGCAATACATTTAAAACTTGTAGGCCAAGCAACAGTGAGGAATCATACAAGTATTTGAAACGTCCCAGACAGCACAATGCCTCACGCAAGCCATGATCAAATACCTCTCGATAATGGCGTTTCCATGCTTTGTTTTCATTTGTGTAGAAAGACCTCCATCTTAACACATCAGATCCTGAAAAACATTGTATCAGAGTGACAACACACACCATGATGATAAATACCCCCACCATATAACGTAGCCATGTGGTGTTAGTTGAAAGAAGCCCTGCAAAAACAATAATTATCGTAAGCCCTGCTTTTATCTATTGATAAAGAACTAGTACATAGACCCGTGCGCGTTGCGGCACGGGTACATAGCAAACATCGAACAGATTAGTGCAAACGTTATGTGACCCGCGGCCGATGCGCAACAATCAAAAGGGGCTTGTTATAGCTTTAAGAAATAGAAACCACACAAAACGCAGAGTAACTCGAATTTATACCATCGAATGAATAAGTATTATATTTAACGACGCTCGGTTGGGTACGTAACGAAAACGTATTATACTTTCACTGACTCGTTTCCCAAGAAAAGTTTTCGTCTAAAAGTAGATCAACTCAAATTTATACAGACATGTACATAAAAAACCGCACGTATAGTTTTTTTGAAGTAAAGGAACGAAAGGGGTAAAGTCAAAACTTTTGAAACTCGAGGAGGTTAACGACAAATTAGTTCTTAACTTCTTAGTGAACGAAAATCACTAAAGAAAATAATATGTTAAAAACGTATATTATATCTTGGTTTAAAAAAGTGCGAGGCGCTCCGAAGCATTTTGGTTCCAAAAGCTTTAAGCGAAGCTTCAAGCGCGAAGCGAGAGCTTCACGTATACGAAGCACTCAAAAGAAAAAAATTTGTACACATCAATATGACCTATTCTACTTGTTAATCAATAATAAACAAAAAAAACATGATTAAAAAACACACTTAACACATAAAAAACATAGCTAAAAAATAAATTAAAGTCGAAACACACTTAAAACATAAACATAAAAATAGTCTTTAATCAATAATCATCATAATCAAGTACGTATTCATCTCCATCAACATCACTCAATCCAATATCTTCTTCAAGCTCATCTTCATCGTATAGAAATCAAGTTGCAGAGATAATAGAAGGAGAAAGAGGAAGGGAGCGGCTGATATGTTAAAAGATAGCGGCTGATTGTTAGGGTAAAGAAGTAGGGCCTCATTTAAACCGTATTTAAAGACTAATGGGCCTAAAAAAATGACCCAAATGTGACCTGGTTGGGCTGAATCGTCGTCTCAAACCATGGTCGCTTCGCGCTTAAAGCTCGCCTCAAAACGCTTCACGTGTTGTGACGCTTCAGACCAAAAAAAGCGCTATTCCAAACGCTTCATCGCTTCACGCTTTAAGCGCGCTTAAAGCTCGCTTTTTTAAACCCAGTTCTACACTTATATATGTTGGAATATTAGAAACCTGGGGGATTAAACCTTGATGTTAGCAAAGCCAAGGGACTAAAATTGCAATTTGGTGAAACTTTGGGTTAAAAACGCAAAACGAAAAGCAAAGGGAGTAAAAATGCAAAGTTTGAAAGTATAGTGGATGCCGGTAAAATGGAGCAAGGGATAAAAATGCCATTTCGCGAAGTTGGGGGTGCATTTGTCATTTTGTATGGAAAAGAGGCAAAAATGCCATTTTGCCAAGTGGAAGGGTTGGTTTGTCCTTTTTTTTAAAAATGGGGGGCGGTGGCGTAAAAGCCACCGACTTTTGTTCTTAAGATTATTAGAATAATATAACCATATTCATAATACAGTTTCATTTGATAGAACATTCTACACTCGTTAAAGTTTAACTTCATGAAGCATTTGAGCTTTGTTCTATTATATAACTCATTTAACTTCAAACAAGAGAACAACTGAACAGGTCTAGAGAAGTAGAGAGATTAAAGGTCTCTCAAGTGTACCTAATATACATTCATTTGGAGTTCGCTCTTCGAGAACAAGTTTTGAAATATCAATCAGAAGATAACTCGCTGCAAGAAACTGCAACACTGTAATTACAAATGCAATCCGGGTCCATCGTATCCACTTCTTGTACCTAATCTGTTAGATAATAACAGAACTATAAATTCAGCGACATTTGTACATGTGTCAATCCAAAAAGAATGCATACAGAAATGACGTTAGGTATATAGGTAGCCACAGTTTGCTAATGTATAAGCTTATAAGGTCATTCTATTTCTACTTAAAACAATGTTTTTATTAACTTCCCACACACACGAATGTATAGATGTATACCAACAATGTCTGAAGAAACGTATGATCCCCAATGGGACAGAGAAAACTTCAAGTGCAATCTAGAGCTATTTAAGTGAACAGCTTAACTTACAATTATAACTAGGTTAAAAATGCTATACACATATATACAGAAAATATACGAATCACCTAAATCACCTGACCATAAAAAGAAACAAAAAGTCCAACAAGTGAGAACCTAAATGCAGCTAAAAGACCAAATTTATGGACCTATCCACAACCTGAAAACAATAAATAGCACGCACATAAATTAATATAAACTTAATTATATAACAGGACACAAAACTAGTAAGTCGGTAATGACAACGCCATAGTTATCAAAGACACTAGGCGCACTCAAGACGCATACGCCTTGCCTGAGACCTAGGCTCAAGACGTAAAAAAAGCGGGAGCCTAAGAAAAAAAAAAGCGCAGTTAAATGGAAAAAAAAATGTTATGTATTAGAATAGTACCATTCTACAAATAAAATAAACGAAAGCCACTATATAACATTAAATATCCTCTAACTAGTACCAAAAGTTCTAAAATAGTGAAGGTTCAAATGTGATTCCAAAACTTGAAAGTTCTAAAGTTCTCAATTGGATCAGAAATCTGGATGAAACTGCTTCAATCGGTATTGTGGAAGCTTATATTGAGAATCAATAATTTTGCATTAAATTAAATAATAATAATAATAATAAAAAGAATAAATCGGTATTTAGTATTTAGTGTGCCTGGACCGGAGAGCTGAAGCGAGCGCCTAGGAACTAGAAGCACAATTAATGGGCCTCTCCAAGAAAATGCGACTAAGCGCATGAAGCGAGGGCTTTTAATAAAAATGGACAACGCCAACGCTTGAAGACGAGTGATTGGTTTTCAGCAAGCTTAACCTTAGATCACAATCAAATGCCAGCCTTAAGGTGATTGTGCCCCCAACTATCAAATAACTCATTAACTAAACCCTAACAATGCCTCGCAGTCCCACAACCACAACCACCACCGCTTCCGATTAGCCACCTAAACACAAACCTCATGTCTCTAAAACATATCTCATTCTGTCATTGTTCTATTCACTTCATACTTTCTTTCTCCAGGAGCATTAAAAGAATCATTACTCACTATCTATTTATACTATATTGGAGTTAATTACACCGTTGGTCCCTGTGGTTTATAAGAAGTAACAAGGTCGGGTACTAATAGATTAAAGTCACACTCTGAGGTATCAACTTCCAATTTTGTAACAACCTAGAGTACTAAGACTAAGGCTGCGGGGAGTGGAGGGACTTGGGTTGGGGGCATTGCTCGACACGTGGCGAGGGTGGGATCCACAAGCTTATGGTGAAAAATGAGGGGTGTGGTGTGGCGTGGCCAGCCATGTGATTTTTTTTTTAATTAAAGTAGCCAACCAAAGTCAGCCATATTAAACCAGCCAGCCAAGTCACCCTCCCCCCCCCCCCCCCCCACCCCACCCCCACGCCAGTCTGAATACCCACGCCAAAGGGGCAACGCCCTGCCCCGCCCCAACCAACGCCCCACTCCCCACAGCCTAACATGTGTTAGTTTTTTTAGTTAGGTTTATATGAAATGACATAAACACCCTTTATAACTTGACCACTTAAGTAGTTCTTAGATGTAATCCAAGCTAAAAGTAAAATTGCATATATCCCCACCTTTATTAAACAATTAAATATTGACAATATTGCCCTTGTTTATCTGCAATTTTTAAACAACCATAACTTTTTCAAAATAAAAAAAAAAAAAATTACACAACAGAAACGAATGTTTTATTCTCTTTAATTTAAATATTGCAATTAACATGTTACGTGATGACCACTGGCATCAATCAAACTCAAATCATCTAGTTGTTAAACAAACATGCAGAATAAGTTTAATCCATAATTCGCTAATAAAACAGAATTCACATCATAAAACTACAATAAATAAATAAGTAATTAAAGAAATGAATATACCCGCTGGTGACGTCGAATTAGGGTTCCAGCAGCTCGTGTTTCGGTAGGGGTACTAATAATCGTCAAAGCGGTGGCTCGTTGGGCGATTGCAATGGGAATCATGGTGGAGATTCTCAAACAGGAAACAAAGAGAATGACAATAAGTGGAAAAACGTCTGCAAATGCACAATCATGATATGCTGCGATGATTAAAATGAGGCTGATGATCATCAAAAACAGATTTGAAAGCCCTAGAAATAGGGCACTCCATCGCACTTGCTTGATGTGAAAACTGGAGATCATTGTGATGCCTGTAGATTATGATGAATTATGATGAATCGCATCGATATGATCAGCAAATTGGGGGGGATTTTGGAAACGGTTGTGTTTGTGTATAAGGATGTATGTATGTATCTTTGTTGAATTTGATTGTTTAAAATCGTTTTTGGTAAATTAATTAAGGGTAATAAAGTGTCAAGTTTAGGCTATTTAGAGATATTTGTGTCACGTGTAGCTTTGTAATAAAACTAGTTTTTGCCCCGCGCGCGTTGCGGGGTAATAAGCCGAATATTTCTATCTCATAACATGTATGTCTGTATACAGAGGGCAAAATCGTAAATTATATTTTGAACTGGAGACGAAATCATAATTTTAAACTGAGAGCAAAATCATAATTTTGAGCTAGGGGAAAACATAATTTTATTTGGAACTGTGGGCAAAAACGTAATTTTGAGCTGAGGGCAGAGTCGTAATTTTGAGCTAGAGAAAAAAACAACATTTTATTTTGAACTGGGTGCAAAAACGTAATTTTAAGCGGAGGGCGAAACCGTAATTTGAAACTGGAAACAAAATTAAAAGTGATTTTTTTAACCGAGGGCAAAATCGTAATTTTGAGCTAGGGGCGAAATTATAATTTTATTTTGAGTTGGGGGCAAAAACGTAATTTTAAATAAAGGACGAAAGCTTATTTTTAAACTGGAAATAAAATTAAATTTAAAAAAAAGTTGGTCCAATAGGGAAGTATCAGGCAACTCCCCTAACTTTGAAATGTATATGTAGAAAATGTTACCCAAACCAAAAACCAAAAACCAAAAACTAAAAAGCAATCATTTTTTCTACTAACCTTAAACCCATGCATTTGAACAAATTGGGGTGGGAGTAGGGCTGTTCATGAGTCGAGCTGAGCCGAGCTAGGGCAAGTTTGGGCTCGGCCCGATTATAAACCGAGCTGGCTCGGCTCGGTTCAGATTTGAAACCGAGCTGAAAATCTAAGTTCGGGTTCAGCTTGGTTTTAAATCGAGTTGGCTCGGTTCAACTTGATTTGACTCGATTTTAAAAATAAAAATTAATACATAGCTCTCAAAATTCAGTATTCTAAAATATTATTCAATACTTCAAAAGAACATATTCAAAATAAGTTCAACCTAATACATTACAAGCCAAAATCACGTTCAACAACGCAAAATAAGTTTTATATTTCAACTAAATACAATATTTGTTCATTAGCACGACAGTCAACCTTTAAATATGTCATAGATATCAAACTACAAGCCTAAATACACGTAAATAATATCACTTTTTTTAATATATTAATTATATGTATATAAGGGAGGGGTTCGGCGACGAAGTCCATTTTTCCTACAAAGCGTACAAAGTCATAAAACACCACAATTTCAGCCATAAAACACACTCAAAACCCACAAATAACATAGTGAAAATTACTAAAACACAATATCTAAACCCTAACAGTCCATAAAAAACTTCACACACACCATCGTAGAACTATGAAGATAAAGCACAACATGATAATCAACATAAAACACATTAATGTTAGTTATTCGAAAATCAAAGGCTTATCATCCAAAACACAACACAAAACCCTTCAAATATGGCGTTTTAGTAATCTCCACTTTGTTATTTATGGGTTTTGAGTGTGTTTTATGTCTGAAATTGTGGTATTTTATGACTTTGTACACTTTGTAGAAAAAATGGACTTTGAAGCCAACTCCCACCCATGTATATAAAATTAAAATATATTATAAGTAAAATAATTCGAGCTAAGCCGAGCCGAGCTAACAAGCGAGCCAAACCAAGCCAATTTGGCTCGTCACGAGCCGAGCCAGGCTCGTCACGAGCCGAGCCAGGCTCACTTTCTAACCGAGCCGAGCCGGCTTGGCTCACTTTCAAACCGAGCCATATCGAGCAAGTTTTTTCCGAGCTAAATCCGAGCGAGCTTCGAACAAGCTCCGAGCCACGAGCTTTTTGAACAGCCCTAGGTGGAAGAATTTTTAAAAAGTATTCTCTCTTTCACCAAGGTGGAATATTACATGTCTAGTGAAAAAAAAAATATAACAAAATAAACATATGAATATGATCACACTTGCTTACTGTTTTGGTCAAAAATTACCGAAGCAATTAAGTGGTCAAATTAGTTAAGTGAGGTAGTGTGCTAAGAAAGTGTGTTGGAAATATGTTGATTAAGTTGTTTACAAAAACAGTTTCCAGGATACGGCTCAGGATATTGAGCTGTATCTATGATCAAACTATGAGCAAAAAGTAAAGGGGGAGACACGAGATATACGAGGAAAGCCCTTGATCAATCTAGATCGCTGGCACAAAACCTCGGGAGCTGACAATCGCAGCTGCCTTGTTCTTCTTATTGCTTTAAAGGTTAGGATACAGTGCAGGATATTGATCAGATCGCTAAGTGTTACAATGCTTTTTGTGAAAGTGAAAGTTGCGAGAGAGTAAAGTGTTAGAGAGCAGTGAGTGTTGTTGTGTCCTATTTGATCTGATTTATCCAACTATTTATAGCTAAGAAATATAAACAAAAACTCCTATAAACGGGGGATGCTTCCGAATATTCCATTGTTAACGTTATGGACCGAGTAAAGCGACTTCAACGTCTTCCTTTGAACGACTTAGACCGAGTCTTCCGGGGAAAGGGTCCTTATGAACGTTACCAGCTTGGACTCGTACTCCTGCACATAATCCGTTAGTAATCCTCAGGATACCATTCAGGATGTTACCAATATCCTGAATTAGCATCCCGGGCATGAACATATATCATACATGCAAGATATAATTTAAGATATTATCCAGGATATGAGCTCAGAATTTCACCCATAACAATTGTCCACAAAAAATGTTACCGTTTAATATCCTGGCACTAACGGTTATATTTTTTACGGATAACGAGGCAATTTAAGATATTAGACCTTGATGTGACAACTTGTAACCGCTTAGTCTATAATTACTCATTACCTCCCTATAACTTTTCATCCTCATCCTCTTTTAACCTTTACCGACGAGGAAAAAGGTAAACATTTCTCTCTCAATCCCATCTTCCCCCTTCATTCTGTTCAATATTCCGGCACCATATGACGAGGCAAACAAGATCAAGCTCCGGTGACTCTGCTCCTACATTCATCCAGCAGAATCTTCTCCAAGAACCGGAGAAAGAGATATGCTCCTTTGATAGTGCCCACTTGTCGGCTCTCAAATCCCCCGGCATCTTCCCAAAAGGGACGGTGTTCCGGCCGTTTGACCAGGAAATCCGGTCGGACATGGTTTCCGATGAGTGGTTATGCTTTAATGCCTTTCCCTTTACCTTAGGATTACAGTTTCCCTTTCCAGATTTTATCACTGATTTCTTTAATACCACGAAAATCTATTTTAGCCAAACAATGTCGATGCTCTGGCGAGTCTTGTCTGTTCTTGATCAGATCAAAAGAAATCATATTCCTGACCTTTCCGTTCATGACCTCCCCTTAGCATATCGGCTTAGATGCCATGGTTCCTGTAGATTCTTGTTCTATTCCACCTCCGGCGATCCACTGATACTTCATGCCACCAGGAATGAGGAGAAATGGCAATCCAAATTCTTCTTTGTAAAAAGAAACTCAATACCTGGTGGAACAGAATATCCGGTGAAGTGGTTGAGAAAGGGTAGGATTTAGGGTTTAAGGATGATCCCGCTTCATATCCTGTTTCATATCTTGTACTGACTTTTCTATTTTCTTGTACACAGCCGATTTCTGGAAGCTTGCACCTCCCTTAGCCGACTCACAAAAGAGAATTGACGCTATCAGACTCCTCCCAGAGGCTGAAAGAAGTTTCAACCCATTTCCAGCATCTCCAAGTCCACTTTCCAATGCAAACATGTCTGGTAAGGATCCTGCACAATATCCTGCATACATGTTCTTATTTGACATATTTAGGAAAGAATTTCACTCCCTGTATGCAGACTCCAGCAAAGTCCCAATCCTCCTTGATCTTGACGAGCTTGACAGTTCCCCACTCAAGTCATTGTCAAGAAAGAGACTCCTGCCACTACCAGCTCCAAGCCGCTCCCGGCTCCTAAGCCCAACACGAGGACTCGTGCTTCCACCGCAAAAAAAGAGGAAAGGTTCCGAAGTTAGTGCCCCAGGCTCTGAAGGGTTCTCCTATGAAGAACTCAGCTTTTCTGACTCCTTGTGTCACACCCCAACCGATGGCGGAAACATCGGGGCATGGCACTGAGCGAAACAGATTGTCCAGAAGTTTCCATAACAATTATCAACACTATTCAATTTAAATGATACGTCCCATACCGTATCTCAAACAGTAAATTAATTATTACAGACAAAATCCAGACAAATATTCTGTTCCGACAACTCAGATTCAAATAGACAGCAATTGTTTATCTGCTTCTAGAGACCCTTAGTTTGACCACTACAGACAACTATTTGTTGGGCTCTAAAGCTTTATTCTAGCTTCAATTTCCTACCAAGTGTACGTCCTAAGCACCTGTCACATACGTTAAAATTAAAGTCAATTCATAAAATGTAAAGGTGAGCATATAAGTTTGATAATAGCTTATAGAGTTCGAATTCGTTTACGCATAACCAGCACGTACACATAGTGAAATGAAGCACGTTAGTTATCGACATAGATCCATCGATACCAATGACTGCGGGTTGACTGCCCGAGGCAGTTCGCAATACATGATTACCACCGTAATCCATGCAAGTAATGGTTCCTTAACAACCCCCGTGTGAACGGGTGCTGAGTCCAAACTATAGTACTATCGTTGCTAAGGCAGATAGACAGCATTCCATGTGTAAACATAACAACAAGCATTCATAAGCCACGTATAACATGCATTAACGGTTAGCGTTCAAATAGTTTCGAGTAGTGTGATTGTTGTAGTTTGAATATTCGTAACATATGTAACGCCCAAAAGTGCGTAAAGCAAAAAGGGATCGAGTATACTCACAGTGGTGAATGGATTGAAGGGAGCGCTTAGCGAGTAAGGTTAGCCTGAATAGATTCGATAGCATAACGATAAGTGATGCGTAAAACGTCACGAAGTGTGAAAGGGTCGGATAGTGGTTCGATCGGATGGTAATCCGATCGGACAGCAATCCGTGCGGATAACAATCCGTTCGGGTGGTCATCCGGTCGGACAGTGGTCCGGTCGGGTGACGATTCGAGTGGATTGTTTCTTCCTATAAGAAGAATGTGTTTGTGTATGATGGCTTGACTTTTGAAGTTTTCGTTGTAGTATTTTGAAAACATTGAAGTATCTCTATCCATCAAGGCGTTCGATCGGATGGTGGGTCGTGCGGATGACAATTGTCACACCCCAACCGATGGCGGAATCATCGGGGCATGGCACTGAGCGAAACAGATTGTCCAGAAGTTTCCACAACAATTATCAAAACTATTCAATTTAAATAATACGTCCCATACCGTATCTCAAACAGTCAAATATTTATTACAGACAAACATCAAGACAAATATTTTGTTCCGACAACTCAGATTTAAATAGACAGCAATTGTTTATCTGCTTCTAGGGACCCCTAATTCGTTATCCACAGACAACTATTTGTTGGGCTCTAAAGCTTTATTTCTAGCTTCAATTTCCTACCACATGTGCATCCTAAGCACCTGTCACATACGTTAAAATAAAGTCAATACATAAAATGTAAAGGTGAGCATACAAGTTTGATAATAGCATATAGAGTTCGAATTCGTTTACGCATAATTAGCACGTACACATAGTGAAATGAAGCACGTTAGTTATCGACATAGATCCATCGATACCAATGACTACGGGTTGACTACCCGAGGGAGTTCGCAATACATGATTACCACTGTAATCCATGCAAGTGAAAGATCCTTAACAACCCCCGTGTGAACGGGTGCTGAGTCCAAACTATAGTACTATCGTTGCTAAGGCAGGTAGACAGCATTCCATGTGTAATCATAACAAACAAGCATTCATAAGCCACGTATACCATGCATTAACGATTAGCGTTCAAATAGTTGAGTAGTGTGATAGTTGCAGTTTGAATATTCGTAACGTATGTAACACCCAAAAGTGCTTAAAGCAAAAAGGGATCGAGTATACTCACAGCGATTAATGGATTGAAGGGAGCGCTTAGCGAGTACGGTTAGCCTGAATAGATTCGATAGCGTAGCGATAAGTGGCGCGTAAAACAATACAGGGGGAGAGTGGGTAGGATAGCTGATCGTCCGGATGGTCATCCGTGCGGACAGCAATCCGTGTGAATAGTAATCCGTCCGGTTAGTCATCCGTGCGGACAGTTTGTCCGGGTGGGTGACTATTCGAGTGGATTGTTTCTTCCTATGGGTGAGATGTGTTTGTGTATGATGGCTTGACTTTTGAAGTTTTTGTTGTAGCATTTGAAAACCTTGAAGTTCTCTTACCCTTCAAGTCGATCGAGCGGACGACAATCTGTGTGGATGGTAGTCCGTGCGGACAACGACTTTAATGGTGAGTCACTTGGTGAAATTGGTGAAATCCGTCCGGATGGTAGTCCGTGCGGACAACGACAATCCTTCCGGATGGTAGTCCGGTCGGATGATCATGTTGGAAATTGTTTAAGGTCTTAGTATCTCATGATCCGAAGAGTAATCCATTCAGAGGGTCGTCTGTACGGATTATTCATTCGTCGATACTCAAACCTTGTTTGAATGTGGGTCCCAAGTGTAGTCCGTCCGGATGGCAACTCGTCCGGATAGCATGTCCGTGCGGACATCAGTCCATCCGGACATCATCTCGTTCGGGTCGTTCCGTTCATCTACCATTGGTCGCTTTTGTCGTTCTATCAAGATGTTTTGATTACGTGTCGACCAATCGGAATTGCATTCTTACCCGCATGACTAAGCCGGCCAGGAATCACCCCAGTTTGGCCGGTCGGCGGCTCAGAACGGTCATTCTGGTCTAACCCGAAATCAGGTGTCTCGCGGGTAGAATCCGGATTTAGGACTAGTGCATCACTAACATTGAGTAGAAGACTAGAACTGATCCGATTCTTATTGTTTTTGAGTGTAAAAGAAGGAGAAAACTTGTGTTTATTTCTTTCAACTCTTTTATCCTTTGAAAAGTTCAGATTTACGCGAAGTTGTTTGTGAAATCTTGTGGAAATCGTTCAGATCCGTGTTATTCTCGGTGGAATGAGGTCAGACTTGAAGTTCATGGGAACTTCATGATGACGTCATCCTAGAATACCTCAAATCTTGATGATTTCACGGTTAAAAGTTAATATTTAAAAGATAGAAAGGTGTAGAAGTGCGTATAGATCAAGAAAGTACAAGATTTAGGGCGAGATCTTACCTGGTTTGAGAGAAATCGAAGGAAAGGTGAAGAGAGCGTGCTGGTCGGACGTCACTTGCCAAAAGTGGAAAGTTTGGAGAGTGACCCGTGTATTTGTAGGATGCCAAAAGAGGAAAGTGTCATCTGTCCGGATTGCACATCACCCGGATGGTCGTCCGTGCGGATAGCAATCTTGGTCGGATGCACTTAACACTTCCCTAGGTGGCTACCTGTGCGGATGGTCTGTCCGTGCGGACATCAGTCCGTCCGGATTGGCGCCTGGGTGGTGTGTTTGGTGCGACGATCTTTTGACGTTTCGGTTTCGATTGCGAGCGATTCGATAGGGTTTCCTAGTCAAATTACTTTTAGTCTCAACTACTTCGTATCTAGCGTAATCTCTTTTCCACTATCTATCATGGTTCGATTTATGACTCGAGTCCGAGTTCGATTACATTCACATAATATAAATAAAATAAAGACATTTCTACAAGTCAAGTTGCGCGAAATCGGTCGTTGACCTTGACCTTGACTTTGACTTCGACTTGTGAAAACACGGGGTGTTACAGCCTCCCCTTGTTTAGGGAATTTCGTCCCGAAATTAAGCTGGAAGTTGTACATCACCGTGAATCACGTTTGAGAACTTTCTCTTTCTAGACTTTCTCTTTGAACAGCTGCGGGTGGCCTTCATGTCGTTTTCGAGTTCCCAAGTGAACTCTGCGCCTCGTTTGCCTTCCCATCGGACTTTCACGATAGGAATGCGAGAGCATCTGAGTTGCTTGGTCTGGCGATCCATGATTTCGACAGGCTTTTCCACGAAGTGTAATGTTTCGTTCACTTGTAGATCGTCTAGAGAAACATGTAAGTCATGGTCGGCTATGCATTTTCGGAGGTTGGACACGTGGAAAGTCGGGTGGACATTACTAAGTTCCTCCGGTAGTTCGAGTCTGTAGGCAACTTTTCCGATCCTTTCCAGAATCTTAAAAGGTCCAACATATCGAGGCGCGAGTTTCCCTTTCTTGCCGAATCGGACTACACCCTTCCAAGGTGATACCTTTAGGAGTACGTAGTCACCAACGCCAAATTCATGGGGCTTGCGCTTTTTATCGGCGTAACTTTTCTGTCGATCCCGAGCCTTTACCAGGTTGTCTCGAATTTGGAAAATTTTGTCTGTCGTTTCTTGTAGTAGCTCCGGACCGGTTAGTTGCGAGTGACCGATCTCGTGCCACACAATAGGCGATTGACATCTTCTTCCGTATAATGCCTCGAATGGTGCCATTTGTATGCTAGACTGGTAGCTATTGTTATACGAGAATTCGACCAACGGCAGGTGTTTATCCCAATTACCACCGAAGTCTAGAGCACACGAACGGAGCATGTCTTCAAGGGTACGGATCGTTCTTTCAGTCTGACCGTCGGTTTGAGGGTGGAAAGCGGAACTTAGATTAAGCATTGTTCTGAGTGCCGTTTGAAACGTTTCCCACAATCGCGAAGTGAACCGAGCATCACGATCAGAGATGATGTCACGTGGCGTCCCATGATTACAAATGATCTCGTCGGTGTAGATTCGGGCTAATCGTTCTACCTTGTAGTCTTCTCGTATGGGCAGAAAGTGAGCTGACTTAGTTAAACGGTCGACTATAACCCAAATGTTGTCGTGACCTGATGACGTGGGTGGTAGCTTGGTTACGAAATCCATAGCTATGCTGTCCCACTTCCACATGGGAATTGGTGGTTGTTCGAGCAAGCCAGAGGGTCTTTGATGTTCAGCCTTGATTCTAGCACAAGTTAGGCATTTTCCGACGTAGAGAGCGATATCCCTTTTCATACCCGGCCACCAGTACTTATAACGAAGGTCCTGGTACATTTTGTCGGCACCGGGGTGAATAGAATACCGAGATTTATGGGCTTCGTCCATCAGAATTTGTCATAAATTGGTTCGCTTGGGAATCCAAATTCGGTCTAAAAAGTGGAATATCCCGTTTGACTTGCTCACGAGCTGGGATCCATCGTGGTAGATTCTTTCTCTCTTCAAGGTGCGCTCGTTAAAACATGCATGCTGAGCGTCGCGGATGAGGGTTTCCAAATCGTGTTGGGCTTGAACATTACGAGTGCTAAGCAGATAGCTCTGTCTGCTAAGTGCGTCGGCAACAACATTCGCCTTGCCTGGGGGATAACGAATCTCACAGTCGTAATCGTTGAGAAGTTCTACCCATCGGCGTTGACGCATATTAAGTTCCTTCTGATTAAAGATATGTTGTAGGCTCCTATGATCGGTGAAGATCGTACAATTGGTACCATACAGGTAGTGTCGCCAAATCTTTAATGCAAAAACTACCGCGCCTAGCTCGAGATCATGGGTTGTATAGTTCTTCTCGTGGATTTTAAGCTGACGAGATGCGTAAGCTATGACCTTGTCCCGTTGCATGAGAACGCAACCGAGACCAAGGTTGGAAGCATCACAGTAGACAATGAAATCATTGTTTCCGTCGGGCAATGTTAGAACAGGAGCAATGCAGAGCATGTGTTTGAGGGTTCAAAAGGCAGACTCTTGTTTAGTTCCCCAAACAAAAGGCTTGTCTTTATGTGTAAGAGTGGTAAGTGGTACAACAATCTTCGAGAATCCTTCGATAAATCGTCGATAATAGCCCGCTAGTCCGAGAAAAGAGCAGACTTCGGACGGGTTCTTAGGCGTAACCCAGCTCTTAACAGCTTCAATCTTCGCAGGATCGACATGAATACCCTGACTATTAACAATGTGACCCAGAAACTGAACTTCCTCCAACCAAAATTCATACTTGGAGAACTTGGCATAGAGTTGGTTCCCCTGGAGTAACTCGAGAACCAAACGTAGATGTTGCGCGTGTTCGGCTTTCGATTTGGAATATATCAAGACGTAGTCGATGAACACGATGACGAAACGGTCGAGATATGGTTTACACACGCGATTCATCAGATCCATAAAAACCGCTGGTGCGTTGGTTAGGCCAAAAGGCATGACAACAAATTCGTAATGACCGTAAGGAGTACGAAACGCAGTTTTGGATATATCCTCCTCTTGTATACGCAGCTGGTGATATCTTGAACGTAGATCGATCTTTGAAAAACACGTAGCGCCTTGTAGTTGATCAAACAAATAGTCGATACGAGGTAGAGGATAGCGGTTCTTGATAGTCAACTTATTCAATTCCTGGTAGTCGATGCACATCCTGAACGACCCATCCTTCTTTTTGACGAAGAGGACCGGCGCGCCCCAAGGAGAGGTGCTCGGGCGAATGAAGCCTTTCTCAAGTAGTTCCTGGAGTTGGGTTGAGAGTTCCCGCATTTCGGATGGCGCGAGTCGGTAAGGAGCTTTGGCGATAGGGTTGGCTCCAGGAATGAGGTCAATACGAAAGTCGATATCACGACTTGGCGGTTGTCTGGGAAGATCCTCTGGAAAAACATTAGGAAATTCTCGAACCACAGGAACGTCTTTCACTTCCTTCTTCTCTTTCTTTTCCTTCTCCGCTTCTACGATGTTAGCCAAGAAAGCCCTGTATTCCTTACGGAGATATTTGCTGGCTTGGATGCATGACATAAGCTTGAGCCCCTTTGAAGTAGTATCGCCATATACACACAATAAGTCACCATTCGCGAGTGAAAATCGAATCATCTTGTCGAAGCATACAACTTCAGCACGGTTTTCCCGAAGAAAGTCCATGCCTACTATAACGTCGAAGCTTCCGAGTTGCATCGGAATAAGGTCAATTGGGAAGATGTGATTGTTGAGCTCAAGACTACAATCACGGATAACAGAATTAACGGCAACGGTTCTTCCGGTAGCGACTTCAACGTCGAATGTCGAGGAAAGTTTGGAACGTTTACGACTAAGAAGTTTCTCAAATTCAAATGACACAAAGCAATTATCGGCTCCAGTATCAAACAAACATGATGCATAAATACCATTCACAAGGAACGTACCATTGACCACGTTGTTGTCGGCCTAGGCTTGACGCACGTTGAGGTTGAAAGTTCTGGCGCGTGCGACCTGTTGTTGCTGCTGCTGTTGTTGTTGCTGCTGTGGCTGCTGTTGCTGAGGTTCTTATTTCACGACCCTGTTTGGGCACACGTTGGCGAAATGGTTTAGGTCGCCACACACGAAGCAGGCTCTGGCTTTGACTGCGGGTGCCGGAGGAGCTTGTTGACCTTGCGGGGCAGTGAGTAGAGCTTGATTGGCAGGAGCTTGACGAATGCGGCAGTTGGCAGTAAAGTGGCCGTATACATTGCAGTGAGCACAAAAGCGGCATTGAATAGCAGTCGGGTGGTGGTAGGTGCAAGTAGGGCAGAGCGGATGTGGTCCAGTGTATGCACGCTTTGCGAGCGGTGCATTGGCCACAGGCGCCGCTACTTGGCGCGGTTGGGCAGGTACAGCTTGAATCGGTGCAGCAGTGATCGCACAATTCTTGTTGGTGGAGCTGTTCTTTCTCTTGTTCTTCCTCTTGTTACTCGATGAGGTGGTTTCAGTAGGGGGTACGGTAGCGGTAGCTTGATGCAGATGCTTCGAAGTCTTATCCCAAATACCAGCCTTAACCCATTTGTCATTGATTTCAGCGGCCAGCAGATAGGTTTCCTCGATCGTCGTAGTTTTAGCCGCTTGCACAAAATCAGCCACGCAGTCGGGCAGGGCCCGGATGTACTTCTTGATTGTCATGTCAGGAGTCTTGACTTGATCGGGACAGATAATGCTGAGCTGTTTGAAACGAGCAGTAAGACCAGGATTGTCACCATCCTTTTGCTGTATGTGCCAAAATTCATCTTCTAGCTTTTGACGTTCGTGAGGAGGGCAAAATTCCTCTAGCATAACTTCCTTGAGCTCATCCCATGAGAGACCGTAGGCTGCATCGTTCCCTCACTTGTTCCTCTCGGCCGTCCACCAGTCTAGTGCTCGGGACTGGAAAACGCCGGTAGCATTTAGAGTTCTAAGGTCATCAGGGCAACCACTCTGTCGCAGAGTAACCTCAATGGAATCAAACCAGTGAAATAGTGCAGTGGGACCTCCTTCGCCAGTGAATTCTTTTGGCCCACACGACTTGAATTGCTTGAAACTGAAGGGTCTTGCAGCAGCCTTAGGAGCGTCGGTTCTCGATTCCTCGGATGATTTGCTAACATTCTCATAAACATCACTCACAGCCTTTGCCACACTCTTGGCGATGATGGAAGCAAGGCGTTTGTCTCTCTTTTCTTGACGAGAGAGTGCATGACGGGATCCAGACGACATGGTCTGCAACAGACATCGTCACAGAACTCATCACATTGTATTCGAATCTCACCTCACACGTCTACTACTACTACTAAAGCTCAGGAACACGTACCGTATAACACAGACACATAACCACGCAAAACACAGAATCATTTACTCATATAAGCACGTAGGGCACATAATCATGTAATACCTAAGCACAGAAGCAAGAAAACGAATACACCCTCGATTACTAAAGCGGTCAGAAAACAGAATCCTAGGTCTAGAGAAAGTGGCAAATAGTGATTCTTGAAACGTGTATTTGTCAAACTGATCAATAAGAATCACGGTAAATTGTACATCTAGTGTGTTCGGTCGCGCATGTTCACGGATTTCGCACGTCGAACGTGTCGCTACGTAATTGTTTGGAGTCAAAACAAGCACATAATCACATGATGCAGTCAGAATACATAAACCTATCATTCACAGTTCGCGATCGTCCGGATATAGCGTTCGCGTTTGGTATATCCAGGCGTGTAGCATAAGCGTAGCATAACGTTGTACACAAGTTGGCGATTTGTTAATGGTTGTGTGGTGGGTTTTGTGTTTTAGCAGAAGCAAGGGCGTTAGATCGAAACCAATAGTACCTCAAAACGTTAACCAATAAGCAGAAAACACATAAAATCTCCATAAAATCGAGAGTAGATTGTCTGCGGCTAGTAGACTTCGACTAACCAAAGTGGTTCGACTATTATCCTGGACGCGGGCCCAGGATATCGTGGAGGATCCGGAGCAAGATGTGAAGAAAATTATCCTGGACCAGGATAATCCCGATATTTCGGTGCTCGTAGGGACCAATATCCCTCAGGATATTGAAGAACAATTAATTAACTTTTTGAAATGCAGGATGTCAACGTTTGCATGTAAGCATGAGGATATGACAGGCATATCCAAAGATATTATCACTCACAAGCTTGGAATTGATAAATCATTCAAGCCTGTGCAGCAAAAAAGAAGGAAGTTTGCTCTTGAGCGGAACACAATTATCCAGGAGGAAGTTGAGAGATTATTGAAGTCCAGGATGATCAGGGAGGTTAAGTTCCCAAGGTGGCTAGCAAACGTGGTTGTAGTACAGAAGAAAAATGGGAAATGGAGAGTTTGTGTGGACTACACAGACTTGAACAAAGCTTGTCCTAAAGACCCATTTCCTCTTCCCCACATTGATGCAATGGTAGATGCCACTGCCGGGCATGAAATGCTGACCTTCATGGACGCATCTTCAGGATTTCAACAGATCCAAATGGAGCCTTCTGACCAGGAGGATACTGCCTTCATGACACCAACGGGTATTTATTGTTATACAGCTATGCCTTTTGGTTTGAAAAATGCAGGTGCAACATACCAAAGATTGGTAAACATGATGTTCAAAGACAAACTGGGGGACACCATGGAGGTATATATCGATGATATGGTGGTGAAATCTAAGAAGGCTGAGGATCACCTCCAGGATATCAAGGGAGCATTTGATATCCTGGATCAATACAACATGAAGCTGAATCCTGCTAAATGCCATTTCGGAGTGGGGGCAGGAAAGTTTCTTGGATATATGGTGACAAAAAGGGGGATAGAAGCAAGCCCAGAGCAGATCAAAGCTATCCTGGATATAAAATCACCCTCAAATATGAAGGACGTACAAAGATTGACAGGCCGAGTAGCAGCTTTAAACAGGTTTATCTCGAGATCCTCAGAGAAATGCAAAGATTTTTATGATATCCTGAAGAAGAACAAAAAATTCGAATGGGGTGAGAAGCATGAAGCGGCCCTACAGGATTTGAAGCGATATCTCTCAACCGTACCTCTATTAATGAAGCCTGAAAATGGTGAACCACTCTCCCTATACCTTGCTGTATCGGGGAATGCTGTAAGTGCCGTTCTTATAAAAGACCATGAAGGTCAGCAATATCCTGTTTACTATGTTAGTAAAAGTTTGTTAGATGCTGAAACTAAGTATTCTCATTTAGAAAAATTAATACTAGCATTAGTCATGGCATCAACGAAACTTAGACATTACTTTGAGACACATAGGATTCATGTTAAAACAAATTATCCTGTTAAAAATGTACTTAGGAAGCCAGAAATGTCAGGCAGAATGGCTAAGTGGTCAGTAAAGTTAAGTGCTTATGATTTAGTATATGAACCTAGAAATGCCATAAAATCTCTGGCTTTAGCTGACTTTGTGGCTGACTTTAGTAGTGACATTCAGGACGAGGTAGACCTAGAAGTTCAACAGTTAGGAGAATCCTCAGGATCCTGGACATTATATACTGACGGTGCATCTAATGTAAGAGGAGTAGGATTAGGAATACTACTAAAATCGCCATAGGGGGACATATTACCCCAGGCAATTAGGTGTGAATTTCCTGCTACTAATAATGAAGCAGAGTATGAGGCTTTAATTGCAGGATTAGAGTTGGCTAAGAGCATGAGTATCAAAAATTTGCAAGTATATGTTGACTCTTTGTTAATTACTAACCATTTTAATGGATCCTATGCAGTTAAGGGTGAGAAATTAATCGAATATCTCGATATTCTCAAAAAATTAGCAGGATATTTCGACGTTTTTATACTTGAACAGGTACCGAGGGAGGATAATGCTGAAGCGGATGCCTTAGCAAATTTGGGATCATCGATCAGGATACCTGAAGGGACCCAAATACCAATATTACATGTCTTATATCCTGCAACGAATCCTCAGGATAAAGAAGTAGTGGGTATTCAGGATCCTGGAGCAGAACATCCCGAAAAGGATCCTAAATCCTGGACGGCTCCAATCATGAGATATCTCAAAGAAGGACACATCCCTGGAAATGAGAATCCTAAGGCATTTAGGATGAAGGTATCACGATTCACTATTATAAATAATATTTTATACAAGAAATCTCTTGCAGGACCGTATTTGAGGTGCTTGGAGGATCCTGAAGCCAAAGAAGTACTTCAGGATATACATGAAGGGGATTGTGGTAACCATGCTGGGGGCAGGTCGTTATTCTCAAAAGTGTTAAGGACAAGATATTATTGGCCAACAATGAGAAAGGATGCAGCAGAATATGCTCGAAGATGTGACGCATGTCAAAGACATAGTAACATACTGCATCAACCTGCTGAACCATTATATCCTATTGTTTCCCCTTGGCCGTTTATGAAGTGGGGTATGGATATAGTGGGAAAGCTACCAAAAGCTCCGGGAGGAAAAGTCTTTATGCTAGCAATGGCGGATTATTTCTCTAAGTGGGTTGAAGCAGAAGCATTTGTTCAAGTGAGAGATCAAGAAGTAGTATCCTTCATAAAGAGGAATATCCTAACCAGATTCGGAGTACCAGCCGAGATAATCTGTGACAATGGTTCTCAATTTATAAGCAAGAGAACTACTGACTTTTGCAAAAGTTGGGGAATCAAAATGATTACATCTACTCCGGTACATCCTCAAGCAAATGGACAAGCAGAATCCTCAAACAAGATAATTGTCAATAACTTAAAGAAGAGACTTGGAGCCAAAAAAGGAAGATGGGCAGAAGAATTACCCTTTGTTTTATGGGCTGATAGGACAACGGTAAAGAATGCAACAGGCCAAACCCCATTTTCCTTGGTATTTGGAACAGAAGCAATGATTCCAACGGAAATGACAATACCTACTGCAAGATCTACCCTAAGTGATCCTGAGCAGAATCCTGAAGCCTTGAGTCAGGATTTAGACACTATAGATGAGAAGAGAGATGCGGCAAGGCTAAGGATGGCAGCATATCAACAGAGAATATCCAGGGCATATAATAAGAATATTAGGACCAGAAGATTTAAGGTTGGAGATTGGGTGCTAAGAAAGGATTTTCAGAATACTACTAATCCTGCCGATGGCAAGTTAGCTCCAAAATGGGAAGGACCATATGAAGTTGAATCAGAAGCAGGGAAAGGAGCATACAGACTCAAGAATATGGAGGGGGATATGCTACCGAGGTCTTGGAATGCTATACACCTTAAGCTCTATTTCAAGTGAGTTTAGAATTCAATTTCTAACTCAGGATGGTATGAATTCTATCTTTTTTAAATATGTTTTGGTTTAATTTATTCTTTGAAACCCAATACTAACTTAAGCATCGGAGGGGTGTTAGCCAAGCTAACACCCACCTTAGTTTACAATTGTTTTGCAAGATATGTTTCAGGATATGGCTCCAGGATATGTACTTAGGATAACTCGAAAGATTAGAGGATTGGCCCCCTCTCTCACGTTTAAGGGATACTGATCCCTTCACAGGTTTAAAGGTATTCACCTTTCTTCCGAATTGGGTTTAAACACCCCGCCTGGAGCGCAAGTTATTCAGGGATAGTTCAAGGTGGCGGGACCAGTCCATGTAAAAGTGGCTGACAGTTTCATTACTGTTGGCTATATCCTGAATCCTAAAGGTATATGAGGATTGATCACCCTCTCTCACGAAAGGGTATTTTCATACTCTCTAAGGTTTAAAGGTTTTCACCTTTCTAAGTCTTGGAGTTTATACACTCCCGCCTGTAGCGCATGAAAATTTGGGATTTTCCCCAGGATACAAGGGATTTATCTCTAGTACATCCTTGGGTTTTACCCTTGGGACCTAAAAAATTGCCTATACAATGGAAACTGACATTCAGAAGATTTCTAAGTGTTTGAAGACAATGTACACAGGGGACATTCCTACCAAGGCAGTGATGTAAAGCTCAAAGGCTAAAGTTCGGAACTAGTATGCTAAATATCTCACACAGGGGACATCTTCATTGGAAAAGTTGCAAGGAGATTGAGGTTTAATAATAGGGTTATATACTACTCCGGGTATGATCTTTCCTTTGTAAATATCGTCTAAGTTTTTAGTAACATTATGTTAAGTATCCAGATATATATTCTCAAAGTCCTTTTAAGGATATTTGACTAGGGTGTTTGAAACTAGTATTAGTTTGGAACTTTGATCATTTAAAACTTGGTTTTGAAAAGATAGATTGTTTTTCACTCTCTAAAGAACTTTCTACAAAGTTGAAGGAATAATTGGAAGTTCTATCTAATAAAAGGTTTTTACAGTATATCGCTGAGCATGCTGATCAGGATATTTTCATAAGATAACAATATAAAATTTTTACAAAGATAAGAGTTATACTAAGTAATGCAAGACAACAGCAAACAAGTCAAAAGATAGTTATATTATGAATAAGTCAAAAGTTGTGCTTTTGGTTTCACCTCAAACCGAGGCCCATCCGCCAAAAGCACAATTAGTTTTTACCATACTTGTGTAACGGTTGCAGGATATATCTCAAAACAGGACATGTCCACCTACAACCGTTATCACGTTCAAAACAAGTTATACTAATTGATGACCAAGGGCTTCGTCCTAAAACCAAGGACCCATCTACCTTTGGTCATCACATTGTTCTAGTGCAGGAAATGTAAATTGTTCGAAGACAGGAAAAGTAAATTGTTTATGCAACCACAACCATGAAATTTAAAAAGTGGGCTCTGGCCTTGGCACATATATCCATCATCGCCCACTCCGCTGCCTAAGGGGCAGCACCCTCTTGAACAACAACCTCCTTCCCAGCGTTCGCACCAGTATCAGCCTCAGGATTCTTCTCGGCATCATCATCAGCATTAGCCGCTTCCTCTGTCGCCTTAGAAGGCCCTTCACCAGTATGTTTTGCAGGATGAGCGACGGGATGACCTCCGAGGCCCTGTAGTTTTTCCTCCCAAGCCTTTACATTCCAGGAAGGGCATTCAAAACCCAAATCCATGGCCTCATAAGCCATCCTTATCCTGGCTTGGAGAAGAGAGACGACCACCGATGCTTTGAGGCTATCCCGATATGAACTCATATTTTGCTGATATTGGAGAAGGGCGGCATCTAGCTTGGCTTGGGCGTCCTCATTAGCCTTGTGGAGGGCAGCTTGATGTTCCTGAGTCATTGCCTTGTATTTGTCTTCATAATGCTGGGATTTGGCAGCCGCAATGGTTCCTTGGTCAGCTATGGTGGCCACGGCTTTCTCCAGCTTGATCTCCAACATCTTGTTAAGCCCGCAAGCGTCTTCATACAAGTGCATAAGATGATCCAGACCCTATCGATAAAGACACAGGTATTGATGTAAAAAAATGAGCAGGATAAGGACTAACATACTTGTGCAGGATATCGAAAAGAAAATTCTACCTGTTTGAGGAATGAGGTGGCTTCGTTGAACCCATGATTCTCGAGAGAGAATGTTTCAGAAACAGCTGGGGAGTCCGTCTCCTTTCTCTTCCGAGAGCTGGATGCCCGGGTCCTGGATGCTGGAGGGCCTTTGGGAGCAGAAACAGTCTTCGAGGAGGTAGGCTTTGGTGTAGTAGACGACTTTGGCTTGGATTCTTGTTTGATGGGTTCGATGCTGGAGTAGCAATCCAACTCGTCAAGTTCGAAACCTTCAAGGTTGACGACTGGTACTACACAAGGGAAGATATTCTTAAACTCATCATACTTTTGAAAAATAATTAATATATGCTGAGAATGTGCTTACCAGACATTTCTGAGCTTCATTTCTGGCTTGAATCTGTAAGAGACAGGGAGAAAGTTCTTTCACTAGCAGGAAGACGGTAGATTTCCTTGATCTTGGATTCGGATTCTGCACTGGGAGGCACTAAATCTCTGAAATTCGCTGCATAAAAACATCAGGATATAAGTCTGGAATACAGTTTGAAGATATAATTGGGGATATTCCTAAAACCCTAAGTCCTACCCTTGGTTAACCATCTAACCGGTAGATCGAAACCCTTATCAATAGAGTCTCTTTTTACGAAAAAGAATTTTCGTCGCCATCGATCCTCGTTCTTGGTGGCTTTAAGAACCAGAGGGTTTTTGGTGGTAGAAAACAGAAGAAAACGGTGATTGCCGTGGGATCTCAACCGGTATGCTATAGGGAGGTCTTCAATAAACAGGTTGGGAAAATGACGAGACTTGATTTGATCCAGCACTATCAAGACTCGCCAGACCATTGGCATAACCTGGGCGTAACTAAGGCCGGTGAGGTCGAAAAAGCTGGAAATAAAGGGTGGAAACGGGTACCGGAGTCCAAGAGAGAAGGGGTAGGCGAAGAAACAAACCCACTCATCGGATATCGCGTCTGATCGGGCTTCCCGATCAAAAGGGCGAAAGACTGTTCCTGTGGGGAAGGCGCCGGAATCTTTAAGAGCAGCGATGTCGGCATTGTTGAAGCAGCAGATCTCCTTTGCTGGATCAACAATGAAGTTCTGACTTACGAGGCTTGAAGCTGGTCGGTCCGATCGGGATTTCGTTCGTGGTGCCATGAAAAGTATTGAGCAAACTAAAATAGATTCAAGAGAGAAGGATAGAAAGGAAAATACCTGATGTCCGCTTGAAGATAAGGATAACCTTGATAAGGAGTCCCTCGGTTAATATAGGATGAATATAGGGGGTAAAGAGTAAATAATGCTTTGGAAGTTGCACCGCTGTCATTTCAAGGGTCTAGTCGTATTAATTACCTTAAGTTATGAGGTGAAACTTTTGAAATATATCCGTTGGATTGGTATCCCAACTGATATATTTGGGGACAATTGTTAGGGGTCATTTTCTTTGCATACATATCCTGACCAATATCCTGCCTTTGTTTGTTTATTTGTGACCAGGATGCTGGAAGAGGATATTGTTAACATCTTGGGCGATATCCTGAGGTTTATTGAATTAACCACGTGCAGGTTAAAGGCTGAGACTTGCTAACGGTCAAGTGGACTTCTTCTCCTCAAGACTCGGGCGAGTTTGTTGAAGGAGAGACGTTGAGCCAGAAAGACCAGGTCTACAACGTTCGATGAAGGAATATTCGGTGGATCCCGGAAGTTTAGGATAGTTTGTTATTTTATCTTTGCTATAAATAGATGGGGGCGGATCAGTTTAAAACAGACAATTTTCACTAACACTCTCGAACACTTTCACTCTCTAGCTCATTGCAAACACCACACTTGTATTCAAATTTCATTGTAACACGTAGTCGATCCGCACCACATCCTGCACTATATCCTGACGTTTGAAGTAATAAGAAGAACAAGGCAGCTGCGATTGTCAGCTCCCGAGGTTTTATGCCGGCGATCTAGATTGATCAAGGGCTTTCCTCGTACATCTCGTGTCGTTTACTTTACTTTTGCTCATTGTTTGATCATAGATACAGCTCAATATCCTGAGCCGTATCCTGAATACTGATTTCCTAATTAACACAACAAGCATATTTTCAAACACACTTTCTAGCACACTACCTCACTTTACTAATTTGATCACTTAATTGCTTCGGTAATTTTTGACCAAAACAGCCACATGCGAAGCAGGCTCTGGCTTTGACCGCGGGTGCCGGAGGAGCTTGTTGACCCTGAGGGGCAGTGAGTAGAGCTTGATGAGCAGGAGCTTGTCGAATACGGCAATTGGCAGTAAAGTGGCCGTAAACATTGCAATGAGCACAAAAACGGCAAGGAATGGCAGTTGGGTGGTGGTAGGTGCAAGTAGGGCAGAGTGGGTGTGGCCCAGTGTATGCACGCTTTGCAGGCGGTGCATTAGCCACAGGCGCCGCTACTTGACGCTGTTGGGCTGGCACAGCTTGAATCGGTGCAGCAGTGATCGCACAGTTCTTGTTGCTGGAGCTGTTCTTTCTCTTGTTCTTCCTCTTGTTGTTCGATGTGGTGGGTTCAGCAGTTGGTGCGGTGGAGGTAGCTTGATGCAGGTGCTTCAAATTTTTATCCCAGACACCAGCCTTAACCCTTTTGTCGTTGATTTCGGCGGCCAGTAGGTAAGTTTCTTCGATCGTCTTAGTCTTAGCCGCTTGCACGAAATCTGCGACGCAGTCGTGCAAAGCTCGGATGTACTTCTTGATTGTGATCTCTGGATTCTTGACTTGATCGGGACAGATGATGCTGAGTTGTTTGAAACGAGCAGTGAGAGCAGCGTTGTCACCCTCATGCTGATGTATGTGCCAAAATTCATCTTCAAGCTTTTGACGTTCGTGAGGAGGGCAGAATTCCTCTAGCATAACTTCCTTGAGCTCGTCCCACGACAGACCGTAGGCTGCATCGTTCCCTCGCTTGTTCCTCTCGGCCGTCCACCAGTCTAGTGCACGGGACTGGAAAACGCCGGTAGCATTAAGAGTTCGAAGGTCATCAGGGCAACCACTTTGTCGCAGAGTAACCTCAATGGAATCAAACCATTGGAATAGCGTAGTAGGACCTCATTCGCCAGTGAATTCGTTTGGCCCACACGACTTGAATTGCTTGAAATTGAAGGGCTTGGTAGTAGCTTTGGGAGCGTCGGTCCTTGATTCCTCAAATGATTTGCTGACATTCTCGTAAACATCACTTACGGCCTTTGCCACACTTTTAGCGATGATGGAAGCAAGGCGTTTGTCCCTCTTTTCCTGACGAGAAAGTGTGTGACGGGATCCAGACGACATTGTCTGCAATAGACATCGTCACAGGACTCAACACATTGTATTCGAATCTCACCTCACACGTCTACTACTTACTAAAGCTCAGGAACACGTGTATTTACGTAAACACATAACACATAGAGCACAAAATCACATGTACACATAAGCACGTAGGGCACATAATTACCTAAACACGTAAACCACAGAAGTAAGGAAACACATACGCATTTAATCACTAGAGACAGTCAGAAAACAAAGCTCTAGATCCATTGGCCTATAAATAGGAACCTAAGGTGTTAGGTTTAGAACTTTTGGTATTTTTGGAGAATTGAAGAGCTCTAGATCTAGAGAGAGAAGCTAGGGAGAGAAAGTGACATCGTGATTCAGGTGCTTTGTATGATTTCAGATCTGTCAATAGAATCACTGATTATATTACGTTCTCGTGTGTTCGGTCATGTTCGTGTACGGATTCCACACGTCACACGTTCGGTTCGCAATCGTTTCAGAGCGAAAACCGGGACCTAACATGAGCGTATATCGCAGTATAAAGTCGCCCACAATTTAACGATTTGTTAACGTTTTGGGGTAGAATTGCAGTGCGAGTCGAGTGTGTTGATTAAAGCGAAGGCGTAAATTGATTAATTCGTCCAAAATTAAGCACATAAACGGGTAATAGCACATGAAACACATAAAAATCGACAATTTATCAGAGTCAGCAGTAGCAACTCAGCTTCAAACTTATAAAGAAATCGAGAGATAGATCGTCTGCGGCTAGTAGACTTTGACTAACCAAGGTGGTTCATCTACTCGCAAGGACTTGTTATTCATGGTCTGACCTTCAGGACTGTGCTTTTGCCTCGATTTTTGGGCGTTTGGCACACATCCCGTTAGTCACATCAAGGCTTCAGGTCATTGGAGTCCGTCGAGACCTTGGAGAGAGTTTTGTAAAATGCGCGGAACAAGTCGTCAAGGTTAGGGTTTCCCCCTGGCTTAACAACTTCGCCCCTATTTTTGATAAAATAGAGGAGATTATTCATCAAAATATGGGTTTCACCCCTGATTTGGTATAATTCCCTCGCTGAACAAGCGTTCGTTATTGAAAAAGAATGAAGAAATCATTGATAAGTTGATAAAACATCATTGATCAAGCAATTTAGTCGAGAGTTTGCGGTTTTCACACCTAATCTCGACCTTATCGCCCATTTGAGTGCAGTGATAGTGTAGCATAAGTGAGGATAGCGAGAAGTAAGCTCGTACATAGTCCCTACCGGACATGCACAAGTCGGTCTGCTGGTTCTTAACTATAGTCTAGGTATCTATGACTTCGACCCGGACTAGGTCGAGTCTTGCCTAATTCCCTATAGTTATGGCTCTGATACCAATCTATCACACCCCAACCGATGGCGGAAACATCGGGGCATGGCACTGAGCGAAAAAGATTGTCCAGAAGTTTCCATAACAATTATCAACACTATTCAATTTAAATGATACGTCCCATACCGTATCTCAAACAGTAAATTAATTATTACAAACAAAATCCAGGCAAATATTCTGTTCCGACAACACATATTCAAATAGACAGCAATTGTTTATCTGCTTCTAGAGACCCTTAGTTTGACCAGTACATACAACTATTTGTTGGGCTCTAAAGCTTTATTCTAGCTTCAATTTCCTACCAAGTGTGCGTCCTAAGCACCTGTCACATACGTTAAAATTAAAGTCAATACATAAAATGTAAAGGTGAGCATACAAGTTTGATAATAGCTTATAGAGTTCGAATCCGTTTACGCATAACCAACACGTACACATAGTGAAATGAAGCACGTTAGTTATCGACATAGATCCATCGATACCAATGACTGTGGGTTGACTGCCCGAGGCAGTTCGCAATACATGATTACCACTGTAATCCATGCAAGTAATGGTTCCTTAACAACCCCCGTGTGAACGGTTGCTGAGTCCAAACTATAGTACTATCGTTGCTAAGGCAGGTAGACAGCATTCCATGTGTAAACATAACAACAAGCATTCATAAGCCACGTATAACATGCATTAACGGTTAGCGTTCAAATAGTTTCAAGTAGTGTGATTGTTGTAGTTTGAATATTCGTAACGTATGTAACGCCCAAAAGTGCGTAAAGCAAAAAAGGGATCGAGTATACTCACAGTGGTGAATGGATTGGAGGGAGCGCTTAGCGAGTAAGGTTAGCCTGAATAGACTCGATAGCATAACGATAAGTGATGCGTAAAACGACACGAAGTGTGAAAGGGTAGGATAGTGGTTCGATCGGATGGTAATCCGATCAGACAGCAATCCGTGCGGATAACAATCCGTTCGGGTGGTCATCCGGTCGGACAGTGGTCCGATCGGGTGACGTTTCGAGTGGATTGTTTCTTCCTATAAGAAGAATGTGTTTGTGTATGATGGCTTGACTTTTGAAGTTTTCGTTGTAGTATTTTAAAAACATTGAAGTATCTCTATCCATCAAGGCGTTCGATCGGATGGTGGGTCGTGCGGATGACAATCCATTCGGATGGTCATCCGGGTCGGACGGTGGTCCGGTCGGACGGCAACTTAGTGGTGAGATTACTTAGTGAAGACAAGTTCACAACAGAAGTGTCACTCGATCGGATGTCCATCCGATCGGGTGGTAGCTTTGTTAATGAACATGTTGAAAATTGTTTAAGTCTTTAAAGTCTTAGTATCACATGATCCGAATAGTAATCCAGTCAGATGGTCGTCCGATCGGATTGCAATTCGTTCAATACTCAAACTTCGGATAAGGTTGCTTAAAGGTGGGACCCAAGTGTGATCCGTTCTGGTGACAATCCGTTCGGATGACCTATCCGATCGGATAGCAATCTGGTCGGATAGCAATCCGCTACGCCTGTTTCGTTCGTCCTACACTTGGTCGTTTTGATGGTTTGTCATTATGTCGAGACACTTTGACAACGTGTTAGCCAACAGAACCCCTAGTTCGACCCAGATGACCAGCCCGACCAGGAATCACCCTAGTCCGGCCGGTTACCGGCTCGAGACGGTTGTTCTTGATTAACCCGAAATCGGTAGTCTCGTGGGTAGGACCTGGATCTTGAGCTAGTACAACACTACGATAGAGTAGAAGACTAGATCAGGGTCGGATCCTATCGGCTTTGAGCACTTTGAGTGTAAAAGAGTTGAAAGAAAGTTAAAACCATCTTTCAATCCTCTTTCACCACACTTGTGTCGAGATCTTTACAAGATCTTTGTGGAAATCGGTTAGATCTAAGTTGTTCTTGGTGGATTGAGGCCAAAACATGAAGTTCTTGAAGAACACATGATGACATCATCCTAGAACACCCGAAATCTAGTGATTTCACGGTTAAAAGTTAAGATTTAAAAGATAGAAAGGTGTAGGAGTGCGTGTAGATCAAGAAAGTACAAGATTTAGGACGAGATCTTACCTTGATTGAGAGAAATCGAAGAAAAGGTGGGGAGCACGAGCTGTTCGGACAGAGGATTTCCAAAAGTAGAAAGAATGACAATGACAGGGGTATTTATAGGATTCCAAAAGAGGAAAGAGTTATCGGATCGGATGACACACCGCTCGGATGGCTTATCCGGTCGGATGACATCCTGGTCGGATGGCGTCTGACCTGCGGCAAGGGGTTATCCGGTCGGATGGCTATCCGGCCGGATGGCACTGGGTTGGATGTTCGACGCGACGATTTTTGGCGTTTCAATTTCGATTACGAGTGGTTCGATACGATAGGGTTTCCCTAGTCAAATTACTTTCAGTCCCAACTACCAAATATCATAGTTCGATTGTGATTCGTGTTCAAGTTCGATGTTGAGTTTCGATTGAGTTCGATTGCGTTTCGATTTATTTCCACAACACAACATAAATAAACATGCACAAGTAACACATAAAGCACACACACACGTATAACAATAACCAACAAGTATAGATCGAGTCTTGATTCGGTGTCGATTTGATTAGCATAGCTTGATTATTAGTTGATTAGATTTATCGCATTGTTACTTCCTATAGTTCACAGTCGATTAGTCGATTGAATAGTACGTCGATGGCTTGTAATGAACGACACTTACTCCATATAATACAAATAAAATAAAGAGATTTCTACAAGCCAAATCCGTATAACCGGTCGTTGACTTTGACCTTGACCTTGACCTTGACTTTGACTTGTGAAAACACAGGGTGTTACAGCCTCCCCTTGTTTAGGGAATTTCGTCCCGAAATTAGGCTGGAAGTTGTACTACGCCGTGATTCACGTTTGAGAACAACTGCGGGTACTTTGCCTTCATGTCGCTTTCAAGTTCCCAAGTGAACTCCGTGCCTCGTTTGCCTTCCCATCGGACCTTCACAATAGGAATGCAAGAGCGTCTGAGCTGCTTGGTTTGGCGATCCATGATTTCGACAGGCTTTTCCACGAAGTGTAATGTTTCGTTCACTTGCAGATCATCGAGAGAAACGTGTAAGTCGTGGTCGGCTAGGCACTTTCGGAGGTTTGACACGTGGAAAGTCGGGTGGACATTACTAAGTTCCTCCGGTAGTTCGAGTCTGTAGGAGACTTTTCCGATCCTTTCCAGAATCTTAAAAGGTCCAACATATCGAGGCGCGAGCTTCCCCTTTTTGCCGAATCGGACTACACCCTTCCAAGGTGATACCTTTAGGAGTACGTAGTCACCAACGTCAAATTCACGGGGCTTGCATTTCTTATCGGCGTAACTTTTCTGTCGATCCCGAGCTTTCACCAGGTTGTCGCGAATTTGGAAAATTTTGTCTGTCGTTTCTTGTAATAACTCAGGACCGGTTAATTGCGAATGACCGATCTCGTGCCACACAATAGGCGATCGACATCTTCTTCCGTATAATTCCTCGAAAGGTGCCATTTGGATGCTAGAATGATAGCTGTTGTTATACGAGAATTTGACTAACGGCAGGTATTTATCCCAATTACCTCCGAAGTCTAAGACACACGAACGGAGCATGTCTTCAAGAGTATGAATCGTTCTTTCAGTCTGACCGTCGGTTTGAGGGTGGAAAGCGGTACTTAGATTAAGCGTTGTACCGAGTGCCGTTTGAAATGTTTCCCACAGTCGCGAGGTAAACCGAGCATCACGATCAGAGATGATGTCACGAGGCGTCCCATGATTACAAATGATCTCGTCGGTGTAGATTCGGGCTAATCGTTCTACCTTGTAGTCTTCCCGTATTGGCAAGAAGTGAGCTGATTTAGTCAAACGGTCGACCACAACCCAAATGCCGTCGTGACCTGATGACGTGTGCAGTAACTTGGTTATAAAGTCCATGGCTATACTTTCCCACTTCCACATGGGAATTGGTGGTTGTTTGAGTAAGCCAGAGGGTCTTTGATGTTTAGCCTTGACTCTAGCACAAGTTAGGCATTTTCCGACGTAGAGAGCGATATCCCTTTTCATACCCGGCCACCAGTACTTATAACGAAGGTCCTGGTACATTTTATCGGCACTCTGCTGCAAGGGATCAAGAATTCAGCCATTGTCACTCTGCTGCAAGCTAGCATCAAGATGGCTTATGAGGCCAAGGAGACAGGTCTTGAATGCCCAACCTAGCCGGTTGATTCCTGGGTGGCGAAGCTGAAGGAACTTGGAGGCAAAGCTGTGCCATTTCCTACTGAGACTGGCGAATCCTCTAAGTCAGCAGAGCCGGTGGACAAGGCTAGAGAAAAGAAGGATGCTGGGACGGATGCTGGCAAGGATGCTGCTCAGGATGCTGGGGCCGAGAAGACGTAGAAAGCTGGTGAAGATGCCACTGTGTGAGGGCATTCAAGTGGGCGATGATGGATGTTAATGCCTAGGCCGGAGCCCACTTTTTAAATTTGATCGTTGGTTTGTAACCCTAAGACAATTTACTTTTCCTGCATTTGAACAATATGATGGCCAAAGGTGGAGGGATCCTGAGTTTCAGGACGAAGCCCTTGGTCACCAATGTTAGTATGCTTTAATTTTGGACAATATAATAGTTGGAGGTGGATGGGTCTCGGTTTGAGACAAAACCTTCAACTGTTAAGTAAATATGGTATGGGACTAATCGTGCTTTTGGTGGATGGACCTTGGTTTGAGGTGAGACCAAAAGCACAACTTTTGATATGTTAATAATATAACTTTCTTTTGGCTTTATTTCTGTTGTTACTATTTTAGTGCATAAATCTTACTTATGAAAATAGTTTAGTTTGGACAATTTTGGGAACACATTGTAAGAATATCCCGAGAGATATCCTACTCAGGATACTGCCTCATAATTTATAAAACTCAAGTTATCCAAATAAAAAGGAGAGACCATACCAAATATTCCCAGAGAGTCAATTCCAATCTTCAATCACAGGAATGTCCCCAGTGCACACTTATAAGTTTGAATCCATCCTTTAAATTGTATAATGTATGTCCCCTGTGTTCAACATATTTGAAGACTTAGGAATGTAAACATAGTCATACTTTAGCTTTACTGAATAAATCCTGAATATCCTGGGATAAACCCTTAATATCCTGGGATGAACCCTTAGTATCCTGGGGATAAACCCTTAATATCCTAGGGATAAACCCTGATATCCTGGGGATAAACCCTGATTTTCATGCGCTACAGGCGAGAGTATATAAACTCCAAGACTTAGAAAGGTGAAAACCTTTAAACCTTAGAGAGTATGTGTAGGATCGTTGTTGGACCCAAACGAGTCATTCAGAAGAGCTTTATATCCGATTCAAAGGCGGAATCAGTGAAACGGACGTGGAAACAGCTTGATATTATTAAATCTGTCACTTATATTGATAATAACACCGATTACAACCTGGACAAACTTTGGCAGCACTTCGTTACAGATTCTGAAGCCGTACCAAATGAAATGTCAAGTGCCCTATATATAGGTGTGGAGGTTCGCTTGAAATGGACCAAGGCATGTTCAAGCGAACTCAACTCTGTTGGTTTCGCTTGAACTTGTCTTTGATCCTTTCAAGCGAACTCAACACTAAACTTTCTAATCTTAGTTTCTCGCACCTCGAGCACTGGTTATCCTATTCTATCCTATTACATGATACAAGACGAAGTCAATAGACGTAGTGCACTAACAGACTCCCCCTCGGATATTGACGAAGTCCTCAGTGTCTAGTCTTCAGCATGACACATCTTCGGTCTTGATCATTCTGTCTTCTCATCCAAATTGTAACATTATAAGCATCCTTCAATCTTTATCTTCTCCATCAGCTTCAGGCTCCCCCTTTCGTCAAGCTTCCGTGCTTTGGGATCGACACCTAGCTATCCTTCTACAAGCTCCATCTTGCTTCAAGCTTGTCTTCAGACTCCCCCTTAGACTCTGCTTTCAGGATCATAATCTGGACTATCTGCAAACACTCAAACATCTATAAATACAATGTTTTTCAATTTTAATTCCCAGAAATCATAAACTGGCTCTTTTAAAATCTTTAACTGCTCCCCCTATCAACAAACTAAATGATTTAGCAGCATTAAAGAATCCAACTCCCTCACAGTTAATCTTCCAAGTCCAAACTAATGACCTTGGAGATATCACAAACTGTTTTTGAAATTTTTGATTTTAATTTTAATTCAAGTTTCAAATTAATGAACTTTTTTTATTTTCAGAAACACAATCAACTTACTTAGATTTTAAAACTCAGCATCTCAGACATCGGTTGTCGAAAATAAAGCAGAATCAAAAATCTTATTGTATTTTTCTGAAAATATAAAACAGTAAAGAAATATGTACAAACATATTTACAGACAATATTTTTGATTGAGTATGCGTCAGAGGATCATATCAGTTTTTGACAAGTCACAAGTACCATTGAGCTTATTTACACATTAAGAATTAAACAATTCACTTAGATTGTCGATATACTGGTCCACTTAAATTTTCACACAAAGTTCAACTGATTCAGGATACGAATTATGTGTTTTAAGAACTTAAACTCATTCATGTGTCCCACCTCTTGAATATACTCCCGTATCCAGATCCCAATATTCAGTCTTACAGGTGAATATACCTAGATAATATATGTAAGGGATTAAATGCGAGGGCCGTGAGAGCTCAGGTCGATACTTCCGTATACGCAGAGAGATGACGGCTTCGTCTTTTCGGTGTGTCCCCTTTAGAGGATCTTTTCTTCAACAGCAATGATAATCAATATTATTGTTTCATCAATTTGCTGAGGGCGATGCTATTTTTCAAGCAATGCGAAAAGTATTATTCGGAGACTAGGTCAGAACTTCCATTCAGCAGAAGTCCCGGAATAATACCCCAGATATCACTAAGTATAAAGACCTAGTATCTCAGAAAGAGGGACCTTTCAAACAAGATTTCAGGGGTTACCTATATATCCAAGTAGTGTTCCCCACGAAATAAGTAAGATTGAATTTAGGTTTATATCCCGAAAAAGTTTACTAAATGTATAAAAATCTACCGACACATCCACGGTAAGATCGTTTAACACATTTTAACTTTCCAATTCTTTAGCGTACTGTAACTGTCTACTGATGTACTATCATTTCCTCTTCTTACGCAAAAACTCAATTTTTGAATTTTATCATGTTTTTGGCTTTTTTAAAATTTTCAAATATTTTTGTATTTTCTGACAATATTTTTCTCCCCCTAAAATGCAAAATCATTTAAAGAAAATTTTACAACCAACACCGATAGCTTTGTCTTGCCATCCATTTTCTGCTAAAAGTGCTCTAATTTGCAAAAATCTAAAATACAATACCGACAATTACCCCCATGATTTACAACCCATTGATTTTCGACAGTTTGAAAACCGTTTTTCAATCTTGTGAAAGTAATCATGTTTGTTCAGCCGTAAGGGTTTCGGCATATTCAATCAACACATATTTTTATAATTTTCTATTTTTGACAAAAATTAACAACAAACATATTTTTGGTTTTAAACTGTTCAATTTTTTAACAAACTAAAAACATATTTTTGAGTTTTTAATTTTTCAATTTTTAGGGTTTTGAAATATTGTTTATTTATGTACAGAAAAACAAATAAACTCCCTGTTTAACCAAACCAGGGTCCAGCAGCAGCCTCCTCCTCTTGTTATGCCAGGCTGCTCTGACTTCCAATTTCACAATCTTTATTTTCGTTGAGCACCTGCACATTCAACTAACTCAATTACTTGAACAATTTAGCCCAGGTCTGTTGGACCTTAGGCATTTCAACACAATATGCATCATTTAACTTCGGAAAATCTTTGTCATTTTGCACAAAAACTTTTTCAATTTTAACTTCAACTTTTTCATCATTTACCGACGCCATTTGTTTCTTAACACTCCATGTTTGACCTTTAGGAGTACCTCGTTTGTAAAAATGTGAATCTTTTTGAACAACAACTTTTGGTTTCCAAAACTGTTGTGGTTTTGTCATATCAACAGATGTTTTCGAGCTTTGTGTAGTTCTAAATCTGGGTGTATGAGAATTCCAGGTCTGTCTAGTATCAAACCTATACGAGTTTGACTTCTAGTTTTGATTCAAAGCAAACTTGTTTGTGTTATACCTCCAAGTTTGTTTCGAGTCAAATTTGGTTGACCTGTGTTTCACATCCTCAGGTTTCTGTTTTTCAACATCATCAGACTTCTTTTTATCAACATCCATAGATTTCAGATTAGGACACTTGCGTGCAAGATGTCCTTTTTGATCACATTTGAAACATGTTCTCATGGATACATCTTTGACCTGTGGTTGTTGCTTTTTCTTTTTAGCAAAAAACTCATCATTGGACTGTCTCATTGTGAGTTCTTTTTCTTCAGCTAAACTGTCTCCTTGAATAAAACTCATTTTTGTCTGATAATTTGGCATTTCATTTTTCTTCCAATTCTGTTTCTTCTTATAACCCAACCCAGCCTTCATGTTTTTCTTCTTGAAACTAGGTTTGTTATACGAACCTTTACGACTCTTACCAACAAACTTTGAAATCTCAGACTTCTCAATCTCAACCATTTTGAAAACTTTATCAACCTTTTCTGAAATAACATTCTGAATCGGGAATACAACATCTAAGAACAATTTGTCCGATCCAATCATGGTATAAACCAATCCTTTTGAATCATCATTCAAACTTTTCTCAGATTTTGTGTTTTTCAGATAACTATCATGAAAATTTCCTTCATCTTCATCCTGTGATTCAGATTTACCTGTATCAACCAACTCTTCTTTCAACACACTTTCAACGACTTTACCTACCACCTCTGAATCATGAGAATCATCAGATTTGAAATAGGTTATGTCAATGTTGTCTGGCAATTGGTCTACCATCTTGAAAGCTTTTTCGACCTTTTCCTCATCATAAAATGCAAATTTTCCCGGTGGTGGAACTTGATGAAATTCTGAGCCAATGCCTTTCTTGTTTTGCTCAGACTCACCATCTCGCAGTTTTATATTGAAAATACGTTCAAGCACATATGACGACACGTGATAACTCTTTAACTTGTTGTTATCCTGTTCTAAATCAGCAATCTGTCGCTTTAGCTTAGCAACATCCTCAATATATGAATTAACAACATCTTGTTTTATGGAATACATTCGTTTAAGTTCTTTAGTTGTTTCAGAAAGATAATTCATTCTTGATTGGGCAAATTTCATTTCATCTTTCACTTTTTCATATGACTCTTTTGTAATATGATATGCTAATTTCATTGAGTCATATTCTTTCTTCATTTCTTGACAAACAATTTCTTTTTGTGAACATTCTTCTGTCATTTTAGAAACATTTTCTTTCAAAACTTCATTTTCTGTTTCTAACTTTTTACATTTTTCTAAAAGTTTTTCATCATTTTCTTTTAAAACTTTTTCTTTTTCTAGCATTTCTTTGCATTTTTCTTTAAAAATGTTTTCAATTTTAGTGAATTCAAGATCTCTTGTTCTGAATCGCTCATCTTTTTCAGTACAAGCTCTGCACGGTTCCATGCATTTCTTGCACTGATCAATCGTTTTTAAGATTTCAGAATCAGAATGTACCTCAGTGATTGATACCTTGGTGTTTGATGCAGTTGTCTCAGTTTGCTTCTGATCAGCATCATCTTGCTTTTCTTCAACACCGACTTCATCACCAACATTACCATCTTCCAAATTCTCATTCTTTACTTTTTCTTCTTCTTTCCTCACCTCTTCTCCAATCTGCTGTTCTTCAGTAACAGCTTTCTTAACCTCTTCATTCACCTTAACTTCTTCACTTTTGATTTCCTTCACAACCTCAACTTCAACAGTTTCTGCTTTAACCTCTTCAGCAACCTTCTTCAGATTGTTCACCATTTCTTCAACATTCTTCTTCATTCTCTCTTCATCCCTTTTTCTTAGACACGACGTCATGGCATATCTGATCTCCTTTTCATGTCTTTTAGCATATGTGTCATCTTTCATCACATTTCTATAGTATTCGGCTCTCAAAGGAATTATGAGAAGAACATCATTAAAAATTATGTCTTTCTTTGGAACAACTGGTTCTCCTTCTCTATTGAAGTAACATTCTCTCTTCTTATCCCATCTTTTGCTACTAACAGCAATCTCATACTCTTCCTGCATTTCATCCATTCTGTTCAACACAATGTTTCCTTCTCTGTAGGTCTTTTCTTCCAGAATCTCTTCTCTGGTTTTCACTTTGATCTCAGCTGTATCTTTGTCTTTGTTTTCATCTTGAATCTCAGCAACAAAAACAAACTTTCTATCCTCTGTTATAGCTTTGCCATGAGCTGTTTTTCAAACATTCTCCAAACGATCTTCTTCTGGACAAATTGAGCTCCAGTCAAAACCTTCATCATCTTGAATTACAAAACAAGCTCTTGATTTGGTTTTATCTTCAATCAATTTCGGCTCTTCTTTACTTCTGTGGTAGATCGCTTTTCGATAATAATCATCGTTGAAAGGACGTTCATTTCCTTCAGTAACTTCAGAATTTCTGCATTCTCTTTTGAAATGACCATTTTGCTTGCATCTGAAGCAGGTCACTTTGGATTTGTCAAATCCAAGCTTCGTTGACGGACCACCCAATGATTGCTTCCCTGTAATCTCCATGTATCTCTGAGCTCTTCGGATGCAACTTGCTAAACACCAACGAATATCTATGAGCTCCATTTCTTCCGGATCAATCTGGTCGTAGTCTTCTTTAGTCAACTCTGAGTTTCCAATTTTGCCAGCTACAAGACCTTCATATGACTCCAGAACAGATGCAAGGAAACTCATTTGCTGCTTAGCTACATTGATACTCATCAACGGAGAATTCTTCAGTTTGAGAGCAATGTTGCACATAATTTCCTCAGTTTCATCAGAACTTGATTTTGAAGAAGAATGATATCCAGAATTGTAATTTGATGAAGTTGTTTGAGGTTCTTTCATCTTCTCTCCACTGAATGCTGTCTTTGGTGAACCAACACCTTTCTCTGAAGGTACACTGCCTTTGTAGTACAAGCCAACATTCTGTTGATGTGAAAAATCAGTCATCTTGCTTTGCTTCTGTAGCTCCAGATCATGACTTTCAATCTTTTCAAACAATGCATCAAGAGAAATATTTTCATACAAAGCATCATTTTTCAAAATAAAAACAAAAGTTTGCCACTGATCAGCTCGTGGTAACGCTTCAATCACTTTGTCAATAATTTCCTCTCTTGTTTTCACAATCTCAAACCTTTCAAGTTCAATTTTTAAATGACAAAATCTCTCAATCATTTGCCTCACTGTCTCTCCTTTTAAGCTATCAAATAGATCGAATTCTTTCTTTAATAAAGCAATTTTGTTCTTTTTGATCTGTTTACCCCCCTCAACTTTAACTCGTAAAGCTTCCCAGACAAATTTCGAAGACCCATCATGATTAAGTAATGGAAAAATGTCATTTCTAATAGCCGACTGGATCAACGCAATCATTCTCTGTTCAGACGAGAATTCTTTTTTATCCTCAATGCCTAATTTCTTCAAAGGAATTTCCTCACCTTTGTGATCTTTTGGTCTCTCATATCTAAACTCTAGACAAAACCAACTTTCATGAGCGTATGCTTTTGCCCAGTTAAGAAACCGTTCTTTCCACCAAGTATAATCTTCAATATTATCCAGCTTGGGTGGTTTGGAATAAGTCCCATAAAAATTGTCATGATTAATGTTTTCATTGACCACTTTTGTGATTGACTTTGGTGTGACCGTTGATATTTCGGAAGAATCGGATGTGAACGCATTGAAAAACGTGTTGTAGAATTCTTCAGCCATGATGTAATCCTGGACAAACACAATCAAACAAACACAATCAGTACAAACAATATCAAATATTCTGAAACAGACTGACACTCGATTGACGTGAAATGATCTTGACTCGGAATTTTCACTTTCAAGCGAAATGAGACTTCAAGCGAAACAACAAATTGAAGCGAAATCCCAAATTGAAACTGAATATCAGCTTTCAAGCAAAATGCCTAGATAACCATTCAAGCGAGATAGCAAAACTGACACTTCAAGCGGAATGGCACTTCAAGCGGAATGGCACTTCAAGCAAAAACTTATGAACTTTCAAGCAAAAACACTGATTCAAGCGAGAACAGATCTAATTTCAAGCGAATATCAATTTGAAGCGAACTCAGCAAGGTCTTTCAAGCGAAACACTAAATTCAAGCGAGATGTCGATATAAGTTCAAGCGAACTCAAGTGTTAGGCCTGTTTTTGTCATTTTTAATCCGAATTTGAGTCTGAAACTCTCAAGGCTTTGTTAAAACACTGTTTTGCATGTTCGGTGAAAAATTCATGCCATTTTGACCGTGAAATCTTGTTCAGATTGGAAAAGAAGATGTAGAAATCAGAAAATAGATGATATCAAGCTAAACTCTTCTTCCTGAGCTCTGATACCACTTGTAGGATCGTAGTTGGACCCAAACGAGTCATTCAGAAGAGCTTTATATCCGATTCAAAGGCGGAATCAGTGAAACGGACGTTGAAACAGCTTGATACTATTAAATCTGTCACTTATATTGATAATAACACTGATTACAACCTGGACAAACTTTGGCAGCACTTCGTTACAGATTCTGAAGCCGTACCAAATGAAATGTCAAGTGCCCTATATATAGGTGTGGAGGTTCGCTTGAAATGGACCAAGGCATGTTCAAGCGAACTCAACTCTGTTGGTTTCGCTTGAACTTGTCTTTGATCCTTTCAAGCGAACTCAACACTAAACTTTCTAATCTCAGTTTCTAGCACCTCGAGCACTGGTTATCCTATTCTATCCTATTACATGATACAAGACGAAGTCAATAGACGTAGTGCACTAACAATATGAAAATACCCTTTCGTGAGAGAGGGTGATCAATCCTCATATACCTTTAGGATCCAGGATATAGCCAATAGTAACGAAATTGTCAGCCAGTTTTACATGAAATGGTCCCGCTACCTTGAAGTATCCCTAGATAACTTGCGCTCCAGGCGGGGTGTTTAAACCCAATTCGAGAGAAAGGTGAATACCTTTAAACCTTTGAAGGGATCAGGATCCCTTAAACGTGAGAGAGGGGGCCAATCCTCTAATCCTTCGAGATATCCTGAGCGTATATCCTGGAGCTATATCCTGAGGTATATTCTGCAAAACAATCTTAAAATAAGGTGGGTGTTAGCTTGGCTAACACCCCTCCGATGCTTCAGTCAGTATTGGGTTCAAGATAATAAACAAATTCAAATATATTTAAAAGATGTAGAATACATACCATTCTGAGATAGAAATTAAATTCTATTCTTACTTGAAATAGAGCTTTAAGTGTATAGCATTCCAGGATCTTGGTAGCATATCCCATCCATACTCCTGAGTCGGTATGCTCCTTTTCCTGATTCTGATTCAACCTCATATGGTCCTTCCCACTTTGGAACCAACTTTCCATCGGCAGGATTAGTGGTATTTTGAAAAGCCTTTCTTAATACCCAATCACCAACTTGAAATCTTCTAGTCCTTATATTCTTGTTATATGCTCTGGATATCCTTTGTTGATATGCTGCCATCCTTAGCCTTGATGCATCTCCTGTTTCGTCCATAGTGTCCAAATCTTGGTACAAAGCTTCAGGATTCTGCTCAGGATCCCGGAGGATAGATCTTGCCGTAGGTATCACCATTTCTGTTGGGATCACTGCTTCTGCTCCAAATACCAAGGAAAATGGGGTTTGGCCAGTTGCATTTTTTACCGTTGTTCTATCAGCCTACAAAACAAAGGGTAGTTCTTCTGCCCATCTTCCTTTTTTAGCTCCTAGTCTCTTCTTCAAGTTGTTGACAATTATCTTGTTTGAGGATTCAGCTTGTCCATTTGCTTGAGGATGTACCGGAGTAGACGTGATCATTTTGATTCCCCAACTCTTGCAAAAGTCAGTAGTCCTCTTGCTTAAAAACTGGGATCCATTGTCACAAATGATTTCAGCTGGTACTCCAAATCTGGTCAGGATATTCCTCTTTATGAAGGATACTACTTCTTGGTCTCTAACTTGAACAAACGCTTCAGCTTCAACCCACTTAGAGAAATAATCAGTCATTGCCAGCATAAAGACTTTTCCTCCTGGAGCTTTTGGTAATTTCCCTACTATGTCCATCCCCCATTTCATGAATGGCCAAGGGGAAGCTATAGGATATAGTGGTTCACCTGATTGATGTAGTATGTTATTGTGCCTTTGATATGCATCACATCTTCGAGCATATTCTATAGCATATTTCTTCATTGTCGGCCAATAGTGTAAGGACCTTCAAAAATGTCCTAAAAAGACCCGTAAGTAAAAACCTGGACCCCCAAAACCTTAATCCATAACAAAAATCAAGAAATCCAATTTTATGGTCTTCAGGCGGGCCGCGTAAAGGATGACCAGACCCTTACGCGGGCTGCGTCAACATCAAATTTGACCGGATAAGTATCCGGGCCACGTATAACCCATCTGACAACCCTAACTAGTGACCCAGCAAACCTACGCGTAGACTAGGCGGCCTCGCAGGGCGCGTAAAGTTTGGCTTAGGGATCACGTGGGCCGCGTGAGACCCAAATTTCTGCTATAAATAGGTTGGATCATGAGCAGTCTTCTGGTGTCGAAATCAACTTTCAAAAACGAAAGTATACTGCTCCAAAGTCGAAAATTCAATTATTATAGCGAGGCGCTGCTACGATATAGGGTATTAACTCAATCGCTGCTACGATTCAATGTCCGATCGATTGAAACTATCCAATGGATGTTTAAGTGCTGCCCACATTAGGGTTATGCTTTGTCATTCGTCGTGAATTCGATGGATGTTTAAGTATCGCACTTTGTCATTCGTTGTGAGGGTTTAATCTCGTGAGTTATTGTAAATGTTGTATTAGTTACTGACCTAGTTCGTGTGCATGTTATTTAAATTTAGGTTACAAGGCTAATCAGTAGGCTAAACTCTGCCCGTATAAATCTTCAATGTGAGTCATTCTCTTATATCAAAAGTATTTTACAATACTCCATTTTCAAATGTTATAATTACAGGGAGTAAGTCGTGGTTATCTTAATCACTGGCTAGTGGGGTATTGTGCACATTACTAATTTCTCACGGGTTAGGCTAATAAATCCTAACAGTGATAAACGTCACTACTTGGGGAAAGACGCAATAGTGGTATGACCATCGTCACCAGGTGACACGGCGCCATATAAAAATAAGATAGAAGCCATTGTAATCGCTCTTATGCTATAATTGATAACTAATGTGTCGTTTTACATACTTGAATGACTCGCCAGCATTTCCCCGCTGATAAAATATTTTTAAAACATGTTTCGGGCAACCTGCTATAAATCAAGGAAAACGTGCTACGGAGCACTAACAAAGCTTGAAGAGGTGGCTCAGTTAAAATGAATAAACATGTTTTAATAAATCAGGGAATTTACTTGTGAAATTCCTCTATTTGTAATTTACGGGGTTTATCCCGCATTATGAAATAAAATAATCGGGCATTTTCGAGTTTTAAAAGATCCTGTAAAATCTTCCGCTGTCGCATCATAGATACCACGGATTCCTGTCCCGCGGCTCCTGACCGGGTCAAACCGGGGTTGGGGCCATGACAGGAAAATGTGGTATCAGAGCTACTGAAAGAGCCACTCATTTAAGCCTATTAAGTATTTAAATATACTTAATTTTCCTGATTACCGTTTTGTGATTATGTGCTCTTATCTTGACTATCTGTTAGTTACAGTATGGGTAAGCAAAGAGTGTCGGATATCTATCTTAAATTAGATAGTTTACCGAAAGATAAGGGAACTTCATCCCAATCAAATTCCTCAAGATACTCAGCAGATACTGAGGAGGGAATATTTGTTCGTATGGCACAATATGAGCAACCACTTACCCCTAATAAAAGAAGTTTGATTATTAAGAAAAGTCAAGAGAAAATGAGGAAGTTACAACCAAAAGGAGTTATGATCAATAAGGAAACTCAGAAAATAGACACTAAACCACCATGGGAAGATGAGTTAGATGAACAATGGGCAAATCTCTATATGTTAGCCACTATAGCAGTAAATGCTAACCTTTAAACTACCAACACCCTGACCCAGTATTAGCACCTATATTATCTATTAGCCAGAAACTTTAAAATAATATTAGTTGTACTAAAAATAAAGATTTTGTTTCAATAAAATGGTTTATTAGATAATTGTAAGTAATATTAAAATTCTGATTCTATTTTTGTGATTCTGCGAAAATTAATTTACCAAATTTTAAACTAAAAGTTTGTGTGTTTTTTTTTCATAAATGCTAAACAGCATGAATGAATTATCTGAAGCTCTAGAAAATCTCAATCTCTATCCTGTGAAAATAGAAGTTTCCAGAGATTTTACTGGTTACTTGGCCGATGTGGAAGAACCTATGGAATTTCAAGCTCCACCTCTGGAAAAATCAAAACCTAAGAAAAGAAGAAGATTTGTGGGTTGGAGACGTGTGCGCAGAAGAAAACCAGCAACTAGGAAAATTCCCAATATAGAAAATCCCATGGATAAAGGAAAAGGGATTGAGATCGGGGAAAGTTTTAGACAAGGAGGAATGGAAATTGGGGAAAGCTCCAAGCAAACCAAGGAAATGACGTTACAGGAAGAGCTAGATTTTATACTGGCAAGCTGTGATACCCTTAAGCCTGTCAATGAAAACCTTTTTACTTATCCTGCTGAAACCTAACTTCCAATAAACCTGGAACCAGCCATCCCAGAACCTTTAATCCACACCCAACCACAAAGAATGGACGAATGGTGGACCAATGATTGGTAGTTTCAAAACCTTCTAAATAATCCCTATACCTTTTTCCCTCAGTTCGACCCAGAACCTGCACCAAACCCACCAATGAGTAATGAAACTTAGCTGAACTTCGCCATTTTGGCGAAGAACTAATGGATGGAGGGAATAAGATTCGGGAGATAGGAGAACAAATCTCTTGGAAATACGATGAAAGGGAACATCATTTCTGAAAGACTAGCGGACTAGGGGGAGTGTGGTTGTGAAACCATGTTTGTATAATAATAATAGTAATAAAAATATAAGTATGTATAATAACCTAAAAATAAAAACTATTGTAAGATAACAGTGTGTACGGATGCATAATATAATATATAAAAATGGAAGTTGAGAAATCAACAATTTTGGCTATACGTGTAATTATGTGCGATTGTTTTGTTTTGTTTAATTATTTTATGCTAATCACTTATATAAATTAATTACCAGATGGAAAACGCTGGTAATGAACAAATTAACGAGGGTAATCAATCTGAGCAACACCAGGAGGATCAATTTCTAAATAGGCAAGATATCGTTGCTCAGGGAATAGCCAATGCTATTCCAGAAATCCTTGCTGCTGCTCGAAATCCAATTACACCTCAACAAATTATTCCTAGCAAGCGTACAAATGACGATAATTTCAGTAATAGTATAAATAGAGGCGGCAATCATATTAATAACGACAATGAGGGGATACAAGCTCCACTCCTTAAGAAAATGAAAGCTGCAACACCTGGTTGCACTTATAAGGAGTTTCTTGCCTGTAAACCGGCTGAGTTTGCAGGTACCGAAGGGGCGACCGCTGCACTGCGTTGGTTAGAGAAAACTGAGGTAGTAATTATGATAAGTAAATGTGCTGAGGACGACAAGGTCATGTATGCGTCGCAGTTTTTCAAAGAAGGGGCGTTAGAATGGTGGAATACGGTACTCCAAGCCAAAGGAAGGAATGTGGCCTATGCCATAAATTGGGAAGAATTTAAAAGTCTTGTAGAAAGAAAATTCTGTCCCGAGTACGAAAAGGAGCAAATGACCAATAAATTCCTAAATCATCAGATGGTAGGCGTTGATTGTCGAGGGTATACTTCGACATTCTTCGAATACGCTAGAGTGGTATCAACCCTGGCTTCGCCAGAACCGGTACTTATATCTCGCTACATTTGGGGATTAATTGGCGAGATCCGTAATATTGTCAAGGCTACGAGACCCCGCACGATCGATGATGCGGTAGAGTTAGCTAACACTCTGACTGACGAACTGGTACGCACAAGAGAAGAAACCGGAAGAAGGAAGTAGCCCAAAAGATTACCCGTGGATTCCGTGTGGGTAACCGTAGTAATTTCAAAGGAAGGAGAACTGGGCAATCTTCCACTATTCCATTTTGCAATTCCTGTAAAAGGAAGCATTTTGGAAGATGCAAAGGGTATTGCAATTTCTGCAAAATCCTGGGGCATCAAGAAGAAGACTGCAGGAAGAAGAAAACCACAGTCTGTTACAACTGTGGAGAAGTGGGACATATTAGGCCAGACTGCCCAAATTGGTCAAACCAGCTGATAACAAAGCCAAGACTGCAGAAGGAACTACCAAGAAGAACGTAAGAGCCTTCCAGTTGACTACTCAGGAATCAGAGCTAATTCCTGATGTGATAGCTGGTACGTTTCTAGTTCACGACGTTTATGCAAAAGTATTATTTGACTCTGGTGCAAACCAAAGTTTTATAAATACTTCGTTCTGCCAAGCACTTAATTTATCCTTAACCAAACTTAGGCAGATTTTTACAGTCGAAACGGCAGATGGAAATTCCGTTAACATAGATAAGGTTTTGCAAAATATAAAGATAGAACTTTTAGGCCATAAATTTTCGGCAAACCTGTTACCTATGAATTTAGCCGGATTCGATGTGGTGTTTGGAATGGATTGGTTGGTAGCCAACCATGCTCGAATTCTTTGTGATAAGAATTCCATAGAAATTCATACACCCACAGGAGAGTTAGTGGTGATTACAGGAGATCAGCCACGTAAGCCACTAAAGTTCATTTCAGTAATGAAAGTTGCTAGTTATGAACGAAAGCAAGGAATAGTGTATATGATTTCAGTAATCATTAACACTAAGGGTAAAGAACTTAAAGAAATTCCAGTAGTATCAGAATATCCAGAGGTATTTCCAGAAGAACTACCTGGATTACCACCTGATAGGGAAGTCGGATTTAGAATTCATCTAATTCCTGGAATTACACTGATAGCCAAGGCACCCTATCGGTTATCACCCACAGAAATGTTAGAATTGAAAAAGCAATTAGATGAACTACTAAGTAAAGGATTCATACAACCTAGTTCATCCCCGTGGGGAGCACCAGTATTGTTTGTAAAGAAGAAAGATGGTTCGATGCGAATGTGTATCGATTATAGGGACTTGAATAAAGTTACAATTAAGAATCGATACCCATTACCTAGAATTGATGATCTATTCGATCAACTTCAAGGAGCTAGATATTTTTCTACGATAGATTTACGTTCCGGATATCATCAATTAAAGGTACAAGAAGAAGACATACCTAAAACTGCTTTCAGGACTAAGTATGGTCATTACGAGTTTACAGTCATGCCCTTTGGGTTAACAAATGCTCCTGCAGCATTTATGGACATGATGAATATAATCTGTAAACCGTATTTGGATAAATTTGTAATTGTCTTCATCGACGATATACTTATTTATTCCAAGAGTCAGGATGAACACTGTCAGCACCTGCATGCACTCTTAACTCTGTTAAGAAAAGAGAAACTTTACGCCAAATTCTCGAAGTGTGAATTTTGGCTGCAAGAAGTGCAATTTTTAGGTCACATGGTGAATCATGAAGGCATTTACGTAGATCCTGCTAAGATAGAAGCAATCACCAAATGGAAGGTTCCACAGTCAGCAATGGAAATTAGAAGTTTTATAGGATTAGCTGGATACTATAGGCGTTTTATTAAGGATTTTTCCAAGATAGCTGTACTATTAACTAAGCTAACCTGTAAAGCAGTTAAGTTTGAATGGGGACCTAGACAAGAAGAAGCCTTTAGGATTTTGAAGCAGAAGTTAACAAATGCTCCAATTCTAGCCTTACCGGAAGGAACAGAAGATTTTGAAGTATACTGTGATGCTTCAAAGCTAGGATTAGGATGTGTGCTGATGCAACGCAAGAAGGTAATTGCATATGCATCAAGGCAATTGAAAAAGCACGAAGAAAACTATACGACTCATGATTTAGAGTTAGGAGCCATAATCTTTGCCCTTAAGATTTGGAGACATTATCTGTACGGAAGTAAGTTTACTATCTATACAGATCATAAAAGCTTAAGATATATATTTGGGCAAAAAGAATTAAACATGAGGCAAAGGAGATGGATGGAAATCCTAAGTGACTACGACTGTGATATTCAATATCACGAAGGAAAGGCAAATGTAGTTGCTGATGCCTTAAGTCGTAAGCATCATGAAAAGCAAAAGCGAGTTCGTGCTCTTAGATTAAATCTACAGTTAGATTTAATGGAACAATTAAAGGATGTTCAGGAAACAGCAATCCATGATATTGCTGAAGGAATGAAAGGGTGGATAAAGGAATTAGAGCAAGGAGCAGATGGAATTTGGAGATTCCATAAGAAACGAATTTGGGTACCTAAGCAGGGAGAATTAACAAATAAAATCTTAGAAGAAGCTCATAAATCTAGGTATACCATGCATCCTGGTAACAATAAAATGTACCAAGATTTAAGGAATAATTTCTGGTGGATAGGAATGAAAAAGGACATAGCTAGATATGTTTCTAAATGTCTAACTTGTTCACAAGTTAAGGCAGAACACCAGAAACCTTCAGGTCTACTACAACAATTAGAAATGCCTGTATGGAAATGGGAACTCATAACAATGGATTTTGTTACTAAGTTACCCAAAACTAGAAAGGGTAATGACACAATTTGGGTAATTGTGGATCGATTAACCAAATCAGCTCATTTTCTACCCATGAAAGAAACCTTTAGTATGGAAAGGTTAGCCAAGTTGTATGTAGATGAAGTCGTATCCTTACATGGAGTTCCACTCTCCATTGTATCGGATAGGGATAGTCGTTTCACTTCCCACTTCTGGACAAGTTTCCAAGAAGCTATGGGAACCCGACTAAATCTAAGTACTGCATATCATCCTCAAACAGACGGACAAAGTGAAAGGACGATCCAAACTCTAGAAGACATGCTTAGGGCATGTGTGATAGATTTTGGTGGAAATTGGGATAACCATTTACCTTTAATTGAATTCTCCTATAACAATAGTTATCATTCAAGTATTGAAGCTGCCCCGTTCGAAGCACTGTACGGACGTAAGTGTAGAACTCCAGTATATTGGGCAGAAATAGGAGAAAGTCAATTATCAGGACCTGAAATTGTACAAGAAACTACCGACAAGATCACTCAAATTAAGGAAAGACTAAAGACGGCTCGAGATCACCAGAAGAGTTATGCAGACAATAGGCGTAAGCCGTTAGAATTTCAAATAGGAGACAAGGTTCTCTTAAAAGTTTCTCCTTAGAAAGGAGTAGTTCGGTTCGGTAAGAAAGGAAAGCTAAGTCCAAGATACATAGGACCATTTTCAAGTAATCCAACGTATAGGACCAGTTGCTTATCGTCTACAATTACCAGAGGAGCTCGCTGGGGTACATGATTTATTTCATGTATCCAATCTCAAGAAATGTTTATCAAACGAATCATTGGTAGTACCTCTTCAAGATATAGAGGTAAACGAAAAGTTAAAATTTGTTGAGAAACCTCTTCAGATAAAAGACAGAAAGATCAAATTTCTCAAGCACAAACGACTAGTGCTAGTCAAGGTCAGATGGGATTCCAAGAGAGGACCCGAGTACACTTGGGAGTTGGAATCGGAGATGAAAAGAAGGTATCCTTACTTATTTCAATGAATCTCGAGGACGAGATTTTAAATAAGGTGGGGAGGATGTAAGGACCTTCAAAAATGTCCTAAAAAGACCCGTAAGTAAAAACCTGGACCCCCAAAACCTTAATCCATAACAAAAATCAAGAAATCCAATTTTATGGTCTTCAGGCGGGCCGCGTAAAGGATGACCAGACCCTTACGCGGGCTGCGTCAACATCAAATTTGACCGGATAAGTATCCGGGCCACGTATAACCCATCTGACAACCCTAACTAGTGACCCAGCAAACCTACGCGTAGACTAGGCGGCCTCGCAGGGCGCGTAAAGTTTGGCTTAGGGCTCACGTGGGCCGCGTGAGACCCAAATTTCTGCTATAAATAGGTTGGATCATGAGCAGTCTTCTGGTGTCGAAATCAACTTTCAAAAACGAAAGTATACTGCTCCAAAGTCGAAAATTCAATTATTATAGCGAGGCGCTGCTACGATATAGGGTATTAACTCAATCGCTGCTACGATTCAATGTCCGATCGATTGAAACTATCCAATGGATGTTTAAGTGCTGCCCACATTAGGGTTATGCTTTGTCATTCGTCGTGAATTCGATGGATGTTTAAGTATCGCACTTTGTCATTCGTTGTGAGGGTTTAATCTCGTGAGTTATCGTAAATGTTGTATTAGTTACTGACCTAGTTCGTGTGCATGTTATTTAAATTTAGGTTACAAGGCTAATCAGTAGGCTAAACTCTGCCCGTATAAATCTTCAATGTGAGTCATTCTCTTATATCAAAAGTATTTTACAATACTCCATTTTCAAATGTTATAATTACAGGGAGTAAGTCGTGGTTATCTTAATCACTGGCTAGTGGGGTATTGTGCACATTACTAATTTCTCACGGGTTAGGCTAATAAATCCTAACAGTGATAAACGTCACTACTTGGGGAAAGACGCAATAGTGGTATGACCATCGTCACCAGGTGACACGGCGCCATATAAAAATAAGATAGAAGCCATTGTAATCGCTCTTATGCTATAATTGATAACTAATGTGTCGTTTTACATACTTGAATGACTCGCCAGCATTTCCCCGCAGATAAAATATTTTTAAAACATGTTTCAGGCAACCTGCTATAAATCAAGGAAAACGTGCTACGGAGCACTAACAAAGCTTGAAGAGGTGGCTCAGTTAAAATGAATAAACATGTTTTAATAAATCAGGGAATTTACTTGTGAAATTCCTCTATTTGTAATTTACGGGGTTTATCCCGCATTATGAAATAAAATAATCGGGCATTTTCGAGTTTTAAAAGATCCTATAAAATCTTCCGCTGTCGCATCATAGATACCACGGGTTCCTGTCCCGCGGCTCCTGACCGGGTCAAACCGGGGCTGGGGCCGTGACAAATAGTATCATGTTCTTAATACTTTTGAGAATAATGACCTGCCCCCAGTGTGGTTACCACAATCCCCTTCATGTATATCCTGAAGCACTTCCTTAGTTTCAGGATCCTCCAAGCACCTCAGGTATGGTCCTGCAAGAGATTTCTTGTACAAAATATTATTTATAATGATGAATCGTGATACCTTCATCCTAAATGCCTTAGGATTTTCGTCTTTAGGAATGTGTCCTTCCTTGAGATATCTTACGATTGGAGTCATCCAGGATTCAGTATCCTTGTCAGGATCATGACCAGGATCCTGGATGCTTGTTACCTCCTTATCCTGAGCTTTGAAGGGATCCACAGCAGGATACAGGATATGAAGTATCGGTATTTGGGTTCCTTCTGGTATCCTGACTGATGATCCTAGGTTTGCCAAGGCATCCATTTCAGCATTATCTTCTCTTGGTACATGTTCAAGTGTAAAAACATCGAAATATCCTGCTAATTTTTTGAGAATATCGAGGTAGTCGATTAACTTCTCACCTTTAACCGCATAGGATCCATTAAAATGATTAGTGATTAACAAGGAGTCAACATATACTTGCAAATTCTTAATATTCATATTTTTAGCCAACTCTAATCCTGCAATTAAAGCCTCATATTCTGCTTCACTATTAGTGGCAGGAAATTCACACCTAATAGCCTGGGGTAATATGTCCCCCTGTGGCGATTTTAGTAGTATTCCCAATCCTACTCCTCTAACATTAGATGCACCATCAGTATATAATGTCCAGGATTCTGAGGTTTCTCCTAATTGTTGGACTTCTAGGTCTACTTCATCCTGAATATCACTACTGAAATCAGCCACAAAGTCAGCTAGAGCCTGTGATTTTATTGCATTTCTAGGTTCATATACTAAGTCATAAGCACTTAATTTCACTGACCACTTAGCCATCCTGCCTAACATCTCAGGTTTTCTAAGCACATTTTAACAGGATAATTGGTTTTAACATGAATCCTATGTGTCTCAAAGTAATGTCTAAGCTTTGTTGATGCCATAACTAGAGCCAATATTAATTTTTCTAAATGAGAATATCTAGTTTCAGCATCTAATAAACTTTTACTAACATAATAGACAGGATATTGCTGACCTTCATGATCCTTTATAAGGACGACACTTACAGCGTTCCCTGATACTGCGAGGTATAGGGATAGTGGTTCACCATTTTCAGGCTTCATCAATAGAGGTGCAGTTGAAAGATACTGCTTCAAATCCTGCAAGGCTGCTTCATGCTTCTCTCCCCATTCGAACTTCTTGTTTTTCTTCAGGATATCATAAAATTCCTTGCATTTCTCGGAGGATCTTGAGATAAATCTGTTCAATGCTGCTACTCGCCCTATTAACCGTTGAACATCCTTCATATTTGAAGGTGATTTGATATCCAAGATAGCTTTAATCTGCTCCAGGCTTGCCTCTATTCCTCTTTTAGTCACCATATACCCTAGAAACTTTCCTGCCCCCACTCCGAAATGGCACTTAGCAGGGTTTAGTTTCATGTTATACTGATCCAGGATATCAAATGCTCCCTTAATATCCTGGAGGTAATCCTCAGCCTTCTTAGATTTTACCACCATATCGTCGATGTATACCTCCATGGTGTCCCCCAGCTTGTCTTTAAACATCATGTTTACCAATCTCTGGTATGTTGCACCTGCATTTTTCAAACCAAAAGGCATAGCAGTATAACAATAAATATATGTTGGTGTCATGAAGGCAGTATCCTCCTGGTCTGAAGGTTCCATTTGAATCTGCTGAAATCCTGAGGATGCATCCATGAAGGTTAATATCTCATGGCTGGCAGTAGCATCCACCATTGCATCAATATGAGGAAGAGGAAATGGGTCTTTGGGATAAACCTTATTCAAGTATGTGTAATCTACACAAACTCTCCATTTCCCATTTTTCTTCTGTACCACGACTACATTTGCTAGCCCTCTTGGAAACTCGACTTCTCTGATCATCTTATATTTCAATAGCCTCTCTACTTCTTCCTGAATGATCATATTTCGCTCCAGAGCAAACTTCCTCCTCTTTTGTTGGACAGGTTTGAATGATCTGTCAATACCGAGCTTATGTGTTATAATATCTTTGGAAATGCCTGTCATATCCTCGTGCTTCCACGCTAATGTTGACATCCTGCACTTCAAAAAGTTAGTTAACTGTTCTTCAATATCCTGAGGGATATTGGTTCCTACGAGCACCGAGATATCCGGATTATCCTGATCCAGGATAATTTTCTTCATATCCTGCTCTGAAGCCTCCACGATATCCTGGGCCCACATCTTTAATTGCTATGCTGCATTAGGCTTGGTTGAGGATTTCATTGAGGATGAGTAACATTCCTTTGCCTCCTGCTGATCACTATCAACCTTGACAACCCCCCAAGGGGTAGGGATCTTGATGCATTGATGATAAGTTGATGGCACAACCTTCATATCATGGATCCATGGCCTACCCAGTATGATGTTATAGCAGGATAGGGAGTCCATCACACAGAAACGTTGTATTGAGTTGACCCCTTCAACATATACTGGTAACTTTATCTCTCCCACTGTGTTCCTAGCCTATCCACTGAACCCAACAAGCACGGTGGATTTCGAAGTGATATCCATTGGAGATACATTCATTCTTTTCAAAGTTTCTAGTTGGATTATGTTGACAGAGCTTCCATTATCCACCAATATCATGCGTACAAAATGGTTAGCCACATATAATGTTATTACCAGAGCATCATGGTGAGGATCCTGGACAGTATCCCTGTCATCACTGTCGAATGTGATCACTTTATCAGTTGTGAGGGTAGTCATACTGGCTGGTTTATCTCCCCTTTCGGCCTTAGCTTCCTTTGCATGTCTCTTGGCTGCAGAATACGAAGTCCCACAAATGTTGGATCCTCCTGAAATAAAGTTGATTATCTTGGCATCCGCAGGAGGTGATGCTGCTCGTTCAGGATCCTTCTCAGTATCCTGACCCTTATTCTTCTTTCTTCCTAGGAGATCCTTCAGATATCCCTTGCTTAGAAGATAACTTATTTCCTTTCTTAGAGTAATGCAATCCTCAGTTACATGTCCGAAATCTTCATGGAAGGCACACAATTTGGACTTATCCTTCCAATCAGCTTTTTGTTGATTCTTTCGAGGCCACCTGGCTTTGTCTTCTAAACCCTGCATACCATACATTAATTCAGGTATGTTAACAGAAAAGCAATATTCAGATAATTCAGGATATTCTTCAGGATCCTCGTCTTCAACAATTCACTTTCCTGTTGTCATTTCTACCATACGGCTTAGAGCGATATGGTTTAAACGAGGATTCTGACTTCCTATTAGTTGACTCATAAGTGGTGGACGAGTTCATCCTCTCTTGCATCTTTTTGTCATCCTCCTGTCGAATATATCTTAGGGCTTGTTTTGGTCAAAAATCAAGCAATGATAATGCAACCAAACTTTCTGTTGTGAGGTATGATGCTTGAATCAATGAACAACACTAAGGATCACTCAGAAATGAAATGAATAAGTGACACAAAGATTTATACGAGGAAAAAGCCCTTGATCAATGAATGATCTCCGGCATAAAAAACCTCGGGTGATGGAAACTACCGATCACCAACTCAAATTAAACAAGAAATGTGTTACAACTTCGGATGATAGCGAACTAATTACAAGGATCACTATAGTGTATTGTGTAAAAAGTGTGTAATCGCCAAGTGAATTATCGAGAGCTGGTGAGAGCAGTTGCAAGAGTGTGTGTAGCCAAAAATAGCCAAGTGTTTTCTATTTAGCTCGCTGCCCTTTTTTAAAAATGGAAAATATCTACACTAACTAACATTCCGCATTTCATGCAAGTCCCCCACGAACTTTATAACGTCCACTTCAGGTAAGCACGTGCGGAATAAGTTATGGAATATGCTCCAGGAATATTGCCAAGACCAAGTCCAAGCTGGTACTCCTGCAAAACAACACTATATTCAAAGTAGACAATCGTTAGTATAAGGATCCTTAAGATGATCCATGATCCTTATCCTGCAATACTTCTGAGGATCACCAATTCTAACAGAAGTGAGGATCACTAAACCCAACAGTAATTGAGGATCACTGATCATTGGAAAATCCTCCCCTAACAATTGCCCCCAAAATATAAGGAGTAATTATGTAAATAACGAGTTGTATTTTTGTTCTTATCCGTAACAAATTAACGGATAACTAGCCGTTGGAGTCGGACTAGCCGTTACGAGCATGACGTCATTGAGGTGACTATCCTGCAAAACCATCATTATAAATTGAAGTTATGGATAGGGATCAATTCACATTTAGATTCAAGAGAAACTCCCTTTAAATCCACATTCGAAGATCAAACAGGTATCTCTCTTCCTCTTCTTCCTTTACGTTTTCTTTCTCTGTTCATCTACTTCTCTACCCTCATGACCAAGATGATGCTAAGATCCTCTCCGGCTAAGGATCATACAAAAGACAGTCCTCTTAAGAGCCAGGGGATCATTAAAGATTCAACGAAAGAAAGATGCGGCTTCACTGATCTGCAAATAGACAGGATCCGACATTGCTTTCCGGCGAACACCGATTTCAAACCATTTGATCCCACCGTTCTAAGTGATTACATTTCTGAAACTTGGGTAGCTTTCCCGGTTACTCCTTTCACAATAGGATACTCGTATCCTTTTCCTGAATTCACCCAATCTTTCTTCTCCCTCACCGGCATCTCCTACATTCAAGCTATGCCAATGATCTGGAGGGTCTTATATACCCTTGAAAGGATCATTGAGCAAGAAGGAATTGCTCTGGGAATGTCGGAGTTGGCAGAGATGTATGACCTCATAACATTTGGATCCCACCAATATCTGCTTAAACATAAACCCGGTGAAGAACACCCCATCTTCAAAGTCACTAAGAATGACACCAACTGGAAATAGCGATTCTTCTTTGTCAGAAGGGATTCCATCCCTGATGGAAAGGATCTGCCAAGGAAGTGGAGCACCAATGGTAGGATAGAGGATCCTGATAAGGATCACCAGATGACCTTGCTTTCGTCTTAGGATCACTAACGTACTTTTGTTCCTTTTTTGCAGCTATTACTGTCGCACACCTCATCACAACACCTGCAACAAAGGAAAGGCTTGCCGCTTTCCAGAGACTTGATCCTGCAAGAAGATCATTTAAAACAAACACCCAGGATTCTCAAGAAGTATCCTCAGGTTCTGTCACTATGTCAATCAAGTATCCTGTTTTTTGTATAATTAAATGTTTAAATAAATAGTTAAATAGAAATAGGATAAGGATACTTATCTGTTTTGGGTGTGTAGGCGCTGGAAAACCTTCAAGATCTGCCTCCAAATTCAGTGTCACTGATCTTGACACTGTCCGATCCTCAAAGAAAAGTCCGCTGCTAGCCCTTCCGTCACAATCCCCAAGGAAACCACTTCAAAGGGAAGAGGTGGAAAGAAAAGGAAGACCTCAGAAGCTGACAACCTACAAGGCTTGGCTCTGATCCGCCATCAGTTCCTCGAGTACTTTTCCGATGTAAGGATCACTGACTTAACTTGATTATCCTGCCTATTTGAGGATCATGTGATCCTAACTTTGCATTGTCTTGTTTGCAGAAATTTTCTGAAATCGAGGACTATGTTGGGAATGTTGAAGAGCTTGAGGAGAAATACTCTGACCTCCAAAAAGTGGTGGAGCTCAAGGATCACAAGATTGCCTCCCTCGAAAAGGACCTCAATGATGCCAAAACTCAGATAGTCGCAGCTCAGATCAATGCCGATTATGAGAAGCACGAGATCACTGAGGATGCTAAAGTCTCCGCTGCCATTGCCATGTACAAGACTAAGTTGCAGATGGCCCAAGAAGCTCAGGATCCTGCCTTTGACAGGAGTAACTGGGACATGGAGGGCTGGAAGGCTAGGCTGGCTGAGTTGGAGGATGAGGATGAGGCTGATTAGGTTCTGGCAATCGAGGCTGGTGGCAGTGGCAAGGATCAGGTGAAGGATACTGGAGCTGGAGGAGATGGTGATGCAGCGAAGGTGTAGGCTGCATGAATGGGCGATGAAGGACATTTCTAGACGTAGCCGGAGCCCATTTTTTTAGAATTTGGTAGTTTATTTTGGTTATGGTGTTTTTTGTTGAACAATGATGGGTTGTATCTTGAACAATAGTAATTAGGGCTAAGGATCATGGATCCTTTGAACAATAGGTAGGATAATGGGTGGTGGATGGATCCTCTGTTTGGGGGATGAAGCCACTCGTTATCCTTCCGTCTTTAATTTCCTGCACCTGTTAGACCTATGAACAATGGACACCCTTTGCCAACCCATGTGGATGGGCCACGTTTTGCTGGTAGAAACGTGGGTTGGCAATTTTGACAACCTTAAAGGGTTTAATCTTTTGAGATTAAAATAACTCTAACTTTTTGGCTATCTCACGTATTACTATCCTTGTTAGTATTTGACTTTTCAATTGTTGTGATATTCATTTTGTCTAAACTTATCAAGTAGAGGAAAAATTTAATAAATATTCCCAAAAATTTTAGGATATGATCAAGGATCACATATCCTATAGTTGATAAACTTTGAAAAGTTATATAGTTTAAGGATCACAAGTTCAGTTGTCAAAGGATAAGGGTTACTCAAATGAATAATGAATAAAATCAAAATAGTTGAGGATCATACCTGAGAATCCAAGTTAGGATCCTAACCTTTAACACTTATAATCAGGATAACCCAAAAGACAAACCTTAGTAGAAGGTAAGGATCAAGGATCCTTGGTCATTTAGCTTCAAAAACCTGAAATGGGATACAACTTGGGACTAAGCCAATATAAGATAAAAGTTAGCAACTGGGGACAAGCCCAACAATTCTGGGGACAAGCCCAATATACTGGGGACAAGTCCAAAGGATAACTGGGGACAAGCCCAAAGGATAACTGGGGACAAGCCCAAAGGATAACTGGGGACAAGCCCAAAGGATCGTATGTAAACTGGAGTATGGCCCTCACTGGCGACTATCCAAACTTAGTGACATGAAAATGCCAAAACCTTAGCTAACGTGAAAACGTTAGAAACCTTAGGAACGGATGTATGGTACGTCTACCATTATACGTAGGATCCTGAATATAGCCAGTACAATGAATTTGTCAGCCCCAAAAGCGAGTACTGGTCCCATTGCCATGAACTATACCAGGATCATCGTGCGCTACTGGCGAAACTGGGGACAGGCCCAAACTGGGGACTAGCCCAAATAACTGGGGTCAAGCCCAAATAACTGGATACTTCTGTGGATACTCAATCCTTTGTTAAGGATACCTGAACCTTCAAAACTCAGAATCAAGTGAAATGAGGATAAAGGATGCAGGATCCTTATCCTTATATAAGATAATAAAAGAATGAAATAGTTTGAGATTAGAATATTACCAAAATGAGGATTGTTTGTCTTATAAGGATCCTTCAAGGATACTTGTCATGTTAGGATCATGGATCCTTATCACATGAAATATTTTTTCAAATGGACAGCATTCCAAGCTCTTGGTAGCAAATCACCTTCCATTGTTAGAAATCGATATGCCCCTTTCCTGCCTCAGCTTCAATCAAATAGGGGCCTTCCCATTTTGGTGCCAACTTTCCATCAGCAGAATTGGTAGTATTCTGAAATGCTTTCCTTAATACCATATCACCAACTTGGAATTTCCCGATCCTGACATTTTTGTTGTAGGCTCCAGCCATCCTTTGTTGATAACTAGCCATCCTTATCCTTGCCAAATCCCTGATTTCTTCTATAGTATCCAAGTCTTGAACCAAGTTTTCAGCATTTTCTTCAGGATCACGAATGCTTGTTGTTGCAGTTGGAACCACCATCTCTGTAGGGATCACTGATTCTGCCCCAAACACCAAAGAAAATGGAGTTTGGCCTGTAGCATTCTTGGGAGTTGTCCTATCAGCCCAAAGCACATAAGGTAGTTCTTCTGCCCATTTTCCTTTCTTGGATCCAAGCTTCTTCTTCAAATTATTGATGATGATCTTGTTGGATGATTCTGCCTGACCATTAGCTTGTGGGTGGACTGGTGTTGATGTTATCATCTTAATCCCCCAGCTGTCACAAAAGTTAGTGGTTCTATTCCCAATAAATTGGGATCCATTATCACAAACAATTTCAGAAGGGATACCAAATCTAGTAATAATGTTTCTTTTAATAAAGGATATAACTTCCTTTTCTCTGACTTGAGCAAATGCTTCAGCCTCTATCCACTTAGAGAAGTAATCAGTCATAGCAAGCATGAATACTTTTCCACCAGGTGCCTTAGGAAGCTTTCCAACTATATCCATTCCCCATCTCATGAATGGCCAGGAAGAGGATATAGGATGCAAGAGCTATGCTGGTTGGTGAAGGATATTACTATGCCTCTGACAAGGATCACACTTCTTGGCATACTCCACAGCATCCTTCTTTATAGTGGGCCAATAGTATCCTGTCCTCAGGATCCTTGAGAATAATGCCCTGCCCCCAGTGTGGTTTCCACAATCTCCTTCATGAAAATCCTTTAGGACTTCTTGGATTTCAGGTTCCTCAATGCATCTTAGATATGGTCCTGCAAGAGATCGTTTATACAACATATTATTCAATATTGTAAATTGAGATACCTTAATTTTGAAAGCCCTAGGGTTTTCTCCTGTAGGAATTGTTAAGGGTGGATTTCTAAATGACCCGTGATCCTTAGTTATTATCCTCTTTAGTGATCCTTACTTCTGTGACAAATAGTGATCCTCAGAAGAGCTTCAGGATCAGGATCATGGATCACCTTAAGGATCCTCATACTAACAATTGTTCACTTGTGTTTCGTATTGTTTTGCAGGAGTAACAAGTCGGACTTAGTCTTGGCGACATTTCTGGAGAATATTCCCAAACTATCCCGCACGTGCTTGGCCAAAAATGGACGTTGTGGAGAACGTGGGAGCTTGGCACGAAAGTCGGATAGTTAGTTTAGGTAGTTAATTTCTAATTTAAAAGGGGTAACGAGCTAGTAGAGAAACACTTAGCCATTTTTCAGCTACACACACTCGTATACTCGCACACTTGAAGCTCTAGACGAACATACATTCATTTTTACTTGCTTTCACACATTTCACGATAGTGATCCTTGTACCTAGCTCGTTACTATCCGAAGTTGTAAACATTTTTCATTTATTTGAGCTTGGTGGTCGGTAGTTTCCATCACCCGGGGTTTTTTGTGCCGGAGATCAACTCGTGATCAAGGGCTTTTTCCCCGTATACATCCTTGTGTCATTTGTGCAATTTACATTGAAGTGATCCTTGTTATTGATATACACAATTAGCATCATACCCCGTAACAAAGAGTTTGGTTGCACTATCCTCAACAGATTTTTCGACCAAAACAGTTTGGCGCCCACCGTGGGGCAATTGGTGCTTCGTCCTTAGAAAAATTCGTATTTCTGTGCTCATTTCGGTTCACTACAACCAAGCAAATGGCTTCCTCAGCGAAGAATGCTTCAAATTTGATGCCCTCATTCACTTCTTCTCAAGGCGTTCCCCCTTTGCCTCCACCACCTTCTGGATCCCAGAAGAATGCTGAGAATGCTGCGAAGAAACCAACTCCCATTTTCTCAAAACCTCCAACTTCTTCTGCTCCTTACACTCCCACTACTAGTGACATGTTTACTTTGATTTTGCAGATGAAGGATCAGATACGGCAACAGGATAAGACCAATGAGAGGATTCTCAAGGAAATCGGAGATCTCAAGAAACAAAAGACAACGGCAGAGGATCATTCCCCACTGGTGCCGAAATCCTTGAATTTTGATACTCCGGTGATTACTTCTCAGCCATCAGTGGTTCCAGACGTTCAATATGTGGGTGGACCAAAAGGAGTGCACTACGGAACAACAACAATGACTCAGGCATCAGGTTCATATTTCCAGCCAGCGGGATCCTATCCTCAGCATATGGGGTCCCTCACGAATTCAGGAGGATATTCAGGAATGCAGCAAGTTCAAGGATCCTCCTTTGTTCCAGGATCATCCCAGGTTCAAGGATCCTCCTTTGTTCCAGGATCATCCCAGGTTCAAGGATCCTCCTTTGTTCCAGGATCATCCCAGGTTCAAGGATCCTCCTTCGTTCCAGGATCATCCCAGGTTCAAGGATCCTCCTTTCTTCCAGGATCATCCCAGGTTCAAGGATCCTCCTTCGTTCCAGGATCGTCCCAGTTTCAGGGATCCTTCCAGATGCCAGGATCCTTGAGGAGTTTGCAAACAGGAAGTTCAGATGTCCATCAGGGAGATTTTATTCCAATGCAGACCAATGCTTCTACTGGTCCCTCGATCATTCCAGAGTCTCAACAATATGGATTAACATCCAATCTTCCTAATCTGAATCCAATGGGAGGTAACACTTTTAATAATTCTTATACTACTAACCATGGTCTTATGCAGGATCCAGGTATCAATCATGCCATGGCCAGAGAATTGCAAAAGTTAAAGGATATGATATCAAGTGTTCCAGGAGTGGTCAAACCTATCCCAGAGATTGCAGATGGGAGCCACAAGATATCTCGCTTTGCACCACCGATCTGTGATGCTGAGATACCCAAGAGGTTCCATGTGCCAACAATGAAGTTGTATGATGGTTCAACGGATCCTGAAGAACACATAGCACAATACAGGGAGAGGATGGAGATCAATCCAATTCCAGAAAGGTTAAAGGAAGCATGCCTGTGCAAGGGATTCGGATCCACTCTTACTGGATCAGCTCTCAAATGGCTGCTAAGTCTTCCTCCCTATTCTATTACCTCATTTGCTAACCTAGTTAACTTGTTTAATAATCAGTTTTCTTGTAGTAGAAAATTTGAACGATTAACTAGTGATTTATATAGGATAACCCTGGGTCATAATGAATCATTAAGGGATTACACTACCAAATTCAGTAAAGAATCCTTAGACATTCCCAACTTAGATATAGCCACAGCTGTTGAGGCCTTTAAAATGGGATTACTTAGGGATTCGTCTTTCTATGATGATCTTGTTATGACACCATGCAGGAACTTAGATGAGGTAAGAACACGAGCACTTAGGTTCATTCGGATAGAGGACGACAAGAGGATCCAGGAGAGGTTAGCAGGATCCTCAAAGCAGGATAAGCAAGGATCCTCATTCAGGAACAACAAGTTCAGATCCTACAACAGATCTGATAACCAGAACGTGCATTCTGTTGATCAAGAAGAGGATGATGAGGATTATCCTCCAATTTCTGAATATTGTTTTTGTGTTGATAACAATGAACTAATCCTTGCTATGCAGAACCTAGGTGATAAAGCTAGATGGCCGAGAAAAAACGATAGGCCAGCTGCAACTAAGGATAAATCAAAGTGGTGTGCATACCATGAAGATTTTGGGCATCTCACAGAAGAATGCATTGCACTAAGAAAGGAAATTGGATACTTGTTGAGAAAGGGGCATCTAAAAGAATTGTTGGGAAGAAAAAAGTCAAGGACTCAGGATCCTGAAAGGATCCCTGAGAAGGCTCCAGCCCCTCCAGCAGATGCACAAGTGATAAACTTTATTTCTGGAGGATCAGACATTTGCGGCACATCCTTCTCAGCGGCTAAAAGGCATGCAAAGGAAACTAAAATGGATAATGGAGAAAGACCTGTTCGAACATCAAGTGTCTCCGAAGGAAAAGTCATAACCTTTGATGAGGATGATCGTGTTGATATCCAGGATCCTCATCACGATGGATTAGTTATTACTCTTTTTATTTCTAACCATTTTGTCCGCAGGATCCTTATAGACGGAGGAAGTTCAGTGAACATTATCCAGCTTGATGTTCTAAAGAAGATGGGTATCCCTGAATCAGATATCATACCAAGATCCTCCGTGCTCGTGGGATTTAGTGGCGAAACTAAGAATACCCTGGGGGACATTAAACTCCCAATATACATTGAAGGCCTACACTCTTATCAAAAATTTTGTGTTATTGACTGTTTATCTTGTTGTAATGTTATCCTTGGCAGGCCTTGGATACACGATATGAAAGCAGTCCCATCTAAATACCATCAATGTGTGAAGCTCCCTAGTCCTTGGGGAATAGTGAAGATTGATAGTGATCAGCAGGAGGCCAAGAATTGCTACACTTCATCGATGAAACCAGCCTCGAAGTCAAGGGAGCAATAGCAATCAAGGTATCCTCCAAGGGATGTCTTGGAGGCAAGAGAGCAGGATGTGGTAGAAATCCTCATGGATCCTGATGATCCTGAATCCAAAATCTATATCGGATCAGGGATCCTTGGCGAAATGAAAGAAGACCTCGTATCCTTCCTCAAAAGGAGAAAGACTACCTTTGCATGGAAACACGAAGATATGACTGGTATATCCAAAGATGTAATCACTCACAAACTCGGCATTGACAGATCCTTCAAACCAATCCATCAAAGGAGAAGAAAGTTTGCACCGGAAAGGAATGCCATTATCCAGGAAGAGGTAGAGAAATTGCTCCGGGCAGGTATGATTAGGGAGGTCAAGTATCCAAGATGGTTGGCCAATGTGGTTGTTGTTCAAAAGAAAAACGGAAAGTGGAGGGTATGTGTCGATTTTACCGATTTAAATAAGGCATGTCCCAAGGATCCTTTCCCTTTACCCCACATTGACTCCATGGTGGATGCAACTGCGGGTCATGAACTGTTAACTTTTATGGATGCTTCATCTGGATTTCAACAAATCCAAATGGAACCATCCGACCAAGAGGATACAGCCTTCATGACTCCAACTGGTATATACTGCTATATTGCTATGCCGTTCGGATTAAGAAATGCAGGTGCAACATATCAAAGGCTGGTGAATATGATGTTCAAGGATCAGATTGGAGAAACTATGGAGGTTTACATAGATGATATGGTGGTAAAATCCTTAAAAGCTGAGGATCACCTAAGAGACTTGGAGGAAGCATTCGATATCCTTGACAAATATAACATGAAACTTAATCCTTCAAAATGTCACTTTGGTGTTAAAGCAGGTAAATTCTTAGGATATATGGTAACAAAGAGAGGCATTGAAGCTAGCCCGGAACAAATCAAAGCGATAGTGAACATCAAATCTCCGGCCAATGCTAAGGATGTTCAAAGGCTAACAGGCAGGATAGCAGCTTTGAACAGATTCATATCCAAATCCTCAGAGAAGTGCAAAGAGTTCTATGATATCCTAAGGAAGAACAAGAAATTTGAGTGGACTGAGAAGCATGAAAATGCTTTAAGAGCCCTCAAAGATTACCTATCCTCAGCCCCGGCTTTGATGAAACCAGAGAAAGGTGATGTGTTATCCTTGTATCTTGCAGTATCCTCAAAAGCAGTAAGTGCGGTCCTTGTTAAGGATCATGAAGGTACACAACATCCTGTCTATTATGTAAGTAAAAGTTTACTTGATGCCGAATCCAGGTATTCACACCTTGAAAAACTTATTCTTGCATTAATTATGGCATCTACTAAGTTAAGACATTATTTTGAAACTCATGTTATCATTGTTAAAACTAATTTTCCAATCAAGAATGTCCTCAGGAAACCAGAAATGTCAGGAAGGATGGCTAAGTGGGCAGTGAAGCTGAGTGCATATGATATAAGATATGAGCCTAGGACAGCCATCAAATCCCAAGCATTAGCTGACTTTGTGGCTGATTTCAGTAGTGATTTACAAGAAGAAGCTGAGCTAGAAGTCCAGCAGCTAGAAGAGACCAAGGATCCTTGGATACTCTATACTGATGGATCCTCAAATGTCAAAGGCACAGGGCTTGGAATACTACTAAAATCGCCACAGGGGGACATAATACCCCATTCTATAGCTTGTGAGTTCCAAACTACTAACAATGAGGCTGAATATGAAGCCTTAATTGCTGGTTTGCAAATTGCAAAGCATATGGGGATCAGAGATAGTCAAAAGTTTGGCACTCTCTTTTGTTTCCTTCAGTTTGACACAGGTACCAAGGGAAGAAAATACAGAGGCTGATGCACTGGCTAACTTAGTATCATCCTTGAAGATCCCGGAGGATATCAAGATCCCTATTATCCATATCTTGACCCCGGCTATCGAGGATCACGAGGCTATGGAGATAGGAAATGATTCTGCAATTATCCCTTGTGAGGATACTCAATCCCAGTCAGGATCAGGATCATGGATCTCACCAATTATGAGATACTTACAACATGGAGAGATTCCTACAGGAGAAAACCCTAGGGCTTTCAAATCTAAGGTATCTCAATTCACAATTTTAAATAATATGTTGTATAGACGATCCCTTGCAGGACCATACTTGAGATGCATTGAGGATCCTGAAGTCCAAGAAGTTTTAAAAGACTTCCATGAAGGAGATTGTGGAAACCACACTGGGGGCAGGGCATTATTCTCAAGGATCCTAAGGACAGGATACTACTGGCCAACCATGAAGAGAGATGCTGTGGAGTATGCTAAGAGATGTGATCCTTGTCAGAGACACAACAATATCCTTCATCAACCAGCTGAATTATTGCATCCTATATCCTCCTCTTGGCCATTTATGAGATGGGGTATGGATATAGTTGGTAAGCTCCCTAAGGCACCTGGTGGAAAAGTATTCATGCTAGCTATGACTGATTACTTCTCCAAGTGGATAGAGGCTGAAGCCTTTGCCCAAGTCAGAGAAAAGGAAGTTATATCCTTCATTAAAAGAAATATTATAACTAGATTTGGAATTCCTTCTGAGATTATATGTGATAATGGTTCCCAATTTATTGGGGGCAGAACCACTAACTTTTGTGACAGCTGGGGCATTAAGATGATAACATCAACACCAGTCCACCCACAGGCTAATGGTCAGGCAGAATCATCCAACAAGATCATCATCAACAATTTGAAGAAGAAGCTTGGATCCAAGAAAGGGAAATGGGCAGAAGAACTACCTTATGTGCTTTGGGCTGATAGGACAACCCCTAAGAATGCAACTGGTCAAACACCATTCTCTTTGGTGTTTGGGGCAGAATCAGTGATCCCAACAGAAATGGTGGTTCCAACTGCAAGAACAGGTACCCGTGATCCTGAGGAGAATGATGAGAACTTGGCTCAAGACCTGGATACTATTGAAGAAATCAGGGATATGGCTAGGATAAGGATGGCCAGTTATCAACAAAGAATGGCTGGTGCTTACAACAAAAATGTCAGGATCAGGAGGTTTCAAGTTGGAGATATGGTATTAAGGAAAGCATTTCAGAATACCACCAATCCTGCTGATGGAAAGTTGGCTCCAAAATGGGAAGGCCCTTATCTGATTGAAGCTGAAGCAGGAAAGGGGGCATATAGATTGCTAACCATGGAAGGTGATTTGCTACCAAGGGCTTGGAATGCTGTCCATTTGAAGAAATATTTCATGTGAGCAGGATCCTCATGGCACAGATGATCCTCACGATAGGGATATCCTTAAAGGATCCTCAAAGTATCGATGATCCTAACTTAGGTAATATCCTAAACTTGAACTATTTCATTTCTTTATTTTCTCATATAAGGATAAGGATCATGTATCCTTTATCCATCTCTCACGTGAGTTTGAGTTTTGAAAACTTAGTTATCCTTTGCATAACATTGGTTATCTGCAGAAGCAATCCGTTCCTTGGGCTTGACCCCAGTTCCGCCAGTAGCGCATGATGATCCTGGTATAGTTCAAGGCATTAGGACCAGTACTCGTTTTAGGGGCTGATAATTCCATTGTACTGGCTATGCCTAGGATCCTACGTATAATGGTAGACGTACCATACATCCATTCACAAGGTTTCTAACGTTTTCACGTTAGCTAAGGTTTCTAACGTTTTCACGTTAGCTAAGGTTTTGGCATTTTCATGCCACTAAGTTTGGATAGTCGCCAGTTAGGGCCATACTCCAGTTTACATACGATCCTTGGGCTTGTCCCCAGTTATCCTTGGGCTTGTCCCCAGTTATCCTTGGGCTTGTCCCCAGTTACTAACTCTTATCTTATATTGGCTTAGTCCCAAGTTATGCTCTATTTCAGGTTCTTGAAGATAGGCAACTAGGGACCCTTGATCCTTACTTTATTCTAAGGTTTATCTTATAGTTATCCTTATTATGGTTAGGATCCTAACTTGGATCCTCAGGTATGATCCTTAACTATTTTTAATTCTATTCATTATTTATTTGAATAACCCTTAAAGTTTGACAACTAGACTTGTGATCCTTAAAACATATTGCTTTCTGAGATTCTTTAACTAAAGGATATCTGATCATGGATCATATCCTAAGTATTTTCAATTTGACTTATTCAAAATTATTTGTTCAATAAATATGCATCAAAACAAAGGAAAATCAAAGAAACACAAGGATAACAACACAAGATAAGCGACAAAAGGTTAAGATTTTATTTATTAACAAAAGAGTAAGCCTTAAAAGGTTGTCAAAATTACCTACCCCGAGCATCTACCAGCAAAACGTGGCCCGTCCGCTGGGGTAGGTAAAGGGTGTCCATGATAACAAGTTCGAAAGTAGTGCAGGAATATAAAGGCGGCAGGATCACAATGGCTTCATCCCCCAAATAGAGGATCCCTCCACCAATTGCAATCCTGCCTATTGTCCAAAGGATCATACATGATCCTTAATCCTAAAACCTATTGTTCAAGTACAACCCATCATTGTTCAGCAAAAAACACCATAACCAAAACAAACTATCAAACTTAAAAAAAATGGGCTCCGGCTACGTCTAGAAATGTCCTTCATCGCCCATCCATGCAGCCTATGCCTTCGATGTATCCTCTTCCCCTCCAGCTGCGGTATCCTTTATCAGATCCTTTCCACTGCCACTTGCCTCAATCGCCAAGACCTCAGTAGCCTCCTCCTCATCATCCTCAAGATCAGCCAACCTTGCCTTCCAGCCCTCAACATCCCAGCTGCTTTTGTCAAAACTAGGATCTTGAGCTTCCTGGGCCATCTTCAATTTTGTCTGATACATCATGATGGCGGCAGAGACCTTGGCATTTTCTATGAGATCATGCTTCTCATAGTCAAGGTCAATCAGAAGCTTAGCCGTCTTGGTCTTCTCATCTTGGAGTTCCTTCCGAAGATCAGCAAGTGCAAGGTCCTTGAGCACGGCAACCTGTTGGAGGTCAGCAATTTTCTTGTCCTGCTCCTCAACATTCCCCACGTAATCCTCAATCTCAGCAAATTTCTGCAAAGAAAAGGATAAAGCAGTTCAAGATCAAGTGATCCTCATACGAGTAGGATACCTAGGCAGAATTAAGGATCCTTACATCATTGAAGTATTCAAGGAACTGGTGGCGGATCAGTGGTAGGCCTTGAAGATCCTCAGCATCAGAAGTTTTCCTCTTCTTGACACCCTTTCCTTTAGTGGGTGCCTTTGGAATGGAGATGCTAGGACTGGTAGTGGATCTTTCCTTCCTGGATCGTATGACATCAAGGTCAGCCGTGTTGAACTGGGATACAGGCTTGGCAGATTTTCCAGCGCCTACACATTCAAAGCAAGATGAGTATCCTTATCCTATTTCAATTTATTTATTTATTCTAATATTCAAACTATGTAAAAGGCAGGATACTTACTTGACATGGTAATGGAACCTGAGGATACTTCTTATGAGTCTTGGGTGTCTATCTTGAATGTCATTGTTTCAGGATCAAGCTTCCAGAAAGCAGCGAGCCTATCCTTGGTTTCAGGTGATGTGATGATGTGTGAGACAGAAATAGCTGCATAACACAAGACAAAAAAGGGGGTCAGTAATCCTTATACAAAAATAAGACTACTTGGTGATCCTTCTCAGGATCCTTCGGCCTACCATGGGTGGACCATGTTCTTGGTAAATGCTTTCCGTCGGGAATGGTATCCCTCCTGACAAAGAAGAAACGACGTTTCCAATTTGTGTCATTCTTGGTAACTTTAAGAAGAGGGTGTTCTCCGCCGGGTTTTCGTTTGAACAAATAACGATGGGATCCAAAGGTGGTAACATCATACAATTGTGTCAGCTCTGACATGCCTAAATCAATGCCCTCCTGCTCGATGATCCTCTCCAGGGTATACAAAACCCTCCAAATCATCGGCATGGCTTGGATGTAAGAGATGCCGGTAAGGGAGAAGAAGGATTGTGTAAATTCTGGGAAAGGATAAGTGTATCCTATGGCAAATGGAGTAACTGGAAAGGCAACCCATGTTTCTGAAACATAGTCGCTCAGGACAGTAGGATCGAAGGGTTTGAAAAAGGCATTCGCCGTAAAACAGAGACAGATTTTATCTACTTGTGCGTCGTTAAAGCAACACCTCTCGTTCACTGAGTCTTTGATGATCTTTTGACTCTTCAAAGGGCTATCCTTTTTGTGATCCTTGCCCGGTGAGCTTCGGAGCAACATTCTCAAAGCGGTGGTGATAAAGAAAGAAAAACAGAGTAAGAAGGGAGAAAGAGGAGAAAGAAATACCTGGTTGATCGTCGACTGAGAATTTAAAGGGAGTTTCTTTCGAATTTGAATGCATGATGATCCTATCTATATCTCTATTTATAATTATGATTCTACAGGGTAGTCACTTCTGTGATGTCATGATCGCAACGGCTAGTTCTATTTTAACGGCTATATATCCGTTAGTTAGTTGCGGATAAGATCAAGAAAATATAACTCACATATTTACAATTTAACTCCTTATATTTTGGGGGCAATTGTTAGGGGTGGATTTCTAAATGACCCGTGATCCTTAGTTATTATCCTCTTTAGTGATCCTTACTTCTGTGACAAATAGTGATCCTCAGAAGAGCTTCAGGATCAGGATCATGGATCACCTTAAGGATCCTCATACTAACAATTGTTCACTTGTGTTTCGTATTGTTTTGCAGGAGTAACAAGTCGGACTTAGTCTTGGCGACATTTCTGGAGAATATTCCCAAACTATCCCGCACGTGCTTGGCCAAAAATGGACGTTGTGGAGAACGTGGGAGCTTGGCACGAAAGTCGGATAGTTAGTTTAGGTAGTTAATTTCTAATTTAAAAGGGGTAACGAGCTAGTAGAGAAACACTTAGCCATTTTTCAGCTACACACACTCGTATACTCGCACACTTGAAGCTCTAGACGAACATACATTCATTTTTACTTGCTTTCACACATTTCACGATAGTGATCCTTGTACCTAGCTCATTACTATCCGAAGTTGTAAACATTTTTCATTTATTTGAGCTTGGTGGTCGGTAGTTTCCATCACCCGGGGTTTTTTGTGCCGGAGATCAACTTGTGATCAAGGGCTTTTTCCCCGTATACATCCTTGTGTCATTTGTGCAATTTACATTGAAGTGATCCTTGTTATTGATATACACAATTAGCATCATACCCCGTAACAAAGAGTTTGGTTGCAATATCCTCAACAGATTTTTTGACCAAAACAGGAATCTCTCCATGTTGTATGTATCTCATGATTGGGAGGATCCATGATCCTGAATGAGATTGAGTATCATCACTAGGGATGACTGCAGAATCTTCTCCTATCTCCATAGCTACATGATCCTCAATAGCAGGGGTAAGGATGTGGATAATAGGGATCCTTATATCTTCCGGGATCTTCAAGGATGATCCTAGATTGGCTGATGCATCAGCTTCTGCATTCTCTTCCCTTGGTACCTGTGTCAAACTAAAGGATACAAAAGAGAGTGCCAATTCTTTGACTATCTCCAAATATTTGATTAGCTTTTCACCTTTAACATCATAGGATCCATTAAAGTGATTAGTGATTAATAATGAATCTACTTGTACCTCAAGATACCTGATCCTCATATGCTTAGCAATTTGCAAACTAGCTATCAAGGCTTCATACTCAGCCTCATTGTTGGTAGTTTGAAATTCACAAGCTATGGAGTGGGGTATTATGTCCCCCTGTGGCGATTTTAGTAGTATTCCAAGCCCTGTTCCTTTTACATTAGAGGCTCCATCAGTGAAGAGTATCCAAGGATCCTTAGTTTCTTCAAGCTGTTGGACTTCTAACTCAGCTTCCTTTTGCAAATCACTACTAAAATCTGCCACAAAGTCAGCTAAGGCTTGGGATTTGATGGCAGTCCTTGGTTCATATCTTATATCATATGCACTCAGCTTCACTGCCCACTTAGCCATCCTTCCTAACATTTCAGGTTTCCTGAGAACATTCTTAATTGGAAAATTAGTCTTAACAATAATGGCATGAGTCTCAAAATAATGTCTCAATTTAGTAGATGCCATAATTAATGCAAGGATAAGTTTTTCTAAGTGTGAATACCTGGATTCAGCATCAAGTAAACTCTTACTTACATAATAAACAGGATGTTGTGTACCTTGGTGATCCTTAACAAGGACCGCACTTACTGCTTTTGAGGATACCGCCAAGTATAAGGATAATACATCCCCTTTTTCTGGTTTCATGAAGGCTGGGGCTGAGGATAGGTAATCCCTAAGAGCTTTAAGGGCACTTTCATGCTTCTCAGTCCATTCAAATTTCTTGTTCTTCCTCAGGATGTCATAGAATTCCTTGCACTTTTCTGAGGATTTGGATATGAATCTGTTCAAGGTTGCTATCCTGCCTGTTAGTCTTTGCACATCCTTAGCATTGGAAGGAGATTTGATATTCACAATAGCCTTGATTTACTCTGGACTTGCTTCAATGCCCCTCTTTGTCACCATATAGCCTAAGAATTTACCTGCCTTAACACCAAAATGACACTTGGAAGGATTTAGTTTCATATTAAATTTATCAAGGATATTGAATGCTTCCTCCAAGTCTTTAAGGTGATCCTCAGCTTTCTTGGACTTAACCACCATGTCATCAATCAAGACTTCCATAGTGTGTCCAATTTGTTCCTTGAACATCATATTGACAAGCCTTTGATAAGTAGCACCTACATTCCTTAGTCCAAACGGCATAGCAATATAACAATATATACCAGTTGGGGTCATAAAGGCTGTATCCTCTTGATCAGATGGTTCCATCTGAATTTGTTGAAATCCAGATGAAGCATCCATAAAAGTCAACAACTCATGACCCGCGGTAGCATCCACCATGGAGTCAATGTGGGGTAATGGGAAAGGATCCTTGGGACATACCTTGTTTAAATCAGTAAAATCGACACATACCCTCCACTTTCCATTTTTCTTTTGAACAACAACCACATTGGCTAACCATCTTGGATACTTAACCTCTCTTATCATACCCGCTCGAAGTAGTTTATCTACTTCCTCCTGGATAATAGCATTCCTTTCGGGTGCAAACTTCCTCCTCTTTTGATGAATTGGCTTGAATGACCTGCCAATACCAAGTTTATGAGTAATTATGTCTTTAGATATACCTGTCATATCCTCATGTTTCCAGGCAAAGGTAGTTTTCCTTCTTTTAAGGAAGGATACTAGCTCCTGTTCAATGTCACTAAGGATCCCTGATCCTATGAAGATCTTGGATTCAGGATCATCAGGATCCATGAGGATTTCTTTCAAATCCTGTTCTCTCGCCTCCAAGACATCTCTTGAAAGATACTTTAATTGCTATTGCTCCATTGGTCTTGAGGCTGGCTTCATTGATGAGGTATAGCAATTCTTAGCTTCTTGTTGATCAATCTTGTAACACCTCGAAAATTCACGTCCTATAATGTGTTGACACGTGTCATATGATTGAACGTGTGAAAGAATGTTATCGAAGGACTTAAGTTGACAATCATGGAAAGTATGTGAATATACGAGTTCTTAATGTCAACAGTGAATAAATATATTGTACATTAACCCTACATGATGCTCATACCTTCAGACAAATAAATCATGGATCATACGAAGCTAAATATGAAAGAAAGTGAGAGATTACAAACTACAGGGGTTAAATGTGTCAACATGTTTAAGTTATACCTCTGAGTGACCTTTTCACAAACCCGAAGCTTTGTAACAGTTAATTATGCTCACTAGAATACATGATATAAATTTCATAAAGTTTCGTTATCGTATGAGAAAGTTATGATCAAATTCGTATGCGAGGGGTTAAAGCGTCAACGTTGAAAGTTAGGACTTTTCGGGTAACAATAAAGTTAACCGGGGACTTAACAAAATGGGTATATGTCTTGAAGCCCCTAAACATCAATTTGGAGGGCTCAAAATGCAAGAAAATGAAGTCTAAACAAAGTTTGAAGAGCCAAGGACCATTGCATAAAAATCAAAAGTTAAAGATTTGGGGCAGAAGGGTGTCGCGCGACGCGAAGCCCCAAGGGGGGGGGGGGTCGTCGAGTGCCGCGAGGGCCTATCTGGTCAGAATTCTTTGGGTTCTTGTCTGCCTTTTCCTTTGTAATCAACTTTTATCCGAGTTTCCTCATATTGGACGACCCCTAGGCAACCCCTAGAACACTAGGGACACTTATGGATGAATTGTGGTCAGTTGTAGACTTAGATGTCAACAATCTATGGTGATTTAAACACTATGTAAAGCCACTAAGTTGCAACAAGTTCTTCACACCTTGCTCTTGCATTCCTGATCATTTCTGGAGCTCAAGACTTCTCTCAAGTGATCACTAATCGTGCTAAGGACCTTGGTAAGTTTGCTTAACCTTTCTTAGTTAAGTTTTTGCTTAGTTTTAGCTTAAAAGTCAAACTGTCGTAATTAACGGTTGACTTAACAATTAATCACTAATGGTCCAATGATTAGTCAAATTGAAAGTAGTTATAAGTTGGTAATTATGTGGGTAATAAACCCTTAAAAGGGTTCCCCCTGATTCCCACTCTAACTAGGTCAAATGTCGGGTCAAACTAGTTATTAAAAAGTCAACATGATACTTAATTTCTAATTTATGCATAATTAGCAATGTAGAACACATACAACCTGTTTGATCATTAATATAACTTGGTAATGAATGTAAGAACATGTCTAAACATGTTCAACCCGACAATTTACTGTTTAGACCCGGTTCGGAACCGAAAGTCGCAAAGCTTTGACTTTTGCTTTGACTTCAGTTCTGACCCGTTATGGTATGTTTTAGAAATACCTTAGAGCTTCATTTGGACAAGGTTACATTCTAGTATAACCCTCTGTGATTATACACCATGGTTCATTAGTTAACCAATTAATATTCATGATTCCGTTAATTGCTCATATGTTGACCATTATGCCCTTTTCACCTTAAAACGTGATTATTGAAAATGTAAAAGAGTAGAACCCTTAGTTACTGATACTTAAACTTGCACCCAAAGTTTGACATCAGTTTGAGGTGTAGAATAAGAGTTATGCTCATTAGCGTAAATTGAAAGCTTTATGTTAACTAAATGGCGTAATTAGCGTATAGCCTATTTAAACATACTTTTTGATATCAAACTCTTTACCCACTAATGTAATATATTATTTTGGGATTTTTGAAGATTTTTAATTAATTTTAGGCTGAGCATAACTTATAGTCGTAGGCTTAATCCGGTAATTGTCGGTTTTGCCCTTACGGGCTATAAAATGAGTTTTACATATCTAATCGACTCCAAACCTTTTGCTACTGATCTTAAATGATAAATAAATTATTTTAAGCCTTCTGGAATAATAAAAATATCAGCTTTATGTATCGAACCCGGAATTGGCTTCTAATTGCCTTTTAAGCGTTTTTAACGCATAGTATGTACTAGAACTATTTTAAACATACAAGGGTTGATACCTACTGATATTTTAGGTAAATTATAATATTTTAGCAGTAAGCAAAAGTTGTTAAACTCATACTTCAGTTGTGGGCTTTTCGGCTTATGTGAAATTACCAAAATGCCCCTACGGTGCATAGTTTGGTTATAATTGATAAATTTCACATATATACTTTACCCTACTGTTATAACTTAGTAAAATGAGTATTTTTGCTGATTATATCAGACTTGTAACTCAGGTTAATACTTAAACTCTTTTATAACATTGTACATGACCAAACTACCCTTACGAGGCATAGTTTGTGTTTAAATACGTTTCGGGCATAATAAAAGACATCTTACTGATGTCACAACATATTTGAAGCATATTAACTTAGGAAACCTGTATATGGCTCTTACGGATACCCGTTACGCTTATTACGCGTTCGGTTTGGTTTATGTAACAAGTTTACATAAATTAGCCGAAACGGGTCAAACCTTATCGGTTTTATCTTAAAATCCAGAATGTGTATGAAATACCCATATTAAGCAAGTCTCTGAACTTGTCGGGTCTAAATCACATTATATCCGGTCTTCGCTAAATCGTGCGTACGAACCGTATCTTTGAAACTAATCGGTCTAAGCTTAAGCTTAATTAAAGACCCGTTAGGATTCTAATAGGTTATTATAAACCTTCGTTCCAGATTAGGAGGACCAGTAAAAGCTACTTGCAATTTTCTTATTGTGATTAATACTTTGCTCAGGTAAATACTTTTAACTTATTTTCCCTATACGGGCTTGGGTTACGGTATATAAAATACCGCTTGGTCAGGCATCAAATCTTCCATCGTTTGGTGGTTAATTGAATAATTTAATCGGCTCGTTTAAATCGTCTTGTTTACTTAAAGCCTTTGGGGGGTTAATGACCATGTCCCGGATATCCCTGGCATCATTTACGAAATGGCCACGACTTAAGCGCGGGGTGTAGGCGTACACCCGTCAGTGCACAAAAGAATAATGTGGTGTGTCTATTGATCTTTAACCCGGACACGATCCGGGCTACTAAACGCATAAGGAACATGTAATTCATTCACAAGATTATATATTTAAATAATTCTCCCAAGTTATAAAATGTTTATGCCACGTGCATCCAAATCAATTTTAATCATTTTTAAAATGAGTCAGTTGATTGTATTTACCAGTGTAAAATGACGTATTTTCCCAAAAAGATTAAATGCAGGTACTAAACGTAATTGGCTGAGATTTCTCCTTAGCATCAATAGAAGTCTCGCAAGCTTAAGATGCCTAAAGTCTGTTGAACTACTGTTTCTTATTTTCGATCCATATGTGGATAAACTTTCAACTGTTTGTGATACACGATATTACAATATTTTATTCGGTTGAAATGTATCTTTAAATTGCTTCCGCTGTGCATATTAAATATTGTGTTGTTTGACTATTATGTTGCCAACCACGTCACGATACTCCCCACCGGTCCCACCGGTGACACGTGGAAATCGGGGTGTGACAGGTTGGTATCAGAGCCAACACTGAGTGAATTTAACACTAGCCTTTTGTGTTTAATCTCAGTTACACAATTGCACATCTCAAAAACTTTAGAGTCTAGACATATAACATAGGACAAATTCTACTTTGGTTTGTCTTGTTTTGTCCCTTATTTTATATATATTCTTGTCGTTATCTCATGTTGTATTGACAGGATTAAAAATGCCGCCAAGATTCTTCCGAAGAAGAGGACGAGGAAAGGGGCCAATCACCGCCCCCAATGACGACAAGGCAGGACCTTCGCATATGCGAGCTCCTTCTACCACCGAGAGTGACGATCCTCGACAGAACCGGAGGAACCTTTTCGAGCCGGCTAGACGGTCGGTCTCACACAGTTCAACACCTCTTGTTCATAACCCTTATGGGCCACAGCCGGAATATGAGCCCAATAACCCTCAACCTTCCTACATACCTTTACAGCGATCTTTATCGCACCACTCCTTTGGTGACCCTACACCTGTTTTTAGGGGCCGGTTTAACCCGGCAAATTATATACAGGAACCAGTGGGTTTTAACCCATTGGGACCGGAGGATCACTTCTCGGGAGACAACGCTATGGATATGGACGAGGACACGGATCCCGTCGAGCCAGCAACCGGAACTCCGAACCATCCTATTGAGATCTCGGATGGTTCATATTTTCACGGATCACCCTACCATGGTCCGGAGAGTTACATGGTGCGATTTAACCAGCACGAGTGGTACTTCACACCCTCGCATCATTCGTCGCCTCATCAGCAGCAGCAGCAGGATCCCTCTGTGGATTCCCGATTTGTGGCAGTCACGCCACCGCCTCCACCGCCACCAGTTCAGCCGGCAGCTCCGCAACCGCCGAGGCGTAGGAGAACCGGAGCGCGGATGTCCGTGCGAGGAGGAGATTTCCATTTCAGCTCTCCTCGACAATCAAGTGGCAGTCATTATCCGCCACTTTAAGAAGATCCACAAATGGGTGGACCTTCAAACCCAGTTGCGCAGCAACCACCACCGATGGGTTTTGATAACCCGATTCCAGCATACACGGGTTCTATGGCGTACAACCCGTTTGAACAGCCAGCTCACACCAACTACGGTTACGCTGAAGCCGACCCCTACATGGTAGCGGCAAATTACAACACCTTTAACCCAGAAGGACCCTATGGCGCTCCTTGGGGAGTAGGGTACCCAACTCATGGGTACCAGATACCTGCCAGACCAATCATACGGACACAATCGCAGCCGCCACGGTTTTCTCCCCCAGAACGGGAGGAAATTCTTCAGAGACTGGATCAGGTTGAGCGAGACTTTCACCGCGACCGCAGGGAGAGACAGAGATTCTTCCAAGGATTGACAAGCTTGATCAAAGGGAAGAGCAAGAAGGACCACTGAATCCTTCCAATTGTTGTTGAGCCCCTGCGTGGGCCAGTCTTGCAGTATAAACCCCTGCGTGGGTATGCTTGTTTGTTTTGACCCCTGTGTGGGTCTATCTTTCTGTTAACCCCTACGAGGGTATGTTATTGTTTAAGTCCCTGCGTGGACTATTATGTTATTTGTGTAAGTCCCTGCGTGGACTATTATGATGTTTGTTGTTAAGCCCCTACGTGGGTAAGTCCTTGTTTAAACCCCTACGTGGGTAAGTTTGTTTATTTAAAAAGTCCCATTTAGGGCGACGTGTAACCTTTTATTAAATTAATGGAATGTAAGTTTATAAATTTCATTTTTGCTATTATCTGCATAAATATATATATGAAATAAATAAATCAAAATCATTCCTTTTAATAATAATCTACCTATTAAATATTGAATAAGAATCTTAAGAGTGAAACCTAGCCTGAGTGTCATTGTGAAGACCTGGCCATGATAGTAAGACCTGTTTAAAAGATTCGTATCCCTGTTAACATCTGAAAATATGTTAACACTCCTGGCAGATGTGATTCATTAAAATCACACACGTCATTCTTATTATTGGATTCTTCAAAAGATTCCTAACCCAATTTAATGATCTCTGAATCATGGGTTTAAATCATCAATTAAGATGATCATATTTTTACCATACGTGGTAATATAGTGCCTACGGGCCCTGCTCATTTCCATATGAAGCCAAAAGACAGTGGTAGCGATGACTCCCTGTCCGAAAAAGGTAATGAACTAGGTTCAAACCTCAATGCTTTGATTCTCTGAAATCATAGCTTATAATTTATAAATGTCCTTGTGACTAGGCCTTATGTGCTAAATATATATCGTTATGGTTTATAATTAGGATAAATTATAATAGAAATCCTAATTAAATACGATTAATAAATTAACCAAATATGGTCTCTGTTTACCATGGTTAATGAATTACCCTAAGGGGCAATTCCATAATAAACTCCCAAATAAACTATTGTCCTTGTTTTCTGTAACAGTTCAATTAAAATGGCTAACTCAGACGAAATTAATAGCCATCCAGTGGAGAATATTGATAACGCCCGAGTTCATTGAACGGGTGCTGAACTGAAAGTGTTGGTAGACGACGCTGTTACAAAGGCCTTGGAGCGGCAGTACGAAGAGTATAGTGGGACTCGAAGTAGGACCCTATCTACACCGCATTCGAAGCCTCCTTCCAAGAAGGAAGAACCCAAGAAAGATGATGATCGACTCTCCTCGAACCACCACAGTGCTCCATCTCAGCAGGTTGTACTAAATCAAGAACCCCGTAGTAAGGGTTGCTCCTATAAATACTTTGTTTCATGCAAGCCCAGGGATTTCACTGGGGAAAAGGGAGCCATTGACTGCATGACGTGGTTAGATGAGATGGACACAGTTGTGGATATCAGCGGATGCGCTGAGAGGGATATAGTCAAGTTTGTGTCGCAATCTTTTAAAGGCGAAGCTATAGCCTGGTGGAGATCATTGATTCAAGCCACCGGGAAAATCCCATTGTACAACATGTCATGGGATCAATTTGTTGCCCTCATCAGGGAAAATTACTGCCCCCAGCATGAGGTTGAGAAGATAGAGTCTGATTTTCTATAATTGGTTATGACAAACCTTGACTGTCAAGCTTACCTCACGAGCTTCAACACAATGTCCCGGTTGGTTCCGTATCTGGTGACCCAGGAACCAAAAAGAATAGCTCGTTTTATCGGTGGTTTAGCCCCGGAAATTAAGGCAAGCGTGAAGGCTTCTCGGCCAGCTACTTTCAGGTCTGTAGCTGACATATCTCTGTCCCTCACTCTGGATGCGGTCAGACAAAGATCGCTGAGGAACAAAGATGCTGAGAAGAGAAAACATGAAGATGATAATTCACAGAGGTCGAACAAGAAGCACCGTGGAAATGGTGACAACAAGAAGGGATCTGAGTCAAGGAAAGATGGGCATCAGTCTGGTGATAAGCCCAAATGCAAGATTTGCAAGAAACAGCACTTTGGAAAGTGCAGACTCGAATCGAACTCGCAAAGAACTTTTGCTTGCGGGATATGCAAGTCCAAGGATCACAAGACCTTGGATTGCAAAAAGCTGAAAGATGCAACTTGCTACAGCTGTAATGAGAAAGGGCACATTAAAACCAACTGCCCTAAATACGCCAAGAAGCCTGAAGAGGCCAAGAAGACAAATGCTAGAGTCTTCAGAATGGATGCAAAAGAAGCGGTTCTAGACGACAATGTGATTACATGTACTTTCCTTGTAAATGATGTCTATGCAAGAGTACTTTTTGATTCAGGCGCTGATAAGTCTTTCGTAGATCATAAGTTTTGCAAATTGCTGAATTTACCTGTCAAAACCTTGAGTATAAATTATGAGGTAGAGTTAGCAGATGGCACCATAGAAACTGTCTCAACTGTGTTAGATGAATGTGTTATATCCATTAAGAACCACTCTTTTCCTCTGTCTCTACTTCCCTTTAAGTTGGCCGGTTTTAACATAGTTTTGGGTATGGACTGGTTATCTCATAACCAGGCCCAAATTGTCTGCAACAAAAAGCAGGTGGTGATAAAGACTCCGTCTGGTGAATCACTTACCATTCGGGGAGATACCCAGTATGGACTGCCTGAGCAAGTGACTATGCTCAAGGCTTCAAAGTGTTTAAAGAGGGGTTGTGTCATCTACATGGCACAAGTGATTATTGATGAGCCTAAACCGAAGATAGAAGACATCCCCGTCATTTCTGAATACCCAGAAGTTTTTCCTGAAGAACTACCTGGTTTACCACCAGATAGACAAGTCGAATTCAGAATTGACATCATCCCTGGAGCAGCACCAGTTGCTAGAGCACCCTATAGGTTGGCACCCACGGAGATGAAGGAATTAAGGACACAACTGGATGAATTGCTAGCTAAAGGTTTCATTAAACCTAGTTCATCTCCATGGGGAGCACCAGTCTTGTTTGTCAAGAAGAAGGACGGATCGATGTGTCTGTGCATCGATTATCGTGAGCTTAATAAGGTCACGATCAAGAATAGGTATCCATTGCCCAGAATCGACGATCTGTTCGATCAGCTACAAGGGGCAAGTTATTTCTCGAAGATTGACTTAAGGTCAGGCTACCACCAACTGAAGGTTAGAGATGAAGACGTACACAAAACTACATTTAGGACTCGTTATGGCCATTACGAGTTCCTAGTGATGCCTTTTGGGCTCACTAATGCACCTGCCGCGTTCATGGATTTCATGAATCACGTTTGCAAGCCTTACTTAGATAAATTCGTCATCGTGTTCATCGACAACATTCTGATCTACTCGAAGAACCAAGCTGACCACGAGAAACACCTTCGCTGTATCCTTAAACTCCTACATCAGGAGAAGCTCTATGCCAAATTCTCTAAATGTGAATTTTGGCTTCGAGAAGTCCAATTCCTTGGACATGTGGTAAGTGAGCGTGGTATCCAAGTGGATCCCGCTAAGGTAGAAGCAGTTATGAACTGGAAGGGGCCAAAGACGCCTACAGAGATTCGTAGCTTCCTGGGATTGGCAGGATATTACAGGCGTTTCATTGAAATTTTTTCAAGGATTGCTGCACCCCTAACTTCCTTGACTAAGAAGAAAGTAAAGTTCGTTTGGGGCCCTAAGCAGCAAGAGTCCTTTGATATCCTTAAACAAAAGTTGAGCAACGCCCCAGTACTGACATTGCCAGATGGAATAGAAGATTTTGTGGTTTACTGCGATGCATCGCACACTGGCATGGGGTGTGTGCTTATGCAGAAAGGCAAGGTTATTGCCTATGCATCACGACAGTTAAAAGTGCATGAAAATAATTACACCACCCACGACTTGGAGTTGGGTGCCGTTGTATTCGCACTAAAACTGTGGAGGCATTATTTATATGGAATCAAGTCTGTGATCTATTCTGATTACAAGAGCCTCCAGCACCTGTTTAATCAGAAGGATTTAAACATGAGGCAACGCCGTTGGATGGAGACTTTAAATGATTATGATTGTGAAATCAGATATCATCCCGGCAAGGCGAATATAGTCGCTGATGCCTTGAGTCGAAAGGAAAGGGTGAAACCCATCCGAATCAATGCCAAGCGCATGGAGATAAAGAACAGTTTGATTGAAAGGTTGTTAGCTGCACAGAAGGAAGCTGTGTTGTAAGCTAACTATCCTAATGAAAAGCTAGGAGTAACTGAGGAGCAGTTATCTCTTGGCAAAGACGAAATTCTGAGATTGAATGGACGAATATGGGTTCCAATTTATGGAGGACTTCGAGATGTTATCCTTCAGGAAGCCCATAGTTCTAAATATTCCGTTCATCCTGGAGCTGATAAGATGTACCAGGATCTAAGGGCAAACTATTGGTGGATAGGCTTGAAAAAGTCTGTAGCTGCCTATGTAGCTAAGTGCTTGACCTGTGCGCAAGTCAAAGCAGAACATCAAAAGCCGTCAGGTTTGCTACAACAGCCTGAACTTCCCACTTGGAAGTGGGAAATGGTAACTATGGATTTTATCACCAAGTTACCTAAGACAAGGAAAGGAAATGATACAATATGGGTTATAGTTGATGGACTGACTAAGTCAGCACATTTCCTACCCATTAAGGAGACTTATAGCTCCGACATGCTAGCCCAATTGTACGTGGATAAGATTGTAGTCTTACATGGCATACCTGTGTCTATTATCTCTGACAGAGATACTAGATACACGTCACATTTTTGGAAAAGTTTCCAGCAATCTTTGGGCACGACATTTGAATTTTAGTACGGCTTACCACCCTCAGACTGACGGACAGAGTGAGCGTACCATCCAAACATTGGAAGACATGCTACGTGCATGTGTAATTGATTTAGGTGGTAGTTGGGATAACCACCTACCCTTGATTGAATTCTCCTACAACAATAGCTACCATACCAGCATTAAGGCTGCGCCTTTCGAGGCCTTATACGGTAGAAAGTGTAGAACGCCCGTTTGTTGGGCGAAAGTTGGAGATGTCCAATTATCAGGACCAGAGATAGTCTTTGAAACGACGGACAAGATTGTCCAGATTCGTGACCGTCTCAAAGCTGCCCGAGATAGGCAGAAGAGCTACGCAGATCCAAAGCGTAAATCTTTTCACTTCGAAGTAGGTGACAAAGTGTTGCTTAAAGTATCACCCTGGAAGGGAGTAATGCGATTTGGTAAGAAAGGCAAACTAAGCCCGAGATACATAGGACCTTTCGAGGTTATCGAACGTGTCGGGTCAGTTGCCTATAAGTTAAACTTACCGGAAGAGCTCAGTGGAATTCACAATGTGTTCCACATCTACAATCTGAAGAAGTGCTTCGTTGATGAATCACTGGTTATACCACATACAGATGTGCATATAGATGAGAGCTTAAAATTTGTGGAAAAACCATTGTCGATTGAAGATCGACAGGTTAAGAAGCTTCGAAGGAAGCATGTGCCTATTGTAAAGGTCCAATGGGATGCCCGTAGAGGTCCCGAGTATACGTGGGAGGTTGAGTCCACGATGAAAGAAAAGTACCCTTATTTATTTCAGTAAATCTCGAGGTCGAGATTTCTTTTAAGGGGGTGAGGATGTAACACCTCGAAAATTCACGTCCTATAATGTGTTGACACGTGTCATATGATTGAACGTGTGAAAGAATGTTATCGAAGGACTTAAGTTGACAATCATGGAAAGTATGTGAATATACAAGTTCTTAATGTCAACAGTGAATAAATATATTGTACATTAACCCTACATGATGCTCGTACCTTCAGACAAATAAATCATGGATCATACGAAGCTAAATATGAAAGACAGTGAGAGATTACAAACTACAGGGGTTAAATGTGTCAACATGTTTAAGTTATACCTCTGAGTGACCTTTTGACAAACCCGAAGCTTTGTAACAGTTAATTATGCTCACTAGAATACATGATATAAATTTCATAAAGTTTCGTTATCATATGAGAAAGTTATGATCAAATTCGTATGCGAGGGGTTAAAGTGTCAACGTTGAAAGTTAGGACTTTTCGGGTAACAATAAAGTTAACCGGGGACTTAACAAAATGGGTATATGTCTTGAAGCCCCTAAACATCAATTTGGAGGGCTCAAAATGCAAGAAAATGAAGTCTAAACAAAGTTTGAAGAGCCAAGGACCATTGCATAAAAATCAAAAGTTAAAGATTTGGTGCAGAAGGGTGTCGCACGACGCGAAGCCCCAAGGGGGGGGGGGGGGGGTCGTCGCGTGCCGCGAGGGCCTATCTGGTCCGAATTCTTTGGGTTCTTGTCTGCCTTTGCCTTTGTAATCAACTTTTATCCGATTTTCCTCATATTGGACGACCCCTAGGCAACCCCTAGAACACTAGGGACACTTGTGGATGAATTGTGGTCAGTTGTAGACTTAGATGTCAACAATCTATGGTGATTTAAACACTATATAAAGCCACTAAGTTGCAACAAGTTCTTCACACCTTGCTCTTGCTGTAACAACTGTGCTTGTAATCACTATGAACAGTTCTATTATCAATAAAACAATGTTATTTGATCCCAATGTTTGTTTTGTTATGTTTTACATTTTTCATGTTTTGACTTTTGTTCAATTCCAAACTCTACATCACTTTCTGGAGAGTTATACGCAAACTAGTGCGTAAACGTACTCAGTTTAATGCGAGAAATACTCCGGAACATCAACATATGCTCAACATACCTTAAATAACCTTTACATAACTTAGAAATAAGTTTTGAAGGCTTTGGTATGGCAAAAAACAAGTTAATTCGCTTACAGGGACTAAATATGACAAACTGCGAAAGTATGTCAATTTGAACTGTAACGAACATTCCGGAACATAACCATAAGTTAAACATACCATAAATATCCTTTACATAGCTTAGAAATAGGCTTTGAGGGGTTCGGTGTGCTAAAATAAACTTTTGGGTCATTCAAGGACTAAAAGTGTCAAAAAGTGCACAAGTTTGCATTTTCGCGCATAACTTACGTTCTGAATACATTCGGACATCCAAAAATTTATGTGAGCATGACTATATTATATTTTAGTGTTCGCCTTAAGAAAAATCCATTCGTCGCGTCATTTGGATCGTTTTTCGCGCTTATGCGCATTCCGTCGTAATTAACCGAACATCGCGTTCGTACGGTCAAACGAACCGACATCCGAGATATTTTTGAACACATTTTAAGTTCCCTATACTTTAACTTCATTTTAGAGCTTTGAAATGGGGTTAACGGGCCTTAAACGTGTCAAAAATGACCTAAATACAGTTCAGGGACCAAAACTGTAATTCTGCCAAAGTTCACCCATACGATGCGTATGGTATATATACCATACGATGCGTATGGGGTGTCCAGACCAGATGCAGAGTATTTAAACAGGCTGTTTGCACATGTTTGATCCACAACCACATGTTCTAATTCGCTTAGTCAGCTGATAAGATCATATTTTAGACACCATAACTTGTCCAACAAATGTACGGCTTGGATTAAGGCACATTATTCAACAAACGATCCTAACGGTTCGGGTAAAACTATAAATACCCCAACACCCCTTTGTTCAAAATCACTAGAAATTCATTTTGAGAAACTCTAAGTTGAAACATTTGTTTCATACCTGAGATTTTCGAATTGAGTTTAGCATTCGGGGACCCTTCGTAAGTATTCTTTCGTTCTTTTCCTTATTTTACTGCTTTTCGAGTCAGAAAGTCAAACTTTGTTTGACTTTCAGCGTTGACCAGTAATGGTCAATGCGAAGTTCGTTTGAACTTCGCAACGTGAGTGTAATCACGTTGGTCATAGTCCTTTGGGACTATGCCCACTGGTTACCACGTTGTCTAGGGTCGTAGGGTAGGCGATCTAATAAATCGCCTATACCTTCGAACCCGACCCAGTTTGGTCGATCATTAGGATCCGACCAAACACATTAGGTGACCATAGTAGGTAGGGAATAACCTTCCGAGGTTATACCCTATGGTCACATCGTTTAAATAGTTGTATGATAGGTAGTTTATATGCCTTAGGTAAATTACCAAAATACCCTTTTCATGTATAATTGGTAATTAAGTATATGTAACCTAAACCTTTGTCACATAACTGATTATGTAACATGTTTAGGCATATAACACTTGTCATAGGGCTAGTTAGGCGGTCCGAACGCGTTTCACGCGCACGACACGTTAAAGTAGCATAAGCTTCCTAAACGGGTCGTAATGGGTCGTAAACGATTATGTTAAGTTTCATTTAGCATGTAGGCTTTGTTAAACCAAATGACACGAGTCTCTACACTCGTTTGGTTTACGAAACCTCATTCTATCCAATCATCCGATTTAGGTCCGGTTTATTAACATAGTTACCTATATTAGGTGCCGTTTGATTCCGTGATCTATAGCATTACTCGGTGGTTATCTTTAGACAACTGAGCAATCTCAAGTGAGTACATAGACCCCTCTTTTACTGTTTTCCAAACTGTTTTGGGGTGGAACACATGTGCCTACTTGTTACTTTAATGCTTTCTGTTTTCACATCATATACATGCTATGTTCATTAGTACATTATAGTACATGATTTCATTGTGTTTCATGCTAGGTGTGCCCATTGTGTGCATTACTTAGTACATTGTTTTACATGACATTTCATGCTAGGTGTGCCCATTGTGTGCATTACTTAGTACATTGTTTTACATGACATTTCATGCTAGGTGTGCCCATTGTGTGCATTACTTAGTACATTGTTTTACATTACATTTCATGCTAGGTGTGCCCATTGTGTGCATTACTTAGTACATTGTTTTACATGACATTTCACGCTACGTATGTTCATCTGATTACATACTTAGTGCATCACATGCTTCCATTTTTGGTATAACATTTGGTTTGTTTAACATGGGACAATACATTCATTAACATTGATCATGCCATTCGTTAGTAGGTAGTGGTACCATAGGAATTGACAACTCCCGTTCCGGACATCCCAGGGTAAGGGGACAGAAAGGAATGACCGAATTCGATATACATAACTTAGATAAATCTTTAATTTGTTTAAAGGTTTATCGCCTCAGTCTCAAGGCTTGGATGTATGCATATTAACAATACCGCATAAATGTTTGTATCAGTATAGCATGCATTTGTTACACACAACATGACTTTGATTTAAACTGTGTTTTACTTCAATACCTTGTTGTTGTGCATTTTACATATGGTTTAGTTGATACATTTCACTTACCATACATGACATTTTGATTACACATTACATGATCTACATTGAACATAAACATTGTGACATTGATATACACATTTGGTGGTTTACATTGCACATAGACATTTTGACATGGTTTACACAATAACACTTGACAATTGGTTTGTACATGAACATTTTACATCTTGATGGTTTGGTTTGATTAAGTGATTAAGTAAACGATACGTGTGTAATATGATACAAACATGGTGGATACGCCGCTGGTACTTCCTATATATAAGTGTTTGTATAATATTACATAGCGTAACGTTATTTGAATCATTTCAGATTGATACATATAACATTTTATACAAATAACATACTTTTTCATAAGACATTGTTTTACAATCAACTTATCTTATACAAACTCATTTTACATGGTTATTCATTTAACCTTACATTTACTTATACATATCAACTGATCTTATCGTTTTTCAAATGATTTACAAGACAAAGTAAATTACAAGGTTCATGACTAAACATTTTCTCAAATACAAGTCATGAATCCTATTTTCACAAACCTATGTATCTCACAGGCATTTTTATGCTGACGTACCTATTTTCACATGTGTTTTCAGGTGCTTTTCCGTAGGATGTTGATCACAATACTAGGGCGGACCTGTGCCTTAGAGACATAAAATGGAGCTAGACTATGTTTAATTATGTTATAAACTCTGTATTTCCTGTTTGAAACAATGTAACATCCTTGTTAAATAAATAAATAAAACTTTGTATGCCATGGTTATGAAACAATTAATTCTGTCGCGATCACTCCCCGGCGTTTCCGCCGCGGTCCGTTGTTATACGCGGTCGGGGTGTGACACTTGCATTCCTGATCATTTCTGGATCTCAATACTTCTCTCAAGTGATCACTAATCGTGCTTAGGACCTTGGTAAGTTTGCTTAACCTTTCTTAGTTAAGTTTTTGCTTTGTTTTAGTTTAAAAGTCAAACCGTCGTAATTAACGGTTGACTTAACAATTAATCACTAATGGTCCAATGACTAGTCAAATTGAAAGTAGTTATAAGTTGGTAATTATGTGGGCAATAAACCCTTAAAAGGGTTCCCCCTGATTCTCACTCTAACTAGGTCAAATGTCGGGTCAAACTAGTTATTAAAAAGTCAACAGGATACTTAATTTCTAATTATGCATAATTAGCAATGTAGAACACATACAACTTGTTTGATCATTAATATAACTTGGTAATGAATGTAAGAACATGTCTAAACATGTTCAACCCGACAATTTACTGTTTAGACCCGGTTCGGAACCGAAAGTCGCAAAGCTTTGACTTTTGCTTTGACTTCAGTTCTGACCCGTTATGGTATGTTTTAGAAATACCTTAGAGCTTCATTTGGACCAGGTTACATGCTAGTATAACCCTCTGTGATTATACACCATGGTTCATTAGTTAACCAATTAATACGCATGATTCCGTTAATTGCTCATATGTTGACCATTATGCCCTTTTCACCTTAAAACGTGATTATTGAAAATGTAAAAGAGTAGAACCCTTAGTTACTGATATTTAAACTTGCACCCAAAGTTTGACATCAGTTTGAGGTGTAGAATAAGAGTTATGCTCATTAGCGTAAATTGAAAGCTTTATGTTAAATAAACGGCGTAATTAGCGTATAGCCTATTTAAACAAACTTTTTGATATCAAAATCTTTACCCACTGATGTAATATATTATTTTGGGATTTTTGAAGATTTTTAATTAATTTTAGGCTGAGCATAACTTATAGTCGTAGGCTTAATCCGGTAATTGTCGGTTTTGCCCTTACGGGCTAAAAAATGAGTTTTACATATCTAATCGACTCCAAACCTTTTGCTACTGATCTTAAACGATAAATAAATTATTTTAAGCCTTCTGGAATAATAAAAATATCAGCTTTATGTATCGAACCCGGAATTGGCTTCTAATCGCCTTTTAAGCGTTTTTAACGCATAGTATGTACTAGAACTATTTTAAACATACAAGGGTTGATACCTACTGATATTTTAGGTAAATTATAATATTTTAGCAGTAAGCAAAAGTTGTTAAACTAAGACTTCAGTTGTGAGCTTTTCGGCTTATGTGAAATTACCAAAATGCCCCTACGGTGCATAGTTTGGTTATAATTGATAAATTTCACATATATACTTTACCCTACTGTTATAACTTAGTAAAATGAGTATTTTTACTGATTATATCAGACCTGTAACTCAGGTTAATACTTAAACTCTTTTATAACATTGTAAATGACCAAACTACCCTTACGAGGCATAGTTTGTGTTTAAATACGTTTCGGGCATAATAAAAGACATCTTACTGATGTCACAACATATTTGAAGCATATTAACTTAGGAAACCTGTATATGGCTCTTACGGATACCTGTTACGCTTATTACGCGTTCGGTTCGGTTTATGTAAAAAGTTTACATAAATTAGCCGAAACGGGTCAAACCTTATCGGTTTTATCTTAAAATCCAGAATGTGTATGAAATACCCATATTAAGCAAGTCTTTGAACTTATCGGGTCTAAATCACATTCTATCCGGTCTTCGCTAAATCGTGCGTACGAACCGTATCTTTGAAACTAACCGGTCTAAGCTTAAGCTTAATTAAAGACCCGTTAGGATTCTAATAGGTTATTATAAACCTTCGTTCCAGATTAGGAGGACCAGTAAAAGCTACTTGCAATTTGCTTATTGTGATTAATACTTTGCTCAGGTAAATACTTTTAACTTATTTTCCCTATACGGGCTTGGGTTACGGTATATAAAATACCGCTTGGTCGGGCATCAAATCTTCCATCGTTTGGTGGTTAATTAAATAATTTGATCGGCTCGTTTAAATCGTCTTGTTTACTTAAAGCCTTTGGGGGGTTAATGACCATGTCCCAGATATCCCTGGCATCATTTTACGAAATGGCCACGACTTAAGCGCGGGGTGTAGGCGTACACCCGTCAGTGCACAAAAGAATAATGTGGAGTGTCTATTGATCTTTAACCCGGACACGATCCGGGCTACTAAACGCATAAGGAACATGTAATTCATTCACAAGATTATATATTTAAATAATTCTCCTAAGTTATAAAATGTTTATGCCACGTGCATCCAAATCAATTTTAATCATTTTTAAAATGAGTCAGTTGATTGTATTTACCAGTGTAAACTGACGTATTTTCCCAAAAAGATTAAATGCAGGTACTAAACGTAATTGGCTGGGATTTCTCCTTAGCATCAATAGAAGTCTCACAAGCTTAAGATGCCTAACGTCTGTTGAACTACTGTTTCTTATTTTCGATCCATCTGTGGATAAACTTTCAACTGTTTGTGATACACGATATTACAATATTTTATTCGGTTGAAATGTATCTTTAAATTGCTTCCGATGTGCATATTAAATATTTTGTTGTTTGACTATTATGTTGCCAACCACGTCACGATACTCCCCACCGGGCCCACCGGTGACACGTGGAAATCGGGGTGTGACAACTCTCAATTTTCACCACTCCCCAAGGACTTGGAAGCTTTACACATTGATGATAGGTGGATGGAACTGCCTTTATATCATGTATCCATGGCCTGCCAAGGATAACATTGCAACATGATAAGCAATCTATAACACAAAATTTTTGATAAGAATGCAATCCTTCAATATAGATTGGGAGTTTGATGTCCCCCAATGTATTCTTAGTTTCTCCACTGAATCCCACAAGTACTGAGGATCTTGGAATGATATTAGATTCCAGGATATTCATCTTCTTGAGGACATCAAGCTGAATGATGTTCACAGAGCTTCCTCCATCTATAAGGATCCTGCGAACAAAGTGGTTAGAAATAAACAATGTAATTACAAGACCATCATGATGAGGATCCTGGACATCAAGATGATCGTCCTCATCAAAAGTTATGATCTTATCCTCGGTGACAGTGGACGTCCGGATGGGTCTATCTCCATTATCCATCTTGGTTTCCTTGGCATGTCTCTTGGCTGCTGAAAAGGAAGTACCACAAATGTCTGATCCGCCAGATATGAAGTTTATAACTTGTGCATCTGCTGGAGGAGCAGGAGCCTTTTCTGGGATCCTTTCAGGATCCTGGATCCTGGACTTCTTTCGTCCCAAGAGTTCCTTCAAATGCCCCTTGCTCAACAAGTAACCAATTTCCTTTCTTAGTGCAATACACTCTTCAGTGAGATGCCCGAAATCCTCATGATATGCATACCACTTGGACTTATCCTTCGTAGCAGCTGGTTTATCACTTTTTCTCGGCCACCTAGCTTTCTCACCTAGATTCTGCATTGCAAGGATTAGTTCATTGTTATCAACAGAAAAACAGTATTCAGAAATAGGAGGATAATCCTCATCATCCTCTTCTTGTTCCACTGCATGCACATTCTGGTTATCAGATCTGTTGTAGGTCTTTGATTTGTTGTTCCTGAAGTAGGATCCTTGTTTCTCCTGCTTTGAGGATCCTGTCAATCTATCCTGGATCCTTTTGTCATCCTCTAAGCGGATGAACCTAAGGGCCCTGGTTCTTACTTCATCAAGATTCCTGCAAGGTGTCATAACAAGATCATCATAGAATAATGAATCCCTAAGCAATCCCATTTTAAAGGCTTCTACAGCCGTAGCAATATCCAAATTAGGAATATCTAAGGATTCTTTACTAAACTTAGTGATATAATCTCTAAGTGATTCATTTTGACCTTGTGTTACCCTATATAGATCACTAGTTAATCGTTCAAATTTTCTACTACAAGAGAATTGACTATTAAACAAATTAACTAGATTAGCAAATGAAGTAATAGAGTAAGGGGGAAGACTTAGCAGCCATTTAAGAGCTGATCCTGTAAGTGTGGATCCAAATCCCTTGCATAGACATGCTTCTTTTAACCTTTCATGAATTGGATTGATCTCCATCCTCTCCCTGTACTGAGCTACATGCTCTTTTGGTTCTGTTGAACCATCATACAGCTTCATAGATGGTATCTGGAACCTTTTAGGTATCTCAGCATCACATAAAGGTGGTGCAAAACGAGATATCCTATGGCTACCATCTGCAATTTCAGGAATGGGTTTAACCACTCCTGGTACACTGGATATCATATCCTTAAGCTTCTGTAGCTCTCTAGCCATAGCTTGATTGATACCTGTATCCTGCATTAAGCCATGGTTAGTGTTATATGAATTATTAAAAGTGTTACCTCCCACAGGATTCGTGTTCGGAATTGCAAATGTGAATCCATATTGACGAGACTCTGGCATGATTGAAGGACCAGAGGAAGTAATGGTCTGCATTGGTATGAAGTCTCCTTGATGAACGTCCGAGCTCTGAGGCTGCATATTTCTCAAGAATCCTTGATCCTGAAGGACGTTGGATCCTTGAAGTTGAGATGATCCTTGAACCTGAAAGGATCCTGGAACTAGAGAGGATCCTGGGACAAAGGAGGATCCTTGGACCGGGAAGGATCCTTAGACCTGGGAGGATCCCTGGACCTGGGAGGATCCCTGGACCTGGGAGGATCCCTGGACCTGGGAGGATCCCTGGACCTGGGAGGATCCCTGGACCTGGGAGGATCCCTGAACCTGGGAGGATCCCTGAACTGCATGCATTCCCAAATATCCTCCTAACGTGAAGTATCCCTGATGCTGAAAAGAGGATCCTGATGGTTGAGAAGAGGATCCTTGGGGCTGGAAGTGAGAGCCAAATGCCTGACTCATAGTTGCTGTTCTGTAACGCCTTCCTGGTAATTCACCCAAGTATTGCACGTCCGGAGCTGCTGAGTGCTGGGAAGTTATGACTGGAGTGTCGAAGTTCAGCGACCTTGGCACAGAGGGGAGTGATCCTCCACTGATTTCTTTTGTTTCTTGATCTCATCGATCTCCCGGAGGATCCTTTCATTGGTTTTGTCCTGCTCTTGTGCGTGATTCCTCATCTGCAAAATCAGAGCATAAAGATCATTAGTAGTAGGATTAGTTGAAACAGAAGAAGTTGGTGGTTTTTGGAAAATGGGGGTTTGTTTCTTTGCAGCATTCTCAGCATTCTTCTGGGATCCAGAAGGTGGTGGAGGCAAAGGATGAACGCCTTATGAAGAACTGAATGACGGCATTAAGCTTGAAGTGTTCTTCGCTGAGGAGGCCATCTGCCTGGTTGTTATGAACCGAAATAACCACAAAGGTATGAATCTTCTTTGGAAGGAAGCACCAATTGCCCCACGGTGGGCGCCAAACTGTTTTGGTCAAAAATCAAGCAATGATAATGCAACCAAACTTTTTGTTGTGAGGTATGATGCTTGAATCAATGAACAACACTAAGGATCACTCAGAAATGAAATGAATAAGTGACACAAAGATTTATACGAGGAAAAAGCCCTTGATCAATGAATGATCTCCGGCATAAAAAACCTCGGGTGATGGAAACTACCGATCACCAACTCAAATTAAACTTGAAATGCGTTACAACTTCGGATGATAACGAACTAATTACAAGGATCACTATAGTGTATTGTGTAAAAAGTGTGTAATCGCCAAGTGAATTATCGAGAGCTGGTGAGAGCAGTTGCAAGAGTGTGTGTAGCCAAAAATAGCCAAGTGTTTTCTATTTAGCTCGCTACCCCTTTTTAAAAATGGAAAATATCTACACTAACTAACATTCCGCATTTCATGCAAGTCCCCCACGAACTTCATAACGTCCACTTCAGGTAAGCACGTGCGGAATAAGTCATGGAATATGCTCCAGGAATATCGCCAAGACCAAGTCCAAGCTGGTACTCCTGCAAAACAACACTATATTCAAAGTAGACAATCGTTAGTATAAGGATCCTTAAGATGATCCATGATCCTTATCCTGCAATACTTCTGAGGATCACCAATTCTAACATAAGTGAGGATCACTAAACCCAACAGTAATTGAGGATCACTGATCATTGGAAAATCCTCCCCTAACAGGGCTCTGTTTCGAGCTTCATCCAAGTTCCTGCATGGATTCATTACAAGATCTTGGTAAAATTGAGAATCTTTTTGCAGCCCCATCTTGAAAGCCTGCACAGCTGTTGCAACATCAAGATGTGGAATATCTAAGGATTCCCGGCTAAACTTGTTCACATAATCTCTTAAGGATTCCTGAGGTCCTTGAGTTATCCTGTAGAGATCACTCGTTAGCTTTTCAAAACTTCGACTGCAAGAAAATTGACTATTAAATAAATTCACTAGGTAAGCAAATGATGTAATCGAATGAGGAGGAACATTTAAGAGCCATTTCAAGGCCGATCCTGTTAAGGTAGAACCAAAACCCTTGCATAGGCATGCTTCCTTGAGCTCCGGAGGGATAGGGTTAATCTCCATTCTTTCCCTATACTGGGCAATATGCTCTTCAGGATCCGTAGTCCTATCATAGGGCTTCATGTTGGGGGTTTGAAACCTTTTTGGGATTTCAGCATCACAGGTAGGATATGCAAAGCGAGATATCCTGTGGCTATCTTGGGACACTTCCGGAATTGGCTGGACCACCCCAGGTACACTGGATATCATGTCCATCAATTTCTGAAGCTCCCTAGTAAATGCTGACGTCATACCTGCATCCTGCAAAGATCCACTATTGTTAGTAGCAAGAATATTATTATTATTTGACACGTTACCAGTCTGAGGATTCTGGCCATATCCTGAAGCATATCCTGAGCTCCTCACAGTTGACATCCTGACCAAGGAGGGTATTTCAGGAGTATGATTCTGAGAATGGCTAGGCACAATATTTCCCCTGTTATCCTCAGTATATACGGCCGAACTGAAGTTCAAAGCTCTGGGCAGTAAAGGAGTGACATTATCCTCAGCGGGCCTGCTTGAGCTAGATTTCAAGAGTTGCATTTCTCTCATTAGCATTTGGTTGGTTTCTTGCTGTTGCCTCATCTGTTCCTGTACACTACCAAACAAGGTTAGAATTTCATCATTAGATGCCAGAACAGGGCCAGATCCCTGAGTGTTCCGAGTAGGGATAATATCCTGAGGTTGTGAAGAAGCTTGCATCCTTGGAGGAGGTGGTGGAAGCGTTGAACCAATGGTAGCAAAGGTTGTAGCAGACACGGTGGAGGAGCTCATGTTTGATCTTGAGGCCATTGTAAATAGTGTGGCAAAAAGTTTTGAGAATAGAAAACCAAGTAACAATTTCGCAAAAGTTTTTAGTAAAGATAGCACCACTTGCCCCAAGGTGGGCGCCAAATTGTTTTGGTCAAAAATTACCGAAACAATTAAGTGATCAAATTAGTTAAGTGAGGTAGTGTGCTAAGAAAGTGTGTTGGAAATATGCTGATTAAGTTGTTTGCAAAAACAGTTTCCAGGATACGGCTTAGGATATTGAGCTGTATCTATGATAAAACTATGAGCAAAAAGTAAATGGGGTGACACGAGATATACGAGGAAAGCCCTTGATCAATCTAGATCACCGGCACAAAACCTCGGGAGCTGACAATCGCAGCTGCCTTGTTCTTCTTATTGCTTTAAAGGTCAGGATACAGTGCAGGATATTGATCAGATCGCTAAGTGTTACAATGCTTTTTGTGAAAGTGAAAGTTGCGAGAGAGTAAAGTGTTAGAGAGCAGTGAGTGTTGTTGTGTCCTATTTGATCTGATTTATCCAACTATTTATAGCTAAGAAATATAAACAAAAACTCCTATAAACGGGGGATGCTTCCGAATATTCCATTGTTAACGTTATGGACCGAGTAAAGCGGCTTCAACGTCTTCCTTTGAACGACTTAGACCGAGTCTTCCGGGGAAAGGGTCCTCATGAACGTTACCGGCTTGGACTCGTACTCCTGCACATAATCCGTTAGTAATCCTCAGGATACCATTCAGGATGTTACCAATATCCTGAATCAGCATCCCGGACATGAACATATATCATACAGGCAAGATATAATTTAAGATATTATCCAGGATATGAGCTCAGAATTTCACGGATAACACTTACTTTGTGCATTCACATATTTCTTATTGTATATGGTACTTTGCTTTTGGAGTGAAGCTTACTTTATTGACTACGTAATCTTTTATGTGTCATAATCTTTCACACTTTAACGCTATGTTCCCGAGTTTCATTAAATGAGAGAAAATAAAAGATTTGGAAGGAAATAATTTTTAGTTGTGTTCTAGAGTTTCATTAAAGGAGAGAAAAGAAGAGAAAATGAGAGATTTTTTGTCTAAAATTAATCTTTCCAATTTGGAAAGAGCCAGAGAGAAGAAAAGAAAAGAAAATGAAAGAATTCTTTATTTTCTCTCTTTAATTTAACTCGGGAACACAGTTAAGTCTATTGTATACGTATTTAGTTGTCTTCGTTTTTCATCTATCAAGTCTTGTGACACAAACACGTCTCAAACATTTGCACTTCTCATGTATTATGCCCACAGCACATGAAATGTTTGGTTTGACAAGTTAACTTTTTCACTAGAAAACCATCCACCTACCCTCATTTCATTTAAGTCCCTTTCTAAAAGCCCTGTAGTTCGATCCTATGAGTTCATCATTTAGATAGCTCATGGCGGTTTGTTGTTATATATATGCTGGTCTATGATGACAATATCAATATATCATAATCATTTGAAACTACCCTATCAAATTTTCACAAATCATCACTAACTTCTATATAAAGATTTCCTTGAAGGGTTTGGGTCCTTTGCCTTATCTATTTGGTGTGCACATATCGTCTTCACTAGCATCATATCTACCTATTTTATAACATGTGGGGGGCTTTACTATTAGTAAGCAGAACCTTGTCTCATATACCTTGCTTACTTGTTAATAAGGTTTGTTAGTTCATAGATTAGCCTAATGATACCCACTTTTCTGCAACTTTTCTTATTATTGTTATTATTTATAATTATTATATGTGATATGTTCTTGTTTAAAATATAAGAATTTAAAAAGCAGGGCCGGCTCAACCATTTTGGTGGCCTAAGGGGAAGTAAAATCTTGTGGCCTTCTTCCCAAAAAAATGTATGTGATTGAAAGTTAAATTTGAAGGGCCCAAGTGTAATTATTTCAAAGATTGTGTTCAAAATTTAAAAACAACAAAAAAAAATGGTGAACCAAGGATTTGAATCCGGGTCTCACCAACATCCATACATACACAAAACCACTACACTATCAACCATCAATATGTTGATAACTCACACCCTAAATCTTTTATAAATGAACTATGGTTTCATCAAATTGTGGAGGCCCTATAGTTTTGGTGGCCCAAGGCCCAAGCCTCATTTGGCTTACCCTTAGGCCGGCCCTGTTAAAGATACAAGTCGGGCTAGCTCCGCTAGTAATCTTTAACTCATCCTAGAAGTTGAGCTCATATTCAGCCAACTTATGTCTTTGGTAAAGAAGATGGTACCCCCCCCCCCCCCCCCCCCCCCTCTCCCAACAAACTTCGTTATAAAGTATTAGAGAATTTAAAGTTTACTTTCGCCCTTCTCGAACTATACCCTAAGGGAAAGAAACACTAAAGCTAATCAAAACAATTGACTAGATCCTTATAAAAGTCTCAAATAACAAAGTATAAATATACAAGGATTAAAAATATATTTTAACGCGTTACTTTGAACTCAAACTTGATTAAAATGTTTATACAAGCCAATCAGTCCGAGCTGAATCATGAATACGTTACAAGCTAATTAAGAGTTTATCAAATAGTCCTATGTTAAGCTACAATTTTCTTAAGATTGTCACATTTTTAAACTTAAACTGGAGGTGCCAAAAAAACTTTAAAGATGGTATTTAATGAACTCCAACCTAGAAGTGGAAATTGTTCACATATGGTCCACGAACCAAATTCGTAGTCAACTCTAACTATTATTGTATTTATTTTATTTTAGTTATTATGGTACCAAAATTACAAAATACGGCCCATAAAATGTTGTCACATTCATGTGTTTGTGGGCCCACACGGTCAGGCCTATTTCACGTGCTCACTCTGACAGCTACAGTACAAATACTCCCTGGAGTTCCAACACCAGAAAAGTTTAAAAAATATGATTACATGCAAATATACAATTTGTTCCAAATAAATAAAATAATTTACTTAAAACATAACTCTTCAATAAAAAAATAAAGTATTATACGTATAGTTTTATTCTTAACCCAATAAAAAATATATTATATTACACGTGATAGCCTAAATGGATATTATTAAAGGTTTTGAAGTTAAATGAGAATATATTCGTATCCGGAATAAGTCGTTGAATAATTTTCACTTATATAATTAAATTAGCAAAACAAAAATAAAAATGTTTAGTTAACATCATCTCAAACTAGATAGTGATATGGGCGATCATTCCTACCACATGTAAAAAAATCAGATTTTAGGTTGATTTACATAATCCCATGGATCAACCTAAGGGGGACGGTACGATTGCGGGGACTCCATCGGGGAGTTTGTTTCACTGAGCGGTGAATTGGTGCCGCCCCTTTTTCGGTGATCGGGGAGTATGGTTTTCGGTGTAAAGTCACCGATTGGAACTAGCCATTTGAGTGGGAATTTTACCTTTGGAACTAGCCGTTTAAAAAAAAATCAACTTTTCTTTATAAAAACACCATTTTTCACCATTCTCTTATCCATCCAACTATTTTATAAAAAAAAAAATCACTTCTTCCATTTTTCACTTCTATTTTCTAAAAATGGATGATATACCACCGCTATTCCTTCCAATTGATATTAGTGAAGACGACGATTCTTCCTCAAGCGATAGTAGTTTAATTTTTTTCCAGCCACTAGTACAAGCGTGGATACTATCTTACCGATGGAATCTACCCTACTTGGTCCGTGTTTGTGAAATCATTTCCGTATCCTCACATTGTGAAAGAAAAGAAGTTCAAGAGGCAACACGATGCGGCAAGAAAAGACGTGGAACGGGCTTTTGGTGTTTTAAAGGCAAAATGAGGTATATTTAATCGACCGATGCGTGCTATGAGTGTTAAAAAAATTAGGAGTGTCGTATATGCGTGCATCATTATGCATAATATGATTATAAAAGACGATGGAAACGCAATTGCACCGGTACATATTCGGGATCCTCCAGTCGAGCCCGTTTTCGAAGACGATGTTTATAACGAGCTCATTGATGAAGATACGCATTATAGACTAAAATATGATCTTGTGGAGCATCTTGGAGAACAAGATTTACCCCACCTTTTGGCGGATTCCGACGACGAATAGTTAAATTAGGTTACTTATTTTAATTATGTAATGTGTTTTTTTAATTAAAAGTACTTTTATTTAGTTTAAAATATGTTTTGTTTATTTATGAATAATTTCTAGAAATAAAAAATATATAACTCAAACACCCTATAGTGTTTGAATCATTGCCAGTGATTGAGTGCAAAATGGGGAGTGAAATGGAGACTTGACATGGCATGATATTATTGGCTAGACAATGACTCAAACACCCTAAAGTAATTGAATAATACCCTCCACCCTAAACACAAATTCACAAACATTTAATGTTAAATGGGTTATTAGCCTGTTTAAATAAATTAACAATTGTAACATTCTATACTTTGAATTTTAAATTTTAGTTAGTGTTGATTTACATATTGGGATAGATTCTAAATGTAACTGGGATGTAGATTTCATTTCTTACGTAATTCGACTCAACAAAAGAAACAATTGGAATTGAATCTAAATTGTCGGTTCACCTCTTCTTTCTGAATACAAGACAGTCTTGTCATTTTACATATTTTCTATTCCAATTATATTGATAATTATACCAACCAAACACATTATGAGATTTTAAAGGAATCCATTTAAAATCTAGTTCCAATTCCATATCCAATTTCAATTACATTTTACATTACATTCCATGAAATGAACACTACCTGACTATCCATTTCCCGATGTTAAAGTTAATTTTTCCATTTAACATTTCTGCAACTTTTCTTTCTAGATACAAGGTAGTTATATCATTTTACATATTTTACATTCCATTGTTTTGTTTGAACGACTAACAAACCAAATTTTATTACTGCACCCACCAGTAAGGAACTGACACATTACATCACCAGAATTACACTAAAAACAATCGACAAAATAAAGACAAACAAGTCACAAACTAGCCAAACCATCTGGCTTGAATCACTTCCATTCTTCCCACAAAATAACACCCATTTTTGACCGATTTTACCCAAAGAAAACTCATCGCTTTCGTTTCCTCAGTTACCTTTGAAACCGAAGGAATTTTGGAGTTAAAAACTGCTTCATTTCTTGTCCTCCAGATGCTCCAAGATGTTGTTAGCACCACCGCTTGCTAGGCCTTCTTCCGATACTTACCACCAAATAACTTATGTAGATCCAATAAATCCCAAATGAGAAAAATATATATTGAAGGGGTTTTACACCACTATGAGATAACTTGCCACATTGTTGCAAACATTGGAAGGAATAAAAATGTGGTCCACTGATTCCATTAGATCACCACACAAACTTCACATCGGGTTTTGAACCGACACATTCGTCCTGCAAAGCGCATCGACAGTAGGAAGGCGCTGAAGATCAACCCTCCAAGCCACAAATCCTACTTTTTTGGAACTCAATTATTCCAAAAAAAAGTAGACCGGGGTCGTGTACTCCCATACTCGTCGATTACCCATTCTAAACTCTTGACCCCACCAATTCTATCTCTGGATACAAGCTACTTATTCTCCCATTCTCATTATCCAATTGTTTTTATCCGGTTCCTCCAATCTTGAGCGAAATTATATACCTCAGTCTGTTAATTGGTAATAGGGGTGATTAGAATTCGATTCAGATTCGAAAAATTCGAAATTCGACTCGATTCGAATTCGATTAAAAATGCTCGAATTCGAGTTAATTCGTATTCGAGTCTAGTAGTCGAATTAGAATCGAATACAAATTTATGATTTTCAATTTTTAATTCGAATTCAATTTGTATATACACTTTTTAACATATGTATATACACACACATATAACTATTAAACTTGGCCAAAGTATGAACTACCTCCATAAGTGATAAATTTATTATTTATAACATTATCAAACCTACTGAAAAATATTCCATACTACTTATTTCTAAATTTTTACCTAACTTAAATTGAATTTATTCGAATTCGGTTCGAATTCGAGTTTCAAATGCTAATCAAATCGAATGGAATCGAATATGAATTCAGAGAAAAAAACAAAATTCGAATAATTTGAAAATTCGCTATTCGATTCGATGAACACCCCTAATTGGTAATGAAAGAAAGAGAACAAAATAATTTAAAAGACACAACTACAAAAAGGTTCATTTAAGTTGAAGCCATTGGTTGTTTTGATTGTTACTAACTTACCAAGTATTACTCATATTCGTAAACGAATGTTAAACGGGTCAACCTGAATGGCCGAAACACAACAAAAATGTAAGTGTGTTTGGGTTAAGGTTGATGTATCTTAATAACCATGTTTCTTAGTGCACAAAATTCAATTAGGTGGCCCTATGATCCACCACAAGTATAACCAATACAACTATATGTATCCAACATAATATGTTGGCATTAACATGGTGAAGATTTAACACCTAAAAGCTTATTAAATTTTAACTACCCAGTTCAACATTTTTAACCATAAACGACTTGTTCATTAACAACAAAATAGGTTTGATCATCTTCCTACTTACATCAAATTATAAGATGGAAAACAATTTTAGATGTATTTTTTAGTTCACTTAATACCATTTTTAACCAATATGGTCAACCAAATCACAAAATCATCATTTTGGGTCAATTATGGTCAAAATGACCTTTTTATCATACATTGAAACTTTGGAATTAAACCTTGGATTTCCATTGAAATAATTCAGATCTACAACTACAACTGATGTTAATATTTCATAAAATTCTACTATGTGTCTAGACTGGTTAAATTTCACTTGACTAATATATGTTAATTATCATATATAGATATTTTCTAAGTTAATTTGATTTAAATACAATCATAGTTTCTAGAAATCATATGTCGAGTCCAAAAACCTATGTGATACTTCCAATATTATGGCTATGGAAGAACACTTGCTAAGTCTCACTTCTTACCACTCAAGGCAAATAGAATTAGGCTTTATTCGCTTAGTTCACTTTGAATTATATTAACGTCTTCTTGGTTTCTTCTTTAATCACACCCTGACCTTGGTACACACAACTTCTATCCTCTACTCAATATCTTAACACCGACCAAAGGCTTGCAAGCCTTATCAAGGGTTCAAGTTCGAACAAATGGCACTTTTAGTCCTCCGGGTACGTACAAGTTGTTTGATTATTAATCACAAGAGTTAGGTTATTTCAAGTATAACTCTACTTTTGGCTTTAGATGACTTTACATTTCAGCAGCTATAATAATTTCATCTTAATACAAACTATATGGGAATTCCAGTTCTACTAAATAATAAAAACTGTTTTATTTCAAATTGTTACAGCGAAGATTTGGGACGTTATGCATTCATGGGTGACAATCAAGATTGTGTGTAAAATGGATTAATAGGTTATTGCCCACGTCAACACGCGGTTACAAAAATGAAAATATATTATTTGTTGAAATTTAAGATCGTTTAAAAAACAAATGCATTGGAAGAAACAAATAACAAATCATTCAAATTTCAGTAAAAAATTTCGTGTAGACCACATTGGATGTCTTATTTGTAACATTGTCTTTATCTAGTATAAGTAACTTGACAGCAGTTCTGCTTTTTACTCTTGACAATGCAACATATAGTTGACCATGTGAGAAAACAGGATATTTGAGATACAATCCAACCCTTGACAGATATTGTCCTTGACTTTTGTTTATCGTCATTTGGAAACATACATAAAATTGTTTGAGTATTAATAATTACAGTTGATCCGTTCAGGCTATGATGAATTGAAATTGTAGGATTGGATGAGGCGTCCAGAGCATATTAGAAGGGATATGTTTCGGTTGCGTGGAAGAGAAGCTTTACTTAACCAATTTGTTAGGACATGGAGGGAACGCCAAAGGGAACTTCAGGGCTTAACGGAGCATCGTGTTGTTTCTAGTTTTGCTCATAGAAACCGAATTCATGTAAGTTCTTTTATCAGGATTCATCATCTTCTGTTTTGCTAATGTTATACACCTTTCAATTCCAAACAACCACTAAGTTATCATTTCGTGCTGTTATATTAGCAATTAGAAAGTTTTTTTATAAGATAATTAGGTGTTGAGAACTTGACATTTGCTTTTATCATATCGTCGTTCGTTACTGAGGCAGATTCTTAAGAAATGGAAGGCCCATGGAGGAAGAGAGGCTCCCATCAGTGGCAACAAGTGAGTTAGTCTAGCTGAAACAGCGCCACACTGTCTTTGGTTAGAGGTGCGTTTTGGGAAAGTTGGCAACTTGGCATGTCAAACCCGTTGGGTGACGGGTCGAAACGGGGAACTTTGTTTACATATCAACACAGGTCAGGTTATATGTTTTTTTCTTGTGATTCTCATCTTCTGATTGGGATGCATCTTATTTATAATTAAGGAACGGTTTTGGTCTAGGCTAGAAACCATTTTTCATGGTCAAGAAAGCAGCCAACAGCACAAATTCATCCACATTTACCTTTCTCAACATGAAGTAATGTTACAGTTCATTACTCACAGATTTATAGTTGTAGTATGCGTATTCAAATTAATGTTGATTAATGTGAGAATTTGGGGATAAAGTAGGTCGTTAAAAGATGTGTTATCTCACTCAGGTTGATTTTGAGAAGGTAGCAGAGGAGTTGGATGATTATATTAAGAAGTCATTATTTACGAAGATTGAACATATGCAGGAGGCTGGCTGCTAGGAGGTCACGCTTGATCCGATCTAAGGGGATACGTACGCGAAGTAATAATAGAAAATTTTAGTAAATTGATCAAGTTTGTTGGATAATTGGTATTTGGCCACATTTTGGGAATTGCAGGCACATGAAGTGATGTGTGCAAAATGCAACATATAAATTACATCAATTGTGGTATAAAACAAACCCTTTTTTAGTACTAATGTTGGAAAAAGTGTGCTTTTGTCTTCCTTTTGTATTTTCAGGATGAAATGAGCTCAAATTAACAAAAGAAGCAAAAAGACATCAAAATCTAACATAAATACAAGAAAAGGAACAAGACGTGACATGCTCGACCCCACGACAGCATCTTCCCAAGCAAAACAAGAGATCAGAAGACTGAACACGCCCCGTGCTCAGCCAGCACGGGGGCGTGCCCAAGTGTCAGCAGAAAAGACAAAGTGGTAGAAGCTTCTATTGCCCACCACGGGGCCGTGCTCAGCGGACACGGGGCCGTGGTCAACTATAAGATTCGCACAATCCAGGCAAATCTTCATAGTACACAGATTCTTCTGCACACGGGGTCGTGCTCAGCGGACACAGGGGTGTGGTCAACTAATAAGACAAAGCTGCATTAAATGAAGAAAGAGAGGATGTGGACACGGGGCCATGCCCACTGGACACGGGGCCGTGCCCGAGCTTCTGTTCAGCCTATGAATAGGAGTGCTTGGCTCAAGCTCAAACCATCCCTTGGCACACCACCTCTCTCACACTTCACCCACCACCCACCACCACCATAACACCATCATCCACCACCATCATCCATTGTCCATCGTAGAGTGTGTGAGTCGTCTCGGGATCCAAGATTGATCGTAAGAGTTCTTGACAATCAAGGCCATGTTTGCCTAAGTCTCTTACATCACTTGGTGAAGACAAAGTGTCTAGTGTAATACTTTTTATTTCTAATCTTTTCGCACTTTTTACTTGGTTTTGTATTAATGACTTTAATAAGTAGTTGCTTATGTTGAAGGTGATCTTTCCTTATCGTTTGCCCGTGGTGTCTTGGCATTATTTTACTGTCTATATAAAATAAAAGATTTTCACCATTCATATCTCCACGGTCTATATGGAGGTATGTTGGCTACCTGGTCGGGGGTTAAGGGAACGGTTTGGTAAAGGTCTTGCCATTGTTCAGCGTTTAGAGGTCCTGCAATGGACCTGGGTCAAATTTAGTAGGACCTCCTTCAATACTTAACGGTATTGGATGGCGGGGGTCCAAACTCTTTGATCCCCTCATAAGTTAACTACTATTAATACTATAACCCGGCTATTTAGGACTGTATCCCTGCTGACTCAGACTACTTAGTCGAGGGTAACGTCACCTCCAAAAGAGGGGCCTACCATAATTTGCATTAATAACTTAATTAATTATCTTCCAATAATCCACCCTTTTAGGATTGTATCCTTGCTGACTCAAACTACTGGGGTGAGGGTAACGTCACCTTCAAAAGAGGGGCCTACTACAATAACTAAGATAATCTCTTAAAATAGTGCAAAAGTGCGGAAATAATCAAAGGTTACACTAGATACGAGTCGGAACCAAGTGATTCATCTTGTCTATCTGTTTTTTTTCTTTTTATTTTATTTTTCAGCATTTTTAGTTAGTTTTTATTTTTCTTAGTTTAAAACATTTTTCTAAACTTTTTGATTTAATTAGACGTTGAGGATAAATCGGTATTAAAAGCTCTTGTGTCCTTGGACGACCTCGGTATCTTGCCAACACTATACTACGCTCACGATGGGTGCACTTACCCATATGTGTGTTTAGTGTTAGTAAAATATTGTGTTTTATAAATTTAAAACTTGGCTAAAAATAAGTGTTAAAGGGGCTTAAAATATACACCTAATATATATAACACTTCACACGCATCATGAAGCCTTACATGAAGTCACTGAATTAAGTCCCGAAGTGAAGGTGGAATGAAAGCCATTTGTTCAGCCACCATCACTAAAGCACAGAAGCTGCCTGTACATGCACCTCCGCCAATTTCATCCAAGCTTACTACTGAATATATATTATATTATTATTTATTTTTTAATTACACAAATTATTACAGTTGTCTTGAGTTTTTCCTGATATTTGACCTTTTTATTTTTGGATGGCATTTTCTTAGAAGTTGTGAATGAAGAGTACATATGATGATCACTAATGATTAGTTCATGTTTAAGCGGCAAATACAATATTCTCCAAAGTATATTATAAATCATCATTTTTTTGTCTTTGGGCTAGAGTTTCGGTTAACCTGTCGATGGGCTCTCTTCGAGAGATGGTAGAGCACTTTGAAGGTTATGGAAGTTCGAAGGATTGTACGAAAATCCTCCATTACGCTCACGCTGTCCTGGTGGCCCCTTGGAAGTTTGGAAGATTATTGATTGCTAGAAACGAGGAAGTGTTTAACAGGAACAAGGCTCTATGGTTAAAGCTGGTAGAAGATGTAGAATAGCTATATTTCTTGTGGCTTGTGCATCACTAAATATAGGTCCAACATGTTACGGAGTACATTGAAATGGTTTGGGTTAGTGAGTACGTTGAAATGGGTTGACTAAAGCCACACTTTCATGTTCAATGTTTTGATTTTAGAGTTAACTAATGCATTAAATACTTAAGTCATTATACCGTTGGTATACCCGTCCACCAGACGGGTATTAAACTAGTTATCATTGTCCTCGCTTGACCAGTGCTCGGCACATTTGTATGAGAAACTTGTGGCGATGGCATAATGTGTCTCTACAGTAACACTGTATTCATTTGCATCTTTGCTGATATGACATTTTAACATACCTTCATCTTTGTGGGAGTATGGAACAAGCGAGTGGCTATTCTCTCAATTAATTGGCATTTATGATAACTGATCACATAAATTTATTGATCAAACTATGGAGCTTGTAACATTAGGTATGTGCGGATCAAACTATGGAGATTGTAAGGGGAGATATCATTAGAGTCATGGTTGGATGCATCATGGAGAATGGGTTTACGGGTTATTCTTAGAGAAATTGATACAAAAGCGTTATAGTTGGAACGATTGATATTGTTCATTATTGATGTAGAACAACATGATTTCTTTAACTGAACTTTGGGTCTCACTAGGTGTGCCTAGTGACATAACAAAAACTGTCATAGTGCATTGAGATTAGCTTGAAAGTTGAAACCTCTGAAACAGGAAAAGCTTGTTACCAACACTGAAGGGGTATGGTCCCAGATCTCGCGTCAGCATGACCGCGAATGACCATTACCCTCATCAAAAACCTCCAACAGCAGTAAACTCACCTGTGTCTGCGTGGGCACACGCGAACACAGCGGTCCAATCTGTCCAGTGATGAGAAGACTTACCTTAAGGACGGAAACTAATGTTACGCATAGCGATGCGGCCCCGCACCGCATCCTATGAACATTTTCGTCACGACAAGGGATCTGGACAACAGTAACAGTCACGCAGCAGGCAATGCGGCATAACACCGCATCCCGCGTAAATCATGGATGGAACAACCAACCCGGGAACAACATCAATGACCGCAAGCAGCGATGCGGCTTGGCACCGCATCCTGCCTACAAGGCAAGTGGGTCTGACACCACAGTGCAAGTGGCACTGGGAACAGTCGCCTACCGGCCCACGTGTATACAACAGTCTGACACCACAGCAGGACGTGGCATCACCACAGTAACCGACAGGTCTGACACACCTGCAAATAGCTGTGCGATGTCAGGCTAGCTACTCAACTACCCTCCTCCACTCCTCGGCTATAAATACTGACCCCAAACCAGGTTTGAGGTATCACTTCTGAACTCTCTCACTACTACTACTATCACACTTTGCTTCCCAAGCAAACTACTGATTCTCACGCCGGAGAGTGGTAACAAGGAGCACCCCCCACCCCATCCTCCTTGTTGCGAGTCACGGTTTGTTTCCTTGTGCAGGAAACCCTCCCCCTGACGATCCAGCCGGCGATCCTCGGAAAGAAGGGATTAACCCTCTTGACGAGACCAATGAGTTAACCCGCCTGGTTAACAATTGTTTCATCATTGGCGCCCACCGCTACTCTTAACACTTTTTTCCGACCATCCATTTCTCTCCAAAGATCATGTCTGATCGTCAAAACAACACCACCGGGGATAACCTAAACCCCGCAAACCAAGGGCCTGCGGGAACCATTCCCCTAGCCCCAAATGCTGAACACATTGGCACATTAACGCAAGGGGGCGCCTCCCTTACGTTTGGACACGATTTATCACAGTACGCTCCTGTGATACCTACAGGCATAAACCTTCATGCCTGGTACGACCAACAAGCAGCCATGTTGGCTGCAACATACAACAGAGCTAGCGCAGAAGCGCAAGTATCTGTGGGGCCTACCCCAGCACCACACACCCCTGCAGGTCGTACTTTACAGTACGAAGGCAGGGCCCCAACACATCCGGCCTCCAGAAGCAGGCACGGAGATCGCGGTTCCTCTTACTGCGACGTCCGCACACTTGATGAGGATGACTCCACATATCGGTCCCGCCACAGGAGCCATATACAGAGTCGCCTAGGCCCACATGGCGAAACTAGGCGACAGTCTACAGCCCACCACGGCCTAGGCATTCACAGCCGACTGGGACCCCAGTCCCACCGTGAAGGGCAAGGTTATACCGATCCGGACGATTGTACATACCGTGCGGAATCCCATGCCACCAGCAGCAGACCGGGAGGACGCAACTACGTTCCTCCCACTCACCCCCGCACTACGTACCTCCGCGCTGCAAAGCATTACCGCGGCCAACCCTATAGGCCGAAATCTGCAGCCGAAAACTCCAAGTTCGTCCCAGAAATCGCCCACGCCGATGTCACCACCACAAAATTCCCATTAAACATTGGGAAATATAACGGTTCAACCGACCCAGATGATCACAACAACATCTTCGTCGGCGCCGGGTGCAACGGTAGATGGGATGAACCCACCTGGTGCCATTTTTTTCCCACAGACCCTAACAGGTCTGGCCAGGGCATGGTTCGATTCTTTACCACCAGGGTCACTGACCTCATTCGAGGACTTACAAGAAAAGTTCCTCGCGCACTTTAGCCAGCAACGACGCCATGAACGTGATTCCATGGACGTCATGAACATCTGGCGCAGGGATAACGAATCGCTTGAAGCGTTCGTTGTCCGTTACAATAAAGAATGCCTAGAGATAGGCGATGTCGCCGACCAAATGGCACGTAACCATTTCATTGTTGCCGTTAAAGACGAGCAAATGGTTATGAATATCTCTGGCAAAGATGGTTTGCCTAAGAAGTGGGAAGATGTCATGGCTGCGGTCAAGACATACGCCCAGACTCAGCGGTCCCTAAGACCGCACATGTCAAAGGCACAACCCCAGGCGGAAGGCCAGTCTTCTCGCCAAGAGCCCAAGCGCAGCAATAAGCACAACCGGGACACATGGAATCGTGGCAGCGATTCCAGACCATATGTCCCACGAAGCAACCAGCCCAACGCAAGGGCTACAATCAACGCCCAGCGTGAAAACCAGGCGTCAAAAAAGGAGTCTCGGGACCGCATCTGGACCGAGATTAACCAGTCGCCAAGCGACGTCCTTCTCACGGACGCACAATTCCTGCGACCGGCCCAACCGATGAAGTCCAAAAAGAACCAGGATCTCGCACTCTACTGCGAGTATCACAAGGACAATGGCCACACAACAAACAGCTGCATCAGTCTCCGACTGGAGATTGAGCGAGCCCTAAAAGAGGGGAAACTGCAACATCTGTTGACAGGCGCACAAAAAGCTACCAAGCGCATCACTCAACACAACGAGGGCACCTCCACGGGTAAGAGGACCATGTACGTGGCCTCTACCCACATGATCAATGGAGGAAGAGGAAGGCCGCGCAAGGCGGCAAGAAGACCGGACAATGACTGGAAAGACGAGCAAGTCGTCTTTCCAAAAGTCCGAGGCGGCCCGCGCGATAGACGCGCCGTGGTTATCACAGGCCACCTGGCTCACTACTGCACCGAGCGATTGTTCATCGACCCGGGCAGTACATCCGATATTATATACGAGCAATGCTTCAACCAGTTCGATCAAGAAGACAAATATCGACTGCAACCAGCGGACTACCCGTTGGCCGGGTTTGCAGGGGAAACCGTATTCCCCCTGGGCCAGATTACCTTTCCTGTGCGCCTCACCAACGGGAGGCACACAAGAACGGAGGAGGTAAACTTCATGGTTTTACCGCACACCTCCAAGTACGACATACTTCTCGGGAGAGAGTCCCAGGGAGACTTCAACATGATCACATCCGTCCCTCACTCTGCCATTGGTTTCCCAACCGAGACGGGGGTCGCGGTAATATACGCCCGAAGAGAAGTTATGACTACGGACGACCTGCGTCCAGCCAAGGTAGCAAGGCCCCACCCCAACACGTAACCAGAAAAATGGGTGCTTAACGCAAGACACCCAGAGCAAACGGTCACGTTGGGCCATGCCTTGACACCTACCATCAGAGCGCGCCTGAAGCAACTCCTCTTCAGGAACCAAGATATTTTTGCATGGACACCCGCAGACATGACAGGGGTGCCACGCGAAATCGCGCAACATTTCTTGAATACCATGCCAGGTATCAAGCCGGTGATCCAAGGCCAACGCCACCTTGGATCAGCAAAAAACGCGGCGATGGAAGAACAGGTACAGGAACTGCTCTCCGCAGGCATCCTGCGGGAAGTCAAATACCAGACTTGGCTGTCCAACCCAGTCATGGTAGAAAAACCAAGCGGGGGCTGGCGCATGTGTGTCGATTACAAAGACCTCAATAAGGCCTGCCCCAAGGATTGTTACGCACTTCCAGAGATCGACGAGAAGGTCGATAACCTCGCACCATTTCGATGGAAGTGCTTCCTCGATTGTTACAAAGGATACCACCAGGTACAGATGGCAACCGAAAATGAAGACAAAACGGCATTCCACACTCCTACCGGGAACTACTGCTACACCAAAATGCCGTTCGGGTTGCGCAACGCGGGCGCAACCTATCAAAAGTTGATGAACGACACTTTTCGCGGTTAAATTAGCAAAAGTGTCGAAATCTATATGGACGACCTGGTCGTCATGAGCATGGAGGAAGACACCATGCTCAACGATATCGAAAGAACATTCCAAACTCTGCGAAGCGTCAACATGAAGCTTAATCCAGGGAAATGCTCGTTTGGAATGGAAGAAGGCAAATTCCTCGGATTCATCGTAACCAAAGATGGATTCAAGGTAAACCCGGAAAAAGTTCAGGCGATCGAACGCATGCCATCGCCCTCTACGATGAAAGAAATGCAACGACTAGCCGGCAGGCTAGCCGCACTAAACAGATTCTTAGCCAACCACGCAGCTAAGTCATACCCTTTCATCAAGACCCTGCGGAGCTGCCTAAAAAAGGAACAATTCCAATGGACCGCAGAGGCCGAAAAAGCTTTCCGGGAGATGAAAGAGTGTTTGATCCAGCTCCCAACTTTAACCGCACCACGAAAAGATGAGCCACTTATTCTATACATGTCTGCCGCGGACAACGCGGTAGGCGCGGTACTCATAGTGGAGCGGGAAGGAGTCCAAACACCCATCTACTACATCATCAAAATGCTCAACGACCCAGAGACAAGGTACTCCATCATGGAGAAATTGGTACTGGCACTAGTGCACGCATCGAGACGTTTACGACATTACTTCGCAAACCACGTCATCACAGTGTTAACTAACTACAGGATCGGCCCGATCCTATCCAAACCTGACATCTCTGGGAGGTTAGCAAAATGGGCAATCGAGCTGGGCGTGCTTTCACTTAACTATAAGTCGCGCCCCGCAATCAAAGGGCAGGTCTTGGCTGATTTTGTTGCTGAAGTACCAGCAAACCGCATTCAAGAATGCGAAGAAGAACAAAACCCTACATCACCACCATCCTCCGCAGAAACCTGGGCACTATATAAAGACGGTGCATCCAACGAAGATGGTGCTAGCGCAGGTCTACGACTTGTCAGCCCCGATGGCCAAGAGCTAACCTACGCAATCCGCCTCGATTTCAAAAGCACGAATAACGAAGTGGAGTATGAGGCTCTACTGGCAGGGCTGCGTTTGGCAGTCAAACTCGATGTTAAACATTTGGAAGCACATGTCGACTCACTACTGGTTGCAGGGCAGATACGCGGTGACTATGCCGCAAAAGGGGATATCATGATCCTCTACCTCGAACAAGCCTTGCAACTGAAATCAAGGTTCACCTCCTTCAATATTCGCCATATCAACAGGAGTGATAACAAACCTGCGGATGCACTATCAAAACTTGCATCCACCAGCTTCCAACACCTGGCAAAAGAGGTACGCATCGAGATTCTGCAAAATCCTTCAGTACCCCTGCGCCAAGTCAATGTCATCCAGTACGGTACAATATCCTGGATGACACCGATAATTGCATACTTACAATCAGGTGTTACTCCCGAAAGCAAGGCGAAAGCACGCAAACTACAATACAAAGCGTGTCATTACCAAATGGGAGACGGTATCTTATACCGTAAATCATACCTGGGGCCACTCCTACGATGCGTCAACCCCCAAGATGCCATATACCGTATCAAAGAAATTCACGAGGGAATATGTGGCATACACGCAGGCCCACGCATGGTCGTGGCCAAAATCATGAACGTCGGGTACTATTGGCTCGGCATGCACCTAGACGCAGTCAAAGTCTTACGCAAGTGTTTCAATTGTCAGCGACATGCTCCCAAGACCTTGCATCCCAAGAACAACCTGATCCCCGTCACTACCGCATGGCCATTCCAAAAATGGGCAATCGATGTGGTGGGACCGTTTCCAGACGCACCCGGTGCAGTGAAATTTATCATAGTGGCTGTTGATTACTTTACAAAATGGGTAGAGGCAAAGCCACTTGCATCAACCACCGCTATGATAACAAGGAAATTCGTGTGGGAACATATCATCTGCCGTTTCGGTCTACCAATGTGCATCGTCACCGATAACGGTACCAACTTCGCCGCCGATGACTTTCAAAAATGGCTAAAAGAGCTAAACATTGAACACATATTCTCCTCAGTGGCGCATCCGCAAGGGAACGACTAAGTCGAGAGTATCAATAAAAGCTTAGTGGAAGGCATCAAAGCACGGTTGGGAACAGCCAGACGCGGCTGGGTTGATGAACTCCCAAGTATTTTATGGGCTCACAGGACAAGCCCAAAAACAAGCAACGGTGAGACACCCTTCAGCCTGGTCTATGGCACTGAAGCGATGATCCCCGCGGAAGTAGGCCTCCCCTCACCTAGAATGTTGGCTATCAACAAGATAGACAACAATGAGGAACGCAGGGTTGACTTGGACCTCTTGGAAGAAAGGCGCGAAAACGCTGCCATCAACGAGGCCAAATACAAAACCAAACTTGAAAAGTACTACAATGCACGCGTTCGCATTTGTACTTTCAACCCGGGAGACTACATCCTTCGTGACAATGAAGCATCTAACGTGGAACGCCCAGGGAAACTTGCCCCCAAGTGGGAAGGACCCTACCTCATCCAAGAGGTCCTGGGCAAAGGCGCGTATAAACTTCAAACATTAGAAGGCGAAACTATCGCACGCACATGGAATGCACAACAGCTTCGACGCTGTTATATGTAAGCCATGTTTTTTACATTCACCATGTAACCTATCAGGCCACGGGCCATTTGCAAATAAATAAATAGACGATTCAATGCAATATTGTTTATTTCTTTTATTACAAATGCGTGTTCCACTCTGAGGTATACACAAAAACAGATTAGCAAAATCTTCATTCGTGATACCCACACAGAGTGGTAACCACACGCAACTATTATAATAGGCCAGCAATGGCAACACTATTTATCCGGCCAGACACAGTTCTTCATACTTACATATCACCTAGATATGCAAAAGGCAATTACAGCCTTAGTGTCACTCACAGTAACACTAAACTCATACAAATTCAAACATGCAAGTAATGAAAACACTTGTACAAATTAAACAGAAGAACAATTCTTTATATTTAAAAAATTCCTACACCTGCGCGGTGCACAGGGAATTTACATAAAGTTTTTTAACATTTACATGAGGAAACAAAAAAGGCACGCAGGCCAGCCTAGTCTTTCTTTGTGCCGCTGGAACCCTCACCATCCTTGCCCACCACAGTAGGTTTTTCCTCATCTTCTTCATCAGCGTATAACACTCGCAAGCGGTCCACATAGTCCTCCGCTTCTAGACACTTTTCAAGATCCTCAAGACCGGAAAGGGTTGTGTCGTTATACGCCGCAACCGCAGCATCAAGAAGCGCTTCAGTATCCACACCGTGGAACCCAGATCGCTCATCAGTATATCCGCCCTGGGCTACAACATTCATATGGCCAATACAGCGATTATAGCCAGCTTTAAAACCAGCATCCCGGGCACGCTCCTTAATCTCATTAACACCTGATACATTCTCAGGTGCGTCAAGGATGGCAGTAACAATCTGCGAAACAAGAATACAGAGGTTATCAAAGGCAAACCTATAACAAAAATAACAAAGGCAACAGATACTTACATACCCGATCCCGCGCATACGCATCCATTCACGGTCAGCCTTGAGCAGCTCAAGTGACGAAGTAAGGCTATCCCTAGCCTCCTCAGCCTCTCTTGCTCGTGCTTCGGCTTCAGCAGCACGGGCAGAGACTTCTTCAATAGCGGCCCCCCGGGTCCGCACTTCATCCTTTTTTCAAGAAGAACACAAGTATACAAATTTGGTCAAACATACTTGTGAGACATACGCAAATTCAAAGGCAAAAAAGACTTATACCTGAAGGCCCAAGATAGTTTTCGATAAGTTGGTACGATCAACATTTGCTCCTTCAAGAGCCTTTGCAGTGCGGGGGCCCGCCTCCTTTGCATCTTCAAGAGCCTTTGCGGCACGGCCCCCACCTCCTTGGCCTCTTCAAGAGCCTTTGCAAGGCGAGCTTCGGCCTCTTTGGCCTCTTGGGCAGCCGCAACAGCTGCTGTTTTCTCTTTAACCAGCGCAGCATTTGCTGCCTTAGCATTGACAAGCTCCTGGCGAACACGAAAGAGAGTTTCATTCTGTTTGGCCCAAGAGTCTTTCCAAGCCTTGCGCTCATTAGAAAGTGTCTCGCGCTCATTAGAAAGAGATTCTTTCCAACTCTTGCGCTCAGTGGAAAGCAGTTTTGCAAGGGTACGAACCTGTTTAAGCTCAGCAGTTGCAGCCCACTCTTCAGTCTGCTTACACTTTTCAAACGCAGCCCTATCCCTTTCAAGCTGCTCGGCACCCTCACGCGCAGCCTTCACCAACTCCTTAGCCTCGGCACGCAAGCGCACATTCTCCTCCTCCCTGCGCCCCAACACCTTATACTTTTCCATAATGGCATTGGCTATTACGGAACTCCCAACAAGCATGGAGGAGAGTTGGTTAATCTGGGCCTCACTTGACAAAGAACGGGCCCGGTTGACTTCAAAAGGGGTGCCCAAACCACCCAAAATCTCCCTACTTGCGGAGGGATCAGCAGTAATATCATCCCCTTGCAGTACGGTCCAGGGGGGCGGTGGTAAGCCATGGCCCGATCTTCCGTATAGGTGCGGTAATAATACTCCAATTCAGACTCTTCAGGCTGAATGGGAGTCTCTACGAAACCCGCACCCCCAGAACCGAAACCAGAAGCCTTCTCAGCAGTAGGAGACTTTGGCCTTTCAGTATAAGCAAATTTCAGGTTCAGATCATCAGCATCCTCTGGGGTAATGACATTATCATGGGAATCCACCGTGTCATGGATCTGGGCCGCAGGCCCCTTCCCAGTATCCTCCTCCCGCACATAGGGCTCAGGCGTAACAACCTTATGAACCCCCACATCCGCAGCAGTGTCATGCGAGGGAGGAGGAGGAGCATCAAAGATGGAGAACCCTTCATCTTGGGGTTCTGCAATCAAAGCAGAAATACGTTAAACTACAAGTACAAACACAAAATACTTGTCCAAGTTACGCATTACATACCAGGAACAACCACAGGTTTCTTTTGTCCCACAAAAGCCCCGCGTCTGGTCTGAATTTTCGGCTTCTTTTTCTCACCAGCATCAACCGCTTTCCCTGCTTTCCTCTTCTTCTCATCAGCAGCCTTAGAACCCGCAGTGGTTCCACCTGTGGCCACACCAGCACCTGGAACACCCAAGCCCTCAAGGGTGTCAGATACTACCACGTAATCACTATATCTGCAGAAATGAGATCGAGAGATACCTGCTGCATGCGGAACCAAAGGCGGAACAACAGGAGCTTCAGTTTTCTTCTTGCCGCGACCCCGCACGGGTTTATCTACTTGCTTCTTCTCTGCATGCTTTTTGGGAGCACCCTTTGACTCAAACTTACCAAGGGCCCCAAGAATACCTGCATGTAGAATATCAGCAACATGAAACTTATAAGGCAAGAAAAGAAGGCTATGAATTATACCTTTGCCCTACGGCAGGGGTGCATTCATTGCCTCGCGTGTAGGAACGCGGAAGTTATGGAGAATGGTCAAATTAAAACCTGCACCTTCAGCAGTCTTGACAATATCAACCTTGCCAGTAAAGGTTGGATCAAATATCTTCCACAGCTCAACAACAACTTCTGATAATACACGTTCAAATTAATAACAAACAAGGGAATAATGAAACCGCACAAGAGTAAGAACACTTACCACCAGTTTTCTCCCGCACAACGGGCCTTGCATGCTTATCGACCCTAGTCAATAACATCCGCAGCATCCACAATTCAGTGTTCTTCAACAGCCTATGCTCAATAGTCCTCAACCGTGAGAACCACTCCGCATTCTCCGCATTAGGAATGGCAATATCCTCCGCAGGGATAGGCTCATTAACATTCCGCAAAGTCATGTTGAGAACAACCGCGGCAGCTTTAACATAAAAGAACTTGCTCTTCCACTTTGTAATACCCTTGGGAGGGGTCATCAACTTGGTACTTCCGTACCGTTCTCGGAAAGAGAAGAACCCAGTGTTCACCGTCAACTGATAAAACCCCCGAAAATTATCAACGGTAACCGACAAACCAAGGGCATGAAAAGTTGATTCAAAGTGTCTAATACGAATAAACCCAAAAGGACTCATCTGAGAGATATGGACCTTGTAATACTCCAACAACTCAGCAACAAAAACGGTCAATGGTAAACGAAGGTTACCATCGATGAAAGAATCGGCCCACATGGTCACGTGACCGGCTGGAGCACAAGCACCGGTGTCACCGTCTTGGGGATAAACAGCCCCAAACTCGGAGGGCATCTGTGTACTGATCATCAGTTGGTCGAACGACGCTTTCGACCACTTCAAGGGTGGCAAGCAACCACCAGGGGCACTACCACCATCATCTTCTTCTTCCCCGGCCACCGGAGAAGAGGTTTCAGGGTTTTCACCCTCCACATTGTGTGGGTTAGATGGTTCAGCCATCAAGAAATAAAGATAAAGAAGGAAGACGTATGGTGTCACACCCCGATTTCCACGTGTCACCGGTGGGCCCGGTGGGGGAGTATCGTGACGTGGTTGGCAACGTAATAGTCAAACAACACAATATTATTATGCACAGCGGAAGCAAATTTAAAATATGATACAACCGAATTTAATATTGTTTATCAATGTAACAATATCCGGAAGTTTATCCACAGTAGGATCGAAACAAAACAAAATAATATTATTGGTTCAACAGACTTCTGGCATCCTAAGCTTGCGAGACTTTTTATTGATGCTTAGGAGACAATCCAGCCAATTTCGTTTAGTACCTGCATTCAGTCTTTTTGGGAAAAATACGTCAGTTTACACTGGTAAATACATTCAACTGACTCATTTTGGAAAATGATTGAAAATTGGTTTGGATGCACATGGCATAAACATTTTTATAACTTGGGAGAATTATTTAATATTATAATCTTGTGAACGAATTACATGTTACTTATGCGTTCAGTAGCCCGGATCTAGTCCGGGTTAAAGATCAATAGACACACCACATCATAGAGTTATACACGGACGGTGTACGCCTACACCCCGTACTCAGGTCGTGGCCATCTCGTAAGATGATGCCAAGGATATCCGGGACATGGTCATTAACCCCCCAAAGGCTGTAAAGTAAACAAGACTGTTTAAACGAGCCGATCAAATTATTCAACTACCCACTAAGCGTGGAGATTTGATGCCCGATCAAGCGGTATGTTATATACCGTAACCCAAGCCCGTATAGGGAAATTAAGTTAAAAGTATTTACCTGAGTAAGTATAAATCACAACAAGCAAAATGCACGTAGCTTTTACTGTTTCTCCTAGTCTGGAACGAAGGTTTATAATAACCTATTAGAATGCTAACGGGTCTTTTATTAAGCTTAAGCTTAGACCGGCTAGTTTCAAGATACGGTTCGTACGCACGATTAAGCGAAGACCGGATAGAATGTGATTCAGACCCGACAAGTTTGAAGACTTGTTTAATATGGGTTTATTATTCACATTCTGGATTTTGAGATAAAACTGTTAAGGTTTGACCCGTTTCGGCTAATTTATGTAAACTTGTTACATAAACCGAACCGTACGCGTAATAAGCGTGACGGGTAGTCCTGAGAGCTATATACAGGTTTCCTAATTTAATTGTGTCTCAAATATGTTGTGACATCAGTAAGGTGTCTTTCGTTATGCCCGAAACGTGTTTAAACACAAACTAGGCCCCGTAGGGGTAGTTTGGTCATTTAAAAGTTTATAAAAGAGTTTAAGTGACAACCTGAGTTACAGGTCTGATGTAATCAGCAAATATACTCAATTTGCTAAGTTACATCAGTAGGTTAAAGCATGTATGTGAAACTTATCATTTTTAACCAAACTAGGCCCCGTAGGGGTATTTTGGTAATTTCACATAAGCCGAAAAGCTCAAAACTGAAGTCTGAGGTTAATAACCTTTGCTTACTGTTAAAATATTATAATTTGCCTCTTTTATCAGTAGGTATCAACCCGGGTATGTCCAATATGATTTTAAAACATACTATGCGTTAAAAACGCTAATTAAGGCGATTAAAGGCCATTACCGGGTTCGATACTTAAATCTGATATTTTTATATTTCCAGAAGGCTTAAAATAATTTATTTATCATATGTGATCAGTAGCAAAAGGTTTGGGGTCGTTTAGATATGTAAAACTCATTTTATGGCCCGTAAGGGCAAAACCGACAATTACCGAATTAAGCCTACGACTATGAGTTATGCTCAGCCTAAAATTAATTAAAAATCTTTAAAACTCCCAAAATAACATATTGCATCAGTGGGTAAAAGATTTGATACCAAAACGTATGTTTAACTAGGCTATACACTAATTACGCCATTTTATTAACATAAAGCATTAGTTTTGCGATAACGAGCATAACTCTTAATCTACAAGTCAAACTGATGTCAAACTTTGCATGCAAGTCTATATATCAGTAACAAAGGTTTCTACACTTTTACATTTTCATAAATCATGTTTTAAGGTAATAAGGGCATAACGGTCAACATATGAGCAATTAACGGAAACATGCATGTTAATTAGATAACTAATGAACCAAGGTGTATAATCACAGAGGGTTGTTCTAACAAGTAACCTAATCCAATTAAAGCTCTGAGGCATTTCTAAAACATGCCTAAATGGGTCAGAACTGAAAGTCAAAGTGAAAGTCAAACTATGTGACTTTCGGTTCCGAACCGGGTCTAAACAGGAAATAGTCGGGTTGAACATGTTTGGACATGTTCTTACACTAATTACTAAGTTATAACAATGATCAAACAGGTTATATATGTTCTAGATAGCTAATTATGCATAAATGACATTTTAAGCATTATGTTGACTTTTTAATTAAAAGTTTGACCCGACATTTGACCTGGTTAGGATGGTGATCAGGGGAAACCCTTTTGGGGTTTTATTACCCACATAAATACCAACTTATAACCACTTTTAATTCGAGATATGACTGAGCCATTATTGACTAATCTCGAAGTCAAACCGTAATTACGACGGTTTGACTTTTAGCTAATTAACTAAGCTAAACTCAAACAAGGAAGGATTAGAACACTTACAAGGGTCCTATGCACGACTTAAGATCAGTTGGACCTGCTTGAGAGCTCCAGGAATGATCAAATTATGCAGATGAAGGTGTGAGAATGTTTGTGACATTGAAGGGCCTTATATAGTGGTTTCACTCACCACATTTGATTGACAAACAAGTCTATTAGTGCCCACAATCGATCAACAGGTGTCCTAGAGGCTTAGGGGGTGTTTTAGGGGCCAGGAGATGTGAAAAATCGAGTAAAGGTCGCGCACAAAACTCATGGCAGACAACAGCCCCGTTTTCACGGTTCTGGGCATCCCTCGCGTGGCGCGAGGGACCCCTCGCGTGGCGCGACGGCTGGCACAGATCAGCTTTTGATTTTCTTTTGCGATTCAGTCCTTGACCCTTCAAACTCCGATTAGGCACTTGTTTCTTGCTTTTTAAACCCTCAAAATCGATCTAATAAGGCCTTAAAACATATACCCACTTTTCCAAGTCCCCGGGTAACTTTATTATCACCCGAAAAGTCCTAACTTTCAACGTTTACGTTTTAACACTTCGCACACGAATTTGATCATAACTTTCTCATACGTTAACGAAACTTTATGAAATTTTTATGGTGCATTCTCGTGAGCATAATTAATATTTACAAAGCTTCGGGTTTGTCAAAAGGTCACTCAGAGGTATAATTTAAACATGTTGACCCATTTGGTCCCTGTAGTTTGAAATCTCCCACTTTTAGCTTCGTATGATCCATGATTTATTCGTTTGAAGGTATGAGCATCGTGTAGGGTTAATGTACATTATATTTATTCACAGTTGACACTTAGAATACGTATATTCACATACTTTCCATGTTTGTCAACTTTAGTCCTTCCATAATATTTCTTTCACACGTTTAAACTTTATGACACGTGTCTTCCAACGTTGGTAGCTATTGTAGCTATTGTTGTAGGAGAATTCGATTAATGGTAGGTTCTTATCCCAACTACCTCCCAAATCGATCGCACATGCACGCAGCATGTCTTCCAACGTTTGAATAGTACGCTCACTCTGACCGTCAGTCTGAGGATGATAAGCCGTACTAAAATTCAAACGTGTGCCCAAAGATTGCTGGAAACTCTCCCAAAAATGTGACGTGTACCTAGTATCTCTATCAGAGATAATAGCTACAGGTATGCCATGTAAGGCTACAATCTTATCAACGTATAACTGGGCTAACATATCGGAGCTATAAGTCTCCTTGATGGGTAAGAAATGAGCTGACTTAGTCAGTCGGTCAACTATAACCCATATCGTATCATTGCCTTTCTTTGTCTTTGGCAACTTGGTGATGAAATCCATCGTCACCATTTCCCACTTCCACGTAGGAAGTTCAGGCTGTTGTAGCAAACCTGACGGTTTGTGATGCTCGGCTTTGACTTGCGCACATGTCAAGCATTTTGCTACATGGGCGGCTACAGACTTTTTCAAGCCTATCCACCAATAATTGGCCTTTAAATCCTGGTACATCTTATCAGCTCCAGGATGAACGGAGTATTTGGAACTATGGGCTTCCTGGAGGATGACATCTCGAAGTCCTCCATAAATTGGAACCCATATTCGTCCGTTTAATCGTAAAATTCCGTCCTTGCTAAGAGTTAACTGCTCCTCAGTTACTCCTAACTTTTCATTAGGATAGTTAGCTTCCAACACAGCTTCTTTCTGTGCAGCTAACAACCTTTCCATCAAATTATTCTTTATCTCCATACGCTTGGCGTTAATTCGGATGGGCTTAACCCTTTCCTTCCGACTCAAGGCATCGGAGACTACATTCGCCTTGCCGGGATGGTATTTGATTTCACAATCATAATCATTTAAAGTTTCCATCCAACGGCGTTGCCTCATGTTTAATTCCTTCTGATTAAACAGATGTTGGAGGCTCTTGTGATCAGAATAAATCACACATTTGACACCATAAAGATAGTGCCTCCAAAGCTTTAGTGCGAATACAACGGCACCCAGCTCCAAGTCATGGGTGGTGTAATTCTTTTCATGCACTTTCAATTTTCTTGAAGCATAGGCAATAACTTTGCCTTTCTGCATAAGCACACACCCAATGCCAGTGTGCGAAGCATCACAATAAACCACAAAGTCTTCGATCCCATCTGGCAGTGTCAGTACCGGGGCGTTGCTCAACTTTTGTTTCAGAATATCAAAGGATTCTTGCTGCTTAGGGCCCCAAACAAACTTAACCTTCTTCTTAGTTAAGGAGGTTAGGGGCGCAGCAATCCTTGAAAAGTTCTCAATGAAGCGCCTGTAATATCCTGCCAATCCCAGGAAGCTACGAATCTCCGTAGGCGTCTTTGGCTCTTGCCAATTCATAACAGCTTCAACTTTGGCGGGATCCACCTGGATACCACGCTCACTAACCACGTGTCCAAGAAATTGGACTTCTCGTAACCAAAATTCACACTTAGAGAATTTGGCGTAGAGCTTCTCCTGACGTAGAAGTTTGAGAATACAACGAAGGTGTTTCTCATGGTCAGCTTGGTTCTTAGAATAAATAAGAATGTCGTCGATGAAAACGATGACAAATTTATCCAAGTAAGGCTTGCAAACGCGATTCATGAGATCCATGAATGCGGCTGGTGCATTAGTGAGCCCAAAAGGCATCACTAGGAACTCGTAGTGACCGTAACGAGTCCTAAATGCAGTCTTGTGAACGTCTTCATCCTTTACCTTCAACTGATGGTAGCCTGACCTCAAATCAATCTTCGAAAAGTAACTTGCCCCTTGAAGCTGATCGAACAAATCGTCGATCCTGGGCAAAGGATACCTATTCTTGATCGTGACTTTATTAAGCTCGCGATAGTCGATGCACAGACGCATCGACCCATCCTTCTTTTTGACAAACAAGATTGGCGCTCCCCAAGGAGATGAACTAGGTCTAATGAAACCTTTGGCCAGCAATTCATCTAGCTACGTCCGCAACTCCTTCATTTCTGTGGGTGCCAATCTGTATGGTGCTCTAGCAACAGGTGCCGCTCCGGGGATGAAGGGGTAAGGTCCCAAAAACCTCATAAAAAGGATTTGAGACCATACCACAAACCAACCTTTTTAGCCTTTTAACCTTGCGCGGCCGCGCATTGGTCCTACAAAAGGAATAAAGCAATCAGTAATTTATAGTCGCGCGCCCAAAGGAAAACATAAATCCTTGCACCTTCTCCCATTTAACAAAGGATCAAAATCCTTTGACCAATACCTCCGCCTAAATATCCAGACTTGGGTATTATTTTACCCAGACTTGGGATTTATTCATCTGTGTCCACACAGCAAGGTGTCACACCAGATTACAGCAGTAGTCTTCTAGAAGGAAATAACAATCGTGCACCACCCAGACGGTTATAACCGTCTGGACACGTGTCGTCACCACAAGCAACCCTGGAATCACAACAAAGGCATGCAATTGGAGAGTAATCTCCACTTAATCACTTTCCACGTGGCAATCCCCCAGCCATCGATCAAACCACGATCCGTGTGCGTTCACATCGGATCGAGACAACTTAACAAAGGATCAAAGAACTTAACGGAAGAAAATATAACCGCTACGGCGTTAGCATCTTCCGCCATCTTTTCAATAACAGGTTTTCCCTCCCAAAACTCCCGGTTATAAATATGAGAACTGTTCAGGTATAAACTCAGATCACACTCACTTCTCAAATACTTCTCTTCTCCGTTACCAATACTTATTCTCACACCGGAGTCGGGTCAAGGAGAGAACCCTCTTCTCCCCTTGGCGAGGCTAACGGTGTTCTTTTTTGCAGAATCACCGGAGAAGAAGTTCAGCTGCAACTGAATCAACCGAGAGAGAGCTAACCTTTTTATGCGGATTCAAACCCCCTAACTATCTCGGTTCCGACCATTTAGTTAGTGTTTCTTCATTGGCGCCCACCGTTTTCTCAGTTTTTCTAGTTTTTACCTCGTTTCGATTCAGTTCATTCCGTTTTCTGTTTTTGCACATGACAGAAAATTAGTCATCTCACCGGCAACCTGGTCCTCGACCAAACGTCGGAAACAATTTACAACTAGAAGAATCTCCAAAACATTGGTTTAGCAGATGCCAAGCTGCTTTAAACACAATCGTTATTCAAATCGCCAGATCTGATTTATCAAACATCAGATCTGGAAAAGTAATTGATACCACAGTATTGGATCCACCAACACCACGTAAGGGGGACATCCAAACCAGCCAATATAGCAGTTATCAAAAACAAATACACATGATTCAGGGAGGTTCGTCACGGAGGTCAAATAAACGAAATTATGATCAACATTGGAGAGAACAGCAAGTCGTATTTCCCGTTGTTCCTGGGGGCCCTCAGGAAGAACGACCAGTGATTATCACTGGTATTTTCGGTCATTACCGAACCGACTACATGTTCATAGATCCAGGAAGCTCGATGGACATCATATACGAACAGTGCTTTAAACAGCTCGATTCAGAAGATAAAGCACGTCTGGAACCAGTCGATTTTCCCCTCACTGGATTCTGTAATGAAGCTGTATTTCCATTAGGGCAAATCGCCTTCCCGGTAACTTTATCAGACGGCGAACATTCACGAACAGTTACAGTCAATTTCATGGTCATGCCGGCAACATCACGTCATGATGTCTTGCTCGGGAGAAGGTCACAAAGGGAATTTAGCATGATCACTTCCATTCCACATGCTGCTTGTGGATTTCCGACAGAAACCGGAGTTGCAATTCTCTATTCAAGCAAAGAAGTCATGTCCGTAGACGACGAACCACCAGCAAAGGTAGTCAAACCTTCGGCACCAAACGAACCAGAGAAATGGGTCCTAAACAACGAATATCCAGAGCAGACCATTCTGCTAGGACAAGCCATTTCACCAGCAACACGCATACAACTGAAAGAATTGTTGTCTAACAACAAAGATATATTTGCCTGGTGCCCAGCAGATATGACTGGAGTTCCACGCAACATAGCGCAGCATTGTCTAAACATCAAACCATCAGTAGAACCCGTCGCTCAAGGGAGGCGCAGTTTCAGCGAAGAAAAAGCAAAAGCAATGGACGAGCAAGTAGCAGAGTTACTTAATGCAGGAATCTTGCGCGAAGTAAAATACCATACATGGGTAGCCAACCCAGTGATGGTACAAAAACATAGCGGCGGATGGAGAATGTGTGTCGACTTCAAGGACCTGAATAAAGCATGCCCAAAAGATTGCTACGCGCTTCCAGAGATAGACAAAAAAGTCGACTCTCTAGCATCATTAAGATGGAAATGCTTTCTTGACTGTTACAAGGGTTATCATCAGGTCCAGATGAAAGAAGAAGACGAAGACAAAACGGCGTTCCGCACAGATAAAGGCATTTTCTGTTATACCAAAATGTCGTTCGGCCTGCGCAACGCAGGCGCAACTTATCAACGCCTAATGGACACAATTTTCAACGATGATATTGGCAAAACTGTCGAAGTATACATGGATGACCTCGTCATCATGAGCCATGAGGAAGGCACAATGCTCGACAACATTCAGCGCACATTCGACTCTTTGCGCAGCGTGAATTTAAAACTCAACCCAACTAAATGCTCCTTCGGCATGGAAGAGGGAAAATTTTTGGGATTCATAGTCACAAGAGACGGCTTTAAAGTAAATCCAGAAAAAGTACAGGCTATTTAGCTAATGCCGTCACCCGCAACAGTTAAAGAAATGCAAAGGCTCGCCGGACGCTTAGCGGCTTTGAACAGATTTTTGGCTAATCACGCAGCAAAGTCTTATCCATTCATCAGCACGCTACGAAACTGCGCAAAGAAAACTGACTTTCAGTGGACATCTGAAGCGGAAACCGCATTCAAACAAATGAAAGAATGTTTAATTCAGCTGCCAACACTGACCGCACCAAAAGAAAAAGAACCACTGATTTTATATCTATCTGCCGCGGAAGTAGCGGTTGGTGCTGTATTGATGGTAGAACGCGAGAACATCCAGACTCCAATCTATTACATCAGCAAAATGCTTACTGGCCCGGAAACTCGTTACTCAATGATAGAAAAGCTAGTCCTAGCACTAGTACATGCATCCCCGACGCCTACGCAGGTATTTCTCGGGTCACGTCATCACAGTTCTTACCAATTACCACTTAGGCCAGATCTTATCTAAACCCGACGTGGCGGGACGACTGGCCAAATGGGCAATTGAATTGGGAGGATACAACATTTTCTACAGACGAAGACCAGCAATCAAAGGGCAAGTTTTAGCAGACTTCGCCACTGAAGTCCCCATCGAAAAAGTTCAAGAATGCGAGGCAATCCAGAATCCTACACCCGTTTTCGACGATAGAGTCTGGACCTTGCACACAGATGGAGCGTCCAATGATGACGGAGCTGGAGCAGGTCTTCGCTTAGCGCTAAAAATGGGGGCAAGAAATCTTGAAGCTAACGTTGATTCAAAACTGGTAGCCGAGCAAGTTAATGGCAATTACGATGCAAAAGAAGCAATGGCATTATACCTTGAACAAGCGCGAATTCTAATCAGCCAATTCCAAACATTCAAAGTTAACCATATAAACAGAAGCGAGAACGCCGCCATTACGGAAGCAAGGTACAAATCTAAGCTCGAAAAATATTACAATGCGCGCGTCCGCGTTTGCACCTTTGTCCCCGGTGATTTCGTCTTGCGCGATAACGAAGCTTCAAACGCTGAAAAACCAGGCAAATTAGCGCCAAGATGGGAAGGACCGTACGTCATTAACGAGGTCCTAGGCAAGGGGGCATATACCCTAAAAAGAATTGACGGAACTCTAGTTCCACGCACCTGGAACGCGCAACAGCTGCGCAGGTGTTACATGTAGGTCAAATCATTCACAAGCAATGTATTTCCTATTTACACTTGTATTACAAGCCTCATACGCTATCAATACAAACGCTATTTCTATACTTGTTACGGTTTGTTACAAATTGCATGAAATTCTTTTGGTTTACGCGAAAACGAAATGGCAAATATTGTACAATTCATGAACAGTCTGAGAAAAAGCGTAACAAAAAGCGCAGTTTTTTGACAAACGTTCACACATGAGCACAATGCCAACTCTAATTCGCTCCACTCAATCAAAACAATCAAAGCACATGCAACATATTGTAATCCAAATACGTAAGAAATAAAAACATTATCAATGTACATATCATTAAGTGTAACAAAACACTTCATAAACAAGATCATGACAATGATCTTCAAAATTTTAGTTCCAGAAACTAAAATGTTCACAAAAGCATAAAACCTTGTTTCTACAAAATAGCAGGACGATCAAACGACAGCCATTAACAACGATCACACCCGTGATCTTCAAAAAAGGATTTGTGCTAACAGACTTATATAAACAATCAAAAGAAGGGACGAACAACTCCCAAACCTAACCAACCATAGGTTCGTCTTCAACATCCATTTCCCCCGGAGATTTTTTCCGACGATGGTATACCAACCGGCAACCTCCCCTCCGGATCGTCGAAAAACGAGCAGTTAAACCATCTGCATCCAGCACAGCAGCACTATTAGCAACAACTTCCCCTTGCAGAAGAACGTCATTATCTGAACAAACCACCATAGAAGGACCAACAAGGATAGAGTCCTCTTCGGTAGCCGTCAAAGGTGGAGAGCTAGCAAGTAACAAGAGAGCTTCAGCAGCTTCTCGAACCCTCAAGATATCCGAAAGACGCCGGGAGCGAACGGTACTTTTTCCCTTCATCCTTTCCAAATTAAAGATAAACAGGCATCCCAAAACATATATATACAAAAACTTAACCTCGGGAAACGAGAAACCTACTCATCATTAATTGTCAGAATTATATCACATCCGAACGGCGCTACAGGGACCAGGGTCATTTCCTCATTAATAAAGACTGACAAGCGCCATTACAAATCTCAAGACAAAGGAGAAAAATACCCACCTTTACTGCCAGTTGACGTCGTTACACGTCAGAACATAATTGCAAAGTCACATTTTGTCAACAAACTAAATCTTCTCATAGAAGATTTCTTATTTTTTCGCGCCCAAAAACATTTCCCTCTCATAAGTCCAGTGCTCCACTTACTTGCATAAGTACAACACTAGACTGGGGGGACTTGAAGGGGTAAGGTCCCAAAAACCTCATAAAAAGGATTTGAGACCATACCACAAACCAACCTTTTTAGCCTTTTGACCTTGCGCGGCCGCGCATTGGTCCTACAAAAGGAAGAAAGCAATCAGTAATTTATAGTCGCGCGCCCAAAGGAAAACATAAATCCTTGCGCCTTCTCCCATTTAACAAAGGATCAAAATCCTTTGACCAATACCTCCGCCTAAATATCCAGACTTGGGTATTATTTTACCCAGACTTGGGATTTATTCATCTGTGTCCACACAGCAAGGTGTCACACCAGATTACAGCAGTAGTCTTCTAGAAGGAAATAACAATCGTGCACCACCCAGACGGTTATAACCGTCTGGACACGTGTCGTCACCACAAGCAACCCTGGAATCACAACAAAGGCATGCAATTGGAGAGTAATCTCCACTTAATCACTTTCCACGTGGCAATCCCCCAGCCATCGATCAAACCACGATCCGTGTGCGTTCACATCGGATCAAGACAACTTAACAAAGGATCAAAGAACTTAGCGGAAGAAAATATAACCGCTACGGCGTTAGCATCTTCCGTCATCTTTTCAATAACAGGTTTTCCCTCCCAAAACTCCCGGTTATAAATATGAGAACTGTTCAGGTATAAACTCAGATCACACTCACTTCTCAAATACTTCTCTTCTCCGTTACCAATACTTATTCTCACACCGGAGTCGGGTCAAGGAGAGAACCCTCTTCTCCCCTTGGCGAGGCTAACGGTGTTCTTTTTTGCAGAATCACCAGGGAAGAAGTTCAGCTGCAACTGAATCAACCGAGAGAGAGCTAACCTTTTTATGCGGATTCAAACCCCCTAACTATCTCGGTTCCGACCATTTAGTTAGTGTTTCTTCAGGGGATGATATCGATCCTGAATTCAACTTGTCTATCTGGTGGTAAACCAGGTAGATCTTCAGGAAACACTTCTGGGTATTCAGAAATGACAGGGATGTCTTCTATCTTCGGTTTAGGCTCATCAATAATCACTTGCGCCATGTAAATGACACACCCCTTCTTCAAACACTTGGAAGCCTTGAGCATAGTCACCTGCTCAGACAGCCCATACTGGGTATCTCCCCGAATGGTAAGTGATTCACCAGACGGAGTCTTTATTACCACTTGTTTCTGGTTACAGACAATTTGGGCCTGGTTATGAGATAACCAGTCCATACCCAGAACTATGTCAAAACCGGCCAACTTAAAGGGAAGTAGAGACAGAGGAAAAGAATGGTTCTTAATGGATATAACACATCCATCTAACACAGTAGAGACGGTTTCTATGGTACCATCTGCTAACTCTACCTCATAGTTTGCGTTTAAGGTTTTGACAGGTAAGTTCAACAATTTACAAAACTTATGATCTATGAAAGACTTATCTGCGCCTGAATCAAAAAGTACTCTCGCAAAGACATCATTTACAAGGAAAGTACCTGTTATGACATTATCGTCTTGCACAGCTTCTTTCGCGTCCATTCTGAAGACTCTGGCATTAGTCTTCTTAGCCTCCTCAGGCTTCTTGTTGTATTTCGGGCAGTTGGTCTTGATGTGCCCCTTTTCATTGCAACGGTAGCACGTTGCGTCTTTTATCTTTTTGCAATCCAGGGTTTTGTGATCCGTGGACTTGCAAATTCCACAAGCAAAGGGTTTTGACTGAGTCTGAGAGTTCGGCTCCAGTCTGCACTTTCCATAGTGCTGCTTCTTGCAAATTTTACACTTGGGCTTCTCATCAGACTTATGCCCATCCTTCTTCGACTCAGATCCCTTCTTGTTATCACCGCTCCTACGGTGCTTCTTGTTTGACTTTCGTGAACAATCATCTTCACGCTTCCTCTTCTCGGCCTCCTTATTCCTCAGCGATCTCTGCCTGACCGCATCCAGAGTGAGGGATAAGGAAATGTCAGTTAAAGACCTGAAGGTAGCTGGCCGAGAAGCTTTTACGCTTGCCTTGATCTCGGGGGCTAACCAACCAATAAAGCGAGTGATTCTTTTTGGCTCCGGGGTTACCAAGTAAGGAACCAACCGAGACAGCGTATTGAAGCTTGTCAGGTAAGCTTGACAGTCGAGGTTCGTCATCACCAACGATAGAAAGTCAGATTCTATCTTCTCTACCTCATGTTGAGGGCAGAAATTTTCCTTGATTAGGGCAATGAATTGATCCCACGACATATTATACAACGGGATCTTTCCGGAGGCCTCCATCAGAGATCTCCACCATGCCAACGCTTCACCCTTGAAGGACTGTGACACAAACTTAACTATATCCCTTTCAGCGCACCCACTGATATCTACCACCGTGTCCATCTCGTCCAGCCAAGTCATGCAGTCAACGGCTCCTTTTTCCCCAGTAAAATCCCTTGGCTTACAAGACACGAAGTACTTGTAGGAGCAACCCTTGTTACGGGGTTCTTGATGCAGTACTAATTGCCGAGATGGGACACTTTGATGGTTGGTGGACTGACGGTCATCACCATCTTTCTTGGGTCCATTCTTTTTGGGAGGAGGCTTGCTATGAGCCTCAGAATGTGTCCTGGGCTTTGAATGTGATGCAGAGTGGGTCCTACTTCGAGTACCACTGTATTCTTCATACTGCCTTTCTAAAGCCTGTGTAACAGCGCCGTCTATGATCGCTTTTAATTCAGCACCAGTTAACGTAATCTGGGCGTTCTCATTTTGCTCCACTGGATGGCTATTGATTTCATTTGATTCAGCCATTTGAATTGAACTGTTGCAGAAAACAAGGACAATATTTTATTTGGGAGTTTATTATGGAATTACCCCTTAGGGTAACTCGTTAACCATGGTAAACAGAGACCATATTTGGTTAACTTATTAATCGTATTAATTTAGGATTTCAATTAAAATTTATCCTAAACATAAACAATAACAATATATATTAGCACATAAGGCTCAGTCACATGGACAATTTAAATTATAAGCTATGATTTCAGAGAATCAAGACTTTTAAGGTTTAAACCTAGTTCATTACCCTTATCAGACAGGGAGTCATAGCTACCACTGTCCTTTGGCTCATATGGGAGTGAGCTGGGCCCGTAGGCATCATATTACCACACATGGTAAAATATGATCATCTTAATTGATGATCTTAACCCATGATTCAGAGATCATATATCTGGGTTTGGAATCTTCTAAAGAATCCTTATACATATAAGAATGACGTGTGATTTTAACGAATCACTTCTGCCAGGAGTGTTAACATGTTTTAAGATGTTAACAGGGATTTGAATATTTTAAACAGGTCTTACCGTTTTGGCCCGGTCTTATATTTGACACGAGGCTAGGTTTCACACTTTAAGATTCTTAATTAAATAATTACATAGGCAGATTATTTCAAAATGAATGATTTTAATTTATTTATTTCATTTATATATTATTTATGCACAAAATGGCAAACATGAAATTTATAAAAACAACATTCCATTAATTATACATAGGTTACAAGTTGCCCTAAACGGGTCTTTTCAAACAAACCATTACCCACGTAGGGGTTTTAAACAAGTACTTGCCCACGCAGGGGCTTTAAACAAACAAACTAGTCCACGCAGGGACCTTAACAACAAAACATCATACCCACGCAGGGGTTTATGGAAAGATAGGCCCACGCAGGGGCTCAAAACAAACATACAACACACATACCCACATAGGGGCTTAACAACCAAATACACCCACGCAGGGGCTCATACAGAAAATGGAAGGATTCAATGATCCTTCTTGTTCTTCCCCTTAATCAATCCTACTAATCCCTGGAAGAATGTCTGCCTCTCCCTACGGTCCCTGTGCACTTCCCGTTCCACCTGATCCAGCCTCTGCAGGAGTTCCTCATGCTCGGTTGGGGAGAACCTAGGCGGCTGCGATTGAGTCCGTATAATGGGCCTAGGTGGTATCTGGTACCCTTGTGTTGGGTACTCAACTCCCCATGGAGCTCCGTATGGTCCTTCTGGTTGCAGGGCATTGTAGTTAGCTGCCATCAAGTAGGGGTCGGCCTCTGCGTACCCATAGTTGTGGTGGACTGGCGGCTCGAACGGGTTGTATGCCATGGAACCTGTATAAGCTGGGATTGGGTTGTCAAAACCCATTGGCGGCGGCTGCGGCATCGCTGGGTTGGAAGGCCCACCCATTTGTGGGTCCTCCTGATGTGGTGGGTAGTGACTAGCACTTGACTGTCGTGGGGAACTGAGATGGAAATTCCCTGGTCGTGCCGATATGCGGGCACTGGTTCTCCTACGCCTTGGCGGTTGAGGAGGTGCCGGCTGAACTGGTGGCGGTGGAGGTGGTGGCGTAACTGCCACAAACCGGTGATCCTCAGATGAATCTTGATGATGCGGCTGCGGCTGTTGCTGCTGCTGCTGAGACTGCTGCTGCTGATGTTACCCATGAGACGACGAGTGGTGAGAAGGTGTATAGTACCACTCGTGCTGATTAAATAGGGCTTGGAAACTGTCTGGGCCACCGTAGGGTGATCCGTGGAAGGACGATCCGTCAGAGATTTCGATGGGGTGGTTCGGAGTACCACTCGACGGCATGACGGGGTCCGTATCCTCGTCCATATCATCTGCGTGATCTCCTGAAAAATGGTCATCTGGACCCAGTGGGTTAAAACCCACGGGCTCTTGAATGTAATTGGCCGGGTTGAACCGGCCCCTGAACACGGGTGTAGGGTCACCATAGGAATGATGGGACAAAGACCTCTGCAGCGGTATGTAGGAAGGCAGAGGGTTGTTGGGCTCGTCTTCCGAATGTGGTCCGTATGAATTGTGGACCGGAGGTGTAGAGCTGTGCGAAACGGATCGTCTCGCTGGCTCGAACAGGTTTCTCCTGTTCTGACGTGGATCTTCGCTCTCCGTAGCAGGTGGAGCTCGTACATTGGACGGTCCAGCTTCATGGTCATTGGGGGCGGTGACTGGCCCCTTGCCTCGTCCTCGTCTTCGGAAAAATCTTGGAGGCATTTTGATATTCCTGTCAATAAAGCATGAGATAACAATAACAAAATATAAAATTCAAAGGACAAAACAAAAACCCGAAAAAGGTGGAATTTGTCCTATGTTATAAGTCTAGACTCGAAGGTTTAGATATGTGCAATTGTGTAACTGAGATTAAACACAAAAGGCTAGTGTTTAATTCACTCAGTGTTGGCTCTGATACCAACCTGTCACACCCCGATTTCCACGTGTCACCGGTGGGCCCGGTGGGGGAGTATCGTGACGTGGTTGGCAACGTAATAGTCAAACAACACAATATTATTATGCACAGCGGAAGCAAATTTAAAATATGATACAACCGAATTTAATATTGTTTATCAATGTAACAATATCCGGAAGTTTATCCACAGTAGGATCGAAACAAAACAAAATAATATTATTGGTTCAACAGACTTCTGGCATCCTAAGCTTGCGAGACTTTTTATTGATGCTTAGGAGACAATCCAGCCAATTTCGTTTAGTACCTGCATTCAGTCTTTTTGGGAAAAATACGTCAGTTTACACTGGTAAATACATTCAACTGAATCATTTTGGAAAATGATTGAAAATTGGTTTGGATGCACATGGCATAAACATTTTTATAACTTGGGAGAATTATTTAATATTATAATCTTGTGAACGAATTACATGTTACTTATGCGTTCAGTAGCCCGGATCTAGTCCGGGTTAAAGATCAATAGACACACCACATCATAGAGTTATACACGGACGGTGTACGCCTACACCCCGTGCTCAGGTCGTGACCATCTCGTAAGATGATGCCAAGGATATCCGGGACATGGTCATTAACCCCCCAAAGGCTGTAAAGTAAACAAGACTGTTTAAACGAGCCGATCAAATTATTCAACTACCCACTAAGCGTGGAGATTTGATGCCCGATCAAGCGGTATGTTATATACCGTAACCCAAGCCCGTATAGGGAAATTAAGTTAAAAGTATTTACCTGAGTAAGTATAAATCACAACAAGCAAAATGCACGTAGCTTTTACTGTTTCTCCTAATCTGGAACGAAGGTTTATAATAACCTATTAGAATGCTAACGGGTCTTTTATTAAGCTTAAGCTTAGACCGGCTAGTTTCAAGATACGGTTCGTACGCACGATTAAGCGAAGAGCGGATAGAATGTGATTCAGACCCGACAAGTTTGAAGACTTGTTTAATATGGGTTTATTATTCACATTCTGGATTTTGAGATAAAACTGTTAAGGTTTGACCCGTTTCGGCTAATTTATGTAAACTTGTTACATAAACCGAACCGTACGCGTAATAAGCGTGACGGGCAGTGTTGTAGAAGGCGCTAGGCGCTAGTCGGGCGGTGAGGTACCGCCTAGGGATTAATCGGATTGGGATTTTTATATGTATTTTTTCAAAATTATATATATATACCCAATAATATAAAAATAATACTTCAAAATTCACATAAATACTTCAAGTTTCAGAGAGTATGGTTCGATTTTGACCGATTTTGACCGATTCTGACCAATTTTGACCGCCTAGGACCGCCTGGGACCGCCTGGGACCGATTTTGACCGATTTTAACCGATTAATATAGGCCGATTAATCCGATTTTTGACCGCCTAGGACCGATTTTGACCGACTTTGACCGACTCCGATTAACTGGCCGACTAGCTCAAAATTAGTCAGTAACTAGCCGCCTAGCGCCTAGGCGCCGATTAATCGGCCGCCTAGGCCGACTTTTGCAACACTGGTGACGGGTAATCCTGAGAGCTATATACAGGTTTCCTAAGTTAATTGTGTCTCAAATATGTTGTGACATCAGTAAGGTGTCTTTCGTTATGCCCGAAACGTGTTTAAACACAAACTAGGCCCCGTAGGGGTAGTTTGGTCATTTAAAAGTTTATAAAAGAGTTTAAGTGACAACCTGAGTTACAGGTCTGATGTAATCAGAAAATATACTCAATTTGCTAAGTTACATCAGTAGGTTAAAGCATGTATGTGAAACTTATCATTTTTAACTAAACTAGGCCCCGTAGGGGTATTTTGGTAATTTCACATTAGCCGAAAAGCTCAAAACTGAAGTCTGAGTTTATCAACCTTTGCTTACTGTTAAAATATTATAATTTGCCTCTTTTATCAGTAGGTATCAACCCGGGTATGTCCAATATGATTTTAAAACATACTATGCGTTAAAAACGCTAATTAAGGCGATTAAAGGCCATTACCGGGTTCGATACTTAAATCTGATATTTTTATATTTCCAGAAGGATTAAAATAATTTATTTATCATATGTGATTAGTAGCAAAAGGTTTGGGGTCGTTTAGATATGTAAAACTCATTTTATGGCCCGTAAGGGCAAAACCGACAATTACCGAATTTAGCCTACGACTATGAGTTATGCTCAGCCTAAAATTAATTAAAAATCTTTAAAAGTCCCAAAATAACATATTGCATCAGTGGGTAAAATATTTGATACCAAAAAGTATGTTTAACTAGGCTATACACTAATTACGCCATTTTATTAACATAAAGCATTAGTTTTGCGATAACGAGCATAACTCTTAATCTACAAGTCAAACTGATGTAAAACTTTGCATGCAAGTCTATATATTAGTAACAAAGGTTTCTACACTTTTACATTTTCATAAATCATGTTTTAAGGTAATAAGGGCATAACGGTCAACATATGAGCAATTAACGGAAACATGCATGTTAATTGGATAACTAATGAACCAAGGTGTATAATCACAGAGGGTTGTTCTAACAAGTAACCTAATCCAATTAAAGCTCTGAGGCATTTCTAAAACATGCCTAAACGGGTCAGAACTGAAAGTCAAAGTGAAAGTCAAACTATGTGACTTTCGGTTCCGAACCGGGTCTAAACAGGAAATAGTCGGGTTGAACATGTTTGGACATGTTCTTACACTAATTACTAAGTTATAACAATGATCAAACAGGTTATATATGTTCTAGATAGCTAATTATGCATAAATGACATTTTAAGTATTATGTTGACTTTTTAGTTAAAAGTTTGACCCGACATTTGACCTGGTTAGGATGGTGATCAGGGGAAACCCTTTTGGGGTTTTATTACCCACATAAATACCAACTTATAACCACTTTTAATTTGAGATATGACTGAGCCATTATTGACTAATCTCGAAGTCAAACCGTAATTACGACGGTTTGACTTTTTGCTAATTAACTAAGCTAAACTCAAACAAGGAAGGATTAGAACACTTACAAGGGTCCTATGCACGACTTAAGATCAATTGGACCTGCTTGAGAGCTCCAGGAATGATCAAATTATGCAGATGAAGGTGTGAGAATGTTTGTGACATTGAAGGGCCTTATATAGTGGTTTCACTCACCACATTTGATTGACAAACAAGTCTATTAGTGCCCACAATCGATCAACAGGTGTCCTAGAGGCTTAGGGGGTGTTTTAGGGGCCAGGAGATGTGAAAAATCGAGTAAAGGTCGCGCACAAAACTCATGGCAGACAACAGCCCCGTTTTCACGGTTCTGGGCATCCCTCACGTGGCGCGAGGGACCCCTCGCGTGGCGCGACGGCTGGCACCGATCAGCTTTTTATTTTCTTTTGCGATTCAGTCCTTGATCCTTCAAACTCCGATTAGGCACTTGTTTCTTGCTTTTTAAACCCTCAAAATCGATCTAATAAGGCCTTAAAACATATACCCACTTTGCCAAGTCCCCGGGTAACTTTATTATCACCCGAAAAGTCCTAACTTTCAACGTTTACGTTTTAACACTTCGCACACGAATTTGATCATAACTTTCTCATACGTTAACGAAACTTTATGAAATTTTTATGGTGCATTCTCATGAGCATAATTAATATTTATAAAGCTTCGAATTTGTCAAAAGGTCACTCAGAGGTATAATTTAAACATGTTGACACATTTGGTCCCTGTAGTTTGAAATCTCCCACTTTTAGCTTCGTATGATCCATGATTTATTCGTTTGAAGGTATGAGCATCGTGTAGGGTTAATGTACATTATATTTATTCACAGTTGACACTTAGAATACGTATATTCACATACTTTCCATGTTTGTCAACTTTAGTCCTTCAATAATATTTCTTTCACACGTTTAAACTTTATGACACGTGTCAACATATTATAGGACGTGAATTTCCGAGGTGTTACATCCTCACCCCCTTAAAATAAATCTCGACCCGAGATTTACTGAAATAAGTAAGGGTACTTTTCTTTCATTGTGGATTCAACCTCCCACGTGCATTCGGGACCTCTACGGGCATCCCATTTGACCTTTACAAAAGGTATATGCTTCCTTCGAAGCTTCCTTACCTGTCGATCTTCAATCGACAAAGGTTTTTCAACAAATTTCAAGCTCTTGTCTATATGCACATCTGTGTGTGGTATGACCAGTGATTCGTCAGCGAAACACTTCTTCAGATTGCAGATGTGGAACACATTGTGAATTCCACTGAGCTCTTCCGGTAAGTTCAACTTATAGGCAACTGACCCGACACGTTCGATAACCTCGAAAGGTCCTATGTATCTTGGGCTTAGCTTTCCTTTCTTACCAAATCGCATCACTCCCTTCCAGGGCGAGACTTTAAGTAGGACTTTGTCACCTACTTCGAAGTGAAAATCCTTGCGATTTGGATCAGCGTAACTCTTCTGCCTATCTCGGGCAGCTTTGAGATTTTCACGAATCTGGACAATCTTGTCCGTCGTTTCGAACACGATCTCTGGTCCTGATAACTGGACTTCTCCAACTTCCGCCCAACAAACTGGCGATCTACACTTTCTACCGTATAATGCCTCAAAAGGCGCAGCCTTAATGCTGGTATGGTAGCTATTGTTGTAGGAGAATTCGATTAATGGTAGGTTCTTATCCCAACTACCTCCCAAATCGATCGCACATGCACGCAGCATGTCTTCCAACATTTGAATAGTACGCTCACTCTGACCGTCAGTCTGAGGATGATAAGCCGTACTAAAATTTAAACGTGTGCCCAAAGATTGCTGGAAACTCTTCCAAAAATGTGACGTGTACCTAGTATCTCTATCAGAGATAATAGCTACAGGTATGCCATGTAAGGCTACAATCTTATCAACGTATAACTGGGCTAACATATCAGAGCTATAAGTCTCCTTGATGGGTAAGAAATGAGCTGACTTAGTCAGTCGGTCAACTATAACCCATATCGTATCATTGCCTTTCTTTGTCTTTGGCAACTTGGTGATGAAATCCATCGTCACCATTTCCCACTTCCACGTAGGAAGTTCAGGCTGTTGTAGCAAACCTGACGGTTTCTGATGCTCGGCTTTGACTTGCGCACATGTCAAGCATTTTGCTACATGGGCGGCTACAGACTTTTTCAAGCCTATCCACCAATAATTGGCCTTTAAATCCTGGTACATCTTATCAGCTCCAGGATGAACGGAGTATTTGGAACTATGGGCTTCCTGGAGGATGACATCTCGAAGTCCTCCATAAATTGGAACCCATATTCGTCCGTTTAATCGTAAAATTCCGTCCTTGCTAAGAGTTAACTGCTCCTCAGTTACTCCTAACTTTTCATTAGGATAGTTAGCTTCCAACACAGCTTCTTTCTGTGCAGCTAACAACCTTTCCATCAAATTATTCTTTATCTCCATACGCTTGGCGTTAATTCGGATGGGCTTAACCCTTTCCTTCCGACTCAAGGCATCGGCGACTACATTCGCTTTGCCGGGATGGTATTTGATTTCACAATCATAATCATTTAAAGTTTCCATCCAACGGCGTTGCCTCATGTTTAATTCCTTCTGATTAAACAGATGTTGGAGGCTCTTGTGATCAGAATAAATCACACATTTGACACCATAAAGATAGTGCCTCCAAAGCTTTAGTGCGAATACAACGGCACCCAGCTCCAAGTCATGGGTGGTGTAATTCTTTTCATGCACTTTCAATTGTCTTGAAGCATAGGCAATAACTTTACCTTTCTGCATAAGCACACACCCCATGCCAGTGTGCGAAGCATCACAATAAACCACAAAGTCTTCGATCTCATCTGGCAGTGTCAGTATCGGGGCGTTGCTCAACTTTTGTTTCAGAATATCAAAGGATTCTTGCTGCTTAGGGCCCCAAACAAACTTAACCTTCTTCTTAGTTAAGGAGGTTAGGGGCGCAACAATCCTTGAAAAGTTCTCAATGAAGCGCCTGTAATATCCTGCCAATCCCAGGAAGCTACGAATCTCCGTAGGCGTCTTTGGCTCTTGCCAATTCATAACAGCTTCAACTTTGGCGGGATCCACCTGGATACCACGCTCACTAACCACGTGTCCAAGAAATTGGACTTCTCGTAGCCAAAATTCACACTTAGAGAATTTGGCGTAGAGCTTCTCCTGACGTAGAAGTTTGAGAATACAACGAAGGTGTTTCTCATGGTCAGCTTGGTTCTTAGAATAAATAAGAATGTCGTCGATGAAAACGATGACAAATTTATCCAAGTAAGGCTTGCAAACGCGATTCATGAGATCCATGAACGCGGCTGGTGCATTAGTGAGCCCAAAAGGCATCACTAGGAACTCGTAGTGACCGTAACGAGTCCTAAATGCAGTCTTGTGAACGTCTTCATCCTTTACCTTCAACTGATGGTAGCCTGACCTCAAATCAATCTTCGAAAAGTAACTTGCCCCTTGAAGCTGATCGAACAAATCGTCGATCCTGGGCAAAGGATACCTATTCTTGATCGTGACTTTATTAAGCTCGCGATAGTCGATGCACAGACGCATCGACCCATCCTTCTTTTTGACAAACAAGATTGGCGCTCCCCAAGGAGATGAACTAGGTCTAATGAAACCTTTGGCCAGCAATTCATCTTGCTGCGTCCGCAACTCCTTCATTTATGTGGGTGCCAATCTGTATGGTGCTCTAGCAACAGGTGCCGCTCCGGGGATGATAACGATCCTGAATTCAACTTGTCTATCTGGTGGTAAACTAGGTAGATCTTCAGGAAACACTTCTGGGTATTCAGAAATGACAGGGATGTCTTCTATCTTCGGTTTAGGCTCATCAATAATCACTTGCGCCATGTAAATGACACACCCCTTCTTCAAACACTTGGAAGCCTTGAGCATAGTCACCTGCTCAGGCAGCCCATACTGGGTATCTCCCCGAATGGTAAGTGATTCACCAGACGGAGTCTTTATTACCACTTGTTTCTGGTTACAGACAATTTGGGCCTGGTTATGAGATAACCAGTCCATACCCAGAACTATGTCAAAACCGGCCAACTTAAAGGGAAGTAGAGACAGAGGAAAAGAATGGTTCTTAATGGATATAACACATCCATCTAACACAGTAAAGACGGTTTCTATGGTACCATCTGCTAACTCTACCTCATAGTTTGCGTTTAAGGTTTTGACAGGTAAGTTCAACAATTTACAAAACTTATGATCTACGAAAGACTTATCTGCGCCTGAATCAAAAGGTACTGTTGCAAAGACATCATTTACAAGGAAAGTACCTGTTATGACATTATCGTCTTGCACAGCTTCTTTCGCGTCCATTCTGAAGACTCTGGCATTAGTCTTCTTAGCCTCCCCAGGCTTCTTGTTGTATTTCGGGCAGTTGGTCTTGATGTGCCCCTTTTCATTGCAACGGTAGCACGTTGCGTCTTTTATCTTTTTGCAATCCAGGGTTTTGTGATCCGTGGACTTGCAAATTCCACAAGCAAAGGGTTTTGACTGAGTCTGAGAGTTCGGCTCCAGTCTGCACTTTCCATAGTGCTGCTTCTTGCAAATTTTACACTTGGGCTTCTCATCAGACTTATGCCCATCCTTCTTCGACTCAGATCCCTTCTTGTTATCACCGCTCCCACGGTGCTTCTTGTTTGACTTTCGTGAACCATCATCTTCACGCTTCCTCTTCTCGGCCTCCTTATTCCTCAGCGATCTCTGCCTGACCGCATCCAGAGTGAGGGATAAGGAAATGTCAGTTAAAGACCTGAAGGTAGCTGGCCGAGAAGCTTTTACGCTTGCCTTGATCTCGGGGGCTAACCCACCAATAAAGCGAGCGATTCTTTTTGGCTCCGGGGTTACCAAGTAAGGAACCAACCGGGACAGCGTATTGAAGCTTGTCAGGTAAGCTTGACAGTCGAGGTTCGTCATCACCAACGATAGAAAGTCAGATTCTATCTTCTCTACCTCATGTTGAGGGCAGAAATTTTCCTTGATTAGGGCAATGAATTGATCCCACGACATATTATACAACGGGATCTTTCCGGAGGCCTCCATCAGAGATCTCCACCATGCCAACGCTTCACCCTTGAAGGACTGTGACACAAACTTAACTATATCCCTTTCAGCGCACCCGCTGATATCTACCACCGTGTCCATCTCGTCCAGCCAAGTCATGCAGTCGACGGCTCCTTTTTCCCCAGTAAAATCCCTGGGCTTACAAGACACGAAGTACTTGTAGGAGCAACCCTTGTTACGGGGTTCTTGATGCAGTACTAATTGCCGAGATGGGACACTTTGATGGTTGGTGGACTGACGGTCATCACCATCTTTCTTGGGTCCATTCTTTTTGGGAGGAGGCTTGCTATGAGCCTCAGAATGTGTCCTGGGCTTTGAATGTGATGCAGAGTGGGTCCTACTTTAAGTACCACTGTATTCTTCATACTGCCTTTCTAAAGCCTGTGTAACAGCGCCGTCTATGATCGCTTTTAATTCAGCACCAGTTAACGTAATTTGGGCGTTCTCATTTTGCTCCACTGGATGGCTATTGATTTCATTTGATTCAGCCATTTGAATTGAACTGTTGCAGAAAACAAGGACAATATTTTATTTGGGAGTTTATTATGGAATTACCCCTTAGGGTAACTCGTTAACCATGGTAAACAGAGACCATATTTGGTTAACTTATTAATCGTATTAATTTAGGATTTCAATTAAAATTTATCCTAAACATAAACAATAACAATATATATTAGCACATAAGGCTCAGTCACATGGACAATTTAAATTATAAGCTATGATTTCAGAGAATCAAGACTTTTAAGGTTTGAACCTAGTTCATTACCCTTATCAGACAGGGAGTCATAGCTACCACTGTCCTTTGGCTCATATGGGAGTGAGCTGGGCCCGTAGGCATCATATTACCACACATGGTTAAATATGATCATCTTAATTGATGATCTTAACCCATGATTCAGAAATCATATATCTGGGTTTGGAATCTTCTAAAGAATCCTTATACATATAAGAATGACGTGTGATTTTAACCAATCACTTCTGCCAGGAGTGTTAACATGTTTTAAGATGTTAACAGGGATTTGAATATTTTAAACAGGTCTTACCATTTTGGCCCGGTATTATATTTGACACGAGGCTAGGTTTCACACTTTAAGATTCTTAATTAAATAATTACATAGGCAGATTATTTCAAAAGGAATGATTTTAATTTATTTATTTCATTTATATATTATTTATGCACAAAATGGCAAACATGAAATTTATAAAAACAACATTCCATTAATTATACAGAGGTTACAAGTTGCCCTAAACGGGTCTTTTCAAACAAACCATTGCCCACGCAGGGGTTTTAAACAAGTACTTGCCCACGCAGGGGCTTTAAACAAACAAACTAGTCCACGCAGGGACCTTAACAACAAAACATCATACCCACGCAGGGGTTTATGGAAAGATAGGCCCACGCAGGGGCTCAAAACAAACATACAACACACATACCCACATAGGGGCTTAACAACCAAATACACCCACGCAGGGGCTCATACAGAAAATGGAAGGATTCAATGATCCTTCTTGTTCTTCCCCTTGATCAATCCTACTAATCCCTGGAAGAATGTATGCCTCTCCCTACGGTCCCTGTGCACTTCCCGTTCCACCTGATCCAGCCTCTGCAGGAGTTCCTCATGCTCGGGTGGGGAGAACCTAGGCGGCTGCGATTGAGTCCGTATAATGGGCCTAGGTGGTATCTGGTACCCTTGTGTTGGGTACTCAACTCCCCATGGAGCTCCGTATGGTCCTTCTGGTTGCAGGGCATTGTAGTTAGCTGCCATCAAGTAGGGGTCGGCCTCTGCGTACCCATAGTTGTGGTGGACTGGCGGCTCGAACGGGTTGTATGCCATGGAACCTGTATAAGCTGGGATTGGGTTGTCAAAACCCATTGGCGGCGGCTGCGGCATCGCTGGGTTGGAAGGCCCACCCATTTGTGGGTCCTCCTGATGTGGTGGGTATTAACTAGCACTTGACTGTCGTGGGGAACTGAGATGGAAATTCCCTGGTCGTGCCGATATGCGGGCACTGGTTCTCCTACGCCTTGGCGGTTGAGGAGGTGCCGGCTGAACTGGTGGCGGTGGAGGTGGTGGCGTAACTGCCACAAACCGGTGATCCTCAGATGAATCTTGATGATGCGGCTGCGGCTGTTGCTGCTGCTGCTGAGACTGCTGCTGCTGATGTTGCCCATGAGACGACGAGTGGTGAGAAGGTGTATAGTACCACTCGTGCTGATTAAATAGGGCTTGGAAACTGTCTGGGCCACCGTAGGGTGATCCGTGGAAGGACGATCCGTCAGAGATTTCGATGGGGTGGTTCGGAGTACCACTCGCCGGCATGACGGGGTCCGTATCCTCGTCCATATCATCTGCGTGATCTCCTGAAAAATGGTCATCTGGACCCAGTGGGTTAAAACCCACGGGCTCTTGAATGTAATTGGCTGGGTTGAACCAGCCCCTGAACACGGGTGTAGGGTCACCATAGGAATGATGGGACAAAGACCTCTGCAGCGGTATGTAGGAAGGCAGAGGGTTGTTGGGCTCGTCTTCCGAATGTGGTCCGTATGAATTGTGGACCGGAGGTGTAGAGCTGTGCGAAACGGATCGTCTCGCTGGCTCGAACAGGTTTCTCCTGTTCTGACGTGGATCTTCGCTCTCCGTAGCAGGTGGAGCTCGTACATTGGACGGTCCAGCTTCATGGTCATTGGGGGCGGTGACTGGCCCCTTGCCTCGTCTTCGTCTTCGGAAAAATCTTGGAGGCATTTTGATATTCCTGTCAATAAAGCATGAGATAACAATAACAAAATATAAAATTCAAAGGACAAAACAAAAACCCAAAAAAGGTGGAATTTGTCCTATGTTATAAGTCTAGACTCGAAGGTTTAGATATGTGCAATTGTGTAACTGAGATTAAACACAAAAGGCTAGTGTTTAATTCACTCAGTGTTGGCTCTGATACCAACCTGTCACACCCCGATTTCCACGTGTCACCGGTGGGCCCGGTGGGGGAGTATCGTGACGTGGTTGGCAACGTAATAGTCAAACAACACAATATTATTATGCACAGCGGAAGCAAATTTAAAATATGATACAACCGAATTTAATATTGTTTATCAATGTAACAATATCCGGAAGTTTATCCACAGTAGGATCGAAACAAAACAAAATAATATTATTGGTTCAACAGACTTCTGGCATCCTAAGCTTGCGAGACTTTTTATTGATGCTTAGGAGACAATCCAGCCAATTTCGTTTAGTACCTGCATTCAGTCTTTTTGGGAAAAATACGTCAGTTTACACTGGTAAATACATTCAACTGAATCATTTTGGAAAATGATTGAAAATTGGTTTGGATGCACATGGCATAAACATTTTTATAACTTGGGAGAATTATTTAATATTATAATCTTGTGAACGAATTACATGTTACTTATGCGTTCAGTAGCCCGGATCTAGTCCGGGTTAAAGATCAATAGACACACCACATCATAGAGTTATACACGGACGGTGTACGCCTACACCCCGTGCTCAGGTCGTGGCCATCTCGTAAGATGATGCCAAGGATATCCGGGACATGGTCATTAACCCCCCAAAGGCTGTAAAGTAAACAAGACTGTTTAAACGAGCCGATCAAATTATTCAACTACCCACTAAGCGTGAAGATTTGATGCCCGATCAAGCGGTATGTTATATACCGTAACCCAAGCCCGTATAGGGAAATTAAGTTAAAAGTATTTACCTGAGTAAGTATAAATCACAACAAGCAAAATGCACGTAGCTTTTACTGTTTCTCCTAATCTGGAACGAAGGTTTATAATAACCTATTAGAATGCTAACGGGTCTTTTATTAAGCTTAAGCTTAGACCGGCTAGTTTCAAGATACGGTTCGTACGCACGATTAAGCGAAGACCGGATAGAATGTTATTCAGACCCGACAAGTTTGAAGACTTGTTTAATATGGGTTTATTATTCACATTCTGGATTTTGAGATAAAACTGTTAAGGTTTGACCCGTTTCGGCTAATTTATGTAAACTTGTTACATAAACCGAACCGTACGCGTAATAAGCGTGACGGGTAGTCCTGAGAGCTATATACAGGTTTCCTAAGTTAATTGTGTCTCAAATATGTTGTGACATCAGTAAGGTGTCTTTCGTTATGCCCGAAACGTGTTTAAACACAAACTAGGCCCCGTAGGGGTAGTTTGGTCATTTAAAAGTTTATAAAAGAGTTTAAGTGACAACCTGAGTTACAGGTCTGATGTAATCAGCAAATATACTCAATTTGCTAAGTTACATCAGTAGGTTAAAGCATGTATGTGAAACTTATCATTTTTAACTAAACTAGGCCCCGTAGGGGTATTTTGGTAATTTCACGTAAGCCGAAAAGCTCAAAACTGAAGTCTGAGTTTATCAACCTTTGCTTACTGTTAAAATATTATAATTTGCCTCTTTTATCAGTAGGTATCAACCCGGGTATGTCCAATATGATTTTAAAACATACTATGCGTTAAAAACGCTAATTAAGGCGATTAAAGGCCATTACCGGGTTCGATACTTAAATCTGATATTTTTATATTTCCAGAAGGCTTAAAATAATTTATTTATCATATGTGATCAGTAGCAAAAGGTTTGGGGTCGTTTAGATATGTAAAACTCATTTTATGGCCCGTAAGGGCAAAACCGACAATTACCGAATTAAGCTTACGACTATGAGTTATGCTCAGCCTAAAATTAATTAAAAATCTTTAAAAATCCCAAAATAACATATTGCATCAGTGGGTAAAAGATTTGATACCAAAAAGTATGTTTAACTAGGCTATACACTAATTACGCCATTTTATTAACATAAGCATTAGTTTTGCGATAACGAGCATAACTCTTAATCTACAAGTCAAACTGATGTCAAACTTTGCATGCAAGTCTATATATCAGTAACAAAGGTTTCTACACTTTTACATTTTCATAAATCATGTTTTAAGGTAATAAGGGCATAACGGTCAACATATGAGCAATTAACGGAAACATGCATGTTAATTAGATAACTAATGAACCAAGGTGTATAATCACAGAGGGTTGTTCTAACAAGTAACCTAATCCAATTAAAGCTCTGAGGCATTTCTAAAACATGCCTAAACGGGTCAGAACTGAAAGTCAAAGTGAAAGTCAAACTATGTGACTTTCGGTTCCGAACCGGGTCTAAACAGGAAATAGTCGGGTTGAACATGTTTGGACATGTTCTTACACTAATTACTAAGTTATAACAATGATCAAACAGGTTATATATGTTCTAGATAGCTAATTATTCATAAATGACATTTTAAGCATTATGTTGACTTTTTAATTAAAAATTTGACCCGACATTTGACCTGGTTAGGATGGTGATCAGGGGAAACCATTTTGGGGTTTTATTACCCACATAAATACCAACTTATAACCACTTTTAATTCGAGATATGACTGAGCCATTATTGACTAATCTCGAAGTCAAACCGTAATTACGACGGTTTGACTTTTAGCTAATTAACTAAGCTAAACTCAAACAAGGAAGGATTAGAACACTTACAAGGGTCCTATGCACGACTTAAGATCAGTTGGACCTGCTTGAGAGCTCCAGGAATGATCAAATTATGCAGATGAAGGTGTGAGAATGTTTGTGACATTGAAGGGCCTTATATAGTGGTTTCACTCACCACATTTGATTGACAAACAAGTCTATTAGTGCCCACAATCGATCAACAGGTGTCCTAGAGGCTTAGGGGGTGTTTTAGGGGCCAGGAGATGTGAAAAATCGAGTAAAGGTCGCGCACAAAACTCATGGCAGACAACAGCCCCGTTTTCACGGTTCTGGGCATCCCTCGCGTGGGGCGAGGGACCCCTCGCGTGGCGCGACGGCTGGCACAGATCAGCTTTTGATTTTCTTTTGCGATTCAGTCCTTGACCCTTCAAACTCCGATTAGGCACTTGTTTCTTGCTTTTTAAACCCTCAAAATCGATCTAATAAGGCCTTAAAACATATACCCACTTTGCCAAGTCCCCGAGTAACTTTATTATCACCCGAAAAGTCCTAACTTTCAACGTTTACGTTTTAACACTTCGCACACGAATTTGATCATAACTTTCTCATACGTTAACGAAACTTTATGAAATTTTTATGGTGCATTCTCGTGAGCATAATTAATATTTACAAAGCTTCGGGTTTGTCAAAAGGTCACTCAGAGGTATAATTTAAACATGTTGACACATTTGGTCCCTGTAGTTTGAAATCTCCCACTTTTAGCTTCGTATGATCCATGATTTATTCGTTTGAAGGTATGAGCATCGTGTAGGGTTAATGTACATTATATTTATTCACAGTTGACACTTAGAATACGTATATTCACATACTTTCCATGTTTGTCAACTTTAGTCCTTCCATAATATTTCTTTCACACGTTTAAACTTTATGACACGTGTCAACATATTATAGGACGTGAATTTCCGAGGTGTTACATATGGTTTTGCAAGAAAACTCAGAGAAGAACCGGAATTACAGACAGGTCTGTCGGAGAAGACGAGGGGAACACACTCTCTTTTCACCGGATAAATTTTTTGAATTTTGAACAAAGTGAGGAGAAATCAAACGGTTTCCCCTTATATACTCATCGCAATTAATGCGATGCAGTAAACCGACTTACCACGTTCAAAAAGGGCCACTCACGTATCGCCACGTGTTCAGCGGCTTTTCAGCTGACGGTTATCACGCGCGCGTGGCCGCCCACGCGCCTGACAGAAAAGACCTTTACACTACTTACTACAGTGCAGTTATGACCTCGATCAGTGCAAACGTCCTTTCAGATCATCACATGTCAGAATCCTACCAACTTTCAACAACCCACACGTGCCATCAGCCACGTAGACAACACAAAAGCGACAAACATTATCCAAACTTAAGCGGCATGCGGTTTTTCTGGTTTACCGCACCATAACCCATATCGCATATCGTTTTTTACATACCCCTCAAAAAAGGCAAAAATATATATCTTTAAATTATACAAGGGGGTATAAACAATAACCGCACATACCCACGAGCACACGTGGAATATGCGGAGATGACACTCATCAACCCGCACAAGTGCGTCAGATACTCAGAACCAGCATGGTTCTTTGGACTGCGAAAACCGCTTCTCAGGATGCGGTAAAACCGCACTCCATGTAAGCTTCTTCAAGCTTCAAAACCCTCATTTCCGGTTCACAACCACGGAGGGAACGTAAACAGCTTCTCCTTAAGGAAAAGGACAAGTGTGTTGAGCAACCGCACATCAGCAACCCTGTATCCTGAACCTTCAAGAGCTACGTCCAGGCTACAAGACTTCTAGAAGCGAGTTCTTTGCTGCAAACCGCAACAACTCGTGAGTAGTTACTACAAACCGCAACTATGCGAACGGTAGCTACGGAAGAGCCACAACTAAAGCACCATGCGGAGGAGCAAAGCTACTTCAAGGAAAACTGTTTTTCAACTAAGCATTAAGGAAAGTGGCTACAAAACGAATGCGGAAGAGTTTCAACCAACTCGTATCCAAGGTGATCTCCTCCGGCAACACCAATTAAAGAAAAGCTACTTTCCACCAAAGCGTGAAGGAAAGTAGCTCCAGAACAGTGGTAACAAGTCTGCTTATGACTAGTTACCCACCTATGGACTGCATAGAATAAACAATGGTGGGCACAACCCTGCCTATGACCATGTTTATCTGCCCATAGTTCAGATTCACATTGTTCGACCAAACACGGCCAACAATGGCGCAACTACCCCACGTTCCTCAAACAAACATGGCCAACAAGGTACGGCTACGAGGTAACCGCAAAGGACGTGCGATTACTAGAGAGCTAAGCCTCAGAGGACGTGCGGTTACTTGAGAGATAAACCGCAGAGGACGTGCGGTTACTAGAAAGCTTAACTGGAGAACACGAATACCCCACAAAACAGGGATCATCATTGCATGTCCAGTTGCTGAACATAGAGCTTGAGCAAAGTACTTACAACTTTGCACTAGCTGACGCAGAGGTTACAACTAGACTGACGAAGACGTACATCTTCAGTCACGATCTCAGAGGTTGGTTCGAACCCTGCTAACACCTTCAGTCACCGTCTCAAAGGTTGGTTCGAAACACCAACAGGTGGCTGATGACATCAAGAAAAGGTAGAATAAGAGTCAAGTCCTTGGCTGAGAATTCCGCATCAGACGGAACTTGCTCACCAGACATCCTTCTCGAAGGAAGGAACAATCCACTCGAAAGGCCTACTACTTACTGAAAGAAGGAGCCATCTGCATGGCCCATATTTAACCTTCTAGACAACATAGTCCAGTATCCCTCCCACATGCAACTTGCATACGGAAGGAACACTAGACTGGGGGGACTTGAAGGGGTATGGTCCCAGATCTCGCGTCAGCATGACCGCGAATGACCATTACCCTCATTAAAAACCTCCAACAGCAGTAAACTCACCTGTGTCCGCGTGGGCACACGCGAACACAGCGGTCCAATCTGTCCAGTGATGAGAAGACTTACCTTAAGGACGGAAACTAATGTTACGCATAGCGATGCGGCCCCGCACCGCATTCTATGAACATTTTCGTCACGACAAGGGATCTGGACAACAGTAACAGTCACGCAACAGGCAATGCGGCATAACACCGCATCCCGCGTAAATCATGGATGGAACAACCAACGCGGGAACAACATCAATGACCGCAAGCAGCGATGCGACTTGGCACCGCATCCTGCCTACAAGGCAAGTGGGTCTGACACCACAGTGCAAGTGGCACTGGGAACAGTCGACTACCGGCCCACGTGTATACAACAGTCTGACACCACAGCAGGACGTGGCATCACCACAGTAACCGACAGGTCTGACACACCTGCAAATAGCTGTGCGATGTCAGGCTAGCTACTCAACTACCCTCCTCCACTCCTCGGCTATAAATACTAACCCCAAACCAGGTTTGAGGTATCACTTCTGAACTCTCTCACTACTATCACTATCACACTTTGCTTACCAAGCAAACTACTGATTCTCACGCCGGTGAGTGGTAACAAGGAGCACCCCCCACCCCATCCTCCTTGTTGCGAGTCACGGTTTGTTTCCTTGTGCAGGAAACCCTCCCCCAGACGATCCAGCCGGCGATCCTCGGAAAGAAGTGATTAACCCTCTTGACGAGACCAGTGAGTTAACCCGCCTGGTTAACAATTGTTTCATCAAACACCGAAGGGCAAAGTATAACAGTGATCATTTTGTAACTTTTTTTTGAAAGATGTGAATTGCTCACGAATGTGGGGATGTCTCGAAAGATCCTTAAGAACACCAAGGGGTAAGCATAGAGTGTTCTCACTTGTTGCTATGAAATGAAGCCACCAAAAGGTGAGGTGTGTAGTAAAAGTGTAAAACAAGGCAAGAGGTTCAGAAACTTTTGAGTGCTATTCAGGGGCGGAACCAGAGGGGGGGTGAAGAGGGTCCGCTGACCCCCCGGACATAGAAATTTGTAAGATTTTTATATGTACAATATGAAATTTTTCTAGGAAAAAACATGTTTTAGACTCTAGTTGTAGCCGGTAGAAAAGAGAGTCTTATGATGACCCCCTGACAAAGAAGTTCTGGTTCCGCCACTGGTGCTATTGACGTCTTAAGCCTAAAACGGCGTAGTTCCGGTAGAAAGCAAATTGGTGAAATAATAATGCATCAAATTCTCCAAATATAATAATAAATTTAAAACCAAATAAAAGAAAACAAAAGCTTGAATCAACCCAAAGCTTTTTTTCTCGGTAATCAGTGTTGCTCTCAAATCACTCAAAGTCACATGCGCAAATAACAACACTATTACACCGCCTCCCGCTAAAATGCGCATCTTACATAACTTAAATTAAAAAAAAAAAACCCTAACCAATAATCTAGACATAAATCCAAAATTAAACCAAAACAGAAAACGCATAAACTTAAAAACCGTTTTAACACAAAACGAACGAAATCATAACCGACACTGACGTGGCAACTAAACCTAACGTCGTCAATGTCTGAGCTCTAACGCCGTCAACGCCGTTGGTGTTGGCGTTACTATTCTCAGAGTCAGCAGCAGGTCCATCAGACGGAGCAGGACCACCGGCCGGAGCTTCAGTCGGAGGAGCCGGAGGAGACAGAAACGGCGAAGGTGCCGCCGCAGGTTCCGGAGATAAAACATCCGGTGCCGGAGCAGACGCAGGTGAAGCATCCGGCGAAAGCGACGGTGCCGGAGAAGGAGATTTACCGAACAATTCGGTCGGAAGAAGTACATTATCGACGGTGAAAATGCACAACGGCGTCGAATCAAGAACAGTACTAGCTACCCGTGAAGTTCCGACGCCGGAATCTAGCGTAACAGAATCTCCGGCGGTCTCAACCGTCAGGTCGTACTTTCCGGCACCGTTCGTCGCAAGTGTACTCAACGGATCCTTTGTTGTTTTCAACGAACCTTTCGGAGTGTAACTCGCAAGCGCGTGGTACTGCAACAGCGCCACCAGCTCTGCATTCGACAGCTGACTCAGATCCGGTACACCGGCGGCCTTAAACGCCTCATCGTTCGGTGCAAACACCGTCAATCCTTTCGCCGCTGCTAACTGGTAAACCTTCAAAACACCTGTCTCAGTAATAAGCTTCACAAACGTCTTACAACCTGCTTTCTCTAACAAACCGGTGATATTAACATCAGCCGAAGGAGCCGGCGCGGTTAATATCCCCGGCGCGATAATCGGCTCGTTAATCTCCAAAACGGAGATATTATACGGAATTTGTTTAACAGATTTCGTGTACGTTGAATCAAGCTTCGAGCCGGCAACAGCCGAGCCGAAGCCGACCTTACCGCCTTTCAGATCTGTAATATTAACAAATCCGACGTCACCTGGTGCGTTTCCGGTAGTTTGAAACAAAGTCGTTGATAGCGTAGTGCCGTCGGAGATAGCGTGAAGCTTCTTGTTATCGTAGTAATCAAGCAAAATATGGAGGCTCAACACGCCTTTGATTACGGAGAGCGGATGTTTTCCGGCGAGTGACGAAACGACGCCGTTGTTTAGAACAAGAACGGTTATTGTTTCGCGGCTGTTGATCTCGTCGGCGAGTTTTGTCTCCGAGAGGTAGTGGTTGAACTCGCTGTATTCAGGAAACTCCGATAGGATAGCGGTGATGTTGTGAGCAGTTGCGACGGTCATGACGGTGAGAATGGTGGCCATGAGGAAGACTAAGCGTAATGCGCTCATGGTGGCGCACTGTAGCAAAAGAGTGCTAACTGGAGCTAAAGTGTGTTGTATGAGTGTGAGTGGGATGTTACTTGTTTAGCAGAACTGCAGCAGAGTTTAATAGGGGGTTAACTTAACCATGGTTAGTGAATGTTAACTAGGGTTAGTGGTAAAGCTGTTAATGGGAGGGGGGTGAGTACTGACTAGTTAAGTGGAAATCAAAATGCCCTTATTTGGTTAAAAAGACAAAAGAGTCCTGAAGTTTTAACTATTTTACTGGTCTTTATTGTTTTTGGCATTTTATTAACGTAAACCCTTTTCTTCGTTTTTTCATGTCCAGATTTGTCATATCCAGGTTTGTGCTGTAGAGGCTTGTACTTCACGCATTTAATATTGTATTTTGGTTGAAATAATTACATTTGGATTATTTTTTACATTATTTTGAGTAAACTGTCAAAATAGTCCCTGAGGTGAGGTTTGATAACTTTTGACTCTTTAGTGCAAAACTTAAACCTTTTGAATATGGGTTCTTTTGGTTTCAATTTTGATGTCATTTTCATCCAAAATCAAAATCTGGTCAGATTTTTCAGTTAACATCCAGCTTTTATGTCTTTTTCTCCCCTTTTAATGAAAGGCAAAATGGTCTTTTAACGTTTATTATAACAAATTAAAAAAATCTGATTATTTTGTCCTTCAATAAAAGGGAGGAAAATGACAAAAAAAGTTGGATGTTAACTGAAAAATCTGAACAAATTTTTTATTTTGATGAAAATGACAACAAAATTGAAACGACCAGGACCCAGATTCAAAAGATTTGAGTTTCGAACTAAGGTGGCAAAAGTGACCAAACCTTAGGGACTATTTTGGCAGTTTACTTTACTCCATTATCTTTTAAAAACTTTAAGTATTTATATGTATTTAATACGATTTTGCTTAGTTATTACATATTTATTAGGGACTAGCTTCAGTTTCACTTTTATGACTGTGCTAGTGAGACGTTTTAATCTTAGAAGTATTAGTTAATCGACATAAAGTTTTTTAATTTATTCAAGTAACTGAGTCCCACATAGATATTAGTGAAAATGTTTTGTTTACTAGTTATGTTCACCTTTGAAAGAAAAAGAAAAAAAAACTTATATGAGTTGCTATATATGTAATGTTTTCTCTTATATTATTTAGATTATTACAAATGTTAGTTCCTAATGTTGGTTAGTGATATAAGTTTATGTATAAGTTCCACAACGGACGGTAGTGATATCGACCTAGTGGCATGGGCGAAGCTTTTAAGTGTCGGGAGGGGGCGACCGACCCCCCGAACTTTTCGCTCATTAGTGGAGAGTATGTAGTTTTCGTACATAAATTTTTGGGTATATACGTTTTCGACCCCCCGGTTTTATATAAATTTTTAGGTTCAGTGACTCCCCCCTCCCCCAGTCGGAAATCTCAAGATTCGCCACTGCCTAGTGGTATTGAAGGATTTTGTTGTCTCTCTCCTGAAGTCTATTTATACAACCTTTAGTACTTTGATTCGCTTGTTACAAACATAAAAACACAGAATACATACCGTACATTTTGAATGATTATGCATATTCAAATTCATGTCTCAAGACCAATTAGCAATAGAGGATCCAAGCATGAGAAAATTTCACAACGCACTCATACTTGCAATGCTTGAACAATGATGACCCTTCCAATATTGGCAAATTGGAAATAAATAATCCCAACTCACTCCTATTGGCCAATAATAATCCCAACTCATTTAATCACCAATAATAATCCGAACTTTTCACTTTTGTTTGTAAAATACTCCGGCGTTAAAAAACACTAACTTGGTTAAAAAAATGCTGATGTGGCTTGACATGTGTGCGCTGACGTGGCTGGTGATTAAATGAGTTGCTGATGTGGCTTGACATATATTATTTAAAAGCATTTTGCTGTCTCTTTATCTCTCTCAACCAATATAACCACAACAAATTTATCATATAAATTGGATTCGATTGCTAACTTCTTATCTCATAATTCCGTAAAAGATCACACTCTACAGTCTACAGATCACAACAAAGTTCCTTATACAGAAGTATGCTTAACTACAGTTGTTTACAAAATATGAAGTACACTAAATCTGTGAAAAGAAAGAAGAAAAGGATAAGAGAAAAATACCTGAAACCCTAGAGGAGGATCCGACAATCAATGCACGGTTGGATTTGAAATCCGATTGAAAGATGACAGCAGAGGTGGTGCTGCTGCTACGATGCTTGGAGTTTTGGTTAGGGGTAGGTTGGATTTGAAATCCGATTGAAAGATGACAGATGTAGTATATGCCTGGCATCTTTATCCCCCAAATTCTTCAACATATCGATCACATCTTTGTCGTTCTTCAACTGCACAATACCATTAGCAAACTTCTTTCCAGGCATCAAGTAATACATTTCAAAATCCTTGCTTTTGTAAGACCCACTTAAGCATTTTCTTGCAGAGATCCTCTGAACATACTCCTTCGAAAATCTTTCAACAGCAGCCAAACAAGCATGTGAGACAACAATAACAAGCTCAAACCCTTTAATCTCATCCAGACCACATGTCGAACAGTTGGTGGTCAACAATATTATAACCACAGGAAACGCAACCCCAATTACCAAAAACGTTATCCAAGAAACCCCAAATCGCAAAACGGAAGATTGATCGAAACCCAATAGAATTAGATAAAGTTCGAGTCTTTTAAGGGTTTTATGAAGATGAGTTGTTTGTTCTTGTTCTTGAATTTGTGGGTTTCGGTTTTGGGTTTGGTTTGGAGTGATCTGACATTTGATCGGAAATAAGTTGTGTTTGAGGGGTACAGAATTTGGTGTTTGTTTGTATGTCATTGGTGATTAAAGGAGTTATTGGCCACGACAGCGCACACATGTCAAGCCACATCAGCATTTGTTTAACCAAGTTAGTGTTTTTTAACGTCGGAGTATTTTACAAACAAAAGTGAAAAGTTCGGATTATTATTGGTGATTAAATGAGTTGGGATTATTATTGGCCAATAGGAGTGAGTTGGGATTATTTATTTCCAATTTGCCTCCAATATTTGGTAAGTGACAAGCATATGTGATCTCTACCATGATTATAGGGATCCTTTTGTTGGTGTGATTTATCTACTGGACAAGTTGATAGTGAAGAAAGCTTTTGTTCATAGATCATTGAGTGGAAGTAAGGTGAATGTGTTAACCCGAATTAACCACAATATATCTTTGTGTTCTTGTGGTGAAATCTTTCAATCCATTATCTAGTTATTTTATTTTTTTACAAGTGTTCATTGAGTTGTTTTAAATTCAACAAAAGCTACTTTTTCCTTTAATATCCACACCCATGTTGGTTCAAGCTTATTGGTTTGTTAACCTTGGATCGCCATGAGTTTGGGAAGCATGTCTACATTGTGACTAATGTAAATCGTGATAGGAAATTATAGTAGTAACCTTGTATCCAGTGGCGGACCCAGGAATTATTTGCTGGGGGTGCGGATGAGTGGCTCAAGCATATTTTCAAGGGGTGCGGTCGAGTTTTTTGCCTAAAATATACACTACATTTTTTTTTTCAAGGGGTGCGCCCGCCCACCTTGGGCATAACCTAGGTCCGCCCCTGCTTGTATCGCCATGAGTTTGGGAAGCATGTCTACATCATGACTAATGCAAATCGTGATAGGAGAGTATAGCAGTATATATATAGGTGGCCGAAGTTTCTACTAATTCTCTTGTTGGTGAGTTTTTAAGATGTTTTTATTGTTTTAATTGTTATAGGTTTGTTTTATTGTGGATTTGAGTGGAAGAAAGTTAGGGACTCATAAAGTATTGAAAAGTGTTGTGGTACCTTGGAAAAGTATTGAAAAGTGAAATTTGAGAGCTATGAGCAACTTTAACGTTTTTTATTGATTTTGTACACGAATTATTATATGTAATAATTATTAATATAATTATTTTTGTATTGGCATGCTCTTTAATGAGAGCTTGATAGCGAAGCTAAGAATGCCCAAAATATAGTTAAAATGAATGAAATATCAATCCTTAAATTGATGTTTTTATAATGAAAAAATTATGAGAAAATGGGTGGGAACTTGTCCCTGTAGAAAGAAGGTAGAACCTTAAGTGGGAACCTTCTAAAAATATAGTTTCTTTAGCAACCCAATAGCACCCTCACGCACGTGTGCGCGTCGTGACTATAGCCAATGGCGCTTTGATGGTGCAATTCACACCCTCGAATCACTGCGAGCCACTTGAGAGTTGTCACATCGCGCCTTCGAGTGGGCCTCGAGGCATACATGTCTGATCGATAAACAATAAGCAACAAAATGATAAAGGTTTCGTAATTAAACTTAAACACCACGATTACAAAAGATAACAAAGTCTCCAAGATCCAACAAAGATAACACAATTGTCTTAATGGTAATGTATGCAATTATCCTTGAGCATTAATCCGTTTTTCCTAACGATTACCTCAGAGACATGCTTAAAAGAATATGTGAGCTTTCACTAGTGAATGCGAGTAACAGACATGTTTTCAAATATAACCATAATAGATATCCTAGTCATATGTTTTCAGCAATTTAAACATTCAACCAGGCAAGGATAAGGTTTATAATTCATGTATTCACTAAGTATACATGCTATGTTCCAAGTTTTACTTGAGCCTACTACGAGACACTTCATGACCATTTAACAATGTGTATGGTGGATACCAGCACACGTACCTAATTACCTCAAATGAGTTTTAAAACATACTATATGCATCATGAGGTTTTCGTAAAAGTTTTAAGCGTAGCATGTATCCCAGTTTTATAAAGAGTTAAAATGCTAATCTGTGTTATTTAGTAGTAGTTAATTTAATAATTTTAGCACGATTAGGTGAATTAACTTAATAATTTTTAAACATGATTTGTCTGATTTAGAATTTATAAGAAATGCTTATACTTAGACCAATTACGCACAATAGGCAAGTTTACCTATCGTTTGCAGTAAAGTTTATGTAATAACCAAGTATCGAACCCAAAGAACACGACTTTTACTACTCAACTTTTAATTACCGACAAGTTAATTAATTATCTTTTGCTTGTTTGTTAAATTATATTTAAAACCAGAAAATAAATGCAAGTGCCATAAATTAATAGAGAATATCAAGAGTACAATGAGTATTGCTTTGGGTTTTCGCCTCCACTTGGGATGAATTATATTTAGGTTATTGGCGAGCGGTGCAGTGAATTTAAGTAAAAATATTCAGTTAAAGACTTTTCATTAGATTTACAAATTATGTTTTGAGGTTAAAATAGAATTAGGTCATGTTAAAGTTAATTCATAGTCTTTGCCTAGAAGAAGACTTCTTTAAAAGAATCTTCAAGTAGGTTTAGGTTAAAGATATCCAACTACTCTTCTTCTAAAACACTATACTTTGCAATCCTTCTAGTCATGATCCCTCTTATGTGTCCATCAAGGATATGTGTGTTGCTCCGTATAGGTGCTAATGACACTTGTGATTAGTTAGGGCATTATTTAACGGGTGACGTTATAATAACACACACACACACACACACACACACACATATATATATATATATATATTGTTGGTGCATATTTCATACGTCTGCCACTGTGCGAATAGCTAGATAGAGTGTGTGTTGAATATTGTATAGAATATGATCAGTTGGACACGATGTTGATACTGCAAAGGTCCATCTGGACGGATGGATAAGTCCATCCGGACGGATGTACAACATTCTAGTCCAAACCCCATCCGGATATAGGTATTGTAATGTATAAGTCTATCCGACCGGATGGAGGCGGATAGGCTGTTGCCTATAAATAGGGAGTTGGGGTTCCCATTTGGACAAGCTTTTGGATCCCTGAGGGGACATGCTGTCCAACTGGTCTCACGGTGCTGTAACTTTCAGATATTAATAGAGACCAGGTTATAAGTGATTGCTCGGTGTCGTTTCTATCTTCTACTCATTTCTTGTCACCGGACCGATCATCTCGGGACCAAAGCTCCGTCAAACTCGCTGGATCCTGGAATCATAATTGGTATACGGTACCGATTCAATCGATCTAACAGTTAATTGAATCACCTACTGTAACAACCCGCATGTTCGTCCGTTGTTACTACTCGTTATACTCATTACGCCTAGCACCAGAGATTCGGATCATAATGTGGCTATATCGAATACATCGCTATATCGCAGTATTTTTCGCATATTTTTGCGTACTTTATCGCTATCACACCACATTGCACTTGCTGACAACCACGATAACGTTGAGTGAGGACCTATTCTACCCTCCTCGACAGCCGTGATGTGTCGCAACGCAACGCATATTCGAAACGTGCAACTCGATTATCGCAGGATTAGAATATGGATATGTATATACGACCCAAAGTGACTAATTATAATAAATATATGGAAATGTGGATGAAATGTGTAACCAAACTATCGCAACGCTTAACGATCAAAACGAAACATCGAAACGCATCACGTCGGAGACCATCGATCGAGTGACTGGTCGATCGAGTGGCCACCCGATCGGATTGCCACCCGATCGGACAGCCACCCGATCGGATTGCCATCTGATTCGTTGCACTTCTTCACCCTCACTCCACTTCACCTATAAATAGCCCTTGTCACATCACTGTTCAAGTGATGTGACAGCTCTCACTCGACCAGAACGCTTTGGGGCTATTTTCTCTCGATTTCTCGCGATTCTTGTAAGTTTCCGACCTAAATCTTGTACTTCTTTGATCTACACCCACTTCTCCATCATTTTCTCTTTCGAATCTTAACTTTTAACCATGAAATCTTTGGATTTGAGCCGTTCTAAGGTGATGTCATCATGGAGTTCTTAGGAACAATGAAATGTGACCTCATCTCATCAAGAACAGTCCAGATCTGATAGATCCCAGGATGTATAAACACTAATCTCACCTAAATCTAAGCCGAATCTAAGTTTCTAAATTTTTCTTCAACTTTCTTAACTTTTCACTCAAAACCTGTGGCAACAGAGCTCGTACAGACCTTCTACCCTGTCTCTAGTGAAGTGTCGGTTTGAGAACCGGTTCCTATCAACGAGATGACCAGCTTATCGTGTTGAAGACGAACAACCGCCAAGAACAGTTAACTGATCGGACGGGGTGATTCCCATCCGATCCAATGACTTGGACTCGGTGGAGTTTCCATTGTTTAGCTCGTAGTCATACCGTCTCGATCAAATCGCATAAACTTAACAAAATAAATAAGTTGTGAAACGATCAGGCTGCGGGACGGATTGCCGTCCGATCGGATTGTCACCCGATCGGACTGCCACCCGATCGACCCACAATCCGATCGGATTGCACTTGGTATCAAGACTTAAACAATTTTCAAACATTCAAAGATCTGAACGACGAACGGATTGTCGTCCGACCGAATTGCCGTCCGATCGAACGACCATCCGATCGGATGACTTTTGGATCCTCAACACTTAAATGTTTTACAAATCTTCATTGCACATCAGTTCCAACGGATTGTCACCCGATCGAACTGCCACCCGATCGAGTGACCAGTCTGCTGTGAGCTTATCATCAACCAAAGTGTCTTGCCAATCGGATCACCATCCGATCGAACAGCCACCCGATCGAGTTGCCACTCGATCGACCGGCCATTCGATCGACCGACTTGAAAGGTAGAGATACTTCTCTGTTTTCAAAATGCTACAACGAAAACTTCAAAAGGCAAGCCATCATACACAAACACACCTTCACCAAGCAAGGTGACAATCCAATCGAATGGCCATCCGTTCGGATGACCAACCGAACGGATTGCCACCCGAACGACTGGCCATCCGATCGGACTGCCATCCGATCGGATTACCATTTGACTCTTGGTTCACCGCCACCGTTTGATGCACTATTCAACGCTTACGCTATCGATCTGTAATCAGGATAATCTCATCGCGTTCCCTTCAATCCAACCAAGTTGTGTTTGCTTGCTGAACACCGACTGTGAGTATACTCGAACCCTTTTTATCACATTTTGGGTGTAACATACGTTTCTATCGAATCAAACTGTTTATCACTTGCGAATAACTGTTTATGCATATTTACACGTGGTGCTAGTTATATATGTGTTAGGACTTATACTCGCAAGGTCCCGCCTTAACTAGTATAGTACTATAGCACCCGACGGGGTCTAGTTAGGATGAATAGCAATCGCAATCGCAGCTCGAGTGACTTAGCTGGTAGTATCAGTCTTGTATGCATGTATGTTGAGGTATCCCGTTATGTATTTGGTAATTCGCAACCTTTTTAACTACTTTCGCTACTTTATCAAAACTTGTATACTCGCCAATACTTTTGTATTGACGTTGTTTTAACGTATGTTGCAGGTTTAGTTGCAGTCTACATCTATCAAGCTAGGAAGTCTAGAAACTCACCTAAAATCTATGTTGTCGGATTTGTATTGTTCGAGAGGACAAGAAATCTGTGATAACTTATGTGGATGTATTGTTTATTAGTATGGGATAATGAACGCATTAAATATTGTCGCAATATAGTTGTTATGGATTCTCTTGAGCAATCTGATTCGCCTAGTGCCGCGCCCTGATGATTCTGCCATCAGTTGGGGTGTGACAGATTGGTATCAGAGCCATAACTATAGGGAATTAGGCAAGACTCGACCTAGTCTGGGTCGATGTCTTAGAAATAACCTAGTCTATAGTCTAAGTACCAACAGGCTGACTCGTATGAACCCAGTAGGATTTGTACGGGCCTACTCGATACTCTCGTTCGGATTTGCTAAAAAAAACTACTACTTCGCGTGAACGCTGCATACTACAATTTCACACGAAGAGCCTTTCCTAAGGCTAGAATATTACTTAGCCTTTCCTAAGGCCAACACAATACACGCGTTTTCGAAAATATTCGCATAACACAACCGAGCGGTCCAGTCGAGATCAGGCGTGAAAACCAAGAACTCTCGATAAGATCGCTCACTCAGCGTATTTTTCTATCACGAGAGCTTTCCGTTGAGCTAGGAGTGACATCCACATCTCAGTGAAAGTCTCCATTTCGAAATCTAGTGTAACTCCCAAGTTTACTCGGTGACCATAACCACAACTAGGAACGAAGTTGTTAAGACAGGGGTGAAACCCGTATCTTAATATACCGTTCCACTCTCTATAAAATGGTTTCAAAAGCTCTCACCAAGGACTCGATTATAACGATAACTCGAGCCACGCGATGCCTAGGAAGACCAATGCCATGAGCTGCATCCCAGTGGAAGCATAAGTCTTCTAGGGCAACGCACGTGCACAAACTTTTTGGGTATGGTTGGGTTACCTTGGGTAGTCGACGCCTAAACACCCGAGGCACTCGATCTATGTTTCTCGCTTATAACTTGCCAATTTTACGCTTTACTGAACTTATTTACGCTTATGTGGCTACGATTTAAAACTTTACACTTTATCGATTTCTCGATTTATAAAATTTTGCTCCCTGCTTTGTAAGCGCACAACACACACAGCCATCGCAATCTAAAACGAAGACCGAATGTTCGCAACAAAACTAATGTCTAATTACTCTCTTTCGCTCTCGCTCTCCCTCTTCATCACGTCCTCGCGCAATCTGCACCGACATGTATGTGTGTAAGTATAAACTACAACTACTTATATGTGCGAAACGAATTAATTATGTGAGAACTTAGGAATCTTGTGTCTCCTATGTGGCTCCTATGTGAAATCTATTATATTACTCGCAACAAGTTTTGATCGCGCTCAATCGCATCGCAAAACTCAAGGAAATCGTTATGATCGAATCTCACTCCAGATCTCTCTTTGTCTAGATGTCTTCCAACGACTCTGCCTCAAGACAAACAGCCAGGAGAAGAGCCAAATGAAGCGCTGAAAAGAGGATTGCCTCGCTTATGGCCAAGGAAGTGGCTAAGGTCATTCCTCAAATTGTCGCTCAAGTGCACTCTCTCAGCAACTCTCAAACCTCGGAAGACTCTAGGACGGAAGCGCCGCAATCTGCTTTCGTTTATAAACACTTCAAAGCCTGTGACCCGATGAAGTTCACAGGTGAAGGAGGTGTGTCCCAGCTACTCCAATGGTTCGATTCCATCGACGTTAACCTTCGTCAGAGTGGGTGTCCCGATAGTTTCCGTACTACTTGCGTAACCGGAGTATTTCAATTGCGAGCACTCGAATGGTGGACTACCGAACGTAACAAATGTGGGATCTCCGCAGCTTATGCCCTCTCTTGGGATGAGTTGAAGGAACTCATGAAGAAAGAGTATTGCCCTCCTCACAAAGTTCAGAAGCTAGAAGACGAATTTTGGAAAATCAAGCAACTCGAAGATGACAATGATGGCTACACCGCAAGGTTTAAACAGCTTAGCATAATCTGCCCAAGTCAAGTCAACACCTCAGAAAAAGCCATCACGAAGTACATTCGCGGCTTACCTGAATGTGTGGGAGATTTTGTCGAAGCTGCAAGACTCGCTACCATCGAAGAAACCTATTGCTTGGCCGCAGAGATCAACGACAAACGAGTCTTGGATGGATTCTTCTCCAAGAATCATGTCAAACAAGCTCATCAAGCAATCGTCATCGACTCATCCGACGATTCTTCTGAAGATTCTTCCGACGATGTCTCCAGCGAATCATCAAACGAATCCTCCAACGACAATAGCACCTCATCTCAGGATCGCAACGAGCTCAGCCACAAGCGAAAGGAACCAAGCGTGGATGAAATTCTAAACCCCACACCGCTACGATTTGCTCCCGTTCTTGTGAAGCGTGCCTACACCGGAAGCCATCCCCTGTGTCTCATGTGCATGTATCATCACCCACCAGGAACTAACTGTCGTTATTGTGACAATTGCAACTAGTATGGTCATTTTACCCAGAACTGCCACACAGGGCCGCAGACTTGAGGAATTTCAACAACAATCGCAGTCTCCAAAGAAGCCCTCCGCAACAACATTAATTATGCTTACAATGTTGTTGTAATGATATGATTTTTCGCCGTTAATTTCCTGTATATGTTGAACTTGTTCTATTTCTCGATGCAATGTGGACTCTATTTGTCTCTCGCTCTTCCTCACACTCGCGCACAATCTATATGCTAGCACTATGCAATATATAATACATTTTACCCCTACTATGCATTCTTGAGATAAGGTGAGATAAACGTGCAAGAGTCAGGATAATCACGGGTGCACACGGGATTATTTTGGTTAGTGCACGGAAATCGTAGTGAATTTCAATGATGCCTATACGTTCAGGGCATGGTTAAGCGTGGTGGATACGCCGCTGGTACTTCCTGTATCTAAGCATCTTGACCATGTTTGACAAAGTGTGACACCTAGTCACGGAACGGAGGCGTATGGTTGAAACATGACGGTGTTTCTCCATGCTAACCGAAGTTTTGTGAATAAAGTGTCATGTGGAGTTAGAACGTAGACCTATTATACTATTGTGGTTATTTTCGACACACTAAACTACATCACAAGGCGTAACAATCTCAATCGCAACTCGAAGCGTGTAATCGCCAAGACTTTTCGTAAGTCAAACACGCTCGCAATCACATTATCACAGGAATCTATCTCGCAAACTCAATCGCTTATAGTGTGTTCGCTCAGTCGCTTATTATGTGCGTCGCACAATCGCATATCGTGGAAATCGCTCTGTCGCTTTATCGCTTGTGTATCGCTTTATCGTTTGTGTATCGCTCTATCGCCTGTGCACCGCTCTATCGCTTATGCATCGCTCTATTGCTTGTGTATTGCTCACCGCTCATCGTATATCGCTTAATGCTTATCGCCATCGCTATCGCTTACCGTTATTTATGTTATCTATGTTATGTTAGCACACATGACCTCGCTTCGCGAGACGAAACTGATAGGGTTAAAACATGGTGGATACGCCGGAGGCACTTCCTACATATAAGTGTTTTAGCCATATCAGCAGATTTTCATGGAAAAAGGCCATGTGGGGCTTAATGTCAGTTGAAATTTGTGGTGTCGATTAATCTAATCAAATCGCGTGTTCCTATCGCTTGCAACGCATCGATCGTCGCCTATCGCTCGATGGTTGTCGCTATCGCTCGCCGCTTATCGCTTTTCGCTTGTCGCCGTCGTCTTCGCTTGTCATGTTTGTGTTGTGCTATCGAATTTTCGCGTACCGCTTATCGCTTGTCGCACTCGCTCGTGTCACTAACTAAGTTCGAAAACAACTTCATCACTCAGTTCGCCCTCCAAGACCTGATCCAACCCTTTTCCGTCTGGATCAAGTCATCGCAAATCCGTCTGTACTATGTCGACACGTATGACACTGCCTCACGAGACGGAAACCATATGGTTAAAGCATGGTGGATACGCCGTGGTACTTCCTATATATAAGTGTTTTAACCATATTGTCAAACTTTCGTGGAAAAGTGCCATGCGGGGCCGACCTTAAATTTAAATTTTTGGTATTATTAAAAGGCTTTGTCTACACAAATTTTAAACTGAGCTTTTCTTACAAAACTTTTCTAAAAATTGATCAAAACTTTTGTACAAAACGAAATTTAACGTTGGTGTGACAATCGACTCAAGTTAATGCCGCGTGACGAGAAAATTTCGTAAGACGAGTTTTAACCACCCTAAAATCTTTTAGTAACCTAATAAAACCCCTCCCATAGCGCTGGTGTGAACATCGAGATAGTTAACGCCGCACTGTGGGAAGACTTTTCAAAATTAATCAACTTTTCAAGTACACAAAACACTTTTGGATCGCTTTTCGTGTGTTGCCATCTTTTGTTAATACGAATCTTCCTACTCATCGCCATCGCCGAGACTTCGCAACGCTTTCTCTCATCAATATTCAATCAACCTCCCGCCCTCACTTGTCGAATTTTAATTGATCGCTCGTTTATTTTGACGCTATTAATCGCTACTCCCACTCGCATTGACTCTCGCAACCCTTCTTGTGGATTAATTTCAGGACGATATTTCCTAAAGCAGGGGAGACTGTAACAACCCGCACGTTCGTGCATTGTTGCTACTCGTTATACTTGTTACGCCTAGCACCAGAGATTAGGATCATAATGTGGCTATATCGAATACATCGCTATATCGCAGTATTTTTCGCATATTTTTGCGTACTTTATCGCTATCACACCACATTGCACTTGCTGACAACCACGATGATGTTGAGTGAGGACCTATTCTACCCTCCTCGACAGCCGTGATGTGTCGCAACGCAACGCATATTCAAAACATGCAACTCGATTATCGCAGGATTAGAATATGGATATGTATATACGACCCAAAGTGACTAATTATAATAAATATATGAAAATGTGGATGAAATGTGTAACCAAACTATCGCAACGCTTAACGATCAAAATGAAACATCGAAACGCAACACGCCAGAGACCATCGATCGAGTGACTGGTCGATTGAGTGGCCACCCGATCGGATTTTCACCCGATCGGACAGCCACCCGATCGGACAGCCACCCGGTCGGATTGCCATCCGATCCGTTGCACTTCTTCACCCTCACTCCACTTCACCTATAAATAGCCCTTGTCACATCATTGTTCAAGTGATGTGACAGCTCTCACTCGACCAGAACGCTTTGGGGCTATTTTCTCTCGATTTCTCGCGATTCTTGTAAGTTTCCGACCTAAATCTTGTACTTCTATGATCTACACGCACTTCTCCATCATTTTCTCTTTCGAATCTTAACTTTTAACCGTGAAATCTTTGGATTTGAGTCGTTCTAAGGTGATGTCATCATGGAGTTCTTAGGAACAATGAAGTGTGACCTCATCTCATCAAGAACAGTCCAGATCTGATAGATTCCATGATGTATAAACAATAATCTCACCTAAATCTAAGCCGAATCTAAGTTTCTAAATTTTTCTTCAACTTTCTTAACTTTTCACTCAAAACCGGTAGCAACAGAGCTCGTACAGACCTTCTACTCTGACTCTAGTGAAGTGTCGGTTTGAGAACTGGTTCCTATCAACAAGTTGACCGGCTTATCGTGTTGAACACGAACAACCGTCAAGAACAGTTAACTGATCGGACGGGGTGATTCCCATCCGATCTAATGGCTTGGACTCGGTGGAGTTTCCTTTCTTTAGCTCGTAGTCATACCGTCTTGATCAAATCGCAGAAACTTAACAAAATAAACAAGTTGTGAAACGATCAGGCTGCGGGACGGATTGTCGTTCCATCAGATTGTCACCCGATCGGACTGCCACCCGATCGACCCGTAATCCGATCGGATTCCACTTGGTATCATGACTTAAACAATTTTTAAACATTCAAAGATCTGAATGACGAACAGATTACCGTCCGACCGGATTGCCGTCCGATCGAACGACCATCCGTTCGGCTAACTTTTGGATCCTCAACACTTAAACATTTTACAAATCTTCATTGCACATCAGTTCCAACGGATTGTCACCCGATCGGACTGCCACCCGATCACGTGACCAGTCTGCTGTGAGCTTATCATCAACCAAAGTGTCTTGCCAATCGGATCACCGTCCGATCGAACAGCCATCCGATCGAGTTGCCACCCGATCGACCGGCCGTTCGATCGACCGACCTGAAAGGTAGAGATACTTCTCTGTTTTCAAAATGCTACAACGAAAACTTCAAAAGGCAAGCCATCATACACAAACACACCTTCACCAAGCAAGGTGACAATCCAATCGAATGGCCATCCGTTCGGATGTCCATCCGAACGGATTGCCACCCGAACGACTGGCCATCCAATCGGATTGCCATCCGATCGGATTACCATCCGACTCTTGGTTCACCGCCACCGTTTGAAGCACTATTCAATGCTTACGCTATCGATCTGTAATCAGGATAATCTCATACGCGCTCCCTTCAATCCAACCAAGTTGTGTTTGCTTGCCGAACACCGACTGTGGGTATACTCGAACCCTTTTTATCGCATTTTGGGTGTAACATACATTTCTATCAAATCAAACTTATCAAACGATTTATTCAATCAAACTGTTTATCACTTGCGAATAACTGTTTATGCATATTTACACGTGGTGCTAGTTACATATGTGTTAGGACTTATACTCGCAAGGTCCCGCCTTAACTAGTATAGTACTATAGCACCCGACGGGGTCTAGTTAGGATGAATAGCAATCGCAATCGCAGCTCGAGTGACTTAGCTGGTAGTATCAGTCTTGTATGCATGTATGTTGAGGTATCCCATTATGTATTTGGTAATTCGCAGCCTTTTTAACTACTTTCGCTACTTTATAAAAACTTGTATACTTGCCAATACTTTTGTATTGACGTTGTTTTAACGTATGTTGCAGGTTTAGTTGCAGTCTACATCAATCAAGCTAGGAAGTCTAGAAACTCACCTAAAATCTATGTTGTCGGATTTGTATTGTTCGAGAGGATAAGAAATTTGTGATAACTTATGTGAATGTATTGTTTATTAGTATGGGATAATGAACGCATTAAATACTGTCGCAATATAGTTGTTATGGATTCTCTTGAGCACTCTGATTCGCCTAGTGTCGCGCCCCGATGATTCCGCCAACGGTTGAGGTGTGACACCTACACTCATAGTTTTTGGACGTTTAGGGAGTTTTGATGTTAAAATATAGAAAAACATAAAATTGAGGATCAATTCATGGACAAAATTCAAAATTGAAACATCATTATGCTCGGAATTGATTCGTGCACAACCCTGTGAAATTTTATCATGAAATTCAAAGAAATAAAGATTCTGGATCGAAAAATGTGATTGAGAGTGTTCTTGAGAAGTTTGAACACGCTCATTCGGATGTACCCATCCGGACGGATGCACTCATCCGGATGGACAGAAAATACTTATTCGGATGGATAGGAGACTCCATCCGGACGGATAGACAGTGTCACACCCCCAAAATACCACATGCGGAAACACCGCGGAACGTGTGACATACCAGGATCCAAGCCACCAATCACGTTGAGCTAATAATAAATAAATATTTAAATAAAACATTTGATTCATTTCATAACATCATTCCAAGTCATAAGTTAAAACCAAAGTAAACGTTCAGTGGAAGCATATGATTATTCGTTGTTCAAGTGTTTCAAAACAATGTACTATATCAAGAATAAATATCCAAGAGTTGAGACCCATGACCACTCCAGCACTCCCAGATAGCAAGTTCCATATCCAAGAATCTAACGACCTGCAAGCATGCAGACAAGTGTGTCAGACAACGCTGGTGAGTTCAAAGTTTGTTAACGTGTTTAGTTACCAGTTACCAGATTAAAACGTTTCACAGATTCAATGTTGTTAATCACACGCTTACCGCCGATGGCTCCAGATTGTTTGCCCTAAACCCAAATGCCTCTATCAACGCAATGGTCAAGATGGGGGTCATTAGTTCACTCCCGACCTCCTCGGTGCGGTGTGAGGGTGCCAAACCTAAATTGCACTATTAACTAATACCTCGTTGCCTTCTCGGAAACAATCGGTAGGAGGGACTTGAGTGATAGATATACGTGTATTAACCAACAACCCAGGTTTAACATTCCAGTCAAACCCATTACCCGACATTCCTCCCCGGAACGTTTACCTAATGTCCCTCCCCAGGACGCATGCTTGGAAAAAGATCAGTGAAGTCACCTTGGTTTGCTTGGTATGATTAGTTACTTGTTCACACTTAAACAGTCACACCCTATGGTATTCATGTATACATAATCAGTTTACATTCGCATGGTTCACGTATAAGTTATGATCATAGTGTGCACACAAGCAACATAGTAGTTATTCACACATAAAGTTTCCACAATTCACATGTACGTTTCACAACAGTACTTAACAGTTAAGTGTACTATTCATGACAACCAAACCATGTTTTCCTCAGTCAATATTTATATTCTTAACAGGTAATAACATACTTTCATTACATAGTTATTCATACTTAAACTCAGCCTAAGCATCCGTTCTGTCTGGTTATCCTGTCGACGAAAAACTACATCTTTCGCCTGGTCCTTATTGACGAAACACAACATCTTTCGTCGAGTCCTTATTGACGAAACACAACATCTTTCATCAAGGGCCTTGATGTGCGTGAAAGTGTTATATATATTAGGTGTATATTTTAAGCCCTTTTTAACACTTATTTTAGCCAAGTTTTAAATTTATAAAACACGATATTTCACTAACACTAAACACACATATGGGCAAGTGCACCCATCGTTGAGTGTAGTATAGCGTTGGTAAGATACCGAGGTCGTCCAAGGACACAAGAGCTTTTAATACCGGTTTATCCTCAACGTCTAACCAAAATAAAAGTTTAGAAAAATGTTTTAAGCTAAGAAAAATAAAAACTAACTAAAATGCTGAAAATAAAATAAAAATAAAAACAGATAGACAAGATGAATCACTTGGTTCCGACTCGTATCTAGTATAACCTTTGACTATTTCTGCACTTTTGCACATAATTAAGAGATTATCTTAGTTATTGTAGTAGGCCCCTCTTTTGAAGGTGACGTTACCCTCACCCCAGTAGTTTGAGTCAGCAAGGATACAATCCTAAAAGGGTGGATTATTGGAAGATAATGAATTAAGTTATTAATGCAGTATTGTGGTAGGCCCCGCTTTTGGCGGTGACGTTACCCTCGGCTAAGTAGTCTGAGTCAGCGGGGATACAGTCCTAAATAGCCGGGTTATAGTATTAATAGTAGTTAACTTATGAGGGGATCAAAGAGTTTGGACCCCCGCCATCCAATACCGTGAAGTATTGAAGGAGGTCCTACTAAATTTGACCCAGGTCCATTGCAGGACCTCTAAACGCTGAACAATGGCAAGACCTTTACCAAACCGTTCCCTTAACCCCCGACCAGGTAGCCAACATACCTCCATATAGACCGTGGAGATATGAATGGTGAAAATCCTTTATTTTATATAGACAGTAAAATAATGCCAAGACACCACGGACAAACGATAAGGAAAGATCACCTTCAACATAAGTAACTAGTTATTAAAGTCATTAATACAAAACCAAATAAAAAGTGCAAAAGATTAGAAATAAAAAGTATTATACTAGACACTTTGTCTTCACCAAGTGATGTAAGAGACTTAGGCAAACATGGCCTTGATTGTCAAGAACTCTTACGATCAATCTTGGATCCCGAGACGACTCACACACTCTACGATGGACAATGGATGATGGTGGTGGATGATGGTGTTGTGATGGTGGTGGGTGGTGGATGAAGTGTGAGAGAGGTGGTGTGCCAAGGGATGAGTTGAAATGAATCCAAGCACTCCTATTTATAGCCTGAACAGAGAGCTGGGCACGGCCCCGTGTCCGCTGGGCACGGCCCCGTGCCTGTCTGACACTCTCTCTCCTCATTAATTGTAATTCGCAATTACAATAAATGCGCCTGTTGTACTTTCGACACGCCCCCGTGTCCGCTGGGCACGGCCCGTGGTGGGCAATAGAAGCTTCTATAGGTTTGTCTTTTCTGCTGCTGCTTGGGCACGACCCCGTGCTGGCTGAGCACGGGGCGTGTTCAGTCTTCTAATTTCTCTATTTTGCTTTAGAAGGTGCCGTTGAGGGGTCGGGCAGTCCACTAATGTTCCTTTCCTTGTATTTATGTTGGAATTAGCTGTCTTTTTGCTTCTTTTGTGTTTTTGAGCTCATTTAATCCTGAAAATACAAAAGGAAGACAAAAACACTCTTTTTCCAATATTAGTACTTAAAAAGGGTTAGTTTTATGCCTTATTTGATGTAATTTATATGTTGCATTTTACACACATCAAATACCCCCACACTTGAAATTTTGCTTGTCCTCAAGCAAAACTCTTTAATATGTGGCTTACACTCCCAAATGGAATGGGTAGAAGAGAAGGTTTTGGGCTTGTCGTAGAGTGTCGGGAATCCAAGGTCTTTTTGGGTTTTATCTTTATTTATTTACAATCCTATTCGTAATGATTTATTTAGAACTTTTCATAGGAGAAATTACTTATTTGGGCATAACATGCCTTTTTAAAATTCCATTTATATACAAGTTCACATACCTCACGGGAGAAATCACTCACACTCGGCCGAAGGTGTATTTTTAGTGAATCACTCGAGAGCGGCATGGGACTTATTCCTACCATAAGCTTGCCAAGCAATCAATCCTCCTCCTTTTAAACTTTTATACCTTTGTAAATATCAAGAGGACTTTGTGGGTTAAGGGTTAGGCTTGGGTTAAAGGTAGGTGGTTGGGATAGTGGTTAGTAGAAAAAGGGCGAAAAACGTAACAAGTGTCGGTTTTCGTAGGACTTTCTATTTTTTCAACTTTTTATTTTGATGAAGCTTTTATTCAAACAAAGTTATTTTTGATGAACTTGTTTGTTTATTTTCTTTTTGCTTCATCATCAACACATTTTTTTTTTTACGAAAAACCGAACTTGTTACTAAAACAAAGGGTTAAAAATGAAAAAGGTTTTGGTGGGTAAAAGGGTTTTTGGTTTGGGTGATGAAATGAAAAGGTTTAGGCTCAAAGGGGCTAACTAGGGGGATTTTTGGGTAGGTGGTAAAAGAAAAAGAAAAATAATGGTGTAGAAATAAAAAGGGGTTAGTCCTAATGCCTCCGTCATTTACTTACTCGGGTTTAAGTTGATAAGGACCGGGAATGTATCGTCATGGCAAGTTCTAGAGTCGTAAGAACCAAGCGGCTATTCACACAAGAAACGAAAAATGAGCATTTAGTTTTAATGATATGTAATTGTGCTCAATAAAGGCTCAAAACTCACTTTTTGTGGGAATGGGTTTTTATGTGATCAAGTATATATAATCAAATTTTAACTAAGTTTGCCATGCCTTTTCATAATTTTCTGATGTTGGTTCTTTTTATCACTACGCTATCGGTTGTAAATTTGTAAAAATATAACCTTTTTGAGAACTTGAATTTCCCGAGTTAAACCTAGACAAGTAAAAAAAAAATGAAGTGATTAGCGGTTCCAATAGAGTTTTGTGTAAGGCTTGTATTTAGGACTTGCAAAATTCAAGGTTTTAGCATCCCCCCACACTTAAATTACACATTGTCCTCAATGTGTCCAAAAAATAAATTTTTAGGTTGATTAGATGTGTAAAATAATGTTAAAAAGCAAAAATTTTGTGATACTGGGCGCTGAACACGGCCTCGTGTTATCCGGGCACGGCCCCGTGTTCAAGTGCCAGTAACAAAATTAAAACAAGAGAAACAGAAGTCTGGACACGGGGGCGTGTTGGGTGAACACGGCCCGTGTCCAGTTACCTGAACTGGGCGTTTTCTGCAGGTGGTTCAGCACGGGGCCGTGTTGGTTGGGCACGGCCCGTGTTGAACCTTCTGAAATGGAGAGAATTGTCGGGTTGCCTTGTTCTTGTGCATGAGTTCATTTTTCTCGTTCCCCTTTTCATCCTTTACCACCATGAGTGTGTTTTATTCATTATAAACCATCAAACCTTAAAACCATCATTTCATTTCATCATAGAGAGAACTTACATAATCCTAAATTAAGACAAAATTAAAACTTAACTAAATAGGTCAGCAGGTACACGAGGTTATCATAAGGAGTTCTACTATTTTAAGAAAATTTCGAGAATAGTTTCCCGATATAGTAGGACTTTTAGCCGAATGAATTCTTCCCTAAATGTTGTTTAAAGCCATTCTTCGATCTCCCTAGGAAGGAAGAATGCGGCTTCATTTTCCTCCGCTGCTGGTGGTTGAGGGGGAACATTCACCGGGACTCCTTGCACCACTCTTCGCGGAGGCTCTTGGTGCATGGCGTACCATTCGGCTGGAATGACAACTTCGGGTACCACGTTCCACGCCCTTTGGGTTATTATAGGTACCAAAGGCGGGGAGGCGAGAAGGTTCAACCTCTGGTGCAAGAGGTTTACTTCATGGAGACAGCCCTCCAGCCCTACTGTAAGATGGTTGATACGGTCGACCAATGCTTCCTCCACTCCCGTCATTTCATCAATAGCCTCCCTTAGAGCGTAAACATAGTTTACAAGAGAGTCTTCTGCTGTTGAAGATCTCCTCCCTTGTCGGTTACTTCTTGAAGATGATCCGCTTGTTCTGCTTGCCATTTTCTGTGAAGGAAACCGAAGAAAGCTAAATTTTTACAAAACAGAGCCCCGGACACGGCCTCGTGCTCGCTGAGCACGGCCCCGTGTCCATTTGTCTGCAGGATTTTATGCTAAGGAGTCTTGGAGTTTTAAATTATTCTCATGATTTTTAGCTAGTTTTTAGGCTTAGATAATTTAAAATAAAGTTATACAACTAACTTTAAACAAGAATCCTTAGCAAATAATCTTACAAACTTCACATAGAGGGTTGGAATCAAGGGATTTCCAAGCTTCCATGGAGGAAATTTTGAAAAAAATTTTTGAAAGAGGAGGAAATGAGTAAAAGTGGAAGGGACAAGTGGTTCCTTTGGAACCTTCTTTTAGCACTTACCTAGGATGGTATGAGTGAAAATCCCATGAATCTCTGTCAATTGAAGTGGTAAAAAATGAGCAGGGATCATGCTGCATTTAAAGAAAACGACAGCGCACTGGGCACGGCCCCGTGTCCAGTGGACACGGCCCCGTGTGCAGAGAAAATCCTGACACATTTTGTCCGTATTCTGACCAAATCAGCAGAGAATCTTTTTGGTGAGCACGGGGGCGTGTTGACCTGGACACGGCCCCGTGTCTGGAGGCTGTTTTATGGAGTTTTTGCTACTTCTAAGGATCTCGTTGAAATCGGGTGGTTCCTTACTGGTTGGAACAACCCCAAAGTGCCTAAGATACCTTAATTGTCCTAGACTAAGGCGAGAACGCAAGAGGTTGTCGGTGAGGGTAATTCCTATTTTCATTCTAGGTGGACAAGTCCAACCCTTTCCCGGGCTCTCGTTAAAGAAGGTGTATGCCGAATCGCTCAGGTCTATGTATGCACCGAACGAAGTCGATGGAGAGTCCTTCACGGCACAATCGACACGGGGACGACTATCGTCCAAGTCTTTGCTAGGTACTAAGGCATTTTCGGGAGCAACGAGGTTGTTGGAATGCGGTTCCAGCATTTCGTCATGGTCATCGTCTTGGGGTGGATTAATAAAATCCTTCCTAAGCTCTTTTAACCAATTCAGAATTAGCTTTTCTAGTTGAAATAACTCATCAAGGAGCATTTCCCCTAGAATATCTGGCTGGGCGCATTCGAGGGAGAAATAGTGCTTATTTTTACTTTCGCCCCTCTTAAGGTTGTAAGAAGTCGGTGGGTCCATGTAATGGGGCCTATAATTTAGAAAGTAGCATTCTACTTCTTCATGTTTGCCACCACATAATTGACACCACGTACCATAAGAGTGCCGAAAGTAAAAACAATTACTATCACTCATGTTTATGTCAGAAATTACCAACCGCCGGGATCTAACGGTTCTGTTTTCAGTAACTGAAACTTGGGCACGGGGGCGTGTTGAGTGGGCATGGCCCCGTGTTCAGCTTACTGTCTGACGTAAAACAGGATTGCCAGTTCCAATTATTGAGCACGGGGGCGTGTTCAGCGGGCACGGCCTGTGCTGAGCTCTGCAGAAGCTGAAAAACTAAGAAAATCTTAAAAAAAAATAAAAAGAAAAAGGAAAAATGATTAGGCCGTTGATTCCTAACTTTCTTAAAATCCTTGTGTCCCCGGCAACGGCGCCAAAAACTTGATGTGCGTGAAAGTGTTATATATATTAGGTGTATATTTTAAGCCCTTTTTAACACTTATTTTAGCCAAGTTTTAAATTTATAAAACACGATATTTCACTAACACTAAACACACATATGGGCAAGTGCACCCATCGTTGAGTGTAGTATAGCGTTGGTAAGATACCGAGGTCGTCCAAGGACACAAGAGCTTTTAATACCGGTTTATCCTCAACGTCTAACCAAAATAAAAGTTTAGAAAAATGTTTTAAGCTAAGAAAAATAAAAACTAACTAAAATGCTGAAAATAAAATAAAAATAAAAACATATAGACAAGATGAATCACTTGGTTCCGACTCGTATCTAGTATAACCTTTGATTATTTCTGCACTTTTGCACATAATTAAGAGATTATCTTAGTTATTGTAGTAGGCCCCTCTTTTGAAGGTGACGTTACCCTCACCCCAGTAGTTTGAGTCAGCAATGATACAATCCTAAAAGGATTATTGGAAGATAATGAATTAAGTTATTAATGCAGTATTGTGGTAGGCCCCGCTTTTGGCGGTGACGTTACCCTCGGCTAAGTAGTCTGAGTCAGCAGGGATACAGTCCTAAATAGCCGGGTTATAGTATTAATAGTAGTTAACTTATGAGGGGATCAAAGAGTTTGGACCCCCGCCATCCAATACCGTGAAGTATTGAAGGAGGTCCTACTAAATTTGACCCAGGTCCATTGCAGGACCTCTAAACGCTGAACAATGGCAAGACCTTTACCAAACCGTTCCCTTAACCCCCGACCAGGTAGCCAACATACCTCCATATAGACCGTGGAGATATGAATGGTGAAAATCCTTTATTTTATATAGACAGTAAAATAATGCCAAGACACCACGGACAAACGATAAGGAAAGATCACCTTCAACATAAGTAACTAGTTATTAAAGTCATTAATACAAAACCAAATAAAAAGTGCAAAAGATTAGAAATAAAAAGTATTATACTAGACACTTTGTCTTCACCAAGTGATGTAAGAGACTTAGGCAAACATGGCCTTGATTGTCAAGAACTCTTACGATCAATCTTGGATCCCGAGACGACTCACACACTCTACGATGGACAATGGATGATGGTGGTGGATGATGGTGTTGTGATGGTGGTGGGTGGTGGATGAAGTGTGAGAGAGGTGGTGTGCCAAGGGATGAGTTGAAATGAATCCAAGCACTCCTATTTATAGCCTGAACAGAGAGCTGGGCACGGCCCCGTGTCCGCTGGGCACGGCCCCGTGCCTGTCTGACACTCTCTCTCCTCATTAATTGTAATTCGCAATTACAATAAATGCGCCTGTTGTACTTTCGACACGCCCCCGTGTCCGCTGGGCACGGCCCGTGGTGGGCAATAGAAGCTTCTATAGGTTTGTCTTTTCTGCTGCTTCTTGGGCACGGCCCCGTGCTGGCTGAGCACGGGGCGTGTTCAGTCTTCTGATTTCTCTATTTTGCTTTGGAAGGTGCCGTTGAGGGGTCGGGCAGTCCACTAATGTTCCTTTCCTTGTATTTATGTTGGAATTAGCTGTCTTTTTGCTTCTTTTGTGTTTTTGAGCTCATTTAATCCTGAAAATACAAAAGGAAGACAAAAACACTCTTTTTCCAATATTAGTACTTAAAAAGGGTTAGTTTTATGCCTTATTTGATGTAATTTATATGTTGCATTTTACACACATCAAATACCCCCACACTTGAAATTTTGCTTGTCCTCAAGCAAAACTCTTTAATATGTGGCTTACACTCCCAAATGGAATGGGTAGAAGAGAAGGTTTTGGGCTTGTCGTAGAGTGTCGGGAATCCAAGGTCTTTTTGGGTTTTATCTTTATTTATTTACAATCCTATTCGTAATGATTTATTTAGAACTTTTCATAGGAGAAATTACTTATTTGGGCATAACATGCCTTTTTAAAATTCCATTTATATACAAGTTCACATACCTCACGGGAGAAATCACTCACACTCGGCCGAAGGTGTATTTTTAGTGAATCACTCGAGAGCGGCATGGGACTTATTCCTACCATAAGCTTGCCAAGCAATCAATCCTCCTCCTTTTAAACTTTTATACCTTTGTAAATATCAAGAGGACTTTGTGGGTTAAGGGTTAGGCTTGGGTTAAAGGTAGGTGGTTGGGATAGTGGTTAGTAGAAAAAGGGCGAAAAACGTAACAAGTGTCGGTTTTCGTAGGACTTTCTATTTTTTCAACTTTTTATTTTGATGAAGCTTTTATTCAAACAAAGTTATTTTTGATGAACTTGTTTGTTTATTTTCTTTTTGCTTCATCATCAACACATTTTTTTTTTACGAAAAACCGAACTTGTTACTAAAACAAAGGGTTAAAAATGAAAAAGGTTTTGGTGGGTAAAAAATGATCAGGATGACTGTGGTTTTTTCGCGGGTGCCACATCATCCCCAACTTGAATGGGAATTTCGTCCCTAAATTCACTAGTTGCATCAGATTTAGATTTGTCAGCTGGGAATAAGTGAGGGTACTTGAGCTTCATCTGGTCCTCACGTTCCCACGTGAACTCCGGTCCACACCTTGTGTTCCAACGAACCCTCACAATCGGAATTCGGCTATGCTTGCGGACTTTGACTTCCCGGTCCATAATTTCTATTGGTTCTTCGACAAACTGCAATTTGTCGTCATTTCTTAGCTCCTGATGTGGTACTACAAGTGTTTCATCAGACAAACACTTCTTTAGCTGAGAGACATGGAAGACATCATGGACGTTACCCAACTCAGCAGGTAACTCTAACTTGTAGGCCACTTTACCAATTCGCTCCAGAATTTTGAATGGCCCTACATAACGAGGGTTAAGCTTGCCGCGTTTTCCAAAACGCCCCACACCCTTCCAGGGTGAGACCTTCAACATAACACGATCATTAACTACGAACTCCAACGGTTTTCGACGCTTATCGGCGTAGCTTTTCTGACGATCATGCGCTGCCGCCATACGATTCCTGATCTGAACAATTTTCTCGGAGGTTTCAAGTACAAGTTCCAGGCCTGTAACCTGGCTGTCACCCACCTCAGCCCAACAGAGAGGTGAACAACATTTCCACCCGTACAATGCTTCGAATGGAGCTGCCTGAATGCTGGTATGGTAACTGTTGTTGTAAGAAAACTCTATCAACGGAAAGTGTTTCTCCCAACCCTTGCCAAAATCAATTACGCATGCTCGTAACATATCCTTAAGTGTCTGAATGGTTCGCTCACTTTGACCATCCGTCTGCGGATGATAAGCAGTGCTCATATCAAGACGTGAGCCGAATGATTTGTGCATCGACTGCCACAAATCTGAGATGAAACGCAGGTCACGGTCAGAAATAATAGAGGTCAGCACCCCTTGCCTAGAAACCACTTCCTTAAGATAGACAGCAGCTAGCTGTGAGAACTTATATGTTTCCTTGATTGCTAGGAAGTGCGCTGACTTCGTGAGACGATCAACGATCACCCAATTTGTATCATTCCCGTTTTGAGTTCTAGGTAGCCCAGTGACAAAATCCATTGCGATTTGCTCCCATTTCCACATGGGTATTTCTGGTTGTTGAAGCAATCCAGACGGTTTCTGATATTCCACTTTAACTTTCGAGTAGGTCAAACACTTGCTCACATATGTCGCGATGTGAGCCTTCATCTTCGGCCACCAATACATGACTTTGAGGTCCTGATACATCTAATCCGAGCCCGGGTGAACAGAGTATCGAGACTTGTGTGATTCGTCCATCACAAGCTCTCTAAGGTTACCAAATAAGGGAATCCATATTCGCTCCATGAAATAGAGAATACCATCAGATCTCTCTACAAGTCGTTTTTCCATACCCCGCAAGTATTCTGCTTCAATGTTTCCTTCCTTCAACGCTTCTGCCTGAGCCGAACGGATCTGATCAGGAAGATTTGAGTGAATAGTGAGCTGTAAGGCTCGCACACGCTTCGGTTTCGTTTCCTTCCGACTAAGGGCATCAGCTACAACATTAGCTTTGCCGATATGGTACTTGATGGCGCAATCGTAGTCATTCAAAAGTTCTACCCAGCGACGCTGTCGCATATTCAATTCCTTCTGGTCAAAGATATGCTGAAGGCTCCTGTGGTCGGTATAAATAGTACATTTAGTACCGTACAGGTAATGCCTCCAAATTTTGAGCGCAAACACCATGGATCCTAACTCCAAGTCATGAGTCATGTGTCATGTAATTCTTCTCGTGAACCTTCAACTGTCGCGAGGCGTAAGCTATCACCTTCTCGCGTTGCATCAGCACGCAACCGAGACCCTGAATCGAAGCATCACAATATACCACAAAATCTTCTATACCTTCAGGTAGAGATAAGATTGGTGCACTGCAGATTTTCTGTTTTAACAACTGGAAAGCATCTTCTTGCTTCGTTCCCCACGAGTATACAACGCCTTTCTGTGTCAATGAGGTAAGAGTTGGGCGATCTTCGAAAAGTCCTTAATAAACCTGCGATAGTACCCAGCGAGTCCAAGAAATTGTCGCACCTCCGAAGGAGTCTTTGGTGCCGCCTAATTTCTAATAGCGTCAATCTTTGCAGGATCCACATGTATTCCTGATTCGTTAACAATGTGGCCAAGGAAGTGTACCTCTCAAATCCAGAAGTCACACTTAGAGAATTTTGCGTAGAGCTGTCCTTCCTCAAAAGCTCCAAAATAAGACGTAGGTGCCGCTCGTGATCTTCCTTGCTCTTAGAAAAGATCAGAATATCGTTGATAAACACGATAACGAAGTCATCGAGATACGGTTTGCATACACGGTTCATGAGGTCCATGAAGACAGTTGGTGCGTTTGTCAACCCAAACGACATAACTAAAAAATCATAATGCCCATACCGCGTTTGAAATGCCGTTTTAGGAACATCTTCCTCTCGAACTCTCATCTGATGATAGCCCAACCTTAAGTCGATCTTCGAATAAAAACTTGACCCTTGCAACTGGTCAAATAAGTCATCGATGCGTGGCAAAGGGTAGCGGTTCTTGACAGTCACCTTGTTAAGTTTCCGATAATCTATGCACATACGAAAGGACCCGTCTTTCTTCTTTATAAACAAAACTGGGGCTCCCCAAGGCAAAGAACCGGGTCGGATAAAACCCCTATCCAACAGTTCTTTAAGTTGATTAGATAACTCTTGCAACTCTCCAGGTGCAAGACGATAAGGAGCACGAGCAATTGGAGCTGCTCCTGGTGCAATATCGATCTGAAATTCCACTTGACGGTGAGGAGGTAAACCAGGTAGTTCCTCAGGAAATACATCAGAAAATTCACGAACGACTGGCACGTCTTCAATCTTTCTTTCTTCAGACGGAGTATTAGTAACAAGTGCTAAAATAGCAGGATACCCCTTTCGTAGACACTTCTACACTTGCATAGCTGAGATGATACCAACCATCACCCCACTACGATGCCCTTGAACCGATAATGACTCTCCACTAGGGAGAGGAATACGTACGATCTTCTCTTTACATAGAATCTCAGCCTGATGCTTAGACAACCAATCCATACCAACCACTACATCAAAACTACCGAGGGTAACAGGAAGGAGGTCAATGTCAAACACTTGACCCCCAAGATCTAATTTACACCCAAAAAGGATATGCGAAGCTTCAATCGTTTTGCAATAAGCTAATTCTACTACATGCTTAGCTTCTAAAGGTGTTGGGGTTAAGCCTAATCGCTGACTGAACTCTAGGGACACATAACTCCAATCAGCACTGGACTCAAATAACACAGAAGCAAAAAGATTGTTCACAGAAAACGTACCAGTCACAACATTGTCGTCGTTCCTAGCATCACCAGCACCGATCGTAAATACCCTTCCACGAGCACCATTGCCCCCATTGTTGCTATTGTTGTTGTTCCCAGCATTGTTGTTGTTGTTCTGGCGGTTGTTGTTGTCATTGGCATTCTGATTCAGCTGGGGGCAATCCCGTTTAATATGACCCTCATCCCCACACTGATAACACCCCTTCTTAAAGCCTTGGTTCTGATGGGCCTGTTGCCTTTGCTGCTGCTGATTCTGTTGCTGGTTTTGCTGCTGCTGCTGCTTTGGGTACGGAGCTCTACAGTCCTTTGCCATATGGCCCACCTTGTCCACCTATGGCAAGCCCGAACACATGATCCATGATGATGATACCCACATTTGTTGCACTTTGGCTTCCTACCAACATAGGAGCCTTGACTCTGATTGCTGCCCTGGCCTTGGTTAACTGAGGACGACTGACTGAAACTACGTTATTGCTGTTGTCAGGCCTTTTCTGAGATTGACTGGCACTGATTGCTTTGTCAGCATCATTCCATTTACGCTTGTTATCACTGGCAGGTGTGGTAGCTGTAGCAGCAGAGGTAGTAGCAGAAACACGTGGCGGCAATGAGCCACGTTCGACCTCTTGGTCAGTAATCTTGTGTGCTAAACGGATGATCGTGGGCAGCTTGTTAAGGTTTGCAGCAGTGACCAAACTCTTTACTGCTGGTGCCAGGCCTTTGATGTACAACTCAATTCTTCGAGGTGGAGGTCGAGACAGGTTAGGGCACAAAATTGCTAGTTCATGAGATCGTTTCGTGTAAGCCTCGATCTCGGACCCTTCCATCTTCAAATCGTAGTACTCGTTCTCGAGCTTCTGTATCTCGTCACGAGGACAGTACTCCTCCCGCATTAACTCCTTGAAATCATCCCAAGTAGTGGCGTTAGCTATCTCGATGCCCAACATCTGCACCTGAGCATTCCACCAAGTTAAGGCACCATCCTCTAAAGTGCCTGTAGCATACTTCACATGGTCCCCCTCGGGACAGTTACACATAGCGAACACCGACTCAGCCTTCTCAAACCAACGCAGTAACCCCACAGCCCCTTCAGTCCCGCTGAACGTCTGTGGCTTACAATCCATGAATGTCTTGAATATGCAAGCGGGCGGATGGTTTTGATTCTGATTCACCTGCTGACCTAATGGATGAAAGGAAAATACAACACAAGGGTAAGAGTTGTGTACGTGACACAAGAACAAAGAAGATTTGGCACATATAGTACCAGCTTGATAGGCTACTAATGCCTCAGCCACACGGGTGTTAATCAGATTTGTCAACTCAGCCTGAGTCATTGCAATGTGTCCACGTCCATGGCCTCGTCTACTCATGATTCTATATAAGGAGAGGGAACAAGTTTAAGAATCGAGATAAGGTAGGAGTCAAATCTCACGTTGACATCTACAAACTACAAAGTTTACACCAGACAATAGGGTAGAACCCTTCTCACACTCTTTAAGCCTCACTGGGACTCACATGCACCTCGCGCTATTATTATGTGTGCACCCATAATAATAAGGCAATTTGCATGCTTATCTCAGTGCCTCTTGACTTGTGCTAGAAGTTTCCCCCACATTCAAATAGTAAAACGAAAGGTATTACAGGATTAATAATCACAAGAGTCGAAGGGTAGTGCCACACTATCTGGCTCCACTAAAACATGCAGCACAGGTAATCACATCAAGGTATCAAATATTTTGTTTCATGCAAGTCGTTTGTGTGTAGCTACTAAGCAAGTAATGCATAAAGTAAACAGAAGACGAACCTTGCAATCTGGAGCTGAGTGTCATGGTCGATTTTCGAAGCTGTTCGGTTATAGTTTGGTTTTATAAAACGTTTTAAAACCTAGTTCACTATAACATTGGCTCTGATACCAAACTGTCACACCCCCAAAATACCACATGCGGAAACACCGCGAAACGTGTGACGTACCAGGATCCAAGCCACCAATCACGTTGAACTAATAATAAATAAATATTTAAATAAAACATTTGATTCGTTTCATAACATAATTCCAAGTCATAAGTTAAAACCAAAGTAAACGTTCAGCGGAAGCATAAGATTATTCGTTGTTCAAGTGTTTCAAAACAATGTACTAAATTAAGAATAAATATCCAAGAGTTGTGACCCATGACCACTCCAGCACTCCCAAATAGCAAATTCCATGTCCAAGAATCTAACGACCTACAAGCATACAGATAAGTGTGTAAGACGACGTTGGTGAGTTCAAAGTTTGTTAACGTGTTTAGTTACCAGTTACCAGATTAAAACGTTTCACATATTCAATGTTGTTAATCACACGCTTACTGCCGATGGCTCCAGATTGTTTGCTCTAAACCCCAATGCCTCTATCAAAGCAATGTTCAAGATGAGGGTCATTAGTTCACTCCCGACCTCCTCGGTGCGGTGTGAGGGTGCCAAACCTAAATAGCGCAATTAACTAATACCCCGTTGCCTTCCCGGCAACAATCGGTAGGAGGGACTTGAGTGATAGATATACATGTATTAACCAACAACCCAGGTTTAACACTCCAGTCAAACCTATTACCCGACATTCCTCCCCAGAATGTTTACCAGATGTCCCTCCCCAGGACGCATGCTTGGAAAAAGAGCAGTGAACTCACCTTGGTTTACTCGGTATGATTAGTTACTTGTTCACACTTAAACAGTCACACCCTATGGTATTCATGTATACATAATCATTTTACATTTGCATGGTTCACGTATAAGTTATAATCATAGTGTGCACATAAGCAACATAGTAGTTATTTACTCATAAAGTTTCCACAATTCACATGTACGTTTCACAACACTACTTAACAGTTAAGTGTACTATTCATGACAACCAAACCATGTTTTCCTCAGTCAATATTTATATTCTTAACAGGTAATAACATACTTTCATTACATAGTTATTCATACTCAAACTCAGCCTAAACATCCGTTCTGTCTGGTTATCCTGTCGATGAAAAACTACATCTTTTGTCGGGTCCTTATTGACAAAACACAACATCTTTCGTCGAGTCCTTATTGACGAAACACAACATCTTTCGTCAAGGGCCTTCTTCCTCACAGTTCGCCATGAACAATAACCACCCTAATCACTTACAGTTCCTATTTATTCATAGCTATACAGTTCCCTAACTTCTTTTGAATCAATAATAAACAATTCATCATGCATAATGTCATAAACTCAATCATATACAATAGCTAACACAATGAAATGTCAGTAAACAGGATCATTGAATCGCGCAGTGAATCATGAATGATTGCAAACCATCAAATCCTTATCATGTATGTTCTAATCTATTCGATTAACAAGCAATGTATCCAAACCTTAATTAATCACCACATACGATTACGGTTTCTAATAAAACCCTACGTTCATAGTAGATCAAAACAATCATCAATCAACAATTGAAACCAATCGTAATAGCGGACATTTACACAAACAGCATAACAAGTAGATCGAGTCAGGTTATCTCAACTAACCGGATGTGAGATGGGACAAGCAAGAACTTCGAGAGGATGATGATTGCCGTCGAGTGCAAGGGAGAGGAAAAGAGTGCCTAGGGTTTCGCGACTTATGGTCCTCATATAATATAACGTGAATGTGGCCGAGTAAAGTTGGGCTTCACTTGGGCAGAAAGCCCATCACGGCGAAAGACTCACCCCGATGAAATACATGTTTCCTTGAACATGAAGATGACGAAAGTCATTATTCGTCATTAAGGGCTAGCGACAAAAATCTTTAAACAGTTAATGAGTTATCAAGATCTTTCATTAATCAAGAACATTGCCATCAATCTCACATTACATAAAATAAAACTAGTTTCCGAACAGCATTACGAACCAGTAACACGAGCTTGAAATCTTGGGTTGTCACAGATAGGAGAGTCCATCCGGACGAATCGGCAAGTTCACATCCAGACGGATGGAGTGGGGAAACGTACATCTGGACGGATGAGTTATGGACACTCAGGGTTTTCAAGTTTATTCGTTACAGAATCAGTACATTCAAATGTGATGTCCATTTAAGTGTGATGTGATAAAAGCATGGTGGATACGCCGCTGGTACTTCCTATATATAAGTGTTTTCATCGTATTACATTTCGAGGGGATATCAAACATGATGATAAGTCACACCACCACCACTTGAAATTTCCTCGACCGAACTTTACAAAGGTCAAGTAGTGAAGAATGCTATCATACTAGCATGTTATAGCTACCACACATAGTCTGTTAAAAGTACGCTGATTTTTCCAAGTAAAGTGGTCCATAAAGTGATGTGACTTATCTTGTGATGAAACAAAAGTGTGTTTCATCACGAGTTGGCTATCACTTGTGCGAAGCAGTAGATGAGATAATTGTTCATTGAAATTATCTCTGCTTGCACATATTTCTCTTGGTGTGATTGTGTGTTGATCCCAAAGTTTAGCTCTTCATATGGTGTTTTCTTTGATGTAGCAAGAACTTTAGTCTGGTCAACCCGTACTTCTTTTTCCTCCATACTTGAAGCATCTACCAACTCATCTATGCCCTTGTGTTTTTCACATGAGATCTCAATAATTTGCCCGTCTTGAGTTTCATTTACTTTAAGTGATGCTTGGTGAGTTGTGAAACCTGCTTCATTAAGTTTGACTTGTTCTTCACACTGTTTATGGCAAGCCTTAGACAGGAGAGTCCATCTTTCAGAAGCATCTAAAAGTCTAATTATCATCTCCCCTAGTTTGAAACCACCACTTTGATTGGTGTTGGTTTCTTGAAACTTTTTCTTGATTTTGTGGCTAAACTTGATCTATGTATGTGAAAATGGCAGGTTTCTCCTTTAGCATATAAAACTTGATGATCTGAGCTTTAAGTGCCACTCTTTCTGTAACACCCCGTGTTTCGAAAGTCAAAGTCAATGTCACACCCCGACCACGTGGAACATACAAAACGTGGCGGAAATGTCGGGGAGTGTTGTAACAGAATTAATTGTTTCAAATCCATGGCAATTGAAGTTTCGTTTTATTGATTAAAAGTGTTACAATGTCTTAACAAACAAGGAAATACAACATAATTAACTAGTCTTGCATCTTTTATTGTCACTAAAGCCCAAGTCTGCCTATGTGTATCTTGATCATCTTATGCAACAGCTCCTGAAAAACACATGTGAAAATAGGTACGTCAGCATAAAAATGCCTGTGAGATACATAGGTTTTGTGAAAATAGGTTCCATGACTTATGTTTGAGAAAATGTTTAGTCATGAACCTTGTTATTTGCTTTGTTTTGTAAATCATTTGAAAAACAATGAGTTCATATGATATGTATAAATAAGTGAATAATGTATGGTTAAATGAATAACCATAGTAAAATGAATTTGTATAAGATAAGTTGTTTGTAAAACAATGTCTTGTGAAAAGTATGTTATTTGTATAAAATGTTATATGTCTCAAACTGAAATGATTCAAATAACGCTACGATATGTAATACCATACAAACACTTATATATAGGAAGTACCAGCGGCGTATCCACCATGCTTGTATCATATTACACACGCATCGTTACTTAATCACTTAATCAAACCAAACTAACCAATGTAAGAAGTCTATGTTTAAATCAATTGTCAAATGTATTGGGTAATATGTCAAAGTGTTCATGTCAAGATGTAAATCATATCAAAATGTCTATGTCAAATATCCATGTCAAATGTCTATGTCAAATATCCATGTCAAATGTCTATGTCAAAATGTCATGTATGGCAAGTGAAATGTCTCAACTAAACCATATGCACAAAACAAAGTATTGAAGTAAAACTTGGTTTAAATCAAAGTTATGTTTTGTGGGAAATGCATGATCAAATGTCAATCATGTTAAAATGTCTATGCCGAAATGTCTATGTCGAATGTCTATGTCAAAATGTCATGTAAAACGATGTACTAAGTAATGCACACAATTGGGCACACCTAGCATGAAATGTCATAAAATCATGTACTATAATGTACTAACGAACATAGCAGTATATGATGTTAAAACAGGAAAGCATGAAAGTAACAAGTAGGCACTTGTGTTCCACCCCAAAACAGTTTGGAAAACACTAAAAGAGGGGTCTATGTACTCACTTGAGATTGCTCAGAAGTCCTTGAGTAACAACCAAACACTGCTAGAGATCGCGGATATCAAACGGCACCTAATATAGGTAACTATGTTAATAAACCGGACCTAGATCGGAAGATCGGGTAGCATTAGGGTTTGTAAACCAAACGAGTGTAGAGACTCGTGTCTTTTGGTTTAACAAAACCTACATACTAAATGAAACTTAACCTAAGTGATTTCGACCCAATACGACCCGTTTAGGTAGCTTATGCTACTTTAACGCGTCGTTCGCGTGAAACGCGTTCGGAACATCTAACTAGTCCTATGACAAGTGTTATATGCCTAAACATGTTACATAATCAGTTATGTGACAAAAGTTTAGGTTACATATGCTTAATTACCAATTATACATGAAAAGGGTATTCTGGTAATTTACCTAAGGCATATAAACTACTTATCATACAACTACTTAAACGAAGCGACCATAAGGTATAACCTTGGAAGGTTATTCCCTATATACTATGGTCACCTAATGTATTTGGTCGGATCCTAATGATCGACCAAACTGGGTCGGGTTCGAGGTATAAGCGATTTATTAGATCGCTTACCCTACGACCCTAGACAACGTGGTAATCAGTAGGCATAGTCCCAAGGGACTATGACCATCTTGATTATAATCACGTTGCGAAGTTCAAACGAACTTCGCATTGACCATTACTGGTCAACGCTGAAAGTCAAACAAAGTTTGACTTTCTGACTCGAAAAGCAGTAAAATAAGGAAAAGAACGAAAGAATACTTACGAAGGGTCCCCGAATGCTAATCCCGATCCAAGAACTCAGGTATGAAACAATGGTTTCAACTTAGAGCTCTCAAAATCAGAATTCTTGTAAGTTTTGCATTGGGGTGATGGGGTATATATAGTATTCGGGTAACCGTTGAGATCGTTTGATGGAAAACGTGCCTTGATCCAACCCGTACACTTGTCGGAACCTTATGGTGGCTGAAATTAGGTTCTTATCCGCTGACTAGACGATTGAGAATGTGCGGTTGGGAAACGAACAGCTGGATCTGTTGTGAAATACACTTAATCTGGTCAGATCAGGCACTCGCGTAGCGCGACGGGTAAGCCCATAGGGCTCGCACTACGCTAGCACCTCCCCTGATCAGAAAAGTTACAGAAATGGCAGAAATGGTCCCTGCACGTGTTTAAGGCCTTTTTCGATGCGTTTGAACCCCGTTAACCTCATTTCAAGGCTCTAAAATGAAGTTAAAGTATAGGGAACTCAAAACATGCTCAAAAATATGCCGGATGATGGTTCGTTTGGTCGTACGAACGCGATGTTCGCTTAATTACGACGGAATGCGCACAAGCGCGAAAAACGATCCAAATGACGCGACGAATGGATTTTTCTTATGGCGAACACTGAAATATAATATAGTCATGCTTTCATAAATTTTTGGATGTCCGGATGTATTCAGAACGTGAGTTATGCGTAAAAATGCAAACTTGTGCACTTTTTGACACTTTTAGTCCCTGAATGACCCAAAAGTTTATTTTAGCACACCGAACCCATTAAAGCCTATTTCTAAGCTATGTAAAGGATATTTATGGTATGTTTAACTTATGGTCATGTTCCGGAAGGTCTGTTACAGTTCAAATTGGCATACTTTCGCAGTTTGTCAACTTTAGTCCCTGTAAGCGATTAAACTTTGATTTCACCACACCAAACCTTCCAAAACTTATATCTAAGTTATGTAAAGGTTATTTAAGGTATGTTAAGCCTATTTCACTATTCCGGAGTGTTCATTGGATTAAACTGGTTATATCTACACATCAGTGCGCGTATAACCTTCCAGAAAGCGATTTAGAGCTTGAAATCGAACAAGAATTAATATGTGCAGACGATACACATATTTTTACAAATCCCAAGTATGAAATACAATATTTCATTGGTTTGGCATTTGTTTGATGGTTGAAATGACACAGGTGTTACAGTCAAAGTCAAGATTGAAGTCAAAGGAAGACAAGATTGCTAATTGCGATTTGTCACTCCTTGCTCAACTCCTGTTTTGACTCCTTTGACTTGTAGATAGTCTATTTATTTTATCGCTTTAGTTGTATTATGTGGAGTACTTATTAATAATCGAGGTTAATCGCATATTAATCGCATGTTTAATCGATTTATCGCCTATCGCTATCGCATTCGCAACTCGAATTAAGTGTGCTGGATATTGTTTTACGTGTGTGTGCTATTTATGTGTTACTTGTGCATTTTATATGTTGAGGTGATAATAAAAATCGCAATCTATCGCATCGCAATCAATTATAGGTGATAATAAAACTCGAATCAGAGCGATTAAACTCATCGCGCCAAACACTCGAATCGAGTGGCCAACCAACCAAGTGGCCATCCGATCGGATTGCCACCTGATCGGGTTGTCACCCGATCGAGTTGCCACCCGATCGGACTACCACCCGATCGATCAGCCTCCTTTCCACTTTCCTTTTTAGGAAACCCTATAAATACCCCTCATATGTCACATCACTTGATGTGACAGCTCTTACTCGAACTCAGCTCGCTCCAGCCACACTTTCTCTCGATTTCTCTCAATTCTTGTAAGTTTTCAACCTAAATCTTGTACTCTCTTGATCTACACGCACTCCTACACCTTTCTATCTTTTGAATCTTAAGTTTTAACCATGAAATCACCGGATTTGAGGTATTCTAGGGTGATGTCATCATGGAGTTCCTATGAACTTCAATGCTTGGCTTCATTACGCCAACTTAGATCTGAAGAATTTCCACAACATTTATCAAAGATTTCACTTAGATCTACACAAATTCATGGATAAAAGGATTGAGAGAAGGTTTTCCAACTTTCTTTCAACTCTTTTACACCCAATGCACTCAAACCCGATAGAATCGGAGCTTGTTCTGATCTTCTACTCTTTCTTAGTGATGCATTAGTTCCAGATCCAAATTCTATCCGAGAGATATTGACTTCAGGTTTGAACATGAACTACCGACTCGGATCGTGAACCGGTCGGAATAGGGTGATTCATGTTCGGTCGGGTCACTTGGACCGAGATAGGGTTTCTGTTGTTCAAGCATGTTATTAAAATGTCTCGTTCAAACACTACAAAACTTCAAATGAATCAAGTGCCAAGATGAACGGATCGTCGGGACGGATTGCCGTCCGATCGGATTACCACCCGATTGGATTGCCACCCGATTGACCGGCGGTCCGATCGGGTTGCACTTGGCTCCTTACTTAAGTTATTTTCAAACTATTCAAAGGTTCTGAACATTGAAACGGATTACCACCCGATCGGATTGCCATCCGATCGAGTGACCGTCTGATCGTGTGACGTTTGGGACTTGGATACTTAAACAATTTTCAACATGTTCAATACAAATGGATTGCCATCCGATCGAGTGACTGTCCTGCTATGAAGTGGTTCTCAAACTGAGAAGTCTCGCCAATTGGATTGCTGTCCGATCGAACGACCGTTCGATTGACCGACCTGAAAGGTAGAGAGACTTCTCTATTTTTGAAATGCTACAACGAAAACTTCAAAGTACAAACCATCATACACAAACACATCCACACCAAGCGAGGTGACAATCAAATCGAATGGCCATCCGATCGAATGACCATCCGAACAGATTGCCACCCGATCGACTGGCCATCCAATCGGATAGCCACCCGATCGGATTACCATCCGATCCTTGGTACTCTTGCACCGACTTTCGCTTATGATATCGCTAACTGTTCAGGCTAATTTCCGCTCTAGCACTCCCTTCAATCCATTAACTTTATCGCTGTGAGTATACTAGATCCCTTTTTGCTTTATGCACTTTTGGGTGTTACATACGTTACTTATTCTAAATCACATCGAACACACAACGCAAACACTATTTATACACTGACCTAAAATGCATGTTATACGTGACTCGATGAAGGCCTGTTTGTTATGTTAACACATTGATTGTTGTCTACCTGCCTTAGCAACGATAGTACTATAGTTTGGACTCAGCACCTGTTCACTCAGGGGTTGTTAAGGACAATTACTTCACGTGTTCACAGTGGTGAATATGTGTTGCGCACTCGCTACTCGCATTCAACTTGCAGTCATTGGTATTGATAGGATCTTTGTCGATAACTTACATGCTTCACATTATGCGTTATTCATGCTGGTTATGCGTAAATGATTTCGAACTCTATTATGCTATTATGAAACTTGTATGCTCACCTTTACACTATGTGCATTGACTTTTACTTTAACGTATGTGGCAGGTGCTTAAGATGTTAGTATGCTTGGCTTGCTGTGAAATCAAGGCTAGGAAAGAGTCTAGAAACAAAGACAATTTATTTTATTTGAAAATCTGAGTTGTCGGAACATGTTTTATTTGTTTGAAGAATATTCTGTCTGTAATAACTAGATTATCTTATGGGTTATGGTATGGGACATAATATTTAAACTATTTGGTAATTTAGTCGTTATGGAATTTCTTTGAACAATCTTTTTCGCTAAGTGCCGCGCCCCGATGTTTCCGCTATCGGTTGGGGTGTAGCAGATTGGTATCAGAGCCATAACTATAGGGAATTAGGCAAGACTCGACCTAGTCCGGGTTGATGTCTTAGAACGACCTAGTCTATAGTCTAAGTACCAACAGACCGACTTGTGCATTCCCGGTAAGGGTTTTGCACGAGCTTGCTCGCTATTTCTCACTCGAACTCGCTGTACACTACACACTTGCGCGAACATCGCATACTACAGTTCTGCGCAAGATCAACCTTTCCTAAGGCTGATTACACACACAAACGAATGATCTGGTTAAGATTAGGTATGAAAACCGCAAACTCTCGAACAGATTACTCGTTCGAATTGCTATTTTTACTATAAAACAAGAGAAGTTGCGTTGAATTAGGAGTGAAATCCATACTTCGACGCAAATCCTCTTATCTATCTCGTGGTTTTACCACACAAACAGGAACGTAGTCGCTAAGTCAGGGGTGAAACCCGAACCTTGACGACTCGTTCTACTCTCTAATATGGTTTTACAAAATTCTCACCAAAGTCTCGACGGACTCCAACGACTTGAAGTCACACTGTAGCTGGAAGGATGCGTGTCGATCACTCGAATCGAAGCGAGAGCACAGTTCAAAAGGCCAAAAGTGTGCACTTAAGGTCCTTGTGAACAGTTGAATCACATTGGGTAGTCGACGTCTATTTAGCCGAAGATAATCTATTCTTGATTTCTGTGTGTCTCGATTCTGAGCCCGCAATTGCTGACTCTGATATTCGCCGATTTTATGTGGATCTTATGTGTTTTATGTGGTTATATGCTTCAATTTTTGGCGATTTGTTCAATTTTCGCTCTTCACTTTCGATCAACACGCACAACACACTACACGTATATCCAAATCATTGGTCATTATTCATCATCGTTGCTCGATATTCGCAATCGCTATAATTAATCGTTGTATGCGCTGTGGAGGATAGGGAATACGTGCAACATATAGCTAGGTTTCTGTATTCTGACTGTCTCATGTGCTTTTGTGCCTACGTGCTTATGTGTTTCTGTGCTCTACGTGTTTATGTATTAATGTGTTTACGTGCCTGTGTGATTATATGAATAGATGTGTTCCTGAGATTTATGGTAATCGCTAGACTATACTAGGAATAATCGAAATTTGTGTTGAGTCCTGTGGCGAAGTCTGTTGCAGACAATGTTGTCATCTGGATCTCGCGCTACTCAAGCTGCTCGCTGAAAGCAAGCAGATAAACGCCTCGCCTCGCCTCTATGATTACTAAGCAAATGGCGAAGGTTATCCCTCAGATCGTGAGTGAACTACACGAGAATGCGAGGAAATCTTCTGAAGTGTCAAGGACCGATACTCCCAAAGCTGCTTTTAGCTTCAAGCAGTTCAAAGCTTGCGGACCGAAAGAATTTACTGGCGAAGATGGTCCTACGGCCTTATTTCAATAGTTTGATTCGATCGAGGTCACCCTGCGCCAGAGTGGCTGTCCTAATGATCTCCGCACTCTGAATGCTACCGGCGTCTTCCAATCCCGAGCGCTAGATTGGTGGACGACCGAGAGAAACAAACGCGGAAACGATGCAGCTTATGGTTTGACGTGGGAAGAGTTGAAGGACGTCATGTTGGAAGAGTTCTGCCCTCCCCATGAGCGCCAAAAGTTGGAGGACGAATTCTGGCACATCAAGCATAAGGAGGGTGACAATGCAGCTTTAACCGCTCGCTTCAAGCAGCTCAGCATAATCTATCCTGATTAGGTTAAGACTTCTGATATGGCAATCAAGAAGTATATTCGAGCTCTGCCAGATTGTGACGCAAATTTTGTGCAAGCTTCAAAACCAGCAACAATCGAAGAAACTTACCTGCTTTCCGCTGAAATAAACGACAAGTGAGTCAAGTCTGGCTTCTGGGATAAAGCCGCCAAGAATCTACATCAAGCTACCACTGCACCAACTGCTGAAACCGCCGTCGCTCCTCAGTCTTAAAAAGCTTCTCGTTGCAAGAGGAAGAACATCAGCAACTCCAGCAATAAGAATTGTGCTGTAACCATTGCTGCCCCACTCCAAGCTATACCAGCTCAGCAGCAAACTCAACATCGCCAGGTTGCAGCACCGGTAACTCAAGCACCACCGGCAAAGCATGCTTATACTGGTCCTCACCCTGCCTGCCCGACATGCACCTATCACCACCCAGTGGGAATCACCTGCAGATTTTGTGTACACTGCAACATGTATGGCCATTTCACCGCCAACTGCCGTACAGGTCCTCGTCAAGCACCAGCACCAGCTACTGTTCATCAAGCTCTACTTCCTGCTCCTCAAGGGCAACAAGCAGCTCCGGCACCCGTGGTCAATGCTAGACTCTGCTTTGCGTGTGGTGATCCCAACCACTTCGCAAACATGTGCCCCAATCGGGTTGTGAAGCAAGAGCTTCAACAGTAGCAGCCTCAGCAACAACAGCAACAAGCCGCTCGTGCTCGAACTTTCAACATTAATGTGCACCAGGCTCAGGCTGACAACAACGTGGTCAATGGTACGTTCCTTGTGAATGGTATTTATGCTTCGTGTTTGTTTGATACTAGAGCCGATAACTGTTTTGTATCGTTTGAGTTCGAAAAGCTCCTCAATCGTAAGCACGCTCATCTCCCCTCGACGTTCGATGTTGAAGTTGCCACCGGAAGAACCGTCGCTGTAAATTCTGTTCTTCGTGATTGTACTCTCGAACTCAACAATCACATCTTCCCCATCGATCTTATTCTAATGCAACTCGGAAGTGTTGATGTCATAATAGGCATGGACTTTCTTCATGAAAGTCATGCTGAAGTGGTTTGCTTCGATAAGATGATTCGATTCTCGCTCGCTAATGGTGACCAGTTATGTGTTTATAGTGAAGTCGTGTCGAAGAAACTCCAACTCATGTCATGTGTCCAGGCTAGCAAGTATCTCCACAAGGAATACCAAGCTTTTCTGGCACACATTGTAGTAGCGGAGAAAAAGGAAGTTAAGGAGGTGAAAGACGTCCCCGTTGTTTGTGAATTCCCTAACGTTTTTCCTAAAGATCTTCCAGGTTTACCTCCGAGTCGTGATATCGACTTTCGCATCGACCTCATTCCTGGAGCAAACCCTGTTGCCAGAGCTCCATATCGACTCACTCTGTCTGAAATGCGTGAACTCTGGAGTCAGCTCCAGGAATTTCTGGACAAAGGCTTCATTCACCCTAGCACCTCTCCTTGGGGCGCACCAGTCATTTTCGTCAAAAAGAAGGATGGGTCGTTCCGGATGTGCATCGACTATCAGGAATTGAATAAGCTGACAATCAAGAATCGTTACCCTCTGCCTCGCATCGATGATTTGTTTGACCAGTAACAAGGTGCTACGTGTTTCTCCAAGATCGATCTACGCTCAGGCTACCACCAGTTACGTATACAAGAGGAGGATATTTCCAAGACCGCTTTTCGCACTCGATACGGCCACTACGAGTTCGTTGTTATGCCTTTTGGTTTAACCAACGCACCCACGGTTTTTATGGATCTGATGAATCGCGTGTGTAAACCTTTCCTCGACCGCTTCGTCATCATGTTCATCGATGATATCCTGATCTATTCCAAGTCGAAAGCCGAACACGCGCAACATCTACGTTTGGTTCTCGAGCTACTCCGGGGGAATCGACTTTATGCCAAGTTCTCCAAGTGTGAATTCTGGTTGGAGGAGGTTCAATTCCTTGGTCACATTGTCAATAGTTAAGGTATCCACGTTGACCCTACGAAGATCGAAGCAGTTAAGAGTTGGGTTACACCCAAGAACCCGTCTGAAGTCCGTTCTTTTCTCGGACTATCGGGCTATTATCGCCGATTTATCGAAGGATTCTCTAAAATCGTTGTGCCGCTCACCTCACTCATGCAAAAAGACAAGCCTTTTGTTTGGGGAACTGAACAAGAAACTGCCTTTCAAACCCTCAAGTACATGCTTTGCAATGCTCCTGTTCTCACTCTACCCGACGGAAACAATGACTTTATCGTCTATTGTGATGCCTCGAACCTTGGACTTGGTTGTGTTCTCATGCAACGAGACAAGGTTATTGCTTACGCGTCTTGACAGCTCAAGATCCACGAGAAGAACTATACAACCCACGACCTCGAGCTAGGCGCAGTTGCTTTTGCGTTAAAGATCTGGCGACACTACCTTTATGGTACCAAGTGTACGATCTTCACCGATCATAGGAGCCTACAACATATCTTTGACCAGAAAGAACTAAATATGCGTCAATGCCGGTGGGTAGAACTTCTCAACGATTATAACTGTGAGATTCGTTATCATCCTGGCAAAGCAAATGTCATTGCCGATGCTCTCAGTAGACGGAGTTATTTGCTCAGCGCCCGTAATATTCAAGATCAATATGATCTCGAAACCCTCATCCGCGAAGCCCAACATGCCTGCTTTAATGAGCGCACTTTGAAGAAGGAAAGGATTCTCAACAATGGAGCCCAGCTAGAAAATAAGTCGAATGGGATATTCCATTATCTGGTCCGAATTTGGATCCCTAACCGAACCAATTTACGACAGATTTTGATAGACGAAGCCCACAAATCCCGATATTCTATTCATCCTGGTGCCGACAAAATGTACCAGGACCTACGCTACAAGTACTGGTGGCCGGGCATGAAGAGGGATATCGCCCTCTATGTTTCGAAATGCCTAACCTGCTCGAAGGTCAAGGCTGAGCACCAAAGACCCTCTGGCTTACTCGTTCAACCCGAGATCCCTGTGTGGAAGTGGGAGAGTATAACTATGGACTTCGTAACGAAACTTCTGCGCACGCCATCAGGTCACGACAACATTCGGGTTGTCGTTGACCGTTTGACCAAATCCGCTCACTTTCTGCCAATACGGGAAGACTACAAGGTAGAAAAACTAGCCCGAATCTACACCAAATAGATCATTTGTCAACATGGGACTCCTCGCGACATCATTTTTGACCGTGATGCTCGGTTCACCTCGTGTTGTTGGGAAACGTTTCAAGCTGCCCTCAGTATTGTGCTTAATCTAAGTACCGCATTCCATCCCCAAACCGACGGCCAGACTGAAAGACGGATTCGTACCCTTGAAGACATGCTCCGTTCGTGTGTCATAGATTGGTAATTGGGACGCATACTTACCTTTGGTCGAATTCTCGTACAATAATAGTTATCATTCCAGCATTCAAATGGCACAGTTTGAGGCTTTGTATGGAAGAAGATGTCGATCGCCTATTGTATGGCATGAGATCAGGCACTCGCAATTAACCGGTCCTGAGCTATTGCAAGAAACGACTAACAAAATCCTCCAAATCCGAGACAATCTGCTGAAAGCTCGGAGTCGTCAGAAAAGTTACGCCGATAGACGACGCAAACCCCTCGAATTTGACGTTGGCGACCATGTACTCCTAAAGGTATCACCTTGGAAGGTGTTAGGTCATTTGAGACCGTTGGTACTTGTTTTAGATGGTCCTGGATTGGTTTGGTTAAGTTTATTAAGCTTTAGAAAGTCTAGGGGCTAAAATTGTAATGTTTTGATAGTAGCAAATCTGACTCGGTGTAATTAAGATGCCAGCATAATTATAATTATGCTGGTAAGTCAGATCCTATATAAACTCATGTAATGGTGCCCTAGCCAAGGTTTTGGCTAGTTTCTTTCGTGAAAACTCTAGTGTTGTGATCTTCTTGTTATTTCTTGTGCTTAATCTGATTTCTAGGAGCTTGTTAACGTTTATATCAGTTGGGAATTCATACAACACTTGTTGTTAATCATCAAACCAAGATCTTCATCTTTTGATTTTTCTTGACTTTTACATATTCAAACACCTAATCAATAGGTGTTTTGGACTAAAACAATCAACCACTGTGATCCGGATTGATATTGGGATCTACAATTTGATATCAGAGCCTTAGTGCTCTTGGTTGTTGTGTTTTTGTTAAGATTTTTCAAAGTTTTGAAGGTTTATCAAAGTTTCTAGTTTTTCAAATTTTTGGGCTTAAAATGGATTGATTTGGTGTGTTTAATTGATAGGTTTTTGTTAATCAGTGATTAGGGAGTCATTTTGGACATTTTGATGCAAAGAAACATGGTTTTTGAGTCGATTTTGGGTGATTAGAGGGTTTTAGCTCGTGTTAAACCCTCTGGTCAGCGTAGATAAACTTGAACGCAGCGAAATTATTTTGAATACAGCGGAATTATTTTGAACGCAGCGGAATTATTTTGAATGCAGCGGAATTATTTTGAACGCAGCGGAATTATTTTGAATACAGAAAATTTAGTTTGAATACAGCAAATTTAGTTTGAATACAGCAAATTTAACTTGAATATCGCATAATTAACAATTTCGCCGATCAAACACAAACAAAATTGTTAATTACCGGCGAAATAGCGTCATTGACCCTGTAGCGAATTTATCGAAGGCGACTTCGAGGACAGTGATAAAGAAGCACAACGTTTTTATCACGGTGATCGGCGAAATTAGCCAAACTAACGTGTTTGTTGTATGTTCCAGCGGAATTAGCTATTTTTGCTTGTGTAGGATTCTCACCCTGTCTGGCGAAATTATCTCATCAGCGAAGATATCGGCGTAGTCTTCTGTGTCCTTGTGTTTCCAGATAGTTCTTCGGTGAAATTAATCAAGTTTCCGGCGAAATTGCTCTTCATCCAGCAAATCAGTGAAATTAGTGTCTGTTCAGCAAAATTTTGTCAAAAACCAATCAAAATGTCTTTGAATCAATTGAACCCAATTGCTCAAGCTGAACTTGAGATCGGAACTTCTACAAGACCACCAAAACTGAAAGGATCGGCTGATTTTGGTACTTGGAAGAATCACATCAAATCGTTCTTTGAATACACTGACTACAACCAATGGATTTCCGTCACCGTTGGACCCCATGTACCAACGGTGGTACGAGGAGATGTGATAGTTGCTAACACCGACCCCACCACCTACACTGAGGAAGATAAAGCCCTAATCCAACGTGACCATCGTGCACGTGTTGCCTTAACCATGGCTTTGTCAACTGATGACTGTAACATATTTGAAGAATAAAGTACTGCAAATGAACTCTGGCTCGCTTTGATCGAATATTACGAGGGAAACGAAGAGCTGATTGAGAGCAAAAGAATCATGGTGCAGAAGCAATACGACATGTTTTGTGGAATTCGTGGAGAAAGCCTTTTCGATCATATCAGTCGCTTTCAGAATATGATGACCAAGATGAAGAAGGCAGGAAATCCTATCACTAATCGTGCTGCCATAAAGAATCTTTTGGACTCGCTTCCAAAGGAATGGAGCCTACAGTGCATGATGATCAAAAGGGATTTCCTCAACAACATAAATCCTGTCACTCTATCCAATTTGATTAACACTTTGAAAGCGTTTGAAATGGATGTCAACAAACATGAAATGAACACAACTGGTTATACTCCAAAGTCTGCTCAGTCTACTACAGGATTGAAGAACGTGGCACTTCTTGCATCTGAAGGTGTCAGTCAACAAGCTTCAGACACGACTTACTTCAACGCTTCCGCAAGCGCATCAAAGGCTCCACGATCCAGTAAAAAGACAGTTGTGCTCGGTGACACTCAAGCTGATGAGAATGCTGAAACAGAGGAACAAGTTCACAAAGTACTCATGGCAAAAATCTCGAGCGAGTCTTTATCTTCATCGTCAAAACCCACCGAGAAACAGGCTATTGGAATCCCAAAAGGAGATGATGCTACCGATAAGGGTCTGAAGAGTATTCTCACTTCCTCCGAGCCTGAGAAAGACAAGAATTCTGAAGAAGCTGAAAAACCTAAGGAGCATGTTCCTAAGGAGTCATCTGATGGGAAGAAAGAAAAGGGAAAAGTCTCAGCAGCAGAAATGAAAACTGAATCCTCAAAAGAAAAAGCTGACAAAGACTTGGTAAATAGCATTCCACATAACTTTAAAGTAAAGTTATGCACACCAGCATGCGTTGATGTCGTGGCACACTACAAATCTCTTAAACTAGAAAGAAAACAGAGCAACAAGTTCACAAAGCACTCATGGCAAAAATCTCGAGCGAGTCTTTATCTTCATCGTCAAAACCCATCGAGAAATAGGCTATTGGAATCCCAAAAGGAGATGATGCTACCGATAAGGGTCTGAAGAGTATTCTCACTTCCTCCGAGCCTGAGAAAGACAAGAATTCTGAAGAAGCTGAAAAACCCAAGGAGCATGTTCCTAAGGAGTCATCTGATGGGAAGAAAGAAAAGGGAAAAGTCTCAGCAGCAGAAATGAAAACTAAATCCTCAAAAGAAAAAGCTGACAAAGACTTGGTAAATAGCATTCCACATAACTTTAAAGTAAAGTTATGCACACCAGCATGCGTTGAAGTCGTGGCACACTACAAATCTCTTAATCTAGAATTTGAAAGGAAAAAAGACAAAGCTTTAAAACTTAATAAAGAACTTAAACACAACGAGGCCGCATATCAGAGAAAATTGAATTCAACTTTAGCTGAAATGCAAACTCTAAAAGAATTTGTTTTTAGAAAAGATTTCATCATCAACGATCTCACTGATAGACTAGAAAAAGCTTTGAACGAAAATAATAAATTACAAATTATCATAGACAAATGGAATGTTAGTCAAAAGGCCTTTACTGACATCAAAAACTACCAACGACCAACGTATGTAAAAGACGGGATCGGGTATAAGGATAGGCAAGGAAATGAAAGAAAACTTTTCTTTCCACCACATAGCAAAAACTATTTGCCTATGCTAACTCCTCATCCCGATAATGATTTCATTGATGAAAAGGCCTCTGTAGAACAAAACGATTCTTTTAAGAATGAAACGACCGCTAACATTCCTAAAAGTAATGCAGATTCATTTGTGTGTAAAGAAGATGTGTGCGATAAGGATGAAGACTGTGGCGGTTCAAAAATAGGAATAGGCTATTCAGGCGACAGTTATTCCACTGTTAACTGGTTCGCCTGGAACTGTGATAAGAGAAACAATATTCGGGATGACTGTAAGGGCCATGTGCCTACATTTAAGACTTGTGATCATGAACATGTTATGTTTGAAAGTCATGATTTAAATTCTGCATTTTGTGATGATAAAAATGTGTGTGAATCTCCTATATTTGTGCCAGAATTGAAAAAGAATTGTTTTGGAAAATTCCTCACCGAGGAAATTCCAGAATTTATTCCATCTCGAACATGTATGACAGATTCAGAAAGGGAAGTCACTGAAGAAAGCAACAAAGAAGATTCAAGCTTTTCTGCCTCAGAAAAGGAAGAAGAAACTTCAAGTTTTGATGAAGATCAAGAATCAGAAAATTCAGGTGAAGATCAAACAACAGAAGATCAAAGTTCCGAAGATTCAAGTGACGAAATTACAGACAAATCAAGTGAAGATCAAACCTCAGAAATTTCATTAGATCCTGACAATGATGAAGACTGCTCGGAAGATGAAAGCCGTATTGACAAGAAAATGAAGAAAGCTGAGAGTTCAAGCTACACCGCATCAAAAGACTCCTCAAACAGCTGAAGACACTCATCACATACCTCATCTTCTAACACCAAAAATCCCAGACGCAAACGATGTTTTCTATGTGGTCATTTAGGACATACAGCGAAACATTGTAAAAACAAGAATTTTTCTGAACCAGAATACAATTTTGTTAAAAATTTCACAGAGCAGTTTGATTACTGTAAGAAATCTGTTAAAAATCTGGTTAATTCCACGACGTATTTTTGGAAACAAAAAGAAGATATCGTGGGACAAAACCACCATAGATCCAAAGTGAAGCAAATCTGGGTTCCCAAATCAAACTGATCAGTGTACATATTTGTATTTCAGAATAAACTCCAGAAATGGCTTCGGATGCTCATGGAATATATCTGGCATGTGGATAGTGGATACTCACGGCACATGACTGGCTTAAAGGAACTTCTGAAGCATTTTCGTTTTGTCGATGGTGACTTCGTATCCTTCGCCGGTGACAAGAAGGGAGGAAAGATCGTTGGAGTAGGAGATGTTATTTCTGAAGCACTTACGTTGGAAAACGTTCACAAGTTCATGACAAAAGAATATCAGCTCTAATAAACAATGCAGAATATGTCTTTTTCAAGCCTAACTACTCAGCTCCTCACAACAAAAGGCCGTCATCCCCACAGAAGTCTTTGATAAAACTCGTTGCAACCAGTTGGTAACCTGGTTGGAAATGGTTAATTTCCTTAGTGGAAATAAATCTTATCATCTTTAATTGTTTGTAAATACTCTATCTTTTGTAAAAAAAATTGATATAAGTAAAACAAGTATTATAAAACGTTGCCCAACAAAAAGATTTTCTAGTCTTTAAAATTTTATTTTCGGGCAATGGACTTACGAAAAAAAATTAGGGGGGATATTGCAGAAAATCAAATTGGATGCTTGTGTCTGACTCCTGTTAGAAGAAATGATAGGAAAATTGCTAACACTTTGTCATTTCTTGAGAAACAGAAAACAAAAGGAATCGGGGTACCAAGCAATGACGTGTCAGTAGATTCAGCAATACCAACAAGTAAACTGCTATTAGGTGGCAAAACATAACATCTACACAAGGATTCTGGCTTTCCTCATGCATTACGCATCATTGTGGGTAACACATTGCGGCACATGGCTTAATGGTCTTGAATCTTGCGTTGACAGATTGCCAAAGTCCGAGATTTCGGGTCTTTATATTGGTTTTTCATTCGGGGATATCATAGTCGCTCTTCTGCTGCATCCAGATACATGTTGACCTAGACGCTATAATATCTTTTCAAGAAAAGAGCCAAAGATGGCCAAATCCCTAAATTGAAGAAGCTTTCATAGAAAGTCATTCAAATGCGAAAAAAAATGCACAAATCGTACCAAATCTGGTATCTGTCTCCGCCCTCGGTAGTTTTTGGTATCTCTACTGTACGAAAGTACTGAACTGATCACCAATTATCTATCGTTGAAAAGCAAAACGAATGAATCCAATATACTCACCTGTTATGAGGAACCTTTGTGCATACCTTGATCGCGGGGGTATGTCCTGATGTGGGACTCACGGGCGTAGTGATTCTATTTCCGATAGCTTGTGTGGGGGCCATAGAATTCTTGTCAATATTACCAAAACATGATAAACAAGCTCACCGAAAGCATGTTGAAAGAAGGATGCATGGATTTAAGTGGACAAACATACTGGCTTAACTTGCCTTTCTTGCCAAATCGCATTACCCCTTTCCAGGGTGATACTTTCAGTAACACTTTGTCACCAACCTTGAATTTTAGAGGTTTACGCCTTTTATCCGCGTAGCTTTTCTGCCTATCCCTGGCAGCTTTGAGACGATCTCTTATCTGTACAATCTTGTCTGTCGTCTCCAGGACTATATCAGGTCCTGTGAGTTGGACATCTCCAACTTCTGCCCAACAAACGGGCGTTCTGCACTTTCTTCCTTTGTAAATATAGCATTATCTAACCTTCTCATTTTGCAATCCAGATCTCACTTAGCTCGTTTGTGTGTTTCAGAACATAAGAACTGTTAGAAACGAGAACAAGAGAAGCGGGATGGTATAGGATTGAAGATATATTCTACATATGTTCTCTTTGAAGTCTCTCACACTGAAACGAAGAATAAGATATCGAAGAAGATCCCCAACAGGTTGCAAAAAGCAGAGACAAGCGAAAGAAAAGGCGGGGTGACTCGGTACTACAAGCTAATCTTGTGATGCAAACTTTACCCGCGTAGGGATACACGTGAGCTGTGAGAAAGGTGAGAGAAAGAAAGACTGAGATGATGGAGATCTTATTCAAAAATTGAAGAACAAAAGGAATGTGATGAATCTCGAGAGAATAAAGAAGCTATCATCAATCACCTGCTCCAAAAGTCATGGATCTTTCATCAGAATCAGAAGTTTGAGAGATTCAATCTCCGACATCATCCACATACAATGTCATAATAGAGGACGCAAGTGAAGCTGATAACAAGAAAACTCAATCACAACACAACGTGGGAAAAGTAGCAGTAAATTCTGAAACCAGAGTCAAAGAATGAAGACGCTCAAGTACGCAACGGTCTAGGGGGGATATTGTTAGACCATTTTGAGACCGTCGGTACTTGAGTCGCTTAGGGTGTAAAACGCTAAACAAGACTGAAGAACGCTTAGGGTCCAAAGCGCTAAACAAGAATGAAGAACTATCAAGTACGCAACGGTCTAGGGGGAATATTGTTAAGTCATTTGAGACCGTTGTTACTTGTTTTAGATGGTTCTGGATTGGTTTGGTTAAGTTTATTAAGCTTTAGAAAGTCTAGGGGCTAAAATTGTAATGTTTTGATAGTAGCAAATCTGACTTGGTGTAATTAAGATGCCAGCATAATTATAATTATGTTGGCAAGTCAGATCCTATATAAACTCATGTAATGGTGCCCTAGCCAAGGTTTTGGCTAGTTTCTTTCGTGAAAACTCTAGTGTTGTGATCTTCTTGTTATTTCTTGTGCTTAATCCGATTTCCAGGAGCTTGTTAACGTTTATATCAGTTGGGAATTCATACAACACTTGTTGTTAATCATCAAACCAAGATCTTCATCTTCATCTTTTGATTTTTCTTGACTTTTTTCACATCCCGATATTTCCACATATTACCGGTGGGCCCGGTGGGGAGTATTGTGACGTAGTTGATATCATAGACAATTTATACTATCACAGTTTAATACACAGCGGAAGTCGAAAGATAAAATCATTACAAACCGAATAAAAAGTAATATCAAGTGTATTATAAAACGGTTGAAAGGATCCACAGGCGGATCAAAGTTCAAAAGATCATTGTTCAACAGATTTAATAACATCTAAGCTTGCAAGACTCTTTATTGACGCTAGGAGTAGCCAGCCTATTCCGCTTAGTACCTGCACTTAGCCTTTTTTGGAAAATACGTCAGTTTACACTGGTAAATACAACTAACTGACTCATTTTGAAAATGTTTAAGAAAATTGATTTGAATGCACATGGCATAAAATAATCTTTTATAATTTGGGATAATTATTTATATATAAAATTGTAAAAGAATTACATGTTCGTTATACGTTCAGTAGCCCGGACTGAATACCGGGTTAAAGATTAATAGACACACCACATTATATAATCCTGCGGCGAGTTATTCTCAAACCATCGTTTATACCTTTTTATATATATATATGTGCACTGGCAGGTGTATGCCTACACCCCGTTGCTTAGGTCGTGGCCATTTCAATGAATGATGCCAAGGATATCCGGGACATGGTCATTAACCCCCCAAAGGCTTTAAGCAAACAAAACAATTTAAACGGGTCATCTCAATAAATTAACCTTTATATGATTAAAAATTCAATGCCCGGCCAAGCGGTATTCTATATACCGTACCCCAAGCCCGTATAAGGGAAAATAAGTTAAAAGTATTTACCTGAGAAAGTATATATCACAATCAGCGAGTGCAAGTATCTTTTACTGGTCTCCTAATCTGGAACGAAAGTTTTAATAACCTATTAGATTCCTAACGGGTCTTTAATTAAGTCTAAACTTAGACCGGTTAGTTTTAAAGGAGATATACGGTTCAAAACGCATGATTAAGCGAAGACCGGATTAGAGTGTGGTTTAGACCCTACAAGTTCGTATACTTGTATAATATGGGTAAACTAAACACATTCTGGATTTTGAGATAAAAACGATAATGTTTGACCCGTTTCGGCTAATTTATGCAAACTAGTTATATAAACCGCACCGAACGCGAATAATGCGTAACGGGTAACCAAATGAGTCATGAACAGGTTTCCTAAGTTAATATGCCTTAAATATGTTGTGATATCAGTAAGATACCTTCCATTATGCCCAAAATGGATTTAAACTCAAATTATGCCCCGTAGGGGTATTTTGGTAATTTTAAAGGTTATAAGAGAGTTTAAATACTAATCTGAGTTTCAGGTCTGATATAATCAGTAAAAATATTTATTTTTATAAGTCATAACAGTAGGGTGTTGCATGTATGTGAAATTTATCTTTTATAACCAAACTATACACTGTAGGGGTATTTTGGTAATTTCACATAAGCTTTAAAGGTCAAATCTGGAAATCTGAGTTTAAAAATTTGGCTTACTGTTTAATTATAAAAATTTACTTAAAACATCAGTAGGTATTAAGTTTCATATGCCAAAAATAGTTTTAACTCATACTATGCGCTAAAAACGTGTAAAAGTCCGTTTTAAGCGATTTTCGGGTTTAAATAGGAAATCTGAGTTTTTGATCAGTTGATAAAGTTCAAAATATTTTATTTATCATATAAAATCAGTAGCAAAAATTTTGGTATCAATATGTTATGTAAAACTCATTTTATTCAAGAAAAGGGCATAATCAACAATTACCGAATTTAAGCAAGAACCCTATGTTATGCTCAGCTTAAAAATAAATAAAAATCTTCAAAAATCCCAAAATATTATATTACATCAGTGGGTAAAAAGTTTGGTGTCAAAATTTGGGTTTAGATAGGCTTTATGATAATTACGCCGTTTAATTAATAAAAAGCTTTCTAATTACGCTATTGAGAATAACTCTTAATCTAGACCTCAAACTGATGTCAAAATTTTAGGACCAGTTTATAAATTAGTAATAAAGGTTTTTGTCCTCTCACATTTTCAAAAATCCCGTTTTAAGGTCAAAAGGGCATTATGGTCAACATTTAGGCATATAACGAAAACTTGCACATGAATCGAATAAATAATGAACCAAGTTGTATAACCTCAGAGGGTTACACTAAACTATAACCTGGTCCTAATAGAGCTCTAAGGCATTTCTAAAATATGCTACATTGGGTCAGAACTGAAAGTCAAAGGAAAAGTCTACTTTTGCGACTTTCGGTTCCGAACCGAGCTTAAACTGAAAATTGTCGAGTTTAACATGCTTATACATGTTCTTACATTAATTACCAAGTTATACAAGTGATAAAACAGGTTTCATGGCTTCTACATTGTTACTTATGTGTTTATTCAAAAATTAGCTTTCTGTTGACTTTTTATAATTAAGTTTGACCCGACAATTGACCTAGTTAGAGTGGGAATCAGAGGGTGCCCTTTTAAGGGTTTATTACCCACATAATTACCAACTCATAGGTACTTTCAATTCGAGAATTGACTGGACCATTAGTGAATAATCACTAAGTCAAACCTTAATTACGAAGGTTTGACTTTGAGCCATTAAACTAATTAAAACTGAATTACAGAAGCTAAGATGACTTACAATGGTCCTTAGCACGAGATTAGAACAGAGAAAAGGCTTCTTAAGTGCCAAGAATGCTCCAGAGAGTTAGAACAAGGAAATGTGAAAGTGTAAGTTCACAAGTTGCAACAATGGGCTTTTTTATAGCCATGGAAGGATCATGGAGATTGATACAGGTGTTGTGGCAACTCTAGAGATGAAAACAAGTGTCAAGGGACGTGTTTAAAGCAGCTAGAGGGTGGCAAACTCGCGGAATTTAGCAAACATGCAAGCTGCCAAGTTAAAACAACATTTGCTGATCTAGCATGCCGTCGCGTCGCGCGACGGCAGAGGATGAAGTTGGTGGCGCAGCGCCAGCACCTATCCCACCAGCAATTCAAGTTTCAAACTTGCTGTTTTCACCCCCCTGAACCTTTTTAAAACGCGAAAATTTCCATTTTAAGCACATTTAACCCAAATAATTTATATTTTTGTGATCCATGATGTATAACCAAACATCCTTAGGCCCGGTTTCGTTAAACGGTAACCGAAAACACAAGTTTTGCCTCGTTGACGCTTTTAACCCCTTAATTACGAAAGTTAACGTATCTTCCTCATACGATATCGAAACCTTGTGAAATTTTTACCACTTATTCGGAGTATAATTAATCGTTACAAGGCTCCGGGTTCACTAAAAGGTCACTCAGGGGTATAACTTAAACATGTTGATACTTTTGACCCCCGCGTCTTGTAAACTTTCGCATTCTTCCACCAACGGTTTCATATGCTTCATGATACATTCGTTTTAATGGTATAAACATCGTGTAGGGTTGTTAAAAGGCATAATTATAAAATGTTGACACTTTGAATCCTTATATACATATAATTTCTTCGTTTGTCAACTTTCGTCCCTCATATTCAATTTGTAACACGTTTAAAGTCCATGACACGTTTCGATACTATATTGGACATGATTTTACGAGGTGTTACATCCTCACCCCCTTAAAAGAAATCTCGACCTCGAGATTTACTGAAATAAATGAGGGTACTTCTCTTTCATTGTGGACTCTACCTCCCACGTGTACTCGGGACCTCTACGGGCATCCCATTTAACTTTTACAATCGGTACCTGCTTCCTTCGAAGCTTCTTAACCTGTCGATCCTCTATCGACAAAGGTTTTTCAACAAGTTTCAGGCTCGCATCTATGTGCACATCTGTATGGGGTATGACTAGTGATTCATCAGCTAGACATTTCTTCAGATTGCAGATGTGGAATACATTATGAATACCACTCTCTTCAGGCAAATTTAACTTATAAGCCACTGTTCTGACACATTCATTGATCTCGAATGGTCCTATATAACTTGGGCTTAACTTGCCTTTCTTGCCAAATCGCATTACCCCTTTCCAGGGTGATACTTTCAGTAACACTTTGTCACCAACCTCGAATTTTAGAGGTTTACGCCTTTTATCCGCGTAGCTTTTTTGCCTATCCCTGGCAGCTTTGAGACGATCTCTTATCTGTACAATCTTGTCTATCGTCTCCAGGACTATATCAGGTCCTGTGAGTTGGACATCTCCAACTTCTGCCCAACAAACGGGCGTTCTGCACTTTCTTCCATACAAAGCTTCAAAAGATGCAGCTTAAAAATTTGGCTTACTGTTTAATTATAAAAATTTACTTAAAACATCAGTAGGTATTAAGTTTCATATGCCAAAAATAGTTTTAACTCATAATATGCGCTTAAAACGCGTAAAAGTCCGTTTTAAGCGATTTTCGGGTTTAAATAGGAAATCTGAGTTTTTGATCAGTTGATAAAGTTCAAAATATTTTATTTATCATATAAAATCAGCAGCAAAAATTTTGGTATCAATATGTTATGTAAAACTCATTTTATTCAAGAAAAGGGCATAATCGACAATTACCGAATTTAAGCAAGAACCCTATGTTATGCTCAGCTTAAAAATAAATAAAAATCTTCAAAAATCCCAAAATATTATATTACATCAGTGGGTAAAAAGTTTGGTGTCAAAATTTGGGTTTAGATAGGCTTTATGATAATTACGCCATTTAATTAATAAAAAGCTTTCTAATTACGCTATTGAGAATAACTCTTAATCTAGACCTCAAACTGATGTCAAAAATTTAGGACAAGTTTATAAATCAGTAATAAAGGTTTTTGTCCTCTCACATTTTCAAAAATCTCATTTTAAGGTCAAAAGGGCATTATGGTCAACATTTAGGCATATAACGGAAACTTGCACATGAATCGAATAACTAATAAACCAAGTTGTATAACCTTAGAGGGTTACACTAAACTATAACCTGGTCCTAATAGAGCTCTAAGGCATTTCTAAAATATACTACATTGGGTCAGAACAGAAAGTCAAAGCAAAAGTCTACTTTTGCGACTTTCGGTTCCGAACCGAGCTTAAACTGAAAATTGTCGGGTTGAACATGCTTAGACATGTTCTTACATTAATTACCAAGTTTTCAAGTGATAAAACAGGTTTCATGGCTTCTACATTGTTAATTATGTGTTTATTCAAAAATTAGCTTTCTGTTGACTTTTTATAATTAAGTTTGACCCGACAATTGACCTAGTTAGAGTGGGAATCAGAGGGTGCCCTTTTAAGGGTTTATTACCCACATAATTACCAACTCATAGGTACTTTCAATTCGAGAATTGACTGGACCATTAGTGAATAATCACTATGTCAAACCTTAATTACGACGGTTTGACTTTGGGCCATTAAACTAATTAAAACTGATTTACAGAAGCTAAGATGACTTACAATGGTCCTTAGCACGAGATTAGAACAGAGAAAAGGCTTCTTAAGTGCCAAGAATGCTCCAGAGAGTTAGAACAAGGAAATGTGAAAGTGTAAGTTTACAAGTTGCAACATTGGGCTTATTTATAGCCATGGAAGGATCATGGAGATTGATACAGGTGTTGTGGCAACTCTAGAGATGAAAACAAGTGTCAATGGACGTGTTTAAAGCAGCTAGAGGGTGGCAAACTCGCGGAATTTAGCAAACATGCAAGCTTCCACGTTAAAACATCATTTGCTGATCTAGCATGCCGTCGCGTCGTGCGACGGCAGAGGATGAAGTTGGTGGCGGCGCCAGCACCTAGCCCACCAGCAATTCAAGTTTCAAACTTGCTGTTTTCACCCCCTGAACCTTTTTAAAACGCGAAAATTTCCATTTTAAGCACATTTAACCCAGATAATTTATATTTTTGTGATCCATGATGTATAACCAAACATCCTTAGGTCCGGTTTCGTTAAACGGTAACCGAAAACACAAGTTTTGCCTTGTTGACGCTTTTAACCCCTTAATTACGAAAGTTAACGTATCTTCCTCATACGATATCGAAACCTTGTGAAATTTTTACCACTTATTTTTTGGAGTATAATTAATCGTTACAAGGCTCCGGGTTCGCTAAAAGGTCACTCAAAGCTATAACTTAAACATGTTGATACTTTTAACCCTCGCGTCTTGTAAACTTTCACATTCTTTCACAAACGGTTTCATATGCTTCATGATACATTCGTTTTAAGGGTATAAACATCGTGTAGGGTTGTTAAAAGGCATAATTATCAAATGTTGACACTTTTAATCCTTATATACATATAATTTCTTCGTTTGTCAACTTTCGTCCCTCATATTCAATTTGTAACACGTTTAAAGTCCATGACACGTGTCGATACTATATTGGACATGATTTTACGAGGTGTTACATCCTCACCCCCTTAAAAGAAATCTCGACCTCGAGATTTACTGAAATAAATGAGGGTACTTCTCTTTCATTGTGGACTCTACCTCCCACATGTACTCGGGACCTCTACGGGCATCCCATTTAACTTTTACAATCGGTACCTGCTTCCTTCGAAGCTTCTTAACCTGTCGATCCTCGATCGACAAAGGTTTTTCAACAAATTTCAGGCTCTCATCTATGTGCACATCTGTATGTGGTATGACTAGTGATTCATCAGCTAGACATTTCTTCAGATTGCAGATGTGGAATACATTATGAATACCACTGAGCTCTTCAGGCAAATTTAACTTATAAGCCACTGTTCCGACACATTCATTGATCTCGAATGGTCCTATATACCTTGGGCTTAACTTGCCTTTCTTGCCAAATCGCATTACCCCTTTCCAGGGTGATACTTTCAGTAACACTTTGTCACCAACCTCGAATTTTAGAGGTTTACGCCTTTTATCCGCGTAGCTTTTCTGCCTATCCCTGGCAGCTTTGAGACGATCTCTTATCTGTACAATCTTGTCGTCTCCAGGACTATATCAGGTCCTGTGAGTTGGACATCTCCAACTTCTGCCCAACAAACGGGCGTTCTGCACTTTCTTCCATACAAAGCTTCAAAAGGTGCAGCTTGAATACTGGAATGATAGCTATTGTTATATGAAAATTCGATCAATGGAAGATGATCATCCCAACTTCCACCCAGATCAGTAGCATATCTTCGGGTATCTGAATAGTACGCTCGCTCTGACCATCCGTCTGAGGATGATATGCTGTCCTGAAATTTAATCGAGTGCCTAGGGACTGCTGAAAGCTTTTCCAGAAATGCGACGTATACCTCGTATCCCTATCCGAGATGATAGACACTGGCACTCCGTGGAGAGATACAATCTCGTCCACGTATAGCTGAGCTAACTTATCTGAGCTGTGTGTTTCCTTAATATGTAGGAAGTGTGCTGACTTAGTCAGTCTATCCACTATAACCCAAATAGTATCATTTCCTCGCTTTGTCTTCAGTAACTTGGTGATAAAATCCATAGTCACCATTTCCCACTTCTAGGTGGGAAGTTCAGGCTGTTGTAGCAGACCTGGCGGCTTCTGGTGTTCAGCTTTAACTTGCGCGCACATCATACATTTGGCTACATAAGTAGCTATAGACTTCTTCAAGCCTATCCAACAATAATTTGCCTTCAAATCCTGGTACATCTTGTCACTTCCAGGATGAACGGAATACTTAGAACTGTGGGCTTCTTGGAGGATAACATCCCGTAGTCCTCCATAGATTGGAACCCATATTCGTCCATTTAATATTAGGATTCCATCCTTGCCATAAGATAACTGCTCAGCAGTTACTCCCAACTTTTCATTTGGATAGTTAGCTTCTAATACAGCTTCCTTCTGGGCGGCTAACAATCTTTCGTTTAAACTGTTCTTTAATTCAATGCTCTTGGCATTGATTTTTATGGGCTTCACCCTTTCTTTCCTACTTAAGGCATCAGCGACCACATTTGCCTTACCTGGATGGTATCGGATTTCACAATCATAATCATTCAGTGTCTCCATCCATCGTCGCTGCCTCGTGTTTAGATCCTTCTGATTAAACAAATGTTTAAGGCTCTTGTGATCAGAATAGATCACACACTTGGTACCATATAAATAATGCCTCCAAAGTTTCAGTGCAAACACAACGGCACCCAACTCCAAATCGTGGGTGGTGTAATTCTTCTCGTGCACTTTTAATTGTCAGGAAGCGTATGCAATAACTTTACCTTTCTGCATCAGTACACATCCCATGCCGGTGTGTGATGCGTCGTAGTAAACCACAAATTCTTTAATCCCTTCAGGTAATGTCAACACAGGATCATTACTCAGTTTCTGCTTAAGTATATCAAACGATTTTTGTTGTTTAGGACCCCAATCAAACTTAATATTCTTTCTAGTCAACGAAGTTAGGGGTGCTGCAATCCTTGAGAAATTCTCAATAAAACACCTGTAGTATCCTATCAGACCTAAGATGCTGCGAATCTCTGTGGGCGTCTTCAGCACCTGCCAATTCATGATAGCTTCAATCTTAGCGGGATCCACCTGGATACCACGCTCACTAACCATATGTCCAAGGAATTGGACTTCACGAAGCCAAAATTCACACTTTGAAAACTTGGCATAAAGCTTTTCTTGTTGAAGAAGTTTAAGAATACAACGAAGATGCTTCTCATGATCAGCTTGATTCTTTAAATAAATGTGGATGTTGATGTGTGCGAGCGTGTATATGTTTTAATGTATATTTTAAGCCCTTTTTTTACACGTTAGTCAAGTTTTAAATTTATAAAACACGATATTTTACTAACACCAAACACACATATGGGCAAGTGCACCCATCGTGAGCGTAGTATAGTGTTGGCAAGATACCGAGGTCGTCCAAGGACACAAGAGCTTTTAATACCGGTTTATCCTCAACGTCTAATCAAAATCAAAAAGTTAGAAAAATGTTTTAAACTAGAAAAAGAAAAACTAACTAAAATGCTGAAAAATAAAATAAAAATAAAACAGATAGACAAGATGAATCACTTGGCTCTGACTCGTGTTTAGTGTAACCTTTGATTATTTCCGCACTTTTGCACTTTTTAAGAGATTATCTTAGTTATTGTAGTAGGTCCCTCTTTTGAAGGTGACGTTACCCTCAACCCAGTAGTTTGAGTCAGCAAGGATACAATCCTAAAGGGTCGAATTATTGAAAGATAATTAATTAAGTTATTAATGCATATTGTGGTAGGCCCCTCTTTTGAAGGTGACGTTACCCTCGGCTAAGTAGTCTGAGTCAGCAGGGATACAGTCCTAAGTAGTCGGGTTAAAGTATTAATAGTAGCTTACTTATGAGGGGATCAAAGAGTTTGGACCCCCGCCATCCAATACCGGTGGGTATTGAAGGAGGTCCTACTAAATTTGACCCAGGTCCTTTGCAGGATCTATACACTGAACAATGGCAAGACTCTTACCAAACCATTCCCTTAACCCCCCGACCAGGTAGCCAACATATCTCCATATAGACCGTGGAGATATGAATGGTGAAAATCTTTTATTTTATATAGACAGTAAAATAATGTCAAGACACCACGGACAAATGATAAGGAAGAATCACCTTCAGCATAAGAAACTAGTTATTAAAGTCATCAATACATAACCAAATAAAAAGTGCGAAAAGATTAAAAATAAAAAGTATTACACTAGACACTTGTCTTCACCAAGTGATGTAAGAGACTTAGGCAAACATGGCCTTTGATTGTCAAGAACTCTTACGATCAATCTTGGATCCCGAGATGACTCACACACTCTATGATGGACAATGGATGATGGTGGTGGATGATGGTGTTGTGATGGTGATGGGTGGTGGGTGAAGAGTGAGAGAGGTGGTGTGCCAAGGGATGGTTTGCAAATGAGCCAAGCACCCCTATTTATAGCCTGAACAGTAGCTCGGGCATGGCCTCGTGTCCATTGGGCACGGCCCCATGTCCATCCTCCTTCTCTTTCTTCATTAATTGCAGTTTGTCTGCATTAGTTGACCACGCCCCCGTGACCGCTGGGTACGACCCCGTGTGCAGAAGCGTGTCTGTACTATCAAGATTTCCCCAGATTCTGCGAATCTTAGAGTTGACCACGACCCCGTGTCCGCTGGGCACGCCCCCGTGGTGGGTGATAGAAGCTTCTACAGCTTTGTCTTTTCTGCTGACACTTGGGCACGCCCCCGTGCTCACTGATCACGGGGTGTGTTCAGCCTTCTGTTCTCTTGTTTTTACTTGGGAAGATGCTTTCGGGGGGTCGGGCATGCCACGTTTGTTCCTTTTCTTGTATTTATGTTAGATTTAGCTGCCTTTTTGCTTCTTTTGTTCATTTTAGCTCATTTAATCCTGAAAATACAAAAGGAAGACAAAAACACACTTTTTCCAACATTAGTACTAAAAAATGGTTAGTTTTATGCCACATTTGATGTAATTTATATGTTGCATTTTGTGCACATCAATGTCATCAATGAAGACGATGACAAACTTGTCCAAGTAGGGTTTGCAAACGCGATTCATGAGGTCCATGAATGCTGTTGGTGCATTAGTGAGCCCAAAAGGCATCACCAAGAACTCCTAGTGACCATAGCGAGTTCTAAATGCAGTCTTGTGCACATCTTCATCTCTAACCTTCAGTTGATGGTAGCCTGACCTCAAGTCAATCTTGGAGAAGTAACTTGCCCCTTGCAGTTGATCGTCGATCCTGGGCAATGGATATCTGTTCTTGATAGTGACCTTGTTAAGCCCACGATAATCAATGCATAGACGCATCGATCCATCTTTCTTCTTTACAAACAGAATTGGTGCTCCCTAGGGAGATGAGCTAGGTCTAATAAATCCTTTTGCCAACAAATCATCCAACTGAGTCCTCAACTCCTTCATCTCAGTTGGGGCTAACCGGTAAGGTGCTCTTGCAACAGGTGCTGCTCCAGGTATAATGTCAATTCTAAACTCCACTTGCCTATCTGGGGGTAAACCAGGTAGTTTTTCAGGAAATACATCAGGGTATTCAGAAATGATAGGGATGTCTTCAATCTTGGGTTTTGGCTCATCAATAGTCACTTGTGCCATATAAATGACACAACCTTTCTTCATATACCTTGATGCCTTAAGCACAGACACTTGCTTAGGCAGCCCATACTGAGTATCTCCTTGTATGGTAAGTGGCTCACCATACGGAGTCTTGATCACTACTTGTTTCATGTCACAAACAATCTGGGCTTGGTTATGAGATAACCAATCCATGCCTATTACTATGTCGAAACCAGCTAATTTCAAAGGAAACAATGATAACGGAAAGGAGTGGTTCCTAATGGATATAAAACATCCATCTAGCACAGTTGAGGCAGTTTCTAAGGTACCATCGGCCAACTCTACTTCATATTTCACGCTTAGGGTTTTCACAGGTATATTCAACAACTTACAAAACTTATCATCTACAAATGACTTATCCGCACCCGAATCAAATAACACCCTTGCATAAACATCATTTATAAGGAAGGTACCTGTTATCACATTATCATCCTAAACAGCTTCTCGTGCATCCATTCGAAAGACCCTAGCATTGGTCTTTTTGGCTTCTTCAGGCTTTTTAGCATACTTAGGGCAGTTGGACTTGATGTGCCCCTTTTCATTACAGTTGTAGCACGTTGCATCCTTTATCTTCTTACAGTCTATCATCTTGTGCTCAGTTGACTTACAAATCCCACAAGCCCTTGACTGTGATTGGGATTTTGACTCATATCTGCACCTCCCCGAATGGCGCTTCTTACAGATTTTGCATTTGGGCTTCTCGCCCGACTGTTGGTCATCTTTCTTGAACCCTGAACTCTTCCTGTGGTCAGAGTTCCCTTTGCGCTTCTTGTCTGAACGGTGTAAGTTTTCATCCTCACGTTTCCTCTTTAGAATATCAGAATTTCTCAGCGATCTTTGCCTGACCGCATCAAGGGTGAGAGACAAGGATAAATCAGCTACAGACCTAAAGGTAGTAGGTCGGGATGCTTTCACGCTTGCTTTGTTCTCCGGGGCTAAACCCCCAATGAAACGGGCAATCCGTTTTGGTTCCGGTGTCACCAAGTATGGAACCAATTGAGACATGGTATTAAAACTCGTAAGGTACGCCTGACAGTCTAAATTCTTCATAACCAATGTCAGGAAGTCGGTCTTGATATTCTCAACCTCATGTTGAGGGCAGTAATTTTCTTTTATGAGAGTAACGAATTGCTCCCAAGACATACCATACAAATGGACTTTTCCAGTAGCTTGGATCATAGACCTCCACCAAGCTAGCGCTTCTCCCTTAAATGACTGAGATACAAACTTCATAACGTCCCTATCAGCGCAACCACTGATATCAACCACAGTGTCCATTTCATCGAGCCAAGTCATACAATCGACGGCTCCTTTCTCCCCTATGAAGTCTCTAGGCTTGCAGGAGACGAAATACTTATATGTACAGGACTTACCACGTGGTTCTCGTTTGAGCTCAATCTTCTTCGACGGAACACTATGCTGATTTGAGGAATGATGATCGTCATCCCTCCTTGATCCATCATGTTTAGGAGGTGGCTTACTAGGAGCCTCAGAGTGAGTCTTAGGTTTAGAATGGGGTACTGATAAGGTCCTGCTTCGAGTACCACTTGACTCATTAAACTGTCTATCTATGGCCTTGGTAACAGCATTATCAATCAATGCTTGAAGTTCCGCACCAGTTACATTGATCCTAGTAGTATCATGATTCTCCCTTGGATGACTGTTGACTTCTTCAGACTCTGCCATGTAACTTGATTGCTACATAAAATGATGACAATGTTTTTCTAGAGGTTTATAATAGATTTGTCATCTTATCTATTAACCATGGTATTAAAGAACCATATTGGTTAATTTGTTAAGTAATTTCACTCAAGATTTTTCATTAATAACCCTTAGTTATAATTAAATATAATAATGGCACAAAAAGGCCAAGTCACATGGACATATTCAAGTTATAAGTCAAGATCTTATAGGATCGAGGTATTAAGGCTTGAATCGTAGTTCATTACCTTTCTTGACAGGGAGTTATAGGCTACGACTGTCTTTTGTCTTATATGACAATGATTATGGCCCGTAGGCATTACATCACAAATGGATGTTTAATAATAAAGAAGGAATTGGAATAATCCAATATAAGGATGACACATGTGATTTTACGAATCACATTAGCCAGGAATGTTAACATGTTTTCAGATGTTAACAGGGATTTGAATCTTTTTAAATAGGTTTTACCATCATGGTCAGGTCTTATAATGACATGCAGGCTAGGTTATACTCTTTAAGATTCTTATTTAATATTAAAGGCAGATCTTGTAAAAGGAATGACATATTTTGAATTTATTTATTTATTTCATACATTTACATTTATGCATATAATGACAAAATAAAATTTAAGTGATAACATGCCATTAATAATTTAAAAAGAGTACATTTTGCCCTAAATGAGACTTAACAGAAATAATTTGCCCGCGCAGGGGCTAAACAGAAATGACACGCCCACACAGGGGCTAAATAGAAACTACAAGTCCTCGCAGGGACTGGTTACAGAAACAGATGTCCACGCAGTGACTTGATTAAACATTAAAGAAATACAAATAAACAAATAAAGGATTTAATGACCCTTTTTGCTCTTCCCCTTGATTAAGCTCGCCAGACCCTTGAGAATTCCTCGGTTGTGCCTACGCTCTTCCCGAACCTCCTGCTCCACCTGACTCAACCTTTGAAGAATCTCCTGCTGCTGCGGTGGTGATAACAGTGGCGGCTGCGGGGGCTGCTGATGCTGCGGAGGTTGAGGAGGTGGCGGGTGTTGATACCCATAAGGTGGGTACCCGGTTTGGTAGGAGGATGCGTAAGGTCCTTCAGGATGAAGGGGATTGTAGTTGGCTGCTACAAGGTATGGGTCAACATTGGGGGCATTGTAGTAGTTATACCCCGGGTAGGCAGGCTGCTCAAAGGGGTTATACGCCGCTGCACTGGCGTATGTAGGAATTGGGTTATCGAAACCCACTGGTGGCGGTGAGACTGGCGCAGACTCCACCTCAGAAACAGGGTTCGAAGGCCCACCCATTTGTGGGTCTTCGTATAGTGGCGGGTAATGGCTGCCACTTGAATGCTGAGGGGTGCTGATACGGACTCCCCCTCACATGGAAATCCGTGCGGTTGATCTCCTACGCCTCGGTGGCTCCGGAGGCTGTTGCTGCACTGGTGGTGATGGCGGTGGAGTAACTGCTACAAAACGCAAATCCTCCGAGGGATCCTACTACTGCTGCTATGATGAGTGGTAACTGGGAGTAAACACCCAGTCGTATTGGGAAAACCTCGCCTCGTAGCTGTCGGAACCACTATAAGGTGATCCAAGAAAGGGTGACCCATCCGAAATCTCGATGGGGTGAGTAGGCGTTCCGGTTGGCGGTTGGGCAGGTTTCGGATCCTCGTCCATATCCATGGAGAAATGGTCCTCTGTTCCTAACGGGTTATAACCCATTGGCTCTTCAATTTGATTTGCCAGGTTGAACCGGCTTTGAAAGTAGGGTGTTAGGTCGTTGAAGGAATGGTGTGAGTTGGGGCTTTGAATGGGTATAAAGGAGTGATGTGAGTTGTGGGGCTCATTCTCCGATTGAGGCCCGAAAGAGTTAAGGTAAGAAGGTGAGGAGATCAGCGAGACTTAACGCCTCACGGGTTCTAAAGAGGTCCTCCAGTTTTCCTAAGGACTTTTGCTTAAAGAGTCTAATGGAGTTCGCCGGTGTGATGGCCCGGCCTCGTGATCGTTGGGGGCGATGAATGGCCCCTTGCCTCTACCTCTTCCTCGGATTCTGGGCGGCATTGTTGTAGGCCCTGTCAAAACAAACAACAGAACAACAAAAGAAAAAATAAAGGACAAAACAAAATAAGTCAGAATTAATCCTAAGTTCTTTTTCTAGACTCGAAAGTTGAGGAATGTGCAAACTGTGTCATTGAGATTAAACACAAAAGGCTAGTGTTTAATTCACTCAATGTTGGCTCTGATACCAACCTGTCACATCCCGATATTTCCACGTATTACCGGTGGGCCCGGTGGGGAGTATTGTGACGTAGTTGATATCAAAGAAAATTTATACTATCACAGTTTAATACATAGCGGAAGTCGAAAGATAAAATCATTACGAACCGAATAAAAAGTAATATCAAGTCTATTACAAAACGGTTGTAAGGAACCACAGGCGGATCAAAGTTCAAAAGATCATTGTTCAACAGATTTAATAACATCTAAGCTTGCAAGACTCTTTATTGATGCTAGGAGTAGCCAGCCTATTCCGTTTAGTACCTGCACTTAGCCTTTTTGGAAAATACGTCAGTTTACACTGGTAAATACAATTAACCGACTCATTTTGAAAATGTTTAAGAAAAATGATTTGAATGCACATGGCACAAAATAATCTTTTATAATTTGGGATAATTATTTATATATAAACTTGTAAAAGAATTACATGTTCGTTATACGTTCAGTAGCCCGGGCTGAGTACCGGGTTAAAGATTAATAGACACACCACATGATATAATCCCGCGGCGAGTTATTCTCAAACCGTCGGTTATACCTTTATATATATATATATTATATATATATATATATATGCACTGGCAGGTGTATGCCTACACCACGTGCTTAGGTCGTGGCCATTTCAATGAATGATGCAAAGGATATCCGGGACATGGACATTAACCCCCCAAAGGCTTTAAGTAAACAAAACAGTTTAAACAGGTCATCTCAATAAATTAACCTTTTTATGATTAAAAAATCAATGCCCGACCAAGCGGTATTCTATATACCGTACCCCAAGCCCGTATAAGGGAAAATAAGTTAAAAGTATTTACCTGAGCAAGTATATATCACAATCAGCGAGTGCAAGTATCTTTTACTAGTCTCCTAATCTGGAACGAAGGTTTTAATAACCTATTATATTCCTAACGGGTCTTTAATTAAGTCTAAACTTAGACCGGTTAGTTTTAAAGGAGATATACGGTTCAAACGCATGATTAAGCGAAGACCGGATTAGAGTGTGGTTTAGACCCGACAAGTTCGTATACTTGTATAATATGGGTAAACTAAACACATTCTGGATTTTGAGATAAAAACGATAACGTTTGACCCGTTTCGGCTAATTTATGCAAACTAGTTACATAAACCGCACCGAACGCGAATAATGCGTAACGGGTAACCAAATGAGTCATGAACAGGTTTCCTAAGTTAATATGCCTTAAATATGTTGTGATATCAGTAAGGTACCTTCCATTATGCCCAAAATGGATTTAAACTCAAATTATGCCCCGTATGGGTATTTTGGTCATTATAAAGGTTATAAAAGAGTTTAAATACTAATCTGAGTTTCAGGTCTGATATAATCTATAAAAATATTTATTTTTATAAGTCATAATAGTAGGGTGTTGCATATATGTGAAATTTATCTTTTATAACCAAACTATGCACCGTAGGGGCATTTTGGTAATTTCACATAAGCTTTAAAGGTCAAATCTAGAAATCTGAGTTTAAAACTTTGGCTTACTGTTTAATTATAAAAATTTACTTAAAACATCAGTAGGTATTAAGTTTCATATGCCAAAAATAGTTTTAACTCATACTATGCGCTTAAAACGCGTAAAAGTCCGTTTTAAGCGATTTTCGGGTTTAAATAGGAAATCTGAGTTTTTGATCAGTTTATAAAGTTCAAAATATTTTATTTATCATATAAAATCAGTAGCAAAAAGTTTGGTATCAATATGTTATGTAAAACTCATTTTATTCAAGAAAAGGGCATAATCGACAATTACCGAATTTAAGCAAGAACCCTATGTTATGCTCAGCTTAAAAATAAATAAAAATCTTCAAAAATCCCAAAATATTATATTACATCAGTGGGAAAAAATTTTGGTGTCAAAATTTGGGTTTAGATAGGCTTTATGCTAATTACGCCATTTAATTAATAAAAAGCTTTCTAATTACGCTATTGAGCATAACTCTTAATCTAGACCTCAAACTGATGTCAAATTTTTAGGACAAGTTTATAAATTAGTAATAAAGATTTTTATCCTCTCACATTTTCAAAAATCTCGTTTTAAGGTCAAAAGGGCATTATGGTCAACATTTAGGCATATAACGGAAACTTGCACATGAATCGAATAACTAATGAACCAAGTTGTATAACCTCAGAGGGTTACACTAAACTATAACCTGGTCCTAATAGAGCTCTAAGGCATTTCTAAAATATGCTACATTGGGTCAGAACTGAAAGTCAAAGGAAAAGTCTACTTTTGCGACTTTCGGTTCAGAACCGAGCTTAAACTGAAAATTGTCGGGTTGAACATGCTTAGACATGTTCTTACATTAATTACCAAGTTATACAAGTGATAAAACAGGTTTCATGGCTTCTACATTGTTAATTATTTGTTTATTCAAAAATTAGCTTTCTGTTGACTTTTTATAATTAAGTTTGACCCGACAATTGACCTAGTTAGAGTGGGAATCAGATGGTGCCCTTTTAAGGGTTTATTACCCACATAATTACCAACTCATAGGTACTTTCAATTCGAGAATTGACAGGACTATTAGTGATTATTCACTAAGTTAAACCTTAATTACGACGGTTTGACTTTGGGCCATTAAACTAATTAAAACTGAATTACAGAAGCTAAGATGACTTACAATGGTCCTTAGCACGAGATTAGAACAGAGAAAAGGCTTCTTAAGTGCCAAGAATGCTCCAGAGAGTTAGAACAAGGAAATGTGAAAGTGTAAGTTCACAATTGCTACAATGGGCTTATTTACAGCCATGGAATGATCATGGAGATTGATACAGGTGTTGTCGCAACTCTAGAGATGAAAACAAGTGTCAAGGGACGTGTTTAAAGCAGCTAGAGGGTGGCAAACTTGCGGAATTTAGCAAACATCCAAGCTGCCACGTTAAAACAACATTTGCTGATCTGGCATGCCGTCGTGTCGCACGACGGCAGAGGATGAAGTTGGTGGCGCAGCGCCAGCACCTAGCCCACCAGCAATTCAAGTTTCAAACTTGCTGTTTTCACCCCCTGAACCTTTTAAAACGCGATAATTTCCATTTTAAGCACATTTAACCCATGTAATTTATATTTTTGTGATCCATGATGTATAACCAAACATCGTTAGGTCCGGTTTCGTTAAACGGTAACCGAAAACACAATTTTTGCCTCGTTGACGCTTTTAACCCCTTAATTACGAAAGTTAACGTATCTTCCTCATACGATATCGAAACCTTGTGAAATTTTTACCACTTATTCTTGGGAGTGTAATTAATCATTACAAGGCTCCGAGTTTGCTCAAAGGTCACTCAGAGGTATAACTTAAACATGTTGATACTTTTAACCCTCGCGTGTTGTAAACTTTCACATTCTTCCACAAACGGTTTCATATGCTTCATGATACATTCGTTTTAAGGGTATAAACATCGTGTAGGGTTGTTAAAAGGCATAATTATCAAATGTTGACACTTTGAATCCTTATATACATATACTTTCTTCGTTTGTCAACTTTAGTCCCTCATATTCAATTTGTAACACGTTTAAAGTCCATGACACGTGTCGATACTATATTGGACATGATTTTACGAGGTGTTACAAGTTTTACATATTCAAACACCTAATCAATAGGTGTTTTGGACTAAAACAATCAACCACTGTGATCCAGATTGATATTGGGATCTACAGAAGGGTGTGGTCAGATTCGGCAATAGAGGAAAGCTCGCGCCTCGATATGTTGGACCCTTTAAGATTCTGGAAAGAATTGAAAAAGTGGCTTACAGACTCGAACTACCGGAGGAACATAACAACGTTCACCTGACTTTCCACATTTCGAACCTCAGAAAGTGCCTGGCTGATGATGATTTACATGTACCCCTCGAGGATCTTCAAGTAAACGAAACACTGCACTTAGTGGAAAAGCCTGTCGAAATCATGGACCGCCAAACCAAGCAGCTCCGACGCTCACGCATTCCCATTGTGAAATTCCGATGGGAAGGCAAACGAGGCGCAGAGTTCACTTGGGAACTCGAAAGCGACATGAAGGCGAAGTACCCACAGTTGTTTGTTATGGCTTCGGCCTAATTTCGGGACGAAATTCCCTTAAGAAGGGGAGGCTGTAACACCCCGTGTTTCTAAAGTCAAAGTCAAGATTGAAGTCAAAGGAAGACAAGATTGCTAATTGCAATCTGTCACTCCTTGCTCAACTCCTGTTTTGACTCCTTTGACTTGTAGATAGTCTATTTATTTTATCGCTTTAGTTGTATTATATGGAGTACTTATTAATAATCGAGGTTAATCGCATATTAATCGCATGTTTAATCGATTTATTGCTTATCGCTATCGCATTCGCAACTCGAATTAAGTGTTCTGGATAATGTTTTATGTGTGTGTGTGCTATTTATGTGTTACTTGTGCATGTTATATGTTGAGGTGATAATCGAAATCGCAATCTATCGCATCGCAATCAAATCGAAACGAAACGCTAAACGCAAGTCAATTGTTGGTGCATTACATCTGTCAACTTCGTCTTATATCGAGTCTCGGACTGAAAGTTTGAAGAGTGCCTGCTAGTTTGAAGGCTGCTAGTTTGAAGGCTGCTAGTTTGAAGGCTGCTAGTTTGAAGGACCTGCTAGTTTGAAGAGTGTCAAGTTTGAACGTGTCGTGACCGTTTGAAGGGTGGCATGTCACCTTCAAACGGGAGGGTCTTGTCCTATAAATAGTCTTCAAACTTTCACCATTTGTAACTTTTCGGCTAGAGCAACGAAGTGCTGCCGAAGTGTTGTTAGGTTGTAAAACGTTATAAAATCAATCATACAACAGTTTAAAGTGTATTGCTTGCTGAATTGAACTCAGTTTCTTAGTTTCCGCCTCTGAAACTGAGATAAACTCTTCTGAACGACTCATTCGGGTCTGAAATCGATCCTACAAGTGGTATCAGAGCTCAGGAGGAAGAGTTCATACCAATTCAGCCACAAATTCTGATTTTCTACACCTTCTTTTTAAAACTAAACAAGTTTTCACGGTTAAAATCGGCTAAAACTCTCACAATGTGTTAGTAATTGTGTTTTAACAAACCCTTGAGAATATCGGACTTAAACTCGAAGTAAAAATGGTAAAAATGACTTGAAAACTGCATCCAGTTTGAACGAAGCCTGTTCCTTCCCGTTTGAAGAATGCATCCCGTTTGAACTGTCGTTTGAAACTGTCCATCCCGTTTGAAATCAGCCATCCAGTTTGAGGTTGTTATTTGAAACTGTCCATCCCGTTTGAAATCAGCCATCCAGTTTGAAGGTGTCACCAGTTTGAAACTGTCACCAGTTTGAAGGTGTCACCCGTTTGAAACTGCAACATGACCGTTTGAAACATTATGTCTATCCCATTTGAAAAGTGCATCGTGTTGTGTATAACATTTTACAAGGTGTCAGTAATTGGGAAAAGAGATCATCTGAATTAAATCAGATCGCATGTGGTATTGAAAGCTTTAGTGGTTCAATGGGTCACGAGAATTTTTTTTAATTTCGAGATAGTGTTTGGCAGCATTATCAGTTTAAAAATTGCAGAATTTCGAGATAGAGTATCAGCCATTATAGTTGTGGTCCAATGGGAATTTAGTGGTCTTAATGGTGTCGGTAATTTACATTGAGTGATTACATGTGTTTTTATGGAATGTCAGATTGCATGTGATATCAATCCAAGAGTTAAAGTTTTGCGGCCCAATCACAATCAAAAGGTTAAATCGTCCACTTAACTAATTCGGCCCAATCATAGTTAAAAGGTGTTGGTCATTTTCAAAAAGGATAAATAGATATTGAGGTGCAATTAAATTGTATGTGTTGTGATGTTGTCCGTACAAGAATTTTATTAGAGGTGATCAGATCATTTTTGTCAACAAGTGGTAGCTCGTTTGAAAGGTTCAAAGTTATCAAAAGTTCACCAGGTCATTTGAAAAGGTCGTTTGAATTTGATCCGGGTCATAGCAGTTTGCACAGTTTGACAGCCTTCAGTCCGCACAGAATATTCACCAGTTTGAGTACTAGTCTTATTCTGTTAGTTGATAATCCTTTAAACTGATTGTAGTTTTTTGTTTGTTTGTTGTCAGGTGATTAAGGTGTTTTCACGAGGTGAACCAGTTCGTTTGAAAGCTAGTTTGAGAAATTCTTCGATATCGAATCATGAGTGAAGATTTTTACAACGCTTTTGCTACAACCCCGACTAGTCCATCCGAAATTACTAAGAACATGAACATGGAGAATGAAACCGCAACAATGCAAAAACCCCCGAAACTTATGGGAATTGAAGATTATCACGGATGGAAGAAATGGTTTGAGAATTGGGTTCAGGCGAATCATCTAAAAGCTTGGGAGAGCATCGAAACTAAATATGAGAGGCCAAAGAATTTAGCGGGAGTCGATAAAATAATTTCAGAGTTCACGGAGCAAGAAAGAGAGAGTTACAAAGGAGAAAAGATGATGATCAATTTGTTACAACAAGCTGTTAAAGAAGATATATTTGTGTTGCTTCAACATGATGAAAACGCTTATTCTATTTGGGAAGCTCTTAAAACGAAATTCGAAGGAAGTACTGAGATGCTTCAAAGTAAAGCAGCATTGCTGAAAAAAGAGTTTGAACTATTTGCGTGCATGTCTGGTAAACAACAAAGAGTCTTATTGAAAGATATTGTCATCTTGTACGCACCATGTCACAATTGAAGATTACAAAAACTCCAGCAGAATGGGTTGAAAAGCTTGCTGACGCGTTACCGCAAAAGGAATGGGGTACATATCTGATGATATTAAAGAATTCCGGACAGTTTAAAAGGTTATCGATTGCACAGTTTATAGAGAAGTTGGAGGCACAGGATCTGGAGCAGCAGAAAATTGCTAGAATGAACAGTTCTACTCATCAACAAGATATTAAATTGTACTATAAATGAAATGTTCAAACTGCTAAAGCAAGTCCAAAGATACAAACTGCATTTAGTGCTGGAAATCAATCTACACCAAGCAGTCAAGGATCAGTCAACACTAGTGGGTTCTCAACGGTGAATCCTCCAAGTGTTCAAAGTTCATCTGCTGGAAATGGTCATCTAATTCAGTGCAATGTGGCTTTACATCTTCAAAATGGTCAAAATTATTCTGAAGAAGTTGTAAAGCATCATATGGGATTATTGGTCACTGCATTAGAGTCTTATGAAGGGTTGATTGCCGGAAGAATTGGTAATCCGATGCTCACAAAGGAAGATTATGACCAAATCGATGCAGAGGAGCTGGAACTGATGGATATTAAATGGGCCTTAGCTAGTGTTTTGAGGAGAGCAGAAAAGTTTAAATTGGTTACAGGAAGAAATGATTTCTTGGATGCAAACCTTTCTAATCTAGGATTTGATAAATCTAAAGTTGTCTGTTTTTGTTGCAGGGAGAAAGGCCACTTTAAAAGAGAATGCAAGAATCAGGAGCCGAGAGGAGCAAAGGAGTCGTCTGGGAAAGATGATTATTATAGGAAATCCATTTATCAACAAATCACTCATCTACCACATCAACAAAAAGATCCACAAATGGCACATGGAAGAATGATTGAAGATGCAAACAAAAAGGCTTACTATGGCATCATGGATCAAGATGACGAGAAAGTGGCTGATGGTTTTAGCTGGGACAAGTACATTCCAGCTGATCCTAATGTTAAAGCTTTTATTGCACATATTGTTCAAAAGCCAGAAATGTTGAAGGAATGGATGGAAGTGTTATCTGATGAAGAGAAAAATGAAGATGAAAGATATGTTTCATCTGAAAACAGCTCATCAGAAACAAGTGATAGTGATGAAGAGATGGAACAGATAAATTTGGGAAAAACTCATTTATCTTCTGACACTTTTGAATTTTATTTTGCAGAAAAATTGAAGAAACTAAAAGAAAGGAAAGCTGCAAAGGAAATGAAAGAGGTCAAAATGATTGAGAAGATTGTGGAAGTTAAAAAGATAATTGAAGTCGAGAAGATCGTTGAAATCACAAAACCCTGTCTTACTTGTTTAGAGTCATGTAAACAATGTATAGAAAAAGATGAGAGGTTTAGTGAGTTAGAAAAGTTGAAAGAAAAATTGTTGTTTGATGTAAAAAATTTGAAACAGTCATATGATGTATTGAACAGAACTGTGAATAGTCTGGAAAAGACTAACTCTGAAAGAGAGAAAGCTTTGAAGATGTTGAATGCTACCATGATGACAAAGCAGAAAGAGATCAACTTGTACATAGAAGAGTGTGCAAAGTGGAAGAAAGAGTTGGATAGTGAAGCAACTGAGAATGAAAGAATCAGAAGATTGCTGCAAAGTTACAAAGGTTGTGACTACATAATTGATAGAATTTATCCAACAGTTGAAGGATTTGAAGCGTTTAAAGGTGAAGAAACAAAGCCAAAGAAGAAAAAGGATACTGGTAAGAAACAGGATGTCTGTTATAATAAGTGTCCGCCTCCGATTTGGGAAGGGTATTCGCCTAGAAAACCGAATGAGGAACAAGTCCAAAAGGCAGTCAATCTAAAGTTAGAGTCCGAGTTAACCAGTGTTTTACCTGATAATATTGACATCACGTTCACAGCGTCCGACACAGATCATGAGTCCGAACTGATAAAACGAGTGGTCGATCAGGTGTTGGATAAGGATGAGGAGTTAGAGTCAAAGTCCGAGTCTGAAAGTTCGTGTCAGTCAGTCAGAAGTTCAAGTTCGTCCGAAAGAAGTTCAAAATCGTCGGGAAAACGGGTTTATAGTAAAGAGTTTTTATTGTCAAAATCTAATTTGGATGATGAAACATTTGAAGTTGTGTATACTTTGAATGATTCTGACAAATTATATTTTGATAAAGAGTTTCCAATAAGAGGTGTTAAACCAGAAATGATCAAAAAGGTTTTCAAACTAACATAAATTAATATTTCTGAAACAAAAGATGAAAATCTTACAAGAAAACCAAGACCTTACACCTCAAGAGCACAACAACGTTTAAACAAGAAAAAGGGTTACAATTCTGGTTCTAGTTTTCAAAAGAAACCTAACCAAAATCGTAGCTACAAAAAGAAAGGCTTAGGTTTTATTCCACCTGAAAACTATAAAAATGAAAAATATGTTCGAGATTATAAATCAAAAATGACATATGTTGCAGGAACTAGCCATGAAGAAGAAGCAAAAATCTTATTCTGGAAACAGTCAAACCAGGAGTTTCTTGCTAAAAAGATGAAGAATGGAGCTTATCAAAGGAAAGAAACAAGAACCTGTTTCCGATGCAATGAAGCTGGTCACATTGCATGGAACTGTCCAAAAGCGACAAACACAAAACAGGGAGTTTCTGGAAAACTGAAAGAAGTTATTGTTGATAAAACCGAACCACCAACTGAAAAATTTAAAGTTTTCAAAAATTCAACATTTGAAGTTGGTGAATGTTCGAAGAGATTTTACAGGCGAAGTGTGAAACTTGACAACCAAAAATGGGTTGTTAAGAAATCAGAAGTAAAATCTGGCGATGAATCTGATTCCACAAAGTCAGAGGAGCCACAAGTTGTTAAAAAGGGTGAAAACTCAGTGTCTCTAATGGATGATGTTCATTTTCCACCATTGAGAGCTGAGAATTTCAAATCAAAGGTTGGAAAGGTTGAAATTTCGAATCAATTCTATTCTGAGAAGAAAGTATTTGATGTCGAGAAAGCATTTAATGGGAATGTTAAGAAAATTTTTGGAAAAATGGTAGATAGGAAGGTTAAAGGGGTAAAGGAGTTTTATGCTACAAAGAAAGCAACTTACACCCCAACTGCTTCTGAATTGAAAACACCCAAGGCTGGTCAGGCTTGGGTGGATATTTTCTTTCATTGAAAAACCTGACTTGCCGGAGATCCCAAGTTTGTAATTGCGGATCAGGAATCGACATCTTTCTTAGTAATTGATTGTCTGATTGAATCTTAAAGTTTGTTAAAATTTACAGATTGAGGAATTGCCGGAGCTTCCAGGTTGGTAAGTGTGAAGCAGGAATCGGCATCTTGATTGGTAAAATGGTTTGTGTAGAGATTTTATTCTTACATGAGGTTATATGATTTGGATATTTTTACAAGTGGTAAAAGGTTGGATCTTACAAGTGATTCGTCAAGATCATTAGTTTGAACTTGATGTAATCCTCATACAAGTGATTGAATGGACAATATGATGAACCAAATCCCTAACCTACAAAGTGGTAAAATTAACAAAACTTATTTTCCGGAAAAATCATTTTGGTTAAAACAAACTTAAGTGTTTTGAAATCATAATGAGAAAATAGTTTTGTGATAGGGGGAGTTCTGATTGTTTATGCCAAGTGGATGGCGATTTGATATCAGTTGTCATTTACTTGTATAGTTTGTTTTCAAATTTCCTTTAATGTGTTTGCATTTTAGGGGGAGTAAAAATTTCAGAAAATCCAAAAACATTTGAAAATTTGAAAAAGACAAAAACATGATAAAATTCAAAAATGAGTTTCGTTGTGAATAGAGGAAATGGTAGTACATCAGTAGACTGTCACAACATGCTAAAGAAATGAAATGTTAAAATGTGATAAACAATCTCACTGCGGATATGCCAGTAGGTTTTTGCACATTTAGTAGATTGTGACGAGATATAAACCTAAAATTTCAAACTTGCTTATATCGTGGGGAAACATCTCTCGGATATATGGGTAACCCCCGAAATCTCGTTTGAAAGATTCCTTTTTCTGATATACTAGGTTTTTATACTCAGTGATATCTGGGGTATTATTCCTGGACTTCTGCTGAATGGAAATTCTGACCTAGTCCTCGAATAATACTTTCTGCAATGCTTGAAACATAGCATCACCCTCAGCATATATGATAAGACAATAAAATTGCTTAGCAATGCTGTTGTAAAAAAGATCCTCTAAAGGGGACACACCCAAAAGTTGAGTCATGATCTCTCAGCTGAACGGTAGTTCTGACCTGAGCTCTCATGATTCTTCATAATTTATTAACCCCTACAGATATCATTTGTGTCATAATTACCTGTAAGACTGAATATCGGGATCTGGATACGGGAGTATATTCTGAGGTGAGACACGCGATTGAGTTTAAGTTTCTAAGACATTAATTCGTATCTCGAAACAGTTGAACTTTGTGTGAAAAATTAAGTGGATCAGTATACTGACAATCTAAGTGAATCGTTTAGAACTTAAAATGATTAAAGCTTAACGGTGTTGGTGATTTGTCTCATAAACTGATATGATCCTCTTGCACAAACTCACAAAAATTATTGTTTGTAAATATTTCTTTACTGCATTTCTTAATTTCTCAAAATCCAAAAAGATTTTTAGTGTGTTTTAGCATAAATTTTTGAAAAATTCAAAAAGATTTTCGACAACTGATGTTGGAGAGCTGATTTTCAAAATTCCAAGTGCTAAACATGATGAACAAATGGTTTGGGAGAATGTGTTTTGAAAAGAAAAATGATTAATTTTTGCAAATGGTTCATCAGAATTTATCATTGATAAATCATTCTGGTTTAATTTGAGAGAAAATCTGGATTGATAAATTTGTCAAATGTTAAATTTGTGAAATTTATTTCTGGGTTAAGAATGTGCAGGTATAGCCAGGTTTCGATCTTGAACCTGAAGACAGAGTGCCAGGTTCCAATACCTGAGGACTATGTGATTTCAACAAGCCAGACTGCGATCCCAGCATATTGAAAGGGGGAGTCTGAAGACATCCAGGTAGAGATTGATCGTGAGGAGTCTGTTGATGCTGAAGAGAAAAAGGAGATAAAGATTTGAGGATTCTTACAACGTCAGACACTTCAAAGAGTTCGAGAGGACTAATAAAGACTGAAGATGCGAAGACTCAACACTTAAGACTCGTCAACATCTGAGGGGGAGTCTGTTGGTGCATTACATCTGTCAACTTCGTCTTATATCGAGTCTCGGACTGAAAGTTTGAAGAGTGCCTGCTAGTTTGAAGGCTGCTAGTTTGAAGGCTGCTAGTTTGAAGGACCTGCTAGTTTGAAGAGTGTCAAGTTTGAACGTGTCGTGACCGTTTAAGGGTGGCATGTCACCTTCAAACGGGAGGGTCTTGTCCTATAAATAGTCTTCAAACTTTCACCATTTGTAACTTTCCGGCTAGAGCAACGAAGTGCTGCCGAAGTGTTGTCAGGTTATAAAACGTTATAAAATCAATCATACAACAGTTTAAAGTGTATTGCTTGCTGAATTGAACTCAGTTTCTTAGTTTCCACCTCTGAAACTGAGATAAACTCTTCTGAACGACTCATTCGGGTCTGAAATCGATCCTACATCAATTATAGTGATTGTATGTTAGATATAGTAGTTGGGATTAAAAGTAATTTAATGAGTAATCCTATCGCATCGCTCTCTTGAATCGCATCGCATCGCTCATCACTCGAATCAGAGCGATTAAACTCATCGCGCCAAACACTCGAATCGAGTGGCCAACCAATCGAGTGGCCATCCGATCGGATGGGCCATCCGATCGGATTGCCATCCGATCGGGTTGCCACCCGATCGGACTGCCACCCGATCGACCAGCCTCCTTTACACTTTTCTTTTTAGGAAACCCTATAAATACCCCTCATATGTCACATCACTTGATGTGACAGCTCTCACTCGAACTCAGCTCGCTTCAGCCACTCTTTCTCTCGATTTCTCTCGTTTCTTGTAATTTTTCAACCTAAATCTTGTACTTTCTTGATCTACACGCACTCCTACACCTTTCTATCATTTGCATCTTAACTTTTAACTGTGAAATCACCGGATTTGAGGTATCCTAGGGTGATGTCATCATGGAGTTCCTATGAACTTCAATGCTTGGCTTCATTCCACCAAGAACAACTTAGATCTGAAGGATTTCCACAACATTTATCAAAGATTTCACTTAGATCTAAACAAATTCATGGATAAAAGGATTGAGAGAAGGTTTTCCAACTTTCTTTCAACTCTTTTACACCCAATGCACTCAAACTCGATAGAATCGGAGCTTGTTCTGATCTTCTACTCATTCTTAGTGATGCATTAGTTCCAGATCCGAATTCTATCCAAGAGATATTGACTTCAGGTTTGAACATGAACTACCGACTCGGACCATGAACCGGTCGGAATAGGGTGATTCCTATTCGGTCGGGTCACTTGGGCCGAGATAGGGTTTCTGTTGTTCAAGCATGTTATTAAAATGTCTCATTCAAACACTACAAAACTTCAAACGAATCAAGTGCCAAGACGAATGGATCGTCGGGACGGATTGCCGTCCGATCGGATTGCCACCCGATTGACCGGCCATCCGATCGGGTTGCACTTGGCTCCTTACTTAAGTTATTTTCAAACTATTCAAAGGTTCTGAACGTTGAAACGGATTACCACCCGATCGGATTGCCATCCGATCGAGTGACCGTCTGATCGTGTGACGTTTGGGACTTGGATACTTTAACAATTTTCAACATGTTAAATACAAACGGATTGCCACCCGATCGGATTGCCATCCGATCGAGTGACCGTCCTGCTTTGAACTGGTTCTCAAACTGAGAAGTCTCGCCAATCGGATTGCTGTCCGATCGAACGACCGTTCGATCGACCGACCTGAAAGGTAGAGATACTTCTCTATTTTTGAAATGCTACAGCGAAAACTTCAAAGTACAAACCATCATACACAAACACATCCACACCAAGCGAGGTGACTATCCAATCGAATGGCCATCCGATCGGATAGCCACCCGATCGGATTACCATCCGATCCTTGGTACTCTTGCACTGTTTTACGCGTCGACTTTCGCTTATGATATCGCTAACTATTCAGGCTAATTTCCGCTCTAGCCCTCCTTTCAATCTATTAACTTTATTGCTGTGAGTATACTCGATCCCTTTTTGCTTTACACACTTTTGGGTGTTACATAGTTACTTATTCTAAATCACATCGAACACACAACGCAAACACTATTTATACGTTGACCTCAAATGCATGTTATACGTGACTCGATGAAGGCCTGTTTGTTATGTTAACACATTGATTGTTGTCTACCTGCCTTAGCAATGATAGTACTATAGTTTGGACTCAGCACCTGTTCACTCAGGGGTTGTTAAGGACAATTACTTCACGTGTTCACAGTGGTGAATATGTGTTGCGCACTCGCTACTCGCAGTCAACTCGCAGTCATTGGTATTGATAGGATTTTTGTCGATAACTTACATGCTTCACATTATGCGTTATTCATGCTGGTTATGCATAAACGATTTCGAACTCTATTATGCTATTATTAAACTTGTATGTTCACCTTTATACTATGTGTATTGAATTTTACTTTAACGTATGTGGCAGGTGCTTTAGATTTAGTATGCTTGGCTTGCTGTGAAATCAAGGCTAGGAAAGATTCTAGAAACAAAGACAATTTATTTTATTTGAAAATCTGAGTTGTCGGAACATGTTTTATTTGTTTGAAGAATATCTCTGTCTGTAATAACTAGATTATCTTATGGGTTATGGTATGGGACATAATATTTAAACTATTTGGTAATTTAGTCGTTATGGAACTTCTTTGAACAATCTGTTTCGCTCATTGCCGCGCCCCCGATGTTTCCGCCATCGGTTGGGGTGTGACACTTTCATCTTTACTCAACCCATTGTCTGGTGGGTGAGCACGGGCATGCACAACTTTGGGCACGGGCGTGCACAACTTTGGGCATTGGCGTTCACATACAGTTATTTGAAAGAAACTCATCTTGTGCACTTATTCACGGTCGTCCATATATTTGTGCATGGTCATGGGGCGGATGGGTGTCAGTGGCTGGTTTATCTTGGGTCAAACAGGCTTGTATTTTTTTCTTATGGAGGGTGAAGGATTTTTAAAGAGTCATTTTGGCTCTCAATTAAATCAAGCCTTATGAGATGGCTCTTTATTTCTTCCAAGTAACAAAGTGACTTGTTTGGACTCCACGTGTCGGTCTTTAGAGACGATTAAAGAGTTGGTGATTGAGGTTGTTTGGAAATGATGTGTTGTTGGTATCTTTAAGTGGGAATGAGTACGAATGATAATTTCTGGGACACCCCTGATAATAGTAGCAACTTTGAGTGTAATGGGGTTCCCCACAAATTTCACACTAGACCTCAAATGGTGGCACTCATAGTTTCCTGATATCCTTAGTAATAACTCTTGTAGCCGCACTCCATGAAAACTACTACAAAGAACTAACAAAACAAACAAGCACATTAAAAAAGATAAAATAAAGTGAGGTGATGATTTTTTATAAGAAAATTTAAATGGTGAAAAAAAGATTAAAAAAAACTAGATTAGAAATTAAAAACCTTTCTCGAAAATTACTGTATCACGAAAATGGTACCAAAAACTTGATGTGTACACCTTTGTCCCATAGCCCTGGGGCTATTTACAAGAATCCAATTAAGAATTCTCAGATGTACTAGTACTAGCAGTGCATCAAGGATGCAGTCATCGATTCTACCGAGAGGCCACAATTGCCGTGAGCAAACATATTAATAACGAGGAACGCGTTTTTGTTATGCTACTAATACTTGTACTTGCTCTGCTATTTTGCCCCATCCTGGCTGAGGAAGAGTTACGAGCGCGTAAAACAAAAAAATACGCTGATGGAGGACGGGCATACTATGTGTAATGCTTCTCTCATTTACGATAAATAATAAAGAAAAAGGCCATTCCATTTCGACGAAAGACCCACACCCAAGTTCCATAGCTTTTGGTTCGCTATCCCGATCGTGATTTTCTTACCCCGAGAGGGAAAGGCCCTTCTCTTTAGGTCGGTTGTAGGCGAGGAGGGATTCGAACCCCCGACACCGTGGTTCGTAGCCACGTGCTCTAATCCTTTGAGCTACAGGCCCCACTGTGTCTCCACTGGATTTGTTCCCGGAAGTGCACAATTAGGTGAGTTAACTTAATAACTTTTAAACATGATTCTCTAGTTTTAAATTTATAAGAAATGGTTATTACTTAGACTAAACACACAATAGGCAAGTGTACCTATCATTTGTAGTAAAGTTTTTGTAAGAACTAAGTATCAAACCAAAAGGACACGATTTTTACTACTCAACTTTTAATTACCGACTAGTTAATTTATTATCATTTGCATGTTTGTTATATTATATTTAAAACCACAAAATAAATGCAAGTAATAGAAATTAGTAGAGAATATCAAGGGCGTAATGAGTATTGCTTTGTGATTCGACTCTACCTGGGATGAATTATAGTTAGGTTATTTGAATTGAATGTGGTAAATTTAAGTAAAAAAGACACGATTAAAGACGTTTCATTAGATTTACAAATTATGTTTTGAGGTTAAAATATAATTAGGTCCGATTAAAGTTAATTCATTGTCATTGCCTGGAAGAAGACTCCTTTTAAAGAAGCTTCAACTAGGTTTAGATTAAAGATATCCAACTACTCTTCTTTTTTCTTCTTCTACAACATTATACTTTGCGATCCTTCTAGTCGTGATCCCTCTTATGGGTCCATCAAGGATATGTTTGTTGCTCCGTATATGTGCTTATGACACGTGTGATTAATTAGGATGATTGATCTTTATTTAACGAGTGACGTTATAATAATATATATAAATATAAATATAAAGACGTATATATTATTTTAACATGAGCTTACCCGCTCTTGGTCTGCGCTAAGCCTAACATATAGAGTGTGTTAGGTAAGTCACTCAACCAAGCTTTGGCTTATCATTGAGGCCTACCATAGAGACCGTGCATGCCAACAATGAAATCCTTAATAAAAGAGGGCTGATCACAAGAAGTGTTTTACCACAAATGGGTCAACCACTACCAAAATCAAATCCCCCTACTAGTATATGGGTTTTCACACACCATGAGTGTACAAATATGCTTCACACCACTAAGTTTATCAAAAATGCTCACAATATCAAAGACCAACACTGAATCACAAGCCATTGACGTGGTTGGGTGTACTTATAAGAATATGGTTAAGTTTCGTTGTTTTATGCACTAGTTCAAGTTTTAATATTTATAATGAACACGATATAATATTATCACACTAAAACTCACGCTGGGCAAGTGCACCCATCGTTGGCATAATATAGTGATAGTAAGGTACCGAGATGTCCAAGGATACAAGAGTTTTAGTATCGAGTCTTTGTTTACGTCTAATCAAATCCAAAAGCAAAAGGTTAAAAAAAATGGCTCAAAATAAAAAAGAAGAAAATAATAAAATAAAAGGTAGTAATCAATAATAGGAAAAATGGGTGTTTAGAATCAACATACCTCTTGTGCTTTGTTAACTAGCTCTTAACAAGGACTCGATTGTTAGGCGAGGAACTGTGTGTGTAAATGCGTATTGTTATGAAGTATCTTGGTCCGATCATAGGGTTTTAATTTGGTGATTTAATAATCAACTTTTCGTTTAGCCTCCCTTCAGTTTCTCCTTCATTCACCTTTTTTCCCAAAGTTACATAATTTTACTTCCACGTAATTACATTCAGGTCCTCATAAAATCTTTAAAGTTATAAAATTGCTCTCACACTCACTTGTCGTACCATTACTTGAAATCTGGACAAAACAATTAGCGTAACTAACTTGATGGTGAAATCAGGGTGTTACATAAGCTCTCCAACATAACTTGGTGCAAAATTATGGAGGTGTTATCGTTGATGATGCTCTGTAGCAGTAAGTACGTAGTTCCCACTGATGAGTTTTTGCGATGGGTAGTTAGCACTAACGGGTTACTACTAACGAGTAGCAATATGAGTTGTTGTTGCTCAGTTAGTGTTGATGTCTTACAAGTTATTGCTGATGAACAACAGTTGAAACCGAAAACTCTTAACCTTAGTTGAAAATGTTTAAAACCTTGAATGTTTGGAGATAAATGTGTGCTCTCAAAATACTCATATACGTTAAAAAAAAACACATAACATTTTCCAACCACAAAGACATACAGTTTTTTTAACATGGAAGATAAATGTGTTCCCAAAAGAGACATAAAATCTATTATAAGGGAACCATCTATAAAACTAGGCATGAACATCTATACTTTTACCCCTTCTTTTCATTTTTTTGTTGGTTTATGTAAGATCTGTTGATGTTGAAAGCCAAAACCCAAGGGAACCATCTTCCCTGCTTGATGGAATAAGTTGAAGTACAAACAATGGTCCAAAAGTTTCCTCCTTTGAAAGTTTCTCAAACAACCACCAAAAGTGCTGGAACAGAACTGTTGCCTCAAAGAATCAGAGAACAGAAGTACAAGTGCTGGATTGTCAAAGTGCTGGTCAGATAGTCAACAGTCAAGACAACATAAGTCAAGGCTGAAGACTAGAAGACCAAGTCAACAAGTCAAACAAGACCAAAAGTACTGGATTCCAAAAATGCTGGAATCCTTCTAGTAGTTTTGGGAATCCAGCTGTTTATTTCTTTGTTCATAGCAACTTGAATGTAACAATGTTTTTAGTAATTATCCAGCAGTTTTGATAATTGTTGGCAGTTACATCATTAATCAGGTTGTTTATGGCCGCTTTTATGGTGACGTCACCAGCAGTTCCCAAAATCAACTTTGTTGATGCGTTTGTATTAACTGTTTAGCTTGAATTTACATATCTATTCAAACTGTTTAATCCAAGATTTTTTTTTAGTTTCAATTGTAATCGTATTGAAAGTTCCTTTCATATTGTATTTCTTTTTACATTTCATTTGTACATTGTTCTTAAATTCTGAATTGTATTAAATTTAAATGTATGTTGATTTACCCAATCTAACTCAAATGAGTTTTCTTCGAGAAAACGAGACACGTTAAAAACATTGGTTTTTTTCCTTTATTTATTACTAGTGGGAAACCCGCGCGTTGCAGCGGAGTCGATAATGTGGAACGGAACATAATCCAAACCTTAAAATGATTAAAAAAAATCATACATAAGTTGAGGTTTTTGTGTCTTTTGAAAAAAAAAATGAATGATTTTCTCTTGTCACCAAAAGTTTAACTGTTGACAAATTTTGATTTTGAAAAATATTTGTTATATTTTTTTTCAAAATTGAACTTTTACTCCTTTTTGATGAGAGAGAAAATTACTCATGCTCAAATTGTCAATTAGATTATATGGGTGCCTTATCTTTGGCAATTTTACTTGATGTACTTGGCAATAAGAAGTATGTGTCACTTAATAAATAACTCAAGAGGACCGGAGATTATAGACCCAGTGACGTAATAAGAAGAAAAACTGCTTTAAAAATGTCACATACAACATACATTTGACTATATATCAGAATACACTATATATACTTTTTAATCAAGATAAAGAAACTTTAACTAAGAATGAAGGCACGGGTCCAAATTTGTCATCTTGCATTTATTCATTGGCCCTTTTATATTGCAAACAACTAATTATTTTTTTTTTTCAATCTTTTTTAGTTTTGATTTTGTGCAGATGGTTGTTTCTAGTATACATGTATATAGTGCAATTCAAGAAATGAGAGCTTCTCCGGTCAACAAATTAAATCCACAAAGAACTGTAGTGACTGTAGAAGTGTTACCAAATGTTAGCAAAGAATTGCCAAGAAGATCAGACTAAGTTTCTATTGTTCATATTATTTATTTAGACCATAGATGGAAAAGTTGTTGCGTTAACTTATGAATAGGTCGGTTTGGTTGTTTTAAGAGTTGGACACGATATAAATATACTTTTATGTCCATTAGATTTGCTTTATATAGTTATATATAGATAATCATCACCCTTCTCTCGTTTTTTTAATATTCTACAATAATCAAATTATATGAATGTAAAACAAGTTCTAAAGGACCGAACCTTAGCAAATGCTGCTACTTCAAGTGGTTTCTTGGGTGCACCAACAGGAACAAGCTTTCCATGGGGTGTAAGTGCATTAAGTAATGGCGCAATTGGATGATTTGCGGACACTGTGTCAATGATGCCATCGAGTGTACCCCTAACAGCCTATTAACATGATAAAACAAAACCCAAAGTAAACTACAAGTCATAGCAAATGAATCATGAATAATACACCAATTATCAGTATTATTTAATATAAAATCTCACCTGCATCTGATGTTCATCTTTACTGTTTATAAAATGGTCAGCTTTAAGTCCCTCAATGGCTTCTTTTTCCTTAGCAGGGGAAGTACTAAAAACAGTAACTTCAGCTCCAAAATCCTTAGCCATCTTCACAGCAACATGACCAAGCCCACCGAGACCAACCACACCTACTTTCGTACCAGGCTTGTCCATAATCCATCAGATAGCCTCTGTGTATACTTTTCGACACTTGCACCAGTGAGTAAATTAATTAATGAAACGAGCTGGCGACCAAATTCGGGCCAAAGAACCTGAAAATAACCAATCGTAAGATGTTGCCCACTTTATCATAAATCATCATCTAATTGTACACTACTTACTTTAACTGACTGGACTTGTTTTGACATGCATTGAAATCCTTAAATCGAACAAAATAAGCCATTGATTCACAACTCACACTCCATCTCCCTATATAACAATAGTGGGAATGCCCGCGCGTTGCGGCGAATTTCTATTATGATGTCTATCATTTCGGTTCGTTTTGCTACCCGTCCGATATCACCAGAACTAAAAAAAAAAAGAGCAAAAGTTAACTGTAGCGGTTAGTTATTTATATATTTAACTTAAGAACATAGTCGACATCTTTGTAACCTTTTGTAGCAATTTCAACATCCCCACCTTCGACAAATTTACAGATCTTAGATCTTTACTTCAACAGTTTTTCTAGGGCCACTCCTGCCACATTAGAGGCTATCAAAGTTGAGACTTTTACATGTTGAAACCTACTTTAAACTTAAGAGAAAGCTATATGACAAAACAAGAATAACTTACTTATGGGGTACATATCACATGTTCCCAACTCTTTGACTGACTGCTAAAGGCAACCCCTCTCCATCAGAAACCTGAGAAGCAAAGGGTCCATAAATTCAAATTCTCACCTGAAGTTTAAATTCCAAACCAAAATAATTAAGTTGAGAACTGAAAATAAAATAAAACAGGAAGAATATCAACAATATAGTCGGTATAAGATAAAGAAAAGAAGGAAACAAAGTATATGAACAAAGAAAGAAGCTTACTTCCAGCAAAACCTTGCTTTTGTGAGATTTATCATCGCTCTTAAGTACAAGATAATCAATACTTCTCTTCTTCCTCCTTTTATACAGTCTTCAAAACAGTGTAAAAGTAATCAATATACATACTAAACTGAAATTTAAAAAAAAAAAGACAGAAATGATAGAACATTAAAACATAGAATTCATTACTGAGTATCTTCATTGGACAATTGCTTCGTATATGTGACAAATATTCATGTTCAACATTAATTGGTCCAAATATGTGACAACATTATTAGAGGGTCACCAATGTCCCAGCACATCACATGAATTCTATAATCCGATCATCTGAACCACCAATGCCCCATAAACCGTAAACACAAGACGATACACAAGACGCTTCAATCTTGGCATTCAATCAGGAATTAAAAGCCGCAAATTCAGTAATCTTACCAGGTCAGAACGCCAATCGAACAAGAACATGTCACCTTCTTCCTCCTTGGGAAACCCTAATCGAACCCTTCTTTGGTCACTGCCCACACTCTTGCTCGTGGTTCTCTCTTTTTGTCTCTTCACTTTCCTGTCACGAATCGCCACCACAAGTATTTAGGTTTTCGTCAAAACCAGTACCACCATCTTTGGGAGTGAAGAAGATGAACTGGTGGTGCTGACACAAATATTGATCGGTGAAGCGGTGGGAATTTGATGATTGGAGTTTGATGTTAAATATTGCTGGTATGAAACGTATCTGGGAATTAAATTCTTCCAGTAACAATTGATGTTGTGGCTGTAGAGATTCGTGGCGGTAGAGATTCAATCATAAAGGTAGATTGAAAAGAACTCTTCAGGTGAAGAAACTGATGTAGATATTTGGGGATTATAGCTCATTTATACAACTTTAAAGTGGCAGAGAACTCAATGTCTTATGTTTTATTAAATAAAGTTTAATAAATAGAGATTATTGAATGAAGATGTTGGATTGAGGTTGTAAAATTCCAATTGTATCCTTTCAATATGTATTATATAGTAGTATAGATATTGTCGGTACACATTTCTTACACCAAAGTTGTCCCTATTTGCTCTAAAATATCCTATGTATGATCAAAGCTTGTTTGTTCGCAATGCATGATCAATGTTATGTATGAGTAGTTGCATCTTTATGTACTTGTGAAAATAACAATAACATAACAACTAGCTAATATATTTATTTAAATGAATATATACATGACCGACAATTTGTTTAGCCCAAGCACCAAATGGTATCATAAGTTTTTGTGGGGAGTGGTGACTTGTCATTCCATCCTTAATGATGGCTTTAATTGGGTGTCATTATTTCTAGCACTCTCCATGGACCAAAGGGTCCAACCCTGTTGGCATGTTGGCCCATTGGACATATAATTTTAATTTATTAGAAGACCATACATAGCTTTATTTTTCAAATCCAATTACCACGCTAAATGAACCACACTTCATGTGAATCATGAATTTGTCGACAGAAAGTGTGTTTATATGCTTGATAAATTGATCGTTCAGTTTTCAAACATTATGATGTTCCCTTAATTTTTTTCATGGAATCTTCGATATAAACATTTATTTGAAAGTGTTACAGACTTAGACTTTTGATTGTGACCTTGCTAATGGTGATAGATGAGCCAAAATCCTTTTTTTGGGAACAAAGGTTTATAATAAGAAAAAGTTTATTGCTTCTAGCATAATTACACTCAACAATTACTGCTGGTTGTTCAAAAAATAAGTTAACTTGAAAGAAAAAAAAATTATGGGATTAAATTGGATCTCCTATAAGGCTGGACGGTATGGGGACCATCCAACATCGTCCTCCCTTCGTCGCCGTCCCCCTCTCCATTTCATGCCCTCCGTCGCCGTTCCTCCATCGTCGCCAACGTCGGGGTCTCGACGGCAAAGACGCCCCTCCCCCTCTCTCACACACCTATACATACAATATATATGGTCCATCCCCCAATTTCCTTAGCTCCATCCTCTTTGCCTTATCCTCACACCCAACCCAATCTACGTGGCGGATCATCCTCCAAGGATGGACCATCACCATACCGCATAGCCTAACTAACTATATAATGGATCAACTTGACCACTATTATAAAACTTATCAAACCTAAAATGGGTCCAAATTATTGAGCATCAGCCACCAATCATCATCATTATGTGACAATGTGTGTTGCCACAGTCCACAACCACTTTCTCTCTCTCTTCCTGCCATCACTCACCCCACTACCCTCTACGCCACATTACTACCATCATTGTTGCCGCCATGTCCATAGTCAACACGGTTTCCATTTGTCATCGCTAGACGCCATAAAAGCAGATATAGCGATAGCGAGTGAAGCTATTTTCTTACCTTTTTTTCTAAAAATGGATACTTAAGTCCCCGTCTATTTTTCACTACACTTTGTGTCCTTTTGTCAAGTGGCGTTAGTGCTGCCATTGAAAAATGAGTGAAAAGTCTTTTTTTTTTTACCTCTGATCATCCTCCTCCGCCTAATTATTATTATTATTATTATTATTATTATTATTATTATTATTATTATTATTATTAAAACATTCTCTTGATGAATAGTAAAAAAATTATTACATATACTATTATATTAGTTAATTGCAAATATATTTTGCTTTCGTTATAACTTTATATTATATTTTATATTTTCTAAAACATAGTCATGATGAATACAAGAAAAATATTATTATATATACTATTATGTTAGTTAATTGCAAATATATTTTGTTTTCGTTACAACTTTTTAAGATGGGATAATATTTAAAATTTTAAGTATGCCAGTTCGACGTATCTATTTTATCTACATCTCAATAAAAAAAAAGAAATTGAGTTATAAGTGGTAATGTACAAGTTATCGAAATAACAAACGTATATGTTAAAACGTACATGTTATCAAGCTACATCATATTTAGTTTTTTTTTTATAAACTGACGTCTTTTACCCATTTTGTTATTCTAATAATATAGCGTAATTGTTTATACCGTTGCGATGTGCTTATTATTAATTACGTTACAATAAAAGTTATGTTCAAAATCGGACGAGTCATAGATAATTGATTTTGTTGTTCGTTACTGTGACGAACCGAACCCATACCATTCGAACAACTTCAGTAGGAGTGTAGAGTATATTAGATATATTGTAACCAATAGCAAGTGTCGAACCAAACTGATACTATCCTAGCAACGTCGATGCACTGTCGATTTTGACATCACAACACTAGTACCAGTATGCGTACTGTTGGAACCGTTACCGATATTAGTTTTTATGTTTTTCGATTTTCAGATGATGTAAAACACATGGCGATACAATTTTGGTTCGAATCAAGACTTTATTTTTTGGGTTTTATCTTTCAGTTGATGTACCAAGTGTCAATACCGTAATGAATCAAACCAATACCGACCGAATACTCCCTGCAATGCGCGGGAGAAGTATACTAGTTATTATTAGTACAACTCCCCTCTCTCTCCATAACCACCGTCGGTTACCACAATTACAAACACCTACTCCACCTACCACCACTAGGGGGTGTGCTTCCGATTTTTTAATCGGGTTTTGAGTTTTCCGGGTCAGGTTTTTCGGGTTTTCAAAGCTAAATATTTAACCCAGTAACCGAACCATTCTAGGTCCGAGTTCTTCGGTATTCGGGTTAAATGGTTCGGGTTTAGAATGGGTCGTGTTAGATCGGGTTTCGAGTTAGAAAACAAACTAGTTTAACAGAAAAATACAACCTTTTAGATTTTAAAAGATCAGTATTAGTTATTCGCAAATACTATAAAAAGGATTTTGTGAAACAACTCTTGTATGGCGCTGAGAATGGAGGATATTGAACATATGGAATGCATTGTGTATTTTGTTATTTAACACTTTCAAAAATTAGAGATATAAATGGATTTTGTAACTTAAAATTTTTAAAAGAGGGTGATGTAAATTTTTCAGAAGATATGGTTGGCTGCATCATGAAATAGGAAATGTGATGCGCGTTTAAGTGTCGTATATATTAGGTGTATATTTTAAGTCCTTTTTAACACTTATTTTAGCCAAGTTTTAAATTTATAAAACACGATATTTCACTAACACTAAACACACATATGGGCAAGTGCACCCATCGTTGAGTGTAGTATAGCGTTGGTAAGATACCGAGGTCGTCCAAGGACACAAGAGCTTTTAGTACCGGTTTATCCTCAACGTCTAATCAAAATAAAAGTTTAGAAAAATGTTTTAAACTAAGAATTTTAACATTGTCGAACTCACCTTTATCGTTGTTTAACTCATGTGTCGGTTTTTCACTTATTTGTTCTTCCATTTTTACACTTTCAGTTATCTCTTCCTTTTTTAGTTCTTCTCTTGCGCGGGACTCCTCTTCCCTTGCGCGAGCTTCTTTTATACATCGATCGATAACTCTAATGTGTTCTAATATCCTATCGGTCACTTCGGTTATAGAAAAAGAATCATCATTTCCTAAGCTTGAATCCGGTTGTTCGACCCTTTGTTCCTCATAATACCCATATGAAGTAGATGGTTCGCACCATTGTTCTTCATTGTAAGCATATGATGGATAAGGTTCGTAATTTTGTTCTTCATAATACTCATATGAGGTGGGTTGTTCACGCCATGGTTCCTCATAATAAGCATATGAAGGTGGTGGCTCATATCTTGGTTCCTCAAAGTGTGAGTATGAAGGCTCATACCTTGGTTCATCAAAATACGAGTATGAGGGAGGAGGTTCATACCTTTGGTCTTCATATGATGTGTATGAAGTTGATGGCTCGTACCTGGGCTCCTCATAGTAGGTGTATGAATTGGATGGTTGATATGAGCGATTATTTTGAACCGATCGTGCGTTACGACAATTAGTGCAATAATTACCCCTATAATCATCCTCCTCATAGGTGTAGTTGTAACCTCCTGAGTATTGATCCATAAGAATCACTCAGCAGACCACAACTGAGTCTCGAGATCAGAAAACAAAAATAAAAACGGAAACAGAGGCTGGACACGGCCCCGTGTTCAGTGGACACGGCCCCGTGTTCAGGATCTGTATCTGGGCGTTTTAATTAAATTTACTGATTTCGTTGAGCACGGGGCGTGTTCAGTGAGCACGGCCCGTGTTCAAGCTTCTGTTACTGGGTGTTTTATGAAAAATATGCAGCACGGCCCCGTGTTCAGCGAGCACGGCCCGTGTTCACCTACTGTAAATGCAAAACTAAACTAAAATGCAGAAAAATGTGGGCCCGTTTTGAAAAGGTTTTGAAAAACTGATTAGGCCGTCGATTTTAAGCTTTCCTAAAATCCTTGTGTCCCCGGCAACGGCGCCAAAAACTTGATGCGCGTTTAAGTGTCGTATATATTAGGTGTATATTTTAAGCCCTTTTTAACACTTATTTTAGCCAAGTTTTAAATTTATAAAACACGATATTTCACTAACACTAAACACACATATGGGCAAGTGCACCCATCGTTGAGTGTAGTATAGCGTTGGTAAGATACCGAGGTCGTCCAAGGACACAAGAGCTTTTAGTACCGGTTTATCCTCAACGTCTAATCAAAATAAAAGTTTAGAAAAATGTTTTAAACTAAGAAAATTAAAAACTAACTAAAATGCTGAAAATAAAAATAAAAGAAAAACAGATAGACAAGATGAATCACTTGGTTCCGACTCGTATCTAGTATAACCTTTGATTATTTCCGCACTTTTGCACATAATTAAGAGATTATCTTAGTTATTGTAGTAGGCCCCTCTTTTGAAGGTGACGTTACCCTCACCCCAGTAGTTTGAGTCAGCAGGGATACAATCCTAAAGGGGTGGATTATTGGAAGATAATGAATTAAGTTATTAATGCAGTATTGTGGTAGGCCCCGCTTTTGGCGGTGACGTTACCCTCGGCTAAGTAGTCTGAGTCAGCAGGGATACAGTCCTAAATAGCCGGGTTATAGTATTAATAGTAGTTAACTTATGAGGGGATCAAAGAGTTTGGACCCCCGCCATCCAATACCGTGAAGTATTGAAGGAGGTCCTACTAAATTTGACCCAGGTCCATTCCAGGACCTCTAAACGCTGAACAATGGCAAGACCTTTACCAAACCGTTCCCTTAACCCCCTACCAGGTAGCCAACATACCTCCATATAGACCGTGGAGATATGAATGGTGAAAATCCTTTATTTTATATAGACAGTAAAATAATGTCAAGACACCACGGACAAACGATAAGGAAAGATCACCTTCAACATAAATAACTAGTTATTAAAGTCATTAATACAAAACCAAATAAAAAGTGCAAAAGATTAGAAATAAAAAGTATTATACTAGACACTTTGTCTTCACCAAGTGATGTAAGAGACTTAGGCAAACATGGCCTTGATTGTCAAGAACTCTTACGATCAATCTTGGATCCCGAGACGACTCACACACTCTACGATGGACAATGGATGATGGTGGTGGATGATGGTGTTGTGATGGTGGTGGGTGGTGGATGAAGTGTGAGAGAGGTGGTGTGCCAAGGGATGGTTTGAGCTTGAGCCAAGCACTCCTATTTATAGCATGTACAGAAGCCTGGACACGGCCCCGTGTCCACCCTTTTCTCTTTCTTCATTAATACAGTTTGTCTTTATTAGCTCCACACGCCCCCGTGTCCGCTGGGCACGCCCCCGTGCTTGTCTGACATTCTCTCTCTTCATTAATTGTAATTCGCAATTACAATTAATGCGCCTGCTGTACTTTCGCCACGCCCCCGTGTTCACTGGACACGGCCCCGTGGTGGGCAATAGAAGCTTCTACAGGTTTGTCTTTTGTGCCAGGGCTGACCATCCTGGACACTGCCCCGTGCTCGCTGAGCACGGCCCCGTGTTGAGCTGGACACGCCCCGTGTCGAGCTGGGCACGCCCCGTGTCGAGCTGGGCACAGCCCCATGCTCAGCTAGGCACAGCCCCATGCTCAGCTTTCTTCTTGTTTTTGCTTTGGGAGATGCTGTCGAGGGGTCGGGCATGTCACGTCTTGTTCCTTTTCTTGTATTTATGTTAGATTTTGATGTCTTTTTGCTTCTTTTGTTAATTTGAGCTCATTTAATCCTGAAAATACAAAAGGAAGACAAAAGCACACTTTTTCCAACATTAGTACTAAAAAAGGGTTAGTTTTATGCCTCGATTGATGAAATTTATATGTTTCATTTTGAACACATCAAAATGATTATTAGGTCCTTTTAGAAGATATGGATATATCTAGAAAATATGCTAATTGTTTTCAAGTTATTTCGCGTTAAACCGATTACCCATTATTCAACCCGTTAACCAATTCATAAAACCACATTCGGGTTCGGGTTTACAATTATTCGGTTACGGGTTCTTCAGGTTTCGTCTACTTCGGGTTTGATTGACTTCGGCTTCGGGTTCCGGTTAAAAAAGACAACCCTAGTCACTACCGCCACTCCTAGCCCCACCAAACTCCGATCACCACATAGCTGTCTAACACAGATGGGCAAGTCACCCCTACACGAAGGCGCAACCCCTCCTATGAGCCGCCACCACCATGAATCTTTCTAATCTCACTGAAAAACAAGCACCAAAAGAACAATTTTAGAATCTCACTTCTAGATTTGTGACAAAAACCCTAAATCACCACCTCTCTTGTAGCCGATGGTGGTGATTTGATCTAGATCTAGAGTTGCGATGCACAAATCATCGATGGTTTAACTCGGATCAAGTGTATTTTCTATTTTTTTTTTGTCATGTTTAGTCGTGGGGTGTTAGCTTGAGTCATATGGTGAGGTGACTGATGTATTGCAAAATACATTGATTTATATTGTATAGTTTGTATGGTTTTCATTTGAATTAGTGTCGTTTTTAGTTATAATATGTATTCTTTTTATTCGTTTATGTTTTACAGGTCTTGGTTGATGAAAGGAGTTGAAAAGAGTGGAAAATGATCCAAAATATGCTAAAACCAAGTACTAGGACGTGAACGGATAATCGAGAGATGAAACAGTGACAAAAATAAGGTTTTTTTAGGTTTTCATGGGCCACAATAGAGTCAAGGTAAAGTCTCGCGCCATGCCACAACCTGTTTTGACCCGTTTGACTTAAGCATAGCGCCGCGGGGCGTGATAACCTATTCTAAATGTCTCGCGGGCCGCGAGAAGGTGTTAAATCAGCGAAATTCATGAAATTTAGGGTTTAAGGTGTTTAGGAAAGTATAAATATATGTTTATGATCATAACTAAGGGGGGAGACACAACCAGACCTCTTTGGACAAATTTTGAAGCTGTTTTAGCAAGGAATTGAGCTCTGGAATCATTAGGGAGAAGCTAGAAGCACAAAGATTGAAGATTTACGGGTTTTACTTTCCCGGTTCTTCTTGTTTTCCTTAGTGTTCTATTTTAATTCAATGAATTCTTTGTTTGAAACTTGTTTTCTGGATTTGTCTATTATGTTTCTTGGCTAAATACTTTAAACTACTTAGGTTGTGATGAATAATTGTTAAAGTTTGGATTTTTTATTGGATGTTTTAATGTGTTTATGGATTTATCTTGAAAAGTAGCTAACTTTGGTTCTTTGATTTAATGTGTATGCATATTTAATCAGATTCTTTGAATAATTATTATCCCTCATGTTGCTAGTTGAATGTCTTTCAAATAATAATTGCATGCTAGGTCAATTACTGTGTGTTTTGGGCTATTAGATGTTTCGCTAGACGTAGTGATCCATAGGGGTATAATTGTAATTTGGATAGGGTTAAGTGTTCTACCAATCTTAATATACGTAAGGTGAGAGATTGTCGGTCCGTCTTTAGTGTTAAATTGCTAGGGTTAGATACTTTGTAAGAAGATCACCTTAGTTTCCTTTTCACTCATTGCTTACCGAGTTAAATCAAGTTTCTTAGTTGCTTTAGACTTTCCACTGTGAGGTAGTTAGTCAAATTAGGGCACTTTTCTAGATAGTTAGATAATTGTAAGGGAGTCTACTCAACCGGTAGTTTTAACAACCTTTTTAGAGTTCCATAGGTGTCTTCCCGAGAAGGGTCAGGGGTCCTGTTCGGTTTCTCTTAGGGTTTAGCATTTAAAGATCCCGGTTACATAACACATTAGCATCCGATAGAAAGCCTTACGACAACAATTGGGATTCTAACCTAGGTAGTTCTTCGTCATCACTGATCTCAATTCTAGTTTAAGTCGTATTCTAGTTCTATTTGAATTAATTAATTTTAATTTTATTTTAATTGCAATTTAGGATTTTAGAACCCCCCCCCCCCCTTCAAAATATAAAATCAATTTAGTTGTGTCAGTTTGTCAAGTCTATAGAGTCTAATTTACGTAATTAGAGAGTCTTGTGGGTTCGATACTCGGAGTTACTTAGGTTATACTACATTGACCGGTACACTTGTCGGTTGTGTGGTCTAGGTTTAGAGAGTCTTAGTTATAAATTTAAAACCTAGTGGGTCTAGTTTAGGGTTTAATTTAGTTAATTTAATTAGACCACTTTTAGCACATCAGTGACGTGACAGTGGTGATACAGCAGAGAGTGTATGGTGACGGTAAAAGGTGGGGTGGTTACTGGTGCGGTGGTGGTGATTTGGTGTGGGAGGGGATAGGGTTTCAGATGGAAATGATTGTGGCGGGTGGTGGTCGGAGGTTAGGGTTGTTGCGGTTGGTGGCAGGTAATGAGGACAGTGGTAGTAGGTGGTGATGATTACCAAAATATACTTTGAACCGACGATCAAACTAACAATGACTTGATATAAGGATACAAAGTGTAACGAAGAACAAATGAAGGGATACATATATCAATTTTCTCAAAATAAGTACACAAATTAATCCGCAAATTGCACATAGACTCATGGTGTAATTTTAATTGCAATTCGTAATTTCTTGTAGTTCTAGCCTCTAGCTATAGTGGGGTTTTTTATTTTATGTATTTATTTATTTTTTGTTAAAAAAAACTTACATTTGATAAGAAAAAAGGTTTATACTAACGAATATGAAAATCCCCTCTCGTGGCCCAAGTGGTTTACTCCCATGTGGTTAGGTCGGCCGGTTCCTCCTTTGGGGGGTCACCGGTTCGACTCCCATTTGTGGCTTTAGGGGGGACGTCCCAATGATGGATCGTATCCTACCGAGGTATGGTGCGGTCCTGAGGGCAACCCGGTTTTACCCAGCTGTTACCCCAGCGAGTCTCTCGTGTGGGGGCAGTATGGTTTCCGGGCGGAAGTCAGCTTACGCGATGGCCGGGGCCCAATCGAACATCGCGTCCGTAGGCGCGGGGCTGACGGGGGATTGTCTTCGACATGAACCCGGTGACCACTGGTCCAGTACATAGAAAGTCACCTTCAAACAAAAAAAAAAAAAAAAAAAAAAAAAAAAACGAATATGAAAGAAGAGTTTGATTGTTTGCATCACTGACTGACAAGAAACCAAATGTTCAAACACACGACTTCCGCCGCCCGCATATGTTCCCTCTTCCACCGTCGATTCTCAAACCACCACCGGGACGTTTCCGATTTACTCGACATCATTTCACGTCTTCTCGTTCTCCGTCGCTATGACGCCATATCCACCCTTAAATTCGACTTTTCAGACCAACTTCTAAACCAATTACTAACAAAATTAAGATTCAACCCAAATGCCTCTTTACATTTCTTCAAATTAGCTTCAAAACAGAGTAAATTTAGACCCAATGTCAAGTCTTATTGTAAGTTACTTCACATATTATCTAGGGCACGCATGTTTGACGAAACCAGAGCACAATTGAGGGTTTTAGTTGGGTTTTTGGAGGAAGATGATCAGTTGGGGTTGTTTGTTTGGGGCGAATTAGTTAGGGTTTATAGGGAATTTGGGTTTTCTCCGACTGTGTTTGATATTGTATTAAAGTTTTATGCGGAAAAAGGGTTGGTTAATCATGCACTCCATGTGTTCGATGAAATGTGTAGGTGGGGAAGAGTGCCTAGTTTGCAGTCTTGTAATGGTTTGTTGAGCGGGTTGGTTCGGAAACGGGAGTTTGGTTCGGTTTTTGGTGTGTATGATCAGATGAAGAATATTGGGATTGTGCCGGATGTGTGTACTTGTAGTATTGTTGTGAATGCTTATTGTAAGGATGGACAGGTTGCGAAAGGGTTAGAGTTTTTGAAAGAGGTTGAGGAGGATATCGGTTTGGAGCCGAATGTTGTTACGTATAATAGTTTGATTAACGGGTACGTTGGTATAGGTGATCTGAGAAGTGCGAAAGAGGTGTTGAAGTTGATGAAAGATAGAGGCGTGGAGACTAATGTGGTTACATATTCGTTGTTTGTTAAGGGGTATTGCAAGCAGGGGAAAGTGTATGAAGCGGAAAAGGTGATTAGAGATATGAGAGGCGAGAATCCGTTGTTAGTTATGGATGAGTATGGTTATGGTGCTTTGATAGACGGGTATTGTCGAATAGGAAAGATGGATTGCGCGTTTCGGATTCAAGACGAGATGTTGAAAGCAGGGTTGAAGATGAATACGTTTATTTGCAATTCGATGATCAATGGTTACTGTAAACTTGGTCGAGTCGACGAGGCTGTAAGAGTGGTAACAAGTATGAGTAAATGGAAGTTACGACCAGATGTTTACAGTTTCAACACGTTGGTTGACGGATATTGTAAGGATGGAAACATAACTAGAGCTTTCGAGCTTTGTGAAAAGATGGTCCATGAAGGCATAGACGCAAATATTGTAACTTATAATACCCTGTTAAAAGGTTTTTGCCTAATCAATGACATCGACAACGCGTTAAAACTTTGGCATCTCATGATAAAACGAGGTCTAATGCCTAACGAGGTTGGGTATGGTATTTTGCTTGACGGGTTCTTTAAAACCGGTGATTTTAAACGGGCTTTAACACTGTGGAAACAGTTTCTCGCTAGGGGATTCATCAAACCCGTTATTGGGTTTAATACCATGCTTAACGGATTATGCAAGATGGGAAAAATGGCTGAAGCAGAGGAGGTTTTCGATAAGATGAGTGATTTACGTTGTCCACCCGATAAAATCACATACAATACGCTTATTGACGGTTATTGTAAAGCAGGTAACATGGAAAGGGCTCTCGAAATTAAGAATACGATGGAAAAGAAAGCCATCTCGTTGTCCGCTGAAATGTACAACTCGCTTATTACCGGATATTTTAGATCTAAAAAATTTAACAAAGTTGCAGAAATACTCAACGAGATGCAAAACAGGGTTATAATCCCGAATATTGTAACGTATGGTGCACTTATTTCCGGTTGGTGCAAAGAAGGGATGCTGGATAAAGCGTTCACTACGTATTTCGAAATGAAAGAGAAGGGTTTAGCTCCTAACGTTGTCATATGTAGCACAATAGTCAGCGCGCTATATCGGTTTGACATGAATAACGACGCGAACATGCTACTACATAAGATAATGGATTTTGATCTTTTACCTGGAGACAAAAGTTTCGAGAAATTCTTCGAATTTGACATGGGAAAATCAAACGTCAAAAATATTTCTGATATTGTTGACGGAGTTGTGGAAAGCGATCGGTTTATTAATAATGTCGTGTACAATGTAGCTATTTCCGGGCTCTGCAAACTTGGAAAAATCGATGATGCGAAACGATTCATCGATTTGTTATTACGAAAAGGGTTTGTTCCGGATATTTTCACTTACGGTATGCTCATTCATGCTTTATCGGCTGCTGGTGAAGTTGACGAAGCGTTTAAATTACGTGATGAGATGTTGACAAAGGGTGTTGTTCCGGATATTACTACGTATAATGCTTTATTAAACGGTTTATGTAAATCGGGGAATGTTGATAGAGCAGTGAGACTATTTCGTAAGCTCGGTTCAAAAGGGGTTGCGCCTAATGTCGTCACGTACAATACGCTGATAGATGGGTTTATGAAGACAGGAAATACTCGCGAGGCACTAAAACTGAAAGAGAAAATGGTGCATGAAGGTATCGTTCCTTCGGATGCCACTTATTCTTGTTTGATCAATCGGGTTCGTAAGAATGGGGAAGTGAGAGAAGCTGCTATGTGAAAGTATCCGTCGAACATTGAGAATGCATATCAGAATCTGCCATATGAGTGAAATTTGAGAAGCAAGAATGCACGCTCAATGACTAATTCGCAATCGATGTTGGTATGCAGTGTGCTCACTAACTCTGGGAGTAGTTTTTTTTTGTTATACAAGGAATTTCCGTCTTATAGTTTTATATGTTTGCATATACAGGTCTCCTTTTACTGATAATATCTTTAGTTTTCAAAACACCACATGAATGAGCTGGCCAATATTGTGGATCTAAGTTTGGGAGATGAGGTAAAATACTATTCAGGTTGTGCTGTATTTATATGGATACTATGAGGGTGTTTGGGGTTGAGTTTTGAAAATAGATTATGCGTTTTGAATAATCAGAATCAGATAATTAACTGTAACAAAACGTGATGTTGAAAGATAGTGTTTGGATTTGATTATGTTGCTTGATATCACAATAATCAGATAATCAACTATTTGAGTGTTTGGCAAATATATATTTAGAAAAATATACAAGTGAAAATCATTTTCTAAACGCAAATAATCAATTTTTGGAAAACTGCATTTTGTTGCAGTAGGGGGGGGGGGGGGAGCTGCTTTTGGAAAACTGCGTTTTGTAACTTTCTAAACGCAAATAATCATTTTTTAATTTTTTTACATTTTCAAACTTCATTTCGAGCCGGGGGTCTCATTGGAAGCAGCCTCTCTATTCCTACGGGGTAGAGGTAAGGCTGTCTACATCTCACCCTCCTCAGACCCTACCTTAGCTTTGCTATTGGTGGGATATACTGAGTATGATGATGATGATGATGATGACTCAAAACTGATTATTTACGATTTCAAAACTCAATAATCTGAAAATCTCCTTCAAAACTCAACCCCAAACACCCTCTGTGTGTTTGATAAGAAAATCAATGATCGAGATATCAAATTAGTGGCCATGGAACTTGCAAGGAAACATATTAGAGATTCCATGTGGCCGTGCATAACAAAATCTCTAGGTTTAGGATGGTTAAATGTCAAATAAATATATATAGATTTGCATACTATTTAGTATATTAATTTGAAAATTCTTCACTTCATTTCGGCCTTAGAATATTATATAAGATGTATCCTTATGCTATCTTGGGATGACTGTCTACTTAGTTTGATGAGTATTACATTATATGTTTAGAATAAGACAAACTCACTTCACGACATCTAAACATAGACAGACTGGAATATATAACTGACACAGTGGTCATTCTAACTCGTATACAAAAGTATTAGTGCATAAGGTGCAAGTCACCAAAGTATTGCCAATGAAAAGTGATTTTCATGTTTCTTTATTATAAACCTCTTATATATAGTAATGATAAAACAGGTAGACAATGAAATGGATATGCATTGTGCTATCTTACTTGCCATACTATCCATTTTGATTAAGCCTTTAAATGAACTGAACTGAACGAACATGTTCGATCATTTAACTTTAACCGAACACGAACACATTTTTTTGTTCATGTTCGTTTATTAAGAAAACGGAAATGTTTGTGCTCGTTTATGTTTGTTCGTTAAAACGCTATACGAACAGTTCACAAACTTAAACGAACAAACATAAACCGAACAAAAATAAAAGAACATACGTAAACGAACACAAAAGAACAAACAAGTCTAATACATTATAATTTATCCATAAACATATGTAAAATATTGATTCAAATGTACACGATTCATCCAAAATCCAAGGTTTAAAAAGGCGGAAACGGGTATCGAGGCGTTTTCCCTTAGCCTCACGAGGCGTAAGCCTCAAAACATTATTAAAAAATTTAAAATATATATATATATATCTCATAAAATCACAAATTACCATAAAAGTATAAAAAAAAACATCATAAATAGAAAATAGGAAAACAAGCAAGGTTTAACATAAAACAAACATCATAAAATAGTTCGAACAACTTAAATTAGTAATGTTATGACATCTGAATATCATAGAACTCGTTTTCCTCCGCATCATCATCCTCAAAGTTTTCATCTGGCGTATTTAGATCGTCATAGTCATCAACCAAATTAATAACTCTTTTCCTTTTCCTCCTAGATGATGAACTCTCACCTTTTTCCTCATTTGACATTTTGACCCGCCAACTCCACCAATGCCATCTTCATCCAACTCGGGTTAGCTATCCACTCATCATCCAACAAAACATCATCGGCAACTATCGGGACTTCATAATCTTTTAGATTCGTCTTCTTTATAAACTTTTGCTTCAATCTCCTATTGTACATAACGTACACCAACTTGTTCATCCTATTCGTGCCCAACCAATATCTTCTTTTCGATTAGGTTTTTTAACCTAATAGATGTTTTTTAAGTGAACTATTGGGTTGGCCCACCAATTAAGCCTAATAAACACTAAATGGGTCTAAAATAAAGTCCAAAAAAAATAAAGTTTTCCATTTTCACAAGGTCTGGTGAGGCTTAAGCCTCACCGCCTCGCCTCAGCGCCTCGGAAAGCCTCGGATGACTGAGGCTTAGGTTTCAGTTGACCCCTATGAGGCTAAGCCTTTAAGGCGTTTTTTCATAGCCTCAGCCGAGGCGTAAGCCTCGAGGCGGGCCTCGGAAAGCCTTTTTAAACCATGCCAAAATCCATCATGATTCTACTAATAATCCATGGTGATTCATCGAAAAATCATCCATCCACCATTTGTGTTTCATCTAAAAATCCATCATCCATGTTTAAACCTATAATAAAAAATAAATAAAATACATAAGCTCAAATTAGAGATTGAAATTTACATACTATGTATACAAAATCAATAATTTAAAATACTTCACCTAATTCATATATTTCATTCAAGCTCATTGTATGTAATATCGTCTTTTTCCTACAATTAACAATAAAAATCTATATATATTAGTAATAGACTAATAGATCAAAAATAACAAACAAAAGATATTATAGTTGAAAAATATAAGCAAACTACCTTGAGTTTCTTTTTATGTAGTCCATAGTTAATGACGATTCCAATCGGCTCCACAAACAAACATATCAACCATCTTCGTTCCCCAAACACTAAACAAGAACGGTGTGGGTCAATAACCCTCCCACCAGCGCTAAAAGCTGAGTCAGAAGCAACAATTGTTATATACATAAGTCTATTCTCCTTCCCCATCCTAATGCATCAAAACTTGCACTTGTCTCACAAATGTGCACTCCTTTATCTAAATAAGTGGCAAAGTCCGACTTCACACGTTCAACAATATCAACACTTCTAGTATGTTGACTTGAGCGTACTTAGCGCTATCCGATTTTTGACCGTTACTGAAGCGAGAAGTCATGCAGCTAGATGAACTCCTAGAATAACCAGCTCCGATTCTGCTTTCACTCTCAATAATTTCCGTACCATGGTAGTTTATATTGTTCATTGTATAGGGTATTAAACTGTAATATCTTGCTCTATATATAGAGCCTCAAATTGTAATCTTTATTCATTCAATCAAATACTGGAAGCAGGATCGGAGCTGGTTATTCTAAGAGTTCATCTAGCTTCATGACTTCTCGATTCAGTATGGGTCTAAAATCAGGTAGCGCTAAGTACACTCAACATGTTAGAAATGTTGATACGGTTGAACGTGTGAAGTCAGAGTTGGCCACTTATTTAGTTGAAGGAGTGCACAGTGTGAGATAGGTGCAAGTTTTGATGCATTGGAATGGTGGAAGGAGAATAGACTTAAGTATATAATTTTGTCTGAAATGATGGTTGATATCTTATTTCCAATAACAACTGTTGCTTCTGAATCAACTTTTAGCGTTGTTGGAAGGTTATTGACCCCCACCGTTCTTGTTTAGGAACGACGATGATTGATATGCTTGTTTGTGGAGCTGATTGATATCATCATTACTATGGCTACATAATGAAAGATCATGGTAATCTGCTTATTTTTTCAACTATAATACCTTTTGTTTGTTACTATTGGTCTATTACTAGTATATATTCTTATTGTTAATTGTAAGAAAATGATGATATTGCATACATTGAGCTTGAATACAAAATATGAATTGGGTGAAGTATTTTGAATTATTGATTTTGTATACATTGTATGTAAATTTGAACCTCTGATTTGAGCTTATTTATTTTTACATTTTCAAACATGGATGATGGATTTTCGGATGAACCATGGATGGATGATTTTACCATGAATCATTATGGATTTTTGGATGAATCATGTACATTTGAACCATGAATCTACATGTGTTTTTGGATTAATTATGATGTATTAAACTTTGTTCGTTTGTGTTCATTTTATATTTGTTCAATAATTATGTTCGTTTAGCTTTTTAACGAATAAACACGAACATTTCCATTTTCTTAATGAACAAAAAACAATTTGTTTGATTATGTGTTTGTGTTCGGTTAAAGTTGAATGACTGAATGTTCGTGTCTGTTCAGTTCGTTTACAGGCATTGACAATTTTCAACGTAATGACCACCAAATTGGGCAGGTGGAAGTCGAGTAATCCTTCTTGACTCCCACCTGGGCTATACCTGCTTCCCATAACCGGAAACATCTTTTGAACTTGGAGTTGCGTTCATAAATGCTATATTGACAGCAAAACGTTGTATATGGGTAGAGTTGTGTTCACAACACTCTTTCCAACGTCATCTGCTCAACAGATATGGCTCATTATGATTCTCCTGAATCTCAAGGATGTTGCATCTGTTTTGGCAGCTATTGTGCAAAGCCTAAAATATCAGACTTTTTCCCTCTGTTTAAACTAGTTGATCCACAAGGTTTGCTTCACATGGGAAATATATGCTGGAAAGTTAATGGCTTATATTGGATGGGATGGTGGAACAACGGATTCAGCTGGTGTTTCTTCCACGGACCATGACGTTTTAGATTTGCTGGTGGAAGTCAATCAGAAAAATGAGTCTGAATTTAGCTGAAAGAGCACCTGGACTTGTTTTCGGTAATTATATCTGTAATTAATAGCATCTGGATATTTAGCGAATTGGGTTGGTTGGGCAACAGGTCAAAACAGACCATTTTCTAGTACATGACACTTATCATCCCTTCTTTTCTAAATCTTCTAATTATTACATTTACGTTGATTACAAAAACAACATTATTATTGTCTTAATAATCTATAGAGTAAAATGCACGGATAGTCCCTGTGGTTTTGCAAAGTTTCAGCTATAGTCCCCAGATTTTGGAAATTACACTCGTAGTCCCTGTGGTTTGACAGTTTGTTACGCGGATAGTCCCTGGAGTGGATGAAGGTTAGTTTTCTCAGTTAAGTTGGTGTGAAATGACAAAAATACCCTTATTATTAAAAAATAACAATTAACACAACAAAAGAAATATACCATTACCACCTAGAATCATATTGCCACTACACCACCATCTGCTACAACATCGTCATTATAACCACCACACCGTCATCATAACCACCACCCACTACCATAACCACCACCTGGAATCATATCGCCACAAAACCACCACCTGCAACCTGACCTTGACCATAACCACCACCTTGAACCATACCGCCTCCAAACCACCACCTGCAACCACACCATCACCATAACCAGCACTTCCACCTTTCTTCTCCAGCCATCAAATTCCAAATACCGCCTCCAAACCACCACCTGCAACCACACCATCACCATAACCAGCACTTCCACCTTTCTTCTCCAGCCATCAAATTCCAAAATCATCAAACAACCAATGTTATTTCCAAAAAAAAAAAAAAAAAAACCTGATACGGATTGAACCAAATTCTCGTCGAATCAAACCACCATCACCAATCGCGCATCACACGTATCTTTATCCCCAATCTTGTTCATCGTCTTTCTTTTTTTGCTCATCCTGTGGAATATTATGCACTGAAACAATGTCAGTTCGGTTCCGATAATACAAATCACCAATGTAATCAATCGAAGTGTTGTGTGGGGTCCAAGGTTTTGGTTAAGGTTTTGTTTGCGATTGCATCTGGAAACTGAATCCTTCTTTCTTCTACTATGAAACAAAGTTGAACCCTAAAATTTTAACCTCAGCCGCACAATAGATTCTTCTTCTTCTTCGTTAATTCCAGCAACACAAACCTTCTGTTTGATTCAACTTCTACAGATCTGAATCGGCGTCAATTCGTTTCTCAGATCCAAAGACAACCTCAATCAACAACCATACTGAAATCGTTCAGATCTAAACTCGATCTCAGAGGACCTGTTAAAAAAACGTCAACAACAACACACTCGAGTTCAATCAGATTTCTTCATCATCAACAAACTATTTCAGGTTCAACAACCATCTGCCGCCAAACTATTTCAGATTCAGATCTGAAGGCGACAGGGTGAGCGGTGAGGTGGATAGGGGTGGTTGATTTGGGGATGGGTGGTTGATGGTGGAGGCGGGTATGGGTTTAGGAGGCGGAGGTGTGGTGGTGGAAGGGGATGGCGGTGGTGGGGAGTGGTGATGGCGGCAGGGGAGGTGACGGTGGTGGTGGTTTTTAGTGAGAGAGAGAGAGAGAGAGAGTTAAATCCTAAGCTGAAATATTAACCCTTTAACTAAAATACATATCTGTTTTATATATTTAAATACTTGATTTGTTTATTTTATTTTATTTTATATTAAGGGTATTATAGTCATTTCACACCAACTTAACTGAGAAAACTAACCCACATCCACTCCAGGGACTATCAGCGTAACAAACTGTCAAACCACAGGGACTATGAGTGTAATTTCCAAAATCTGGGGACTATAGCTGAAACTTTGCAAAACCACAGGGACTATCCGTGCATTTTACTCTAATCTATAATATGTTATATTATGTTATATTTTTTTACAATATGTTTTATGTTATAAATTAAATTGGGTGTGTATTTTATGCCATGATTATAACTTTAAAAGAGAAATTCATATAAATTTTTATAAATTAAATGTAATTGTATTATATACATTTGTGTTTTTAAAGTAAATTTTAATTTAATATATTAATTTGTGGCAGAAAATTAAAAAAATTAAAAATTCGGGTTAAACGGGTCGTGTTCGGGTCAATCCACGAATATTCGGGTTAATATGCATGACAAAATTTTCGGGTCCGAGTCGGGTTCGTGTAAACTTTTCGGGTTCGGGTCGGGTTGAACCTGCCAACCCGCGAACACGATCCGTTTAGCACCCCTAATCTATATCTTTGAATAAAAAGCCGTTTAAGAGGTTGTATGCCTTAAAAACTATATGCAGGTAGATATGAGTTGTATTTAATCTCAAACATGTGAGATTAAAAATTTAAACAGAAAGCTAAAAGGAGCAACTTGTAATTAATCAAACCAATTTTATTTAGCAGAATAGATTGATTTAATTACTATACAAATACAATGATGAATGCAGATTATGGAATATTTATACTTTTAATTTTTTTTATATATTTAATATACTAGCTGACATCTAAATTCATTATTTCAATATTACATTTCAATAAGGGCTCATCAAGATCAGTACCATATATACATAAAAAAAGGTGATGTAATAATTATGAAAAAATATGATAAGGTCATGGAAGCAACATGAAACATGGATGGTTAGTACATAGCGACATAATCTTATTTTAGGAGATTGGCCTTCGATCCAGCCACAAACACCTGTCGTATAATGGACGCAAGATCAACCGCGATTAGCTCTAGGGTCCACTCCCACCGTTTTCAGGTTGGTAGAGTCACTAGCCCTGCATGTGTGTCAATACTACAAATCAGAGGACCTTCAGCAACAGATAATTCTGTTGACTGTTTGTAATCCCTTGATAAAGGTAGAATCTGTAGGTGAAGGTTTGTGGTGAGACTAGATTTGGTAAAGACTTCACCAATGGATCACTGATAGAATCTATCAACGATACATCCATTGGAACAATCATGGGTATCACCGACAGATTATCGACTGTGGGTATCGTTGATGATGGGTCACTGTCGGCACCATCTAGCTTACCTGGCAATGCTTGAGATGAAATCTTATCCGAAATCTGATCTTTAAAACCACTGATAGGACACCTTTTAAAAAATTTACCTTTTCTAGATTTTGAGTGATTCGCATGCACCATGGACTTGTAAAAATTTTACATTTTTAGGATTTTGACGAAGATGTTTTTTTTCGTCGTTGAAAGTCAGTTTTCTATATGCATGACACTGTATAAATGGATGAGAAATAAAAAAAACGATAATACCGGTGGATTGTGGAGGCATCAGGGGCGCGATCCATGGACACCATGTCATCACGTTTCTGAATGTGACCCACTTTCCTAAGGACCGATCGGTTCATGAACTTGTCTCCGGAAGCCAGGGCGATATCTGGAGTGTCGACCTCGGGCATCATGCTTCTGTTGGTCTTGTTAACCTGCACACCAGGGTGGTGAAACAGCTGCTGCGTAACGCTCCTCACCGCAAGGAACACTGCTCCGCCTGTAAATCCAAGCAAAATATATATCGGGAACATGTCGGCGCTCGACTTAAGCTTATTGGCCGTCGTGCTCGTATTCGTGTTGGGACCATACTTGCTGGAGGTTGAGGAAATAGAGGCTTGTTGGCTGCTGCACCTAGAAACCGATCGCCAGCAGTACCTCTGCATCAACATTTACAAACATATGTAAAAGTATTAATTAATGATATATTTAGGATGAGATTTGAGAAGATATACGAACCGTAGCAAACAAAGCCATGGTGAAATTTGCAAAAGTTAATTTGATGATGAATTATGGTTATGTTGTGTTTTGGTGGATGTTATGCATAGAGATGAAAATGCAGTTAGCGATATCGGGGGAATAGGATTGAGAGTAGCGGTAGAGAGTACAAATAGGAAGGAGTGGAAAATCAAAATATTCATTCTATATTTAATACTACTTAAAATCCCCAAACGTGTCATGTTTGTTAGTGGTGATTCATATATATTAATTACAGCTCGTAAACATATCATGTTGTATTAAACGGGTGGACATGATTAATATGACTATTAAACCAAAACACGAAATGTTTAACTAAACATGCCATATACTTAGGCTAAAGGGTGTGGGGTCATGATTGGGACATGATTCGCCACCTAGGAACTTGAATGGAAGGCTACATTACCCTCTTGTTTGATTCACCATGGTTTGCATGGATTAAACCATGGCAACCATGGTCCTCTTTTCCATTTTTCAAGAAATCATTTCCTTTTTCTTTAGAGAGACAAATTAAAATAAATAAGGGGCTAGTGGTTTGGGTCATGACCACACCCTTAGGGTATGGTTTTGGATGATGGATTAGAGGTGGGTTACATGCAATGACGTGGAGGATCATGATGGTCACGAGGGTCATGACCACACTCTATAGCCTTATATACTAACACTAACATGTTTAATAAACGAATTACACTACACGACACGTCTAACACGATTAAATATAGCAAGTTTAATAATGTGAATTACAATACCCAACACGTTTATCACAATTATAAATATGCAATTCAATATCACGAATGACATGATACATTTCACACGATTATTTTCATGACTCACACGTAATAACTAATAAAACATAACTAACACAACAAAATAAAAAGTCACTAAAAACTATAATCCATAAAATCCTTAACAAACTACTTTAGCTAATTAGAATAGGGAATTTAAAGAAATCTACCCAATGCAATTGTTAATAGAGATTACAATTTATTTATTACACGACATGAATCAGCAAAAGGTTAGACGGGACAAGTTATAAATGGATTGAGAGTTTTAGGTGTGACAACTGGCACAAAACCGGTAATTTTCGTACAGTCTTAACTATTATTTATTATCTGCAATTATGTGCTTAAATGTCAACATTGTCTGATTACATGCTATACATGTGAATTCATGCACGTTTTATATTTCAAATATTGCTTTATGCATTACTGTAAGCGTTGCGTCAGAAAGACTAGTAAACTCACCGGTAAGACACACTGTGTCAGCAATTCTGCAGAAAGCAGTCAGACAATAGAATTAGGGCCTACGAGTAGGTCCAACATCTAAAATACATTAAAACCCAAGTATGGATACAAGGGTTAACTCATAGACTTCCCGGAATCTAATCTATGCACTAAAAAGCACCCCGAAACTCACTTTAGATGCAGAATTCTGCACAACTCAGCCATAATTCAGCTATAATTAAGCTTTTAACACCAAAATATCATGCATAATTTATATTTTATTGTCCAGAATAACTTACAAAGTGTCGGGGATTGAAACTGTCACAAAAGGTGCTTCATACTTGGTAAAACTGCGCAATTTAGCACTTTAACGAACCGTAACGAAACGAACAACCGGACACTACCCAAAACACCAAATTTTCACTGGAAACATTGTTTTAGTGTTACGAAGCTAGTTATGGTCACCGAACATCATATTACATTTCATAAACACTAAACACAAAAAATACCTAACTAGCACCATTACATCCTAACTAAATCATGTAACTTATAATTGAAATGTTACACTTTACCCCCCCCCCCTTGGACGGTTAGGGACAAGGGTCCCACATGTGATTTTATTTGATTATTTTTGATCCTTTGTTGTAGAATATTCCAACAAATATGCCTTAAAGATTTGTAGAATTTTATAAAAACTATAAACTAATACTCCTCCATCATTCTCCATCATCTAACACTCCAAATGTCACACCCCAACCGATGGCGGAATCATCGGGCCGCGGCACTGAGCGAAACAGATTGTCCATGAGTATCCATAACAACTATTAATTACCAGATACTTAAAACGCCATGTCCCATATCATAACATATCCAAATAAAACAGTTATTACAAATAATTGTCTCACAAACAAGTACTGATCCGACAACTCAGATTTCAAAATAGACAATTGGTTTATTTGTTTCTAGACTCTTTCCTAGCCTCGATTTCACAGCAAGCCAAGCATTTTAACATCTTAAGCACCTGCCACATAGGTTAAAGTAAAAGTCAATACACATAGTGTAAAGGTGAGCATACAAGTTTAATAGATATAATAGGGTTCGAAATCGTTTACGCATAACCAGCACGTACAACGTGTGAAGCGAAGCATGTAAGTTATCGACATGATCCTATCAATACCAATGATTGCGGGTTGACTGCGCAAGGCAGTTCGTAACACATATTCACCACTGTGAATCATGTGATTAATGGTCCTTAACAACCCCTGAGTGAACAGGTGCTGAGTCCAAACTATAGTACTATCGTTGCTAAGGCAGGTAGACAGCAATCTATGTGTAAACATAACAAACAAGCATTCATCGAGTCATGTATAACATGCAGTGGTGGTTAGCGTTAAAGTACTGCGTAGTGTGTTCGATGTGATTTAGAATAAGTAACGTATGTAACACTCAAAAGTGCATAAAGCAAAAAGGGTTCGAGTATACTCACAGCGATGATGGATTGAAGGGAGCGCTAGAGTGAGTTTAACCTGATCATAACGATAGCATAAATGATAAGTGATGCGTAAAATGGTGCAAGTGTACCAAGGATCGGATGGCAATCCGATCGGATGGCAATCCGATCGGATGGCAATCCGATCGGATGGCCAGTCGATCGGGTGGCAATCCGTTCGGATGGTCATCCGATCGGATGGCCATTCGATTGGATTGTCACCTCGTTCGGTGAGGATGTGTTTGTGTATGATGGTTTGCCTTTTGAAGTTTTCGTTGTAGCATTTTGAAAATAGAGAAGTATCTCTACCCTTCAGGTCGGTCGATCAAACGGTCGTTCGATCGGACGGCAATCCTATTGGCGAGTCTTCTGTGACAACCCTCGTAATTCCGTGTATCCGTACAATTTATTAATGATAATTAAAGTGCTTGACGACTGTGTGGAATTACTTAACTGCTCTCTGATTACTGTGTTATACTTACATGTGCTTGTTAACATACTAGTAGTATATAGAAAAGTTACTAAATAGTCCGATATGCTTTCCTGAGTGTTGAAAATTAAAAACGTTACAAAAATATATATGTAGGACACTCTACGGATTAATTAAGCACTTTAACGGAACAACACCGAACCGAACAACCGGACTTTACCTGGAACACTAAAATAATGCTAGAAGCATTGTTCCTATTTTTCTGAGCTAGTTAGGGTCCCCGAACACCCTAACACACTATATATTTCATCACACACCATAACACACTAACTAGAACATTTGATTCTAACTAAACTAGTAACCTTACCATTGAAACCCAACCCCATACCCCCCTACTTCACGGTTACAAGGGGTGGCTCCACACCCTTGTTTTCTTGAATTATTTATTAGACATGTCTTGTACTAATGGAACATTAAACCTAGGGGATAAAAGGATGTTGGAAAATCTTCTATTTAACCACAAGACCTTAATTCATTCTTATCTACACATCACCTAAACACTTTCTTCTTCCTTCCTTCTTTGGTTTCGGCTGCCCCCCATTCACCCACACACCACCCATCTTCATTTCAAGATCAAGCTTTTCAAGAGCATCCATAGGTGTAAGAAGGTGAACAACGAAGCTCGGTGTGTTCGGAAGTTGAAGGACCACTCTCATCTCCTTTTATCCACCACATTTCCTCACTTGAACTCTCCTAGCTTTAAGCTAGTGGTAAGTCTCTTAGATCAACTCATTTCACATTCTATGGAGGTGGTTAAAGTATGAAACATGATGGTATATGTGAAGAACTTCAAGAACACTAAAGAACATAAAGTTAAAACTTAAACATAAGCTTTAAACATGAAGAAATAATGTTAATATGAAGTTGTTTTGATTCTTGTTGATTATCTGATGATTTGCTTGTTAATATTGATGTTTGATGTTGTTGTGATCACTAAACATGTTAACGGAAGCAATCGAACACGAGTTAGAAAGCTAAAAGCTGAAAAACAGGAGTCTGATTGGTGATTACAGCCAACTTCAGTTGGCTGTAACAGGACCTTAATAAAACGAAAAATGTATTTTCTGAAGTCTAGATTTATGTATTATGAAATACGGTTCTAATGGAACTGGAATCGTAATTTTTGGACTTCGTTTACTATTTTTAAAGTGTCGTTTTGTAACAGCAGCTAGAGCTGCATTTTTACTGCTGAAAATATGCGTTCTGTTTTCCATCATAACTTGAATTCTGTGTAGAGTTAGATCATGAAATTTGTACTGTAGATGACCACCGATGTACTTGTAATTCTCTCACTGGAATTTCGTAAATCGGACTCTCGATGAATTTTAAATAAATTATTCCGCGGACTGCAGTCAGAAAAAGATAAATCTGATTTCAGTCCGGAAAATGATTTTTTATAAAATATTGGTGATGAATTGGATCCCGAGGTTTTTAAAAAATAATATTTGGATCGTTTAAGACATTTTATAAAAATTTGGGAATTTTTGGAATAAGTTAACTATTTTATTAAAATGGCCGAAAACAGCCCGGTTTTGAATATTAAAGCTGAAACGACATAAGTAGTAATTTGCGTGTCTAAATGTCGGGTAGGTTATCTGTGAATGATATAACATGTTATATGTGTTATGTGCAATGTCGTATGTTTTCTTATGAACGAGAATAGATGGGAAGTTTATATGTGCATAAACCGTTAAAGTGATGCATGTTATGTGGTAGATGCGTGTAGGAACTTTGTGCTTGTTTGAAGTCACTAATAAACTAAGTGGTAATCATACTAGGACGTGATTGACCGACCTTGACTGTTAGCTATTTTTGAGAGTCAAACCGAGCAACCGAGGTGAGTTCACACACTTTCTAAGGTATGGGATTCCCGGTGGTTGGGAATGGGTTAAAGAAATTAAAACGGGATCTACATATCCTCCTTGGGTAGGATATGTACGGCCATCCTCCATAGGTAGGATGCCAATAATAAATTCTGCGTATTCTCCTTGGGTAGAATACGTACGTTCGTCCTCCTTGGGTAGGACAACACCCTTAAAACTTACTAGACAAAACTCTATTATTAAGTCCCTCATTATATATCGACTTAATCGCCGAGGCCGATGGCGAGCGGGTCATTAGTTAATAGCGCTATTAGGTTTAACAAACCTCACACCGTGTCTTCCGAACGGGCGTGTACTAATGGACTATGGCAAACTGTCAGTGATGATAGACACTGATGTAGGGCACAACTATCGTTCGTAGTAGTCGATATCATACCGTCTAGTGGTTCACATGGGAAGTCCCCCACTGATTATGGATATGGTTTGGGTAATAAAGAAGGAACTGGTTAAACATACTTTCAACTATGGGGTAACCCCCACGGCAATTAAGCCAACGAAAGTCAAACCACGTTTTTCAGAAACAACTTAAAACTAAACAACCAAACGTGAACTCACTCAACTTTGTTGTTGACTCGTTGTTACATGCCTTACAGGTCACTAGATACTTTTGGAGCTTGCACGAGGAGAAGGTTGTTGTGGAATATGAATTGTTATGTCCCGTGCTCCTTATGAACTTATTAAACTTGCGTTTTGGACTTTAAACTTATGAACTATGAAACTTATGTTTTGAACTTACGTTTTATGCTTCCGCTGTTAACTTAAAACTGGTTACTGTCTTATGGTCACCAATTGTATTGTAATTGGTTATATTTACTTAAATACGTTGTTCAATATGATTGGTGGCTCGATCCTGGTCACGTCACGCCTCTAAGCGGTGGTACTCCGCATGGTGGAATTTGGGGGTGTGACAGATTGGTATCAGAGCCATTGGTTATAGTGAACTTGGTTTTAAAAAGGGAAAGGCTTTTTGATAAAACCAGACTATAACCTGTACAGTGCTCAATGATCCACAACGACGCTTCGCTCCACGTGCAAGACTCGACACCATAAGTGGTATGATTTATGTTATATTGTCGGTTAGATAGTTCTCACTGTGCATTAGATAATGTGATAATTGCTATTTGAACCTTATGTGCTTACTCTCTATTGTCGTCCCACACTTACGCACTTTCGCGACACCTTTCTCACTTACGTTGCTTCATTATGAAGATCATGAGCGGACGCGGAGGACGTATCAACCTCACTCAAGCCCAGTTGACGGCTTTGATCAACGAACGAGTCGCTGAGGCACTCGCAGCTAACCCTGCAGGAGGTATAACCTGCCATACCAACTCACCTTAGGACGTTTAGATCCTACCTTCGCAAACCAACCCTCGTGCTTAACCTTGTCTTTTATTCTCGCGCAACAGGTCAACATGCTCTGCCTCCTGTGTGCACGTTCAAAACCTTCATGGACTGCCGACCTACTACTTTCAGTGGCACTGAAGGAGCGGTAGGCCTCCTACACTGGTTCGAGAAGCTTGAGTCTGTTTTCGAAATGTGCGAATGCCCCGAAGATCGTAGGGTGAAGTATGCTACCGGAACACTTGAAGGAGCTGCGTTAACCTGGTGGAAGGCGCAGGTTCAACTACTAGGACTGGTAGTTGCTAATGCCACCCCCTGGAATGGTTTCAAAGAGCTGATCAAGGAGGAGTACTGTAGTCGGGATGACATCCACAAGCTAGATGTGGAATTTTACAATCTGAAGATGACGGGGTCTGAGATTGAGGCGTATACGAAAAGGTCAAACGAACTGGCCATCCTGTGTCCTACCATGGTGGACCCTCCCATCAAACGAATTGAGCTGTATCTCAAGGGCCTTGTACCAGAGATTCAAAGTCACGTGACTTCAGCCAACCTGGGTACCATACAGCAAATCATCAAGTTGGCCCATCGACTCACTGACCAGGCGGTGGAGCAAAACAGGCTGCCCAAACAAATCAGTGCCACAGCTACTTCTGATGCACCTACCGACAACAAACGAAAATGGGATGGGAACTCCGGAAAGGGGTCTACTTCAGTTCAGTCTCAGCAGCGAAAGACTGATGACTACCAGAGTCCTGGTCAGCAATCTTCTGGTAACCAAGGACAGGGTGGATACCGTGGGAACCACCCCAAGTGCAACCGGTGCAACAAACATCACAGCGGGCAGTGCAACAAAGGTCGTTGCCTGAGGTGTAACAAGTTTGGTCATGAAGCAAAGGATTGCAGGAGCGCCCGACCAGCAAATCAAAATCACCAACAACAACAACAAGCTCCACAGAACCACCAGCAGCAACAACAACATGGCAATAAAGGATGCTTTCAGTGTGGCGCTGAAGGCCATTTTAAGAGGAACTGCCCCCAACTGAACCAGAATCAGAACAACAACAACCAAGGAAATGGGAACAACAATGGAGGCAACAATGGAGGCGGCAATGGGGGAAACAACAATGGCAATGGGGCAAGGGGTCGTGTTTTCGTGCTAGATCAGGGTGATGCAAGGAACGATCCCAACGTTGTGATGGGTAAGTTTCTTCTGGACGACTTCTTTGTTACTGTTTTATTCGATTCGGGTGCCGATACTAGTTATGTGTCCTTAAAAGTTAGCCAAATGCTTAAGCGCACTCCAACACTTCTGAACACCAAACACATGGTAGAACTAGCAAACGGTAAAAGTCTTGAAGCCACACACGTAGTTAAAGGTTGTAACCTCGTCTTAGCTGGTCAGACTTTCTCTATCGATCTTATTCCTATCACACTGGGTAGTTTCGACGTCGTTATTGGGATGGATTGGCTATCTCATCATCAAGCGGAGATTGTTTGCAAGGAGAAAATCGTCCGCATTCCTCGTTCTGGTGAAGAACCTCTCGTGATTCGTGGCGACAAGAGTGGTGCTGTCGTAGAAATCAAAACAGGAGTTGAGCAAGGAGTGGCAGATCGCAATTAGCAATCTTTTCTTACTTTGACTTCAATCTTGACTTTGACTTTCGAAACACGGGGTGTTACACCAAACACCCCCTTCTCATCCTTCTTGGTCTCGTCTTACTCACACCACACTACAACCTCCATTTTCAAGCTTCAAACAACCATTCCAAGGCCACTACAAGGTGTAAGGAGATCATCTAAGAAGGTTTGAAGTGTAGAAACTTGAAGGACATCTTTGTGGAGCCTTTAACCACCCATTTTCTTCCATAATCATCTTCATCATTCTTGTGCCACTTCCCTAGCCATTAGAGCTAGTAGTAAGCTTCTTGATCTTGTTTTTACTTCTAATCATAATGGTTAAAGTGTTATGTAAGTGGTTAAACTCAAAAATCACAAAGAAATAAGAAGATGATAACTAACATAAAGCTAAATAACTTGAAATATAAGTTGATTAAGTGTATGTATGAAACTTGTTTGTTGATTTCTTGTGTTTATGATGATGATCATCATAATAACCTTGCTAGATGATGATTAAACACATGATCTAGCAAGTATAATGATGGATCTTGAAAAAATCATAATGATCATCCTTTATGTGAATCATGAACTTGGAAATGAAATTGTTTTAGAGTATGATGATGATTAATACATATTAAAAGTCTTGTAAAAGGATGATTACAAAAATAATTTTCTCAAGAAACCAAGGTTATTTACAAGATTAACATGATCATGATTTTTAAAGGGAGCAAATATGCTTTTAGTTTTAAAATAAGGAGTAAACTGCCATTTTGGTCCATGTGGTTTGGGCACTTTTGCCATTTTAGTCCAAATCTCAAACTTTTTAAATCTAGGTCCCTGTGGTTTCACTTTTATTGCCATTTTAGTCCAAAATTCAAAAACTCCATTTTTTGACTGTTGCAACCGGCCTATTTTGTCTTTTTGTGCAGGGGTATTTTTGTCCAACTGATTTTCATTTAACATATTCTTAAATAATAAAACTAAATAGTCCCTTATCACTTTCCCCATATAAAAGAGCAGATATTCATCTTCCCCAACATCAAACCCTAATCTTCTCCAAACACTCCATCTTCTCAAAACATAACACATATCCCACCCTCTTCTTTCTCTTTACCTCAAAAACCTTACCACACACCACCAAACCGTATCCCTTCCCCTTTCCCTATCTGTGACATGATGGAGCGGTATCACAAGCCCAACTCCCGGCAACTTCCGAAGCCAAAAGGTCAGTTGTTCTAATAGTGTCTCCTGCTTCTATATCTTCTTCAATCGGGTCCTTAGATTGGTTAAGATTCTCACCGCCATTGGTATTATTAACCCTTTCTTCTTCATCGTTGATTACCATTGTATCATTGGCTAACTTATTCAAGTCGATATTTTGGGTTTCGGTTTCCATAACTTGTTCGGTTTCGATTGCAGCCGTAGTGCCACCGTCGATATCATATCCAAAAGCACCCTTACCACTAGGGTCAAAATTGGGAAACTCTGCTTCTTGTGTTTCTTCACAAGTTTCTTGGTTTCGGACATCACATTCATGCTTCTCGGTTACACTAACTTCATCACTTGATGTCTCAGCTTGATTTGCGCGTCTCTTCTTGGTGGAAGTGGTTGAATCTGCCGCCTTCATGCCACCGCTGCATAGAGACCCGATTGCTTCTTTATTTTGGTGGTGAGAATCTATCTGGTTTTCATAATTCTCTTCGTCTTCTAGTGTTCTCTGCATCGCCTTTAATTGTTTCTGCTGCTTTGCAAATAAACTGGAGATCTCCTCTATAGTTGAATAGAATGCTTTGTAGTTGAATAGAATGCTCGGAGCTTTAAATAAGGGATTATTTAGTTTTATTATTTAAGAATATGTTAAATGAAAATCAGTTGGACAAAAATACCCCTGCACAAAAAGACAAAATAGGCATGTTGCAACAGTCAAAAAAGGGAGTTTTTGAATTTTGGACTAAAATGGCAATAAAAGTGAAACCACAAGGACCCAGATTTAAAAAGTTTGAGATTTGGACTAAAATGGCAAAAGTGCCCAAACCACAGGGACCAAAATGGCAGTTTACTCTAAAATAAGACTAGGAACATGTTTGTAACAAGAAAAATACAAAATAATTATTTTTGGAAAAATCATCTTACAAGTTGTAAATGACTAAATCTTTCAAGAATGTGATTTACAAACAAATAACCATGTTTTAAAGGGTAACTAAACCTACTAAATAACATGGTAAGTTACTACAAGTTTTTACAAAAATTTCAAGTTCATGATGTAGTGTAATTTACATAATCTTGGCTTATGGTAAGTCTTGATTGAGTTGTTGATGATTGATGATGATTTTGAAAGAAAATGACATGCTTTTAAAGCATGGAAACCTCCATTATTAAGGGGAAACTATGGAAAAATTTTTGTAGAAATTAAACACCTAGAAAAATATTTTTAAACAAGTGTTTATAAGTAAATTTTGAACATGGTTTTCATATAAAAGTTTGCCATAATTTTTATTACAAAAATTACAAACATTGAAGGTTGATTTTTTTATAAATAAAAGTGATTATGTATATATTTAGGAAGATATATTTAGATGTCACAATATGTGTGTTACTTGTATATTCTGTGTAGTAGTTATATTATTTTAGGAATTTGAAAATAATATAACACACAAATATACCAAACTTTGGAATACAAAATACTACCAAAATTCCAAGAAAACACATATATGAAATATACCCGAATATCGGACAATCAGACGAACGGACTTATAGACTATAAGTAATATATTCCGGAAATAAATCTGTAACTTAACAAACGTGACGAACGGTATTTTTGAAACCAAGGAAACGGCAAGACATGAATTTTTACAATTATTACAAAAATATATCATATTTTTGTCAAAAAGAAAATATATTATTTTGATGGAGAAATATATATATATTTTCTTAACAAGATAAAAATATATTATTTTGGGGTGAAGACTAGAAAAATATATTTTCTAAGACTAATCTTAAAAATATATATTATTTTTGAGATTTATATGGAAATATACTTATTTTTGCCAAATAAATTTATAGATATTTTTCTATAAAAATCCTCTCAAAATATGTATATTTTGAGAATATAAAGTGGTGATTTTAATTGTCTAAAAATAATATTCCGGAAAAATAATCACAAGTTTAATTATAAAATACATAATAAATACAAGGAAATACGTATCCTCATACGTATAAATACATACCGGAATACACCACCAATTCTTGGCAAAATACACAAGTATGAATATACACAAATACAAGTATTCATATGTTTGGGAAATATATGTGTAGAATATATATAATAGCCCAAGTTGAAAATATAGTACTTTAACAATATTCCAAATAATTGGATAAATATAATTTAAGTTAAAATATTATTATTTTAACTAATAATTATACCTTGGAATTATATAATACATCAAGGATGTAACTCAAAATATACCAACGATTCCAAAATATGTCTTAAGGAACAACTAAGACTAATAGTCGTTACACGACCTAAACGTCTATTAAGACATAGTACGTGTGTAGGTAGTGATACGACGCTCTAAGCAAACCCGGTGAAGTTTACGATGCAGGATACGCAAAATTGTGAGTTCATGTCCCCACTTTCAAACTTTTACTTGTTTTCTAAACTTGGGGAAAATACATGTGTTATGGTATGTTGAATACAAAACTAAGGAATGATACATAGATCATGTGACGTATAGGGTGCCATAAGCACCATTAATCAGTTACATACCAAGACCTCTATCTGTCTAACACTGTAAAGCACCTTTAACCTCTATCTGTAAAGCACCTTTAACCTCTATCTGTTAAGCAGTGTCGAGTCTTCAAAGTCTTCAGTCTTCATCAGTCTTGATGTTCAACCAAAATGTCTAACACTGTAAAGCACCTTTAACCTCTATCTGTCTCATTCTTCAAACTTCAATTTGATTGTTGATCCAGAATGTAAACTCCCCCTTTCGATAAGCTGGAATTTATTTTCTGGTTCAAAATTTACACTATCTTTTCCATGAAGTTCTTTCTTTGCTTGTTATCTCCCATTTAAGCTGTTCTATCTCAACTAACCTGCACATCTTCTACCTCAACGTAAATTTCACAAATTTATGACAATTAAAATAAAACTTACTGGTAGAAATCATTTATTCATCAATCTGTTATAGTTACATCAAGTTCAAATGAATGACCTTAATTAGCTAAACATACAATCTTTCAAAGCATTTGTATATGACATTCAAAGTTTCTCAACAACCTCTCCCAAACCAATATAGTTCATCATGTTTAGCACTTGGAATTTTGAAAATCCGCTTTTCAACATCAGTTGTCGAAAATCTTTTTGTATTTTTCAAAATTTAAAACTAAAACACAATATTTTTGGATTTTTGATTTTAGAAAAATGCAGTAAAGAAATATATACAGACAATATTTTTGTGAGTTTGTGTAAGAGGATCATATCAGTTCATGAGACAAATCACTAGCACCATTAAGCTTTAAACATTTTAAGTTCTAAACGATTCACATAGATTGACGATATAGTTGTCCTCTTAAACTCAATCTAAAAAATTTCGAAATGCTTACCGATACGTTAAGGTATATTAATTTTGCACTAAACTCTTATGGACCCCACGATCTCAGCATATCCCCTCATCATGCAATACACTGACTCAAGTAATGCTTTTAAACTTTCATCAACTGTGATATGTGCAAAAATAAAGCAGAATGTTTAAACATTAACAATCAGGTCGATCTTTCGATACGCAGAGAAAGTCCAATGTTTAAACAAAATAAGAAATAAAAACAAGTTGAAGATGTTTAGGCTTTAACCACCAGGTCGATACTTCCGTATACGCAGAGGTGATCCAAAGCTTAAACGAAACACCAAAGAAAATAAAGCAGAACGTTTAGGCACTAACATCCAGGTCGATACTCACGTATACACAGAAGATGTCCAATGCTTAAACAAAATAAAGAAATAAAACAAGTTTAAATCTTTGCAAAATGAAATGCATAATCACAGTGACTTTTCAGCAAAGTTGTGAAAGCTCACAAACTTAACCAGTTTTTATGCTCTTTTAGCATTCAGCGATTACTGAGTAGGTACACAATCACGAAGGACAAAACTAAGTACTATGCTTTCAACCATGTTTCCCACTAGAACTAGGCTTTTTCATTTAAGTTTGTATCATTATCGCAAATCTACTAGTCTAGCTGAGCCTATCGTCACATCCTTAGTGAAACCGTTTATCACATTTGACATTTCATTTCTTTAGCATGCTGTGATAGCCCACTGATTTACTATCATTTCCTCTTATTCACAACAAAACTCATTTTTTATTTTTCAATGTTTTTGGCATTTTCAAATTTTCTAATTTTTTAAAATTTTTCTCCCCCTAAAATCAAAATATGTCTCAATTTTGATTTTCTGGGAAAATTTGAAAACAAACTGTACAAGGAAAATGACAAACTGATATCAAATCGCTTCAATTCGCCATCCTCTTGGCGTAAACAATCAGAACTCCCCCTTACAGCAAACTATTTTCCCATTATGATTTCAAAACACTTAAATTTGTTTTAATCAAAATGGTTTTTCCGGAAAATTAGCTTTGTGTGTCCTTTCACAAATTCTGGGTTTCATCACCTTGTTTTCTTCAACCATTTGAAATATTTAACAATTTTAGACTCTCATCAACAACAAACACTTGTAGAAAAGATAAATCAAGTACAACTTAATGTCCTTGATTAACCTTCTGTAATTCGAAATATCACCGAAGTAAATATCTCAAGAAAGATGCCGATACCTGCTCCACTCTTACCAACCTGGAAGCTCCGGCAAGTCAGGGTTTTTATTTGAAAAAATCCACCCAAGCCTGACCATTCTTGGGTTTGACAGTGTTTACCTCAATACTTGGCTCCTCTGACTTTGTCAAGTCAGATTCATTGCCTGATCGTGGCTCCTCTGATTTTGATAAGTCAGATTCATTGCCAGGAGATAGCTCTTTTGCTTCCATAGAAACAAAATCATTGCTAGAAGATGGCTCTTTTGTTTTCTTAGAAACAAATTCATCGCCATTCTCAATTGGAACCCAATCCTTACAATGTTTAACCTTTCCAAATTTGTCAACCTGTGACGTACATGACCTTTCACAATCTTTGTTATATTTGAAAACTTTGATAAAGGCTTTATCTGAAAAATTAACTTTCTTTGACTTTTCAACGGTTTGATTAGTTAATTTTTCTTTCTTGATCAACCCTTTTGTCCTCATATTTGTATCTGATGAGTTCGTTTTGCTTGACTGATTCTTGTTAGTGGAGCAAATCGATTCATCAGAACTTTTTCTCGGATTATCAGTTGTACCCGAGGACAAAATATTTTCTAGGTACTCTCTTACTTTCTTCCTTTTCTTTCTCAGTCTGTCTTTCTGCCCTTTTAATAGTTTCACTTTCTGTTTTTTCTGTTTCTTTTCTTTGAGCTTTTCTTCGATTTTGACTGAGTTCTTCACCATTTTCTGAGATTTAGCCCTCAATCCTCTCCTTGATCTCATTGGGCAATCTCTGGCAATATGACCTTTGATTTGACATTCATAGCACCTTCTCATCTCAAAACTCTGACTTTGGCAGTTAACAGCAATGTGTCCTTGATAACCACATGTGTAACACACTCTGTTATCATACCATACACCATTTTCATACCACACACTTAGATCAAAACATTGATTTGATTTGTGATACTCATCATTTCTTTGTTTTCTCTCATTGTAATGATTTGGCTTTGAAGAATCTTCATCCCATCTTCTCTTATAAGCTGAATTTGGCGTTTGAGCACTGTGGTCAAACCTGCACCACTTATTACCAACTTTTTGTGAGCTTTGATTTTTCAATTTTTGTGGTTTTTTATCATGATTGGATGATTGAACTGATGATCTTTTATTGTTGTTTTGAAAATTTTCTGAATTTTTAACACTTTGTTTTTGTTCTACAATCTTCTTAACAGGTTTTTGCTTTGAGCATTCACCTATTTCAGTAGATTGTAAAATAGTGTTTTTAAAATTTTCTTTTAATTCCAAAAATATTTTTCTTTTCTCATTTTTCTCATTTTCATCATCAGTTTTATCATCACAATCTTCAATTTTGACTTTGTCAAAATTTGTGACATTGTCACTTATTGGAACTGAATTGATCGGTTTTGGACAAACAAAATCTGGTATTGAAGACAAAGTCTCAAAACTTTTCAATTTCTTCTCTAAATCATCAATTTTATTTTTAGCACAATCAACTTCTTTTTCAAGTCGAATAATATTCTCAAGATGAGAATTTATTGCTATTTGCTTTTCAAGATTATTTTTACCAAAAAGAGATTTTTCATTTTCTAAAATTTTTATTTGATTTTGAAAATCTTTTTCACTATTTAATTTTTTATTTTTAAAAACTGTTATTTTATTTTGAAAATCTTTTTCATATTCTTTAAAATTTTTGATTTCCAATGTCAAACTCTCCACCTCCTTCAAGAGTTTAACATTGTCTGCTTCAGATTTTTCACACTTTGAGCACACAACTTCACATTTTGAAGTTTCATCCTTCTTGGATTCTTCATTCTTTGATATTCCTTCTGTTTTCGTCTTGTATGTGCCTGCACAAAAAATTTTAACAAAATCAAGAGGATTCATCTTTTCATCTATATAACAACCCCTCTTAATATCGTATTTCATAACATTTTTTGCTTCAAGACACATATTGACTCTTTTTCTTATTTCAAACGTCTCCTCCAAACTTATATTTTCTAAATTCTTTTCTATTCCCTTCATCAACTCCTCCTTTTTCTTATCATTTTCATACTTGAACGTTCTTACCTTACTGAAAAAATCTCTTGGATACAACTCCACAAATTTAGAATCATTTTTCAGTTTAATCAAAAAATCATTCCACTCTGCAGGTAATGCATCTACTAATATTGATATCTGTTTATCATTTGACATACTTATTTTATGATTTTTCAAAATGTCAATTAAACTTTCAAACCGTTTTTCCAACTTATCAACTGTTTCATTTTTCTTACACAAGAAACATTCAAATCTTTCAACCCAACTTTCCTTTTTTCACATCATTATAACAACTATCCCAATATCCACAGTACTAATTATTTAATCTTTCAAGTTTATCGTTTTCCTTTTCGTCAAACATTTTAACCAAAACTTTCAAGAATCTGATTTGATGTGAAATGACAGAAAATCTCAAACGAAATAACAACCTTCAAACGAAATCAAATATCAATCCTTTCACACGAAATAGCTCTTCAAACGAAATTACTGCTTCACACGAAATACCTATTCAAACGGAAATAGGTGTTTCAAACGAAATTACCAACTGAAATCTAATTCCGCACGGTATAAGCTTAATTTCAAACGAAATTATGCCAATTGAAATGAAATTAGGTACTTTGGTGCGGAATTAGTAATTCTGTTTGAACTCTTCAAACGAAATTTGATTCCGTGTGAAATCAGCAACACTTTTCAAACGAAATTAGACCAAATGAGTAATTCCGTGCGAAATTACAATGATAATTTCAAACGGAATTATGATGACGTCAGCAAGTCCAATCTGTTTTTCAAATGGAATTACAGGTTTTATCAAATTTAGATCGAATTTTAGTCCAATTCTTTCAAGGATTAGTTAAAACTATGTTTTACATGATATATGTAAGTTTTAAGCCATTTCAACCGTTAAATCTTGTTCAAATCAGAAAAGAAAGAGTAGAAGTGATAGAATCCGATGAAATCAAGCTGAATTGGTATGAACTCCTCGTCCTGAGCTCTGATACCACTTGTTGGATCGTCGTGTGACCCTAACGAGTCAATATGAAGAGTTCAACATCAAAAACAAAGGCGGAATCAGTGAATTTGACGTAACACAGCTTGTTTTCCTCTAATTATCTTCTTATTAACCGATTCTGAGCTTTTACAGATTCAAATGACAAACGGACAGCACCTCGACTCAGAAACTATGGTCTAATTCCGTTCCAAATGACACAGAACATCACCTATATATAGCCAACCTAATTCCGCTTGAACATGACTGTTCAAGCGGAATCACAGTACAAACGAAATTACACACTCAAGCGGAATTAGTTAATTCTGTACGGAATTACTAGTTGACCCTTTCAAGCGGAATTAGCTCTTTCATGCGGAATTAGCTTTTTGTCATCTTTCTCGAACTTCGTGCCATGAACAATGCAAGACTCGATACCAGACGAAGTTGACAGACATTACTGCACTAACAAATTAAGTAATAATTAATATATACACATACTATGAATAAAATATTACAGGTACACATGTCTTCATCTGAAAGCAGTGGCCTATCTGAAGGAAGTGACCCGATGATGATTGTCTCTGACAACGAGATTGCTTCACCTCCGGAGATTTTCACGTCTGACTCCGAGACCGACCCTGAGATGATAACGGATGGAGATGATCTCGACGATGTCTTAGCTTTACCTTTACCCCTCCATGGCCAGCTTATCGTAGGACATCCCGATGGTGAACATCTCGTTGAGCCTATTCCCATTCATGCTATTCCTTTTGCCGCCATCCCTAACGAGGACTGGTCTTTCGTTGATGATCTAGATAATGATGTGGCGACTCCTGTTGTGCCCATTGCCGATGTCCCTTTCGATTCTGATCTTGAGTCTGACACCGATTCCTTCGATTCGGTGGTAGCTGCGGCTCTTTTTGCTGCTGGGCTGAGAGTTTACCCGACTGGTGATGATGATGACACTATGCCTGTTGTGCCATCCACTCCTACCCGTGTCTCTGTGCCATTCACTCCTACCCGTGTCTCTACACCTCCCCACACTCCTACTCAGATCAGCTCCCTTATTAGTCGAATTCGTGAGCTCGAGGATGAAGTGACCCATCTTCATAGCTTGATCTTCCTTACACCCCACCCTCTCCCCCAACCCATTAGGTTTTCTTTGCAGGTTCTTTGATGGAGTAGTATTTTGGGTATGAAGACTGCAACCGAGCTTTGGGAACAACTTGAAGACAAGAACCGCCAATGTAAAGAAAGATATTTTGTCTTTTATATGTATTAAACTTGTACTATGGGGTGATGTAACCCTTATGCATTTTGTTTTCTTCGGAAACAATGATGTAACAAGTTGTCCTAATACGTATAAAGACTCGGTGAATATCTTATAACACATTAGTATTTATCTGTTTATGCATGCTTGTTGCTGTATAAATTGATTGATATGTTGGTGGATTGTTTGATGTTACTTATGTGGGTATATGCATGTGTATATATACTACCACTATCTCGCATGATGATATCAAATAAATGTCTAACTCTGTTGTGTTGTGTTTTAGAAGATCATGGCACCCAGGAGAGCTGTGAACGCTCATGATTCTGATCAACCCCCTCATCCTCCGATGCCGAGGACTGCTGAGGAACTGAACTCCCTGCTGGAAGAAAGGATCTCCGAAGCTATCACACAGTACGAGGTGAACCGTACTGAACACAGTGGAGGATCAGGCGGTACTAGACGGAATGGGAATGGAGATTCATCTGGAGGAAACACAACTCAAGGTAACCTTAAGCTGATTTGCTAAAACATGATGAAATTTATGAACGGTCTTTGATTCATTGTTTCATTGATTGCTCACGTGTGAATTGGTTGGATCAATTCCATGCTGCACCTTCAAGCAGTTCCTCGACTGCAAGCCACTGAATTACGATGGCACTGGAGGTGCAGTGGCTTTTGTGCGCTGGACGGAGAAGACTGATTCCAATATCCACATTAGCAAGTGTACCGCGGACCAGCAAGTCACTTTTGTTACTGGGTTATTCGTTGATGAGGCTTTGACTTGGTGGAATTTGCAAGTCCAAACTCTGGGTCATGATGCTGCATATGGTATGTCTTGGGATGAATTGAAGGAAAGAATGAGAGAGAAGTATTGTTCTCGTGCTGAACTCCAAAGGTTGGAAACTGAATTTTGGAACCTGTCCATGGAAGGTGCGGACATTGTTGGTTATACTCGAAGGTTCCATGATCTGTCAAGAGTGATCCCCTATCTGGTAACTCCCGAATTTAAGCGCATTGAGCGCTACATTTGGGGATTGGCTCCAGAATTTCGCAGCATGGTCACTGCGGCAAAACCCACAACGATCACTCAGGCTGTAACTCTGGCTGTCAGCCTTACTGAGGATGCTGTCCGTATGAAGAAGTTGTCCCTGAAACCTACTGAGAAAACCGAGATGCACGCTGAGTCGTCTGGTGACAAGAAGAGGAAGCACTCGAATCTGAGTCAAGCGACGCGTAACAACAACAAGGGTTCCAGCAATAAGAAATGTGAACCCAATCCACCCAAGGAAACGAAAGCCCTTGCAGCTATGAATGACGCTCCTACCAGAGGATACCAGGGCACTCTGCCCAAATGCAATCAGTGCAAGCGTCACCACGAAGTAGTTTGTCGCATTCCAAAATGTGACAAGTGTGGAAAAATGGGTCACCGCACCGAGAACTGTTGGGGAAAATGAAATGGAAATGGTAACAGGAACGGGAATGGAAACCGAAACGGTGCTGGTAACGGAAACGGTAATGGAAATGGCAATGGTAATGGTAACCGAAATGGTAATGGAACTGGGCAGAACCAAGGATGATTTGGATGTGGTAGCAAAGAGCATTTCAAGAAAGATTGCCCAAGGGAGAACAACTCTCAGGCTCGAGCATTTGTGATTGGAGCAAGGAACGCACGCGAGGACCCTAACCTGGTCACCGGTACGTTTCTCGTTAACAATCACTTTGCATCCATACTATTTGACACTGGTGCCGATTATAGTTTCATGTCTGTGGAATTTAAACGTATGTTTGGAATAGAATCTAGTAGATTAGACATTCCTTATTCCATAGAATTAGCCGATGGTAAACTTGTTGAATCGGGCGAAGTTGTTAGGGGTTATACATTAGAACTTGGTGAGCAAAGATTTAGTATTGACCACTTACCTGTTCAATTGGGTAGCTTCGATGTGGTGGTCGGAATGGACTGGTTGTCCAAGAATAAGGCTGAAGTTGTTTGCCACGAGAAAATTATTCGCATCCCTCTTGCGAATGATGAAACTCTCATCGTGCATGGAGAGAAAAGAGACACACCTCTGCGAATCATCAATTGTATGAAGGCGCAGAAGTGCTTAAGGAAAGGATGTGTTGCATTCTTGGCGCATGTTGTAGATAAGAAGGCTGAGGAGCCGAAACTAGAAGACATTCCTGTGGTGAAGGAAATTCCTGATGTTTTTCCGAAGATCTGCCAGGACTACCTCCACAAAAACAAGTCAAATTCCATATTGACTTGGTTCCAGGAGCCGCTCCTGTAGCCAAGGCACCCTATCGACTTACGCCATCCGAGATGCAAGAATTATCTACACAACTCCAGGAGTTGTTGGATAAAGGATTCATAAGGCCGAGCTTCTCGCCTTGGGGAGCTCCAGTTTTGTTCGTAAAGAAGAAGGATGGAATACTGCGGATGTGTATCGATTATAGAGAATTGAATAAGCTCACTGTCAAGAATCGGTATCCACTACCGAGGATTGATGACTTATTCGATCAGTTGCAAGGATCGAGCTACTACTCAAAGATCGACCTTCGGTCTGGCTATCATCAGTTAAGGATCCAAGAAGAAAGTATACCGAAGACTGCGTTCAGGACACGTTATGGGCGTTATGAGTTCCTTGTGATGCCATTTGGATTGAAGAACGCACCAGCAGTGTTTGTGGATCTGATGAATCGTGTCTGCAAACCATATCTCGATAAATTCGTGATTGTATTTATCGATGATATCCTGATTTATTCGCGATCGAAAGACGAGCACGAACAACACCTCAGGACCATTTTGGAACTATTAAAGAGAGAGAAGCTTTATGCAAAATTCTCAAAGTGCAAATTCTGGATTCGCGAGGTACAGTTCCTTAGTCACGTGGTAAACGAGAAGGGTATTCATGTAGACCCAGCCAAGATAGAAGCTATAAAGAATTGGGAAGCTCCCAAGACGCCGACCGAAGTTCGACAATTTTTGGGATTAGCGGGCTACTACCACAGATTTATCGAGAATTTCTCCAAGATAGCCCAACCGTTGACTTCCCTTTCGCAGAAGGATAAGAAGTACGACTGGGGTGATAAACAGGAAGAAGCCTTCCAACTTCTCAAAAGCAAGCTATGCGATGCATCAATACTATCTTTACCCGAAGGCACTGAAGACTTCGTGGTATATTGTGACGCTTCACGTCAAGGATTGGGTTGCGTGCTCATGCAACGCCAAAAGTTCATCGCCTATGCATCGCGACAGTTGAAAGTTCATGAGAAGAATTACACCACTCACGACCTGGAACTAGGCGTGGTGGTGTTTGCCTTGAAGATCTGGCGACATTATTTATATGGTACTCGATGTACAATCTTCACAGATCACAAAAGCCTACAGCACATATTTGATCAGAAGGAATTAAACATGCGTCAGCAACGATGGGTTAAGTTGCTAAACGATTATGAATGTGAGATTAAGTACCATCCTGGAAAAGAAAACGTAGTAGCAGACGCGTTAAGTCGAAAAGAGGGTTAAGACCCTAAGGGTTCGAGCATTGGAAATGACTATTCGAACGAATCTCACTGCACGCATTCATGACGCCCAACAAGAAGCCCTTAAGAAGGAAAATCTTAGAGCTGAATATCTCTGAGGTATGGAGAAGAAATTGGTGCCAAACGAAGAGGGAACCTTATACTTTATGGGATGCATTTGGGTTCCGCTCTATGGCGGTATTCGAGAAGTCATCTTTGATGAAGCTCACAAGTCGAGATATTCGATCCACCCAGGATTGGACAAGATGTATCAAGACTTGAAAGAGTATTATTGGCGGCTAGAGCTTAAAAGCGACGTTGCTGTTTATGTCAGGAAGTGCCTAACCTGTGCTAAGGTTAAGGCCGAATATCAGAAACCGTCTGGTCTACTTCAACAACCAGAGATACCCATGTGGAAGTGTGAGCAGACATCAATGGACTTCATAACGAAATTACCCAGGACCCCTAGAGGGCATGATATGATATGGGTGATAGTTGATCGATTAACGAAGTCGGCACATTTCCTACCAATCCGAGAGAAGGATAGCACTGGAAAGCTTGCTGAGCTGTATCTTAAGGAAATTGTAGCACGGCATGGAGTGCCAATTTCGATTATTTCAGACAGAGATGGACGTTTCGTATCAAGGATCTGGAAATCCTTCCAGGAGGCCTTTGGATTTCAGCTAGATCTAAGCACGGCCTTCCATCCGCAAACCGATGGCCAGAGTGAACGGACCATACAAACTATAGAAGACATGCTTCGAACATGTGTTATGGATCTAGGCGGCAGCTAGGATACTCATCTACCTTTAGTTGAGTTTTCCTATAATAACAGCTACCATACGAGCATAAAAGCCGCACCGTTCAAAGCTCTATATGTCCGCAAGTGCCGCTCGCCGTTGTGTTGGGCAGATGCTGGAGACAAACAGTTGATTGGTCTTGAACTTGTTCAAGAGATGACCGACAAGATTATGCAGATCCGAGAACGCATTAAGGCGGCTCGCGATCGATAAAAGAGCTACGCTGATCGAAGATGAAAACCTTTAGAATTCGAGGTGGGAGACAAAGTTCTGTTGAAAGTCTCACCTTGGAAGGGTGTAGCAAGGTTCGGAAAGCGTGGAAAGTTGAATCCACGATACATTGGACCATTCAAGATCTTGGAAAGAATTGGTACCGTGGCATACAAATTAGAGTTACCGGAAGAACTTAACGGAGTACATGATACGTTCCATGTGTCCAACCTCAAAAAGAGTCCAACCCAAGAAACAGTGATCATCCCTACGGATGAGGTGCATATCTCCGACACAGTCCGATTTACAAAACAACCTGTTGAGGTAACAGATTGGAAGATCCATAAAACAAGGAGGAGTCGCATTAAGCTTGTCAAAGTACGTTGGAACTTTAAGCACGAACCCAAGTACATGTGGGAACGTGAAGACCGGTTCAAAGCCAAGTACCCCCACCTGTTCGAGAAAGCTCCTGCGGGAGATAACTCAGCCTGAATTTCGGGACGAAATTCTTTTAACGGGGGGAGACTGTGACAACTGGCACAAAACCGGTAATTTTCGTACAGTCTTAACTATTATTTATTATCTGCAATTATGTGCTTAAATGTCAACATTGTCTGATTACACGCTATACATGTGAATTCATGCACGTTTTATACTTCAAATATTGCTTTATGCATTACTGTAAGCGTTGTGTAAGAAAGACTAGTAAACTCACCGGTAAGACACACTGTGTCAGCAATTCTGTAGAAAGCAGTCAGACAATAGAATTAGGGTCTAGAAGTAGATCCAACATCTAAAATACATTAAAACCCAAGTATGGATACAAGGGTAAACTCATAGACTTCCCGGAAGCTAATCTATGCACTAAAAAGCACCCAAAACTCACTTTAGATGTAGAATTCTGCATAACTCAGCCACAATTCAGCTATAATTCAGCTTTTAACACCAAAATATCATGCAGAATTTATGTTTTATTTTCTAGAATAACTTACAAAGTGTCGGGGATTGAAACTGTCATAAAAGGTGCTTCATACTTAGTGAAACTGCGCAATTTAGCACTTTAACGAACCGTAACGAAACGAACAACCGGACACTACCCGAAACACCAAATTTTCACTAGAAACATTGTTTTAATGTTACGAAGCTAGTTATGGTCACCAAACATCATATTACATCTCATAAACACTAAACACATAAAAATACCTAACTAGCACCATTACATCCTAACTTATAATTGAAATGTTACACTTTACCCCCTCCCCTTTTGGACGGTTAGGGACAAGGGTCCCACATGTTATTTTATTTGATTATTTTTGATCCTTTGTTGTAGAATATTCCAACAAATATGCCTTAAAGATTTGTAGAATTTTATAAAAACTATAAACTAATACTCCTCCATCATTCTCCATCAACTAACACTCCAAACACCCCCTTCTCCTCCTTCTTGGTCTCGGCTCACCCACACCACATTACAACCTCCATTTTCAAGCTTCAAACAACCATTCTAAGGCCACTACAAGGTGTAAGGAGATCATCTAAGAAGGTTTGAAGTGTAGAAACTTGAAGGACCTCTTTGTGGAGCCTTTAACCACCCATTTTCTTCCATAATCATCTTCATCATTCTTGTGCCACTTCCCTAGCCATTAGAGCTAGTAGTAAGCTTCTTGATCTTGTTTTTACTTCTAATCGTAATGGTTAAAGTGTTATGTAAGTGGTTAAACTCAAAAATCACAAAGAAATAAGAAGATGATAACTAACATAAAGCTAAATAAGATGAAATCTAAGTTGATTAAGTGTATGTATGAAACTTGTTTGTTGATTTCTTGTGTTTATGATGATGATCATCATAATAACCATGCTAGATAATGATTAAACACATGATCTAGCAAGTATAAGGATGGATCTTGAAGAAATCATAATGATCATCCTTTATGTGAATCATGAACTTGGAAATGAAATTGTTTTAGAGTATGATGATGATTAATACGTGTTAAAAGTCTTGTAAAAGGATGATTACAAAAATATTTTTTTCAAGAAACCTTGGTTATTTACAAGATTAACATGATCATGATTTTTAAAGGGAGTAAATATGTTTTTAGTGTTAAAATAAGACTAGAAACATGTTTGTAACAAGAAAAATACAAAAGAATTATTTTTGGAAAAATCATCTTACAAGTTGTAAATGACTAAATATTTCAAGAATGTGATTTACAAACAAATAACCATGTTTTAAAGGGAATTAAACCTACTAAATAACATGGTAAGTTACTACGAGTTTTTACAAAAATTTCAAGTTCATGATGTAGTGTAATTTACATAATCTTGGCTTATGGTAAGTCTTGATTGAGTTGTTGATGATTGATGATGATTTTAAAAGAAAATGATATGCTTTTAAAGCATGGAAACCTCCATTTTTAAGGGGAAACTATGGCAAAATTTTTGTAGAAATTAAACACCTTGAAAAATATTTTTAAACAAGTGTTTATAAGTATATTTTGAACATGGTTTTCATATAAAAGTTTGCCATAATTTTTATTACAAAAATTACAAACATTGAAGATTGATTTTTTATAAATAAAAGTGATTATGTATATATTTAGGAAGATATATTTAGATGTCACAATATGTGTGTTACTTGTATATTATGTGTAGTAGTTATATTATTTTAGGAATTTGAAAACAATATAACACACAATTATACCAAAATTTGGAATACAAAATACTACCAAAATTCCAAGAAAACACATATATGAATTATACCCGAATATCGGACAATCGGACGAACGGACTTATGGACTATAAGTAATATATTCCGGAAATAAATCTGTAACTTAACAAACGTGATGAACGGTATTTTTGAAACCAAGGAAACGAAAAGACATGAATTTTTAGAAGTATTACAAAAATATATCATATTTTTGTCAAAAAGAAAATATATTATTTTGATGGAGAAAAATATATATATTTTCTTAACAAGATAAAAATATATTATGTTGGGGTGAAGACTAGAAAAATATATTTTCTAAGACTAATCTTAAAAATATATATTATTTTTGAGATTTATATGGAAATATACTTATTTTTGCCAAATAAATTTATAGATATTTTTCTATAAAAATCCTCTCAAAATATGTATATTTTGAGAATATAAAATGGTGATTTTAATTGTCTAAAAATAATATTCCGGAAAAATAATCACAAGTTTAATTATAAAATACATAATAAATACAAGGAAATACGTATCCTCATAAGTATAAATACATACCGGAATACACCACCAATTCTTGGCAAAATACACAAGTATGAATATACACAAATACAAGTATTCCTATGCTTGGGAAAATATATGTGTAGAATATATATAATAACCCAAGTTGAAAATATATTACTTTAACAATATTCCAAATAAATTGGATAAATATAATTTAAGTTAAAATATTATTATTTTAACTAATAATTATACCTTGGAATTAGATAATACATCAAGGATGTAACTCAAAATATACCAACGATTCCAAAATAAGTCTTAAGGAACAACTAAGACTAATAGTCGTTACACGACCTAAATGTCTAATAAGACATAGTACGTGTGTAGGTAGTGATACGACGCTCTAAGCAAACCCGGTGAAGTTTACGACGCAGGATACGCAAAATTGTGAGTTCATGTCCCCACTTTCAAACTTTTACTTGTTTTCTAAACTTGGGGAAAATACTTGTGTTATGGTATGTTGAATACAAAACTAAGGAATGATACATAGATCATGTGATGTATAGGGTGCCATAAGCACCATTAATCAGTTACATACCAAGACAGCGGAACAAAACGTTAGATCTAATGGGTTTCAGGCAACCACACTCTTGGCCACTCTTTTACCAAGCAGTGCTTTTGTGTCTCTAGTCGTGAATCGACAAGTAAAAATGCCTATGGTTTGGATGCTTCCTATGTCGTTACACATGTTGATGGCCTAGCTAACCATTAGCAATCTCGTATTCCTTACATTTACAGAAGCACTTATTTCAGTACAATTACATACCATGTTTTCTACAGCGAATGCTTAACTGTTTTACACAAAACTGCATGAATTCACACCAACATTATGTTGACGATTTTCCAAAACTTACATGTATTTCAGATAACTAAAGTGGATGTACGTGCGGTCTTACTCTTTCTCCTGGATCTCGTTTATGATTTTAGCTATGTTGTGTCAAGACTTCTGTGCCTATTTTGCGGGATTTGGTTATTATATTCCATCCTGTGTGGTGATATAAGAATCAAAGCCTTGATGTTCGTCTTTTAAATAAAGTTGTAAACTTTTCGAACAATTATTAGTCGTGTGATGTAAACACTTATCTTAAATTATGTTTTGAATTTTATTATCAATGGAATTTGGATTTATTTTACGAGCATGTAGTATGTTTACCATTCGTATGCAATGAGAACCTTTCAAGATCACACCTCGTGCTTCCGCCTTAGAAAGGGGTGTGACATTAGGCGTCGTTTTCGTATGAGCCGTGATTTATTTCTTAGAATATCAAATGATTTATCAAATAAATATGAGTATTTTTTACAAAGAAAGGATGTGCATGGTTTTTTAGGATTTAGAATGTTGCAAAAAGTCATGACCGCCCTTAGACAATTGGTTTATGGGACAACTTCTGACATTATGGATGAACATATAAAAATGTCGGAACGTATCGCGAGGGAAAACCTCCATTATTTTTCTAAGTATGTCATTGAACTATATTTAAAAAAATATTTGAGAAAACCTACATTTGATGACATACAACAACTTTTGGAGGCTCGTGAAGAGCGACATGGTTTCCCTGGGATGATTGGTAATTTAGAGTGTACGAAAGGGGATGGGAAAATTGTCCAATTGCATGGTGCGGGCAACACACCAGTGGATATCATAAAAAACGGGCTATGATTCTTGAAGTGGTTGCATCTCAAGATATTTGGATTTGGTATGCATTCTTTGGTATGCCTGCTGCAAATAACGATTTAGAAATATTCTTAATCAATAATCCATTTTCAACGACTATATAAACGGGGTTGGACCGAAGGATTCTTTTTTTGTAAAAAGTGCGGAGTATAAATACAGTTATTATCAGACGAATGGTATTTACCCGGATTATACCGTGTTTGTAAAATCATTTACACGGGAAACAACGTTAGCCGGAATAAGAACTAAATTTAATTGGGCTCAAATGGCAGCACAAAAAGATGTCGAACGAGCGTTTGGTGTTTTACAGAAAAGATGATACATTTTGAGGATGCTGTGTAGGATTATGGAAAAAGCTAAAATTCAAAATGTGATGTGCGTGTGCGTTATATTACATACCATGATTTTGGAATCAACGGCCTAATCGTTTTTTCTTATTTTTCGGTTTTTTTAGGATTTTTTATAAATTTTCAGTTTCTGCAGAGCTCAGCACGGGTCGTGCCTGGTCGGACATGGGCCGTGCCCAGCATTGTCACTGGCAGTTTTTATTTTCCGAGTTACAGAGAGTTGAGCACGGGGCCGTGTCAGTGCAACACGGGGCCGTGGCGAGCTCCCCAGTAACAGGGATCCGGAAAACAACTACTGTGTCTCCGACCACGAGCCGTGTTCAGCTGAACATGGGGCCGTGGTGAAACTTCTGACCAACGTTGTTTTTTTGTTTTTATTGCAGGACTTGGAACCCTGGCACCACATCTGAACCTTTTACGCAGTGTATGAGCTCTAGTTCTAGTAGAGACATAAAAGAACCGCTAGACGAACCCGAACGCTTTCTAAGAAAAAGACTTAAAGCTAAAAACCAAGAGAAAGTTTCGGGGGACCCACTTCCAATGGCGGATCAACGTACCCTCATGGATTACCTACGACCCACCATAGGTAATCTCGGCGCTGCTATCAACGCACCGAATGTCGAGGCCAACAACTTCGAACTTCGGCCGCATTTGATATAAATGCTCCAAAACTCCGCAACCTTCCATGGGCTTGCGGACGAAGATCCCCATTTTCATATCACTAACTTCTTGGAGATATGTGATACTTTTCGGATCAATGGAGCATCAAATGACGCCATCCACCTTCGAATGTTTCCATTTTCACTAAAAGACCGAGATAAGGCTTGGCTTAATACCCTCCCAGTTGGCTCGGTAAACACCTGGGATGAACTAACCCAAAAGTTTCTATATAAGTATTATTTCCCTCCTGCTAAAACGGCTAAATTAATTACTGAAATTAACACATATTCACAAGAGGACGGGGAATCCTTATATGAAACTTGGGAAAGGTTCAAGGAGCTACTAAGAAAGTGTCCTCATCATGGTCTTGCGGTATGGCAACAAGTATCCACTTACTATAATGGGTTGTTGCCACACACAAGACAAACACTCGACTCTAGCTCCGGGGGACTTTTAGGTAATCGCCGCCCAAATGAAATTTATAATCAAATTGAGGAAATTGCTCAAACCAATTTTCAATGGCACACTCCCCGAGGCACGAAATCTATTTCCCCTGGCGCCCATAAGGTTGATGAGAACACTTCCTTGCAAACCCAAATCGAAGCCCTTTCTTCAAAAATCAAAAAGTTAGAAATGGCAAAAACGGCTTCGGTTATGGCTTGCGAGGGGTGTGGTGGGCCACATGAAAATTAGAGTTGTATGAAAGAAATGGATAATCAAACAGAATCGGTAAACTACATTGATAATAGACCTAGGCCGTCGGGTCCCCCAACGGGTACCTACAACCAAGGATGGCGTAACCACCCTAGCCTTGGTTGGAGAGAACCCGACAATAGTAGTAACCAACAAAATCTAAACCAACGAACAAACTTTCAACAACCAAGAAACGAGTCACAAAATTTCTCTCAACAACAAGGGGACGAGAAAGGCTTGAAGATACCGTATCTCGCCTCATCTCCGACACCGAAAAGAAAAACTCGGATCGATTTCAACAACTGGAATCGAATTTTAGAAATCAACAAGCTAGTATTCAAAACATTGAAAAACAAATAAATCAACTAGCTCAAAATATGTCCGAGAGACCACAAGGCGCGTTACCAAGCAATACCGAAACCAACCCAAAGGCGCAAGTACATCTCATCACATTGAGAAACCGTACCGTGGGTCCCTAGGAGGCTCCATCACCTCTAGCTGAAAAGAGCCGATCTAGCCAAACCACAACTCCACCAACGCCCCAAAAAGAGACGGCTCCTACACCAAATCAAGAGCCACCCAAGAATCCTCTGGTTCCGTACTCCGGTCGGTTAATTCGCCAAAAGACCGATGAGCAATTCACAAAGTTCGTAAATTTACTAAAACAATTGCATGTTAATATTCCATTTGTTGAAGTCCTAACCCAAATGCCTAAATATTCAAAATTTATGAGGGACTTCCTCACTCACAAAAGGAAAATTGAATCATTGCAATTAGTTAATTTAAGTGAAGAATGCTCCGCCCTGCTACTCAACAAATTCCCGCAAAAGAAGATCGATCCCGGAAGCTTCACCATCCCTTGTTCGATTGGGGAATCACCCATACGCAATGCACTAGCTGATCTTGGGGCTAGCATCAACCTCATGCCCGCATCAATGTTCGACCGACTCGGCCTAGGGAAAACAAGCCCTACAAAAATGAGCATACAACTCGCCGATAGGTCCGTTAAATATCCACAAGGTGTCGCCGAAAATCTATTGGTTAAAGTCGGAGAATTTGTCTTCCCGGCCGACTTTGTCATACTTGATATGGAGGAAGATACCGAAGTACCACTCATCTTAGGGAGGCCATTCCTAGCTACGGCCCACGCAGTGGTAGACATGAATGGTGGAACACTAACATTGAGGGTTGGGGACAAGGAAATGAAGTTCGGAGTTGGTAAGAGAGTAGAAGACGATGACCCGGTCAATTACATGAAGGTCATAGACTCAAGTTTGGATGATGCTCTCTGACGGTGCAACATGGGATGCAAAACATCCCACTTGGGTAACATATGACGGGCTTTGGGTCTAGCCAAGGACCCTTATAAACATGGCGCACCATGGAGGCATTCCGCGAAACTATCCTTAGTTTAGTTTAGATTAATTTTTTTTTCTAGTTTAGTTTTAATTTTCAGGAATAAAACACACTCGGGATGGTGAAGGATACCAAGGGAAACTTGAACCAACGCCCCATGCACAAAAACAGAGCCTCCCACAAATTTTTCTTCATTACAGCAAGTTCGGCACGGGCCGTGTCCAGCCAACACGGCCCCGTGCTGAACCATCTGCAGAGGATAGCCCAGTTCAGGTAACTGGACACGGGGCGTGTTCGCTGAACACGCCCCCGTGCCCATGCTTATGTTTCTTTTTACTAATTTTTGTTACTGGCAACCTGAACACGGGGCCGTGCCCGGACACCACGGGCCCGTGTCCAGATGCCCAGTAACATAAAAATTTGTTTTTAAACACACTTTTACACATTCAATCAACCTAAAAACTTATTTTTGGGACACATTGAGGACAATGTGTAATTTAAGTGTGGGGGGATGCTAAAACCTTGAATTGTGCAAGTCCTAATTACAAGCCTTACACAAAACTCTATTGGAACCGCTAAACACCCCAATTTTTTTTCAAAATCATTTCATTTTTTTACTTGTCTTGGTTTAATTTGGGAATTACAAGTTCTAAAAATGTTATATTTTTACAAATTTACAACCGATAGCGTCATGATAAAAAGAACCAACATAAGAAAATTATGAAACGACATGACAAATCTAGTTAAAATTTGATTATATATACTTGATCACATAAAAACTCATTCCCACAAAAAGTGAGTTTTGAGCCTTTATTGAGCATATAAATACACATCTTTAAACTAAATGCTCATTTTTCGTTTCTTGTGTGAATAGCCGCTTGGTTCTTACAACTCTAGAACTTGCCACGAAGATACATTCCCGGTCCTAACCAACTTAAACCCAAGTAAGTAAATGATGGAGGCATTAGGACTAACCATTTTTCTTTCAACACCATTATTTTTTTTTTACCACCTACCCAAAATCCCCCTAGTTAACCACTTTGAGCCTAAACCTTTTCATTTCTTAACCCAAATCAAACACCATTTTTACCCACCAAAACCCTTTTTCATTTTAAACCCTTTATTTTAGTAACAAAGCTCGGTTTTCTTGTGACTTCCATTATCAAAAAAAAAAAAAAAATCATAGAGAAGAAAAGAAAAATGAAGTTAGCAATAAACAAACAAAGCTCATCAAAAGAAGGCTTGTTTGAATAATGCTTCATTGGAATAAAAAAAAAGTCACAAAAACAAAATGTTTTACGAAAACCGACGCTTTTTACGCCTTTCGCCCTTTTTTACTAACCACTAACCCAACCACCTACCTTTAACCCAAGCCTAACCCTTCCCCCAAAAGTCCTCTTGATATTTACAAAGGTGTATAGTTAAAAAGGAGGAGGATTGATTGCTTGGCAAGCTTATGGTAGGAATAAGTTCGATGCCGCTCTCGAGTGCTTCACAAAAATACACCTTCGACCGAGTGTTGAGTGATCCCCCGTGAGGTATGTGAACTTGTATATAAATGGAGTTTTAAAGAGGCATGTTATGCCCTAATAAGTAATTTATCTTATGCAGTGTTCTAAATAAATCATGATGAATATGATTGTAAGTATAATAAAAATAAAACCTAATAAATAATCTTGGAATCCCGACACTCTATGACAAGCCCAAAAACCTTCTCTTCTACCCGTTCCATTTGGGAGTGTAAGCCACATTATAAAGAGTTTTGCTTGAGGACAAGCAAAGATTCAAGTGTGGGGGTATTTGATGTGTGCAAAATGCAACATATCAATTACATCAAATGTGGCATAAAACTAACCCTTTTTTAGTACTAATGTTGGAAAAAGTGTGTTTTTGTCTTCCTTTTGTATTTTCAGGATTAAATGAGCTCAAATGAACAAAAGAAGCAAAAATGCAGCCAAATCTAACAATAATACAAGAAAAGGAATAAACGTGGCATGCCCGACCCCCCGACAGCCTCTTCCCAAGCAAAAACAAGAGAACAGAAGGTTGAACACGCCCCGTGCTCACTGAGCATGGGGGCGTGCCCAAGTGTCTGCAGAAAAGACAAAGTTGTAGAAGCTTCTATCACCCACCACGGGGGCGTGCCCAGCGGACACGGGGCCGTGGTCAACGCTAAGATTTGCAGAATCTAGGCAATTCTTGATAGTACAGATACGCTTCTGCACACGGGGTCGTGCCCAGCGGATAGGGGGGGGGGCGTGGTCAACTAATGCAGAAAAACTGCATTTAATGAAGAAAGAGAAGATGGGTGGACACGGGGCCGTGCCCAATGGACACGGGGCCGTGTTCGGGCTTCTGTGCAGGCTATAAATAGGGGTGCTTGGCTCAATTGCAAACCATCCCTTGGCAAACCACCTCTCTCACACTTCACCCACCCACCACCACCATCACAACCCACATCCACCACCATTATCCATCATCCATCATAGAGTGTGTGAGTAGTCAAATGCCATGTTTGCCTAAGTCTCTTACATTACTTGGTGAAGACAAGTGTTTAGTGTAATACTTTTTATTTTTAATCTTTTCGCACTTTTTATTTTGTTATGTATTAATGACTTTAATAATTAGTTTCTTATGTTGAAGGTGAATCTTCCTTATCATTTGTCCGTGGTGTCTTGGCGTTATTTTACTGTCTATATAAAATAAAAGATTTTCACCATTCATATCTCCACGGTCTATATGTAGATATGTTGGCTACCTGGTCGGGGGTTAAGGGAATGGTTTGGTAAGAGTCTTGCCTTGTTCAGTGTATAGATCCTGCAAGGACCTGGGTCAAGTTTAGTAGGACCTCCTTCAATACCCACTGGTATTGGATGGCGGGGGTCTGAACTCCTTGACCCCCTCATATGTAAACTACTATTAAAAATTTAACCCGGCTATTTAAGATTGTATCCCTGCTGACTCAAACTACTTAGCCGAGGGTAACGCCACCTTCAAAAGAGGGGTCTACCACATTATGCATTAATAACTTTATTAATTATCTTTCAATAATCCAACCCTTTAGGATTGTATCCTTGCTGACTCAAACTACTGGGTTGAGGGTAACGTCACCTTCAAAAGAGGGGCCTACTACTATAACTAAGATAATCTCTTAAAAAGTGCAAAAGTGCGGAAATAATCAAAGGTTACACTAAAGACGAGTCGGATCCAAGTGATTCATCTTGTCTATCTGTTTTTATTTTTATTTTTCAGCATTTTTAGTTTTTATTTTCTAGTTTAAAACCTTTTTCTAAATTTTTGATTTGATTAGACGTTGAGGATAAACCGGTACTAAAAGCTCTTGTGTCCTTGGACGACCTTGGTATCTTACCAACACTATACTACGCTCACGATGGGTGCACTTGCCCATATGTGTGTTTGGTGTTAGTAAAATATCGTGTTTTATAAATTTAAAACTTGACTAAAGTGTAAAAAGGGCTAAAAATATACATAAAATATATAACCACCACACACGCATCACTTTTACTGGGCCAAACAAATCCATGTGCATCATTTGCAAGCACTTGGTTGTTTTGGACTCATCAATGGGCTTAAATGAGCTTTTATGTTGTTTTCCTTTTAAGCAGGAAAGACAATGCTCAGGACAGGTGACCAATTTTTGAGGAAGACCTCTTACAAGTCCCTGTTTTGACAAAGTAGTGATTGTTTTGAGATTTGTGTGCCCCAATCTAATGTGCCAAAGTTCTGTCTCTTTGTTAGAGGCAGGCAGCTGAGAATAGACAGGCATCAGTTCGGGGGCTCTCTTTTGACAGATCAACTACATAAACATTGCCACTCCTTTGAGCAACAAGTTGGGTTTTTCCATTTTTTATTATTTCTTCAATCTTTTTAACCATTTCTGGTCCAACAATCCTACAACACTCCTTAGTAAAGAATGATCCATACCCTTAGTCACTCATTTGTGAAACACTAAGGAGGTTGAATTTTAGATTGCCTATCAGATTGACATTTTCAAACCTAACATTTCCAGACTGTACTGTACCAGAACCCATCACCTTCCCTTTACTATTATTGCCAACGGATATATCACCCCCTCCATGAGTTTTGAATTCCTTTAGTAGGGCTCTACATCCAGTCATGTGCCTGGAGCCTCCACTATCTACATACCAAAGACAATCTAAGCATGCAGAAGCTCCCTGCACATCAAGTAAAAGGTTAGTTCAGGAGGGTCTCCAAAGCCAATAAGGCTTTGGATGGGGTCTCAACAGTGTTTGTGTTAAGTTCAGGTGGATGGACAGTGGTTAGCTTAGGGGTTTGGACAGTTTTTGAAACATTTTTCTCTAACCACTACTGGGGGTCATTTCCTATCAACTGTTGATAATCAAAAGGATGCCTGTTTACTTTTGGTTTAGAAGGCCTTTTGTAAACCTCATAAACGTGTGGGACCCTTAGGTATGGTGGTTGACCTTTACCTCTTTGGTATTGGTTAGCAGGGGGTGCATCAGTCACCTGAACTTCTCTTTTAACAGAGGTTTGGTTCAGCTGTTTTGTAACAGCTGTTTGAACTGACACAAACAGTGGTTGTTTCTTGACTTGTGGTTTTGATGAACTCATTGGTGTTTTTGAAATATACTATTCCTTTTTTACCTCAAAGGATTTCAGGTACACACACTGCTGAGTAGAATGGTTTAATTTACCACAGATGGTGCAGCTCTTTGAAGGGACAATGGTACTTGTTTTCTTAAGGTCATAAGCTTTTAAGTGAAAACAATCTTTGGTCAAATGAGTTTTCTTTTCACAGAAATCACAAAACAAGTTTTTAATCTTTTCTTTTCTTCTTTTCAGACTCCTTTGCAACAGAGTTTGAACCACTGTTGGGATGTCCTTAAGAGGAATTACCTTGGCCTTAGGAGCTTTGACACCATCCACAGTTGTGAAGTCCATGGGTTTGAAATTTTCAAGGATGTCACACTCATCAGACCATGTGGGTTTGAATTGGTATTTCTCAATCTCCTCAAAAGTTGAGGACCCCAAAGATCTTTCCAAAGTGATTTTGTTGCCAAGTTTATCAGTTATTTAAACTTCTTGACCATCCTTGTTTGTGGGTATGATTTCAACAGAACCAGTTTGATTTGCAGTAGTGTTTTCAACTTGGTCATTTTTCCTAAACCCTATGCCAAATTTTACATTGCTTTCAAGCTGTTTTTCAAGCATAATCTCATAACCTTTGCAGGATTCCACCCATTTTTAACAAGTGATTTGGGTGGATTCCAACTCCTTTTTACAGACTTGATATTTTTCTATCATGGTCTGAAGTTGGTCCTTGGTTATGCTATGCTCTTGTTTGAGGTTGCAAATCTCATTTTCTTTTTCTGGCAATTTGTTTTTCAATTCTTTTAAATATTTTTCAAATTGTACTTCTCCATTTAACACTCTATCTCTAAGGTTTTCATTCACCTCCTTAATGTTTGCAAATGCTATTATGCATTTGTCTGAACAAAGGTTTTTAAGAACCTGGGATGATACCTTAGCTGCAGCCATCATGGCACAATCACAGACATGTTCACTTTCTTCTGGCTCTTTCTCTTCTTTTTCACTTTGTTTCTTCTCATCTTCTTCAACAGACCAGGGGTCAGATAGTGGTTCCAACAGGGGTTCTTGTAGGATCATTTGCACGACCAAAACGAGTCGTTCAGAAGAGTTCTAATCAATGCGAGAGGCAGAAACAAACATATTGATGTGGAATCAGCTTGATATACACTTTAATTGTCTTGTTTATTGATATTACAACGTTTTACAGTCTGGAGACACTTCGGCAGCACCTCGGCACCGGAATCAGAAAATTCTAAATGAAATGAACAAGACCTAGTATTTATAGGCGTGCCATTTCGCACGAAACAGCAACATGCCATTTCGTACGAAATGAGTTCAGTCCATTTCGCACGAAGTGGCCATTTCGTGTGAAGTGACTGTTTCAGCCTTTTTCCCATTTTCCTCGTACTACGTGTCCTAGATCTATCATTTCTATTACAAGACTCGATACAAGACGAAGTCGACAGACATATGCACCAGCAGTTCTGAATTTTCTCCCAACAGTATTTCACCAACAACAGCAGTAACCACTTCTTCAGCAATTGCATCCACTGTTCCTTCATTTGACTGTCCTTCTTCAGTTTCCTACCCTTCTGGTATAGACTCTAATGCTACAAAACAAACATCATTTTTAGCATAGAGTGCAAAATTTTCATCTCCTAGCTCATCAGGTAAGCTACTCCAGTCAACAAAGCCTTGGGTGAAAAAGCTTTGCTGATCTGGTTGAACCACTGTTGGTGTAGCTTGTTGAGGTGCAACTGGTTGCACTTGAAGCTGAGGGACAGGGGCTTGGACATACTAAATTTGAGGAACAGTGGTTTGAACATTATGCACAGGAACAGGGGTTGCAGGGTGTGCATAATGAGCAGTGTTTACATGGGCAGTAGGGGCATATTGGGAATATTGCACAGTGTTTTGGTTATTTTGTGGTCTAGGGCTAGGGCGTGTGATGATTGGTCCACTGTTTTGACTCATACACTCTCTAGCAAAATGACCTAACCTATTGCACTTGTAGCATTTGATTTTTGATTTATCCAACCCTACTTTTAAATTCCCATGCAGCCCTGGAAATTTTCTCCCTGTCCTTTTGTAAAACTTGCTGGTTCTAACACTCAGCAGTGCAAGTTGGTGTAATATGTCCATTTCCTCTAAATCAGTTGGATCAAAATGCTGGAGATCATTGAGTTCAAAGCACAGATTGTCAGAATTCTGGTTTTCTCCATTTGGTGTAAAAGCATAATTAGATGAGTAAGAATCAGAGTTGTTAAAAGCTCCACCAGTTGTTATGTCAATGTAATGATCATAACTCTGATCCTTACTACTACCAGATTCTTCCTGACCCAAAAGAGCTGTGCTGCCAAATGAATAGTCATTTGCAACTTTCCCAGACTCTTGTAACTTCTTTTTCTGGTTCAACCCCCTTTCATAGGTCAGGAGTCTACCATGAAGCTAGGTTAGGGTCAGATCTTTGAACCCAACTGAATTCCTGGTTACAAAAGCAATTGTGTCCCATTTTTCAGGAAGTGATCTGAGAAACCTGCTATTTTGTGTTGCATTTGGAAATTCAACCTTAACAAGTTTCAGTTCACTTATGAGACTACTAAATCGCTTAAACTGTTGTGTTAATGATTCACCCTTAATGTGACAAAAGGTTTCATACTGTTGGTTTAAAATTTCCTAGTTATTTTCAATTACTTCTTCAGTCCCCTCAAACTGTTCCTTAAGTGCATCCCACAATTCCTTGGCACTGTTACAATGTAACATCCCAGCATAAATCTCATTCGGTAGTGCAGATGCAACGATGCTAAATGCCTTGGCATCCAGTTCAATTTTCTGAAAATCCTGGTTAGTATAGTTCTCAATTTTCTTAGGAACCATGACTTTTAGATCCTCAGCACTCGATACCATTGGAACATGTGGTCTAAAGATAACCGACTTCCAACATCCGGTATTCTGTTGAGCTAGGATGTGACTTATCCTTCACTCCCAGATGTTGTATTCAGATCTAACCAACATAGGTGGTTTGAAGAGAGAACCAACACTATTAGTGTTATCCTGTGATTGTGACGTCATTCTGGTTGTTTTTCAGGCACTGAATAATCAACTTTGTACGTGATTATACCTTACTATGTTTTACAACTAAAACCGAACAATCAAGAGTATCAATGAAATTAAGCTGAACTTTTACGTCAAAATGATTGTTAGATCAAGTTTGACTGTCCGAGCTCTGATACCAATTGTTAGGATCCGAGTTTCTTTTGATTGTGCTTGTTTGATAATAATGAAGATGAAACAGAGTTAAATGCAGCGGAATTAAATGAAACAAACTTTCAACACACAATCAATGAGAGAATAAGTTTCAGCAAACATGTTTATATTGAAATCGAATGATTGTATTTGTTACAAAAATCAATCACAATGCATGCATGCACATAATCTCCCCCTCAGCCTGAGCTCACAGTGATTGTTCGTACAGAATGACTTGGTGATGAAGAGAGCTAATAGAACAGTACAGGGTACTGTTCTATTTATAGTACAGAACAAACCACTAAGGCATCTTTGGCTCATGTCACCATGAAAGTGACATCTAACCTCCTAACAACCTACAACCACTGACTATTACAAACACTGCTGTCTAAACAACTGATTACAAATAATAAAAAGGATAAGCTAAACTACTGCTTCTTCATTCCACTGTTATAATCCTAGCAGTGCTTTGTGTCTTCAGCAGTACTTGAACCATATCAGCAGATTGAGCATCAGTGCTTTATCTTCAACAGTCTTTAAGTATCAGCGGCAGTTGTTTGTGAAGGGCAGTACTTAGAGGTCATCAGATGTTAGGCCACTTCCAAGGGGAAAGATCTGATGCAAACAACTGCTTATTGAGAATCCACTGATCTGGTCCAGTTTTGGCTTTAATCAACTGTTCCTTTGTAGGGTTCAATCACAACAAGATCAATTAATGAATTCATGAGTTTAAAATTTCTGTTTTTGAGAACAATAATTTATTTCTGTTTGTTTTGAACAATGGTTGGTTTGATTCTGTTTTGTATTTCTGAATTCAGTTGTTTGAACTTTCTTTTAAGGATTAGTTCAAGTATGTTTATGTTTGATATAGATAGTTTATTTTCTTATAATACTTGGGGGAAACTATTACAAAACTTTATTTGTAAGTATTGAAGAAAATCAGATTCAACTTGATCTATGAAGAAGATAACAGTCCTGAAGATCAATACAACAAGAAGAAGATCGGATAGGACAACTGAAAAGAACAAAATCTACTTCAAAGAATCAGAAGTTTATCAAGAACTGAAAAAGATTATTAGAGAAGGTCTTTTTGATGGATCTGAAATATCATCAGTTTCTAACAAATCTGATCATCAGATTTTCTGATGATTTGTTCACCAGAATTTCTGATGAAGTGGTTATCAGAAATTCTGATAAAACCCCACTTGTCTAAAAATCAGTTCTATCCTGCTACAATAACCGAAGCAACTTGACATTATTGGATATCATGATGACAAAGGCAACTTGATTATTGGATTCAATGAATATGTCAAGAAGCTACTTTTTGTAGGGAATATACATGAATAAACAAATGTTTATTCATGTATTCAAGCCGTCTATAAATAGAAGGCTCATCAAGCAGATAACAATGAGTTAAGCTTAGCATTCAATACATACTACAAACTCCATTGTCCTTTCACCTCAGAATTCACAAGTATTCATTTGTAATAGATAACAATCTTACAATCACCTTGTAAACCATTTTGTTTCAAAGTGATATAAACTTGAAAATTCTGTAGGTCTTGTTTCTTGAAAGTCTGATTTCTATGTCCGCACACTATTTTCACATCTATTGAAATCACTTGCCATATTACGTGAAAAGAAGTTTTTAAGTCCAAACTGGGACCAACAAGAAAAACACATTTTGAAGTGTTTTTAGTCCATTGCGTTTTATAAAAATACTTTCTTTTGTGTTTTTAATCCATTGCATTTTAGAAGGAACACTTTCTTTTGTGGTTTTAGTCCATTGCATTTTAGAAAAAAATAATTCTTTTGTGTTTTTCAGCCATTGTGTTTTAGAAATAACACATTTCTTTTGTGTATTTGTCCATTGCTTTTTAGAAACAAGATATTTCTTTATGTTTTTTGTCAATTACGTTTTAGAAAAAAATCATTTTTAATGGTTTTTGTCCATTGCGTTTTACGCAACTGGGTTTTCAATTTTTTTTTTGAAAATATAGCAATAGTATACTCGTTTTAAAGATAAAAAAACGCTCGTTTTTTTGGTGCAATTTTTATAAAAAATAATGTCGTATGAAAGAGTTATTAACGTTTAAAAAATTGGGGGGGGGGGGGGAATTGGAGGAGAGAGAAACTATTGCCTTGGATTGACTAGAATGCCCCTAGACAAACCCACGCGCCTCTTTTTTTTTTCTCCAATTTCACTCATTTAATCTTATCCCTTGATTAATAAATAGATGATCAAGATTACTTCACAACCTTCCTACACAAATAAACTTCCTAATATATCCTGACCCATAATTAATATGACAAGAAACTAAACAAGACTATATATTTTGCTTTATATTAGATGTTAATTCTTTTAGAGGAAAACCTGATATTATATCTTAGATGAAAGTTTTAAAAAGTATTTTTAAGAGTAAAATGTCATTTCGGTCCCTTTTTTACTTTCGTCCCTGAGTTGTCATTTTCAATAAAAAATTTGAAATTTTGCCATTTTCATGTCCGATGGCTAAATTTCGATGGGCGAAAGTCGCAATAAATTGCTAAACTCAAAGATAAAATGACAATGAAATGCAAACTTGAAAGATTCAAATGCACAAAAAAGTCATTTTTGATGGAACAATAAATAAATGATGTTTGGTACGACGGGTCGACGAGGGGAGATAAGGTACGAGTGCCGAGATAGACGGGATGGTTGTGGCCGCGACAGTGGTAGTTGTGTTGATGGAGGCGGAGGTGGAGAAGAGAGAAGGACAGTGATGTAGCTGTCGTGGGCTAATAAAAAGTATTTATTTTAACTTAAATATCAATACTAGTACAGGTAAGTAAGGTCGTATCGGCAGGGAATTTGTGGTCAGTGTAGAAGAATTTAACCAAGAACTACTATTATCTAATTGGGGGTTTGTTTGTTTATTTTAGAAAAAAACACAATTTGTTACGAAAAAATGTTATCAGAATCCATTTACTAATTTAAAACACCACATAGACATGGCCTTGAAATTAATGACTTTGATTAATTATTAGGGACAATTTTTAAATAAACTATAACAACCTAATAATCAATTTAATTATACCAATTACCCACCAATTTACCAACCCGCTAACGATGCAAGAAAATCGCCAATATGTTTGATAAACGACAAACAATTTAAATATAATAAACGTTTCACAAAGATCAACAAAAGTGGTTACAGTTACCAGTTAATAAGAATCAGAAACAAAGTAATTGTGCAAAACGTAGCAATTGATCATCCGGGGGAAGTCACAAGATGTTTAGCCTCACATGGTAGTCATCACAGCTTCAATTCTTGATTCGTATTGATTTTGCATGAAGAAACAACCTGAACCGGGTGTCAGGACTCAGAAAATCACCTCTCGGGAGCTCTATATTCATTCCGGACGGCTGAATGATGAATGGTGTTATAATTTTCGCGTTTAAATAAAAACCTAAACTTTCCCGAAACGGCACTCTTCCGCGTGTCGCGGGAGAGTCTGCTGTTTCCTTTTCGTGGCGCGCTTAAATGCCAAACATGCCCCACTAAACTGCATCCTCCCGTGCGTCGCAGAAGGCTTAACCCCACTCCCCCGTGTGGCGCGGGGAAACACTTTTCCAGCTGACTTGTTGTGGGTCCCGTGTTGACCCGTCGGGCCTGTTTTTCAGCTTGGATGCTCCTTTTACCTTGTTTAGCCCTTGTCAAGTCAATACAACCCAACACACAATAAGCATAACATATAGATCTCAAAATGACTCGTTAAACGACTAAAACATATACAAAACTATACTAAATACAATATGTTTTCATACATACGTCAGATAGAAAAGAAAGAGTGTGTATGGTGTGTGTAGACAGTGGGGGAGCTTGAACGAAAACTCAGTTGTGGTCGGACTCTCAAAATCCAAATCGTTGGGAGCCGGACTCTTAAAAGATCCTATATTTTACACTACAAAAAATCAGAAATTTTAGGTAAAATTATCACTACGAACGAAAAATCAGTGAGGGCTTGGCTACCCCTGGCCCCAATAAAGCTTCGCCAATTTGTGTATTTATAGAAAATTATAAATGTGTGTGTATATGTATTTATATTATGGTTATTAGTTTTTAATTTAAAGGTAAAAAAAAGAAAATTAAAAAAATAAGTGTGTATATACAAATGTGTGTGTATTTATATATATTATATTTATAATTAATTTTTTGTTACTTTTATTTAAAGATAAAAAGGAAAATTAAAAAATTAAAGAATAAATGAATAAATTGCCATAATCGTGCATGAGTTAACGATACATTTTTTTAACGGAGTTAGTAATTTAGATGGAAATGACAACAAAACTTTCATTATTGGACTGAAGCGGCAAAAGTGACCAAACCTCATGGACGATTTTGACATTTTATTCTATTACATAAAATAATAAAACAAAATGAAAAATTTACATTTTCAACTATCAAATAAAATTTTCTAAGGTTTTACCTTTCTCTTGAGTTAATATAATCCATCTTATTATTTACGACTGGAAAACAATAACACTAAAAATAAAAATAATGATAATAAGACTGTAAATTGTAGGTTATGAGGTTGTGGCGAATAAATTGTAATTAAATTCTAGTTTGTATATTAATGAAACAATAAATACTTACTTTGATATAAATACTTTTTTAGGAAATAGAGGTAATGAAACGCTATACGAATTTCATCGAAGTACAAATAATATTATTTATTTTAAAAAATCATACCATAATAAAATATGTGTTTGAAAAATAGGTTATCAACGACGTTGAGGTTATAAACGTCACGGAGGATCTTGCTTTCGTGGCAGATCTGACGGCGTACGACGTCTTCGTGGTTGCCGTAGATGACTTTTAAGGCGAATAACCGGCCGGTAGGGATGTGGAGGACTTTGTTGACAGTGCCGCTGCCGAAGACTGTTGATCCAATCGAGTTCTGATAGGTTGAATTGTTGTTGTTTAGCGTTTGAGATGAGTTTGGAGTTAGTTGAGGTGGAAAGAGGGGCAGGGGACAGTGGTAGAGGTAGGGTTAGTTTAGGACAACGACGTTGGTGGTTGTTGGTGGTGGTATGGTTAGTGGCGGTGGTGGTTGATGGCGGTGGTGGTGGTGTGTGGCAGATTTGGATGGGTTTCTTTTCTATTGCAGATAATATATATATATATATATATATCTATACTACTTTAATAAGCATATAGGAAGGGCAAGAATGGTCATTTGCCATTGTACAACCATTTTAAGCACATTATACAACCTTTAAAGCATAAAGGTGTTGAAAACTTCTTTTAACACGCGCCCATTAAAAGAACCCGGGTCATCAAAAATAGGGTTTGCTGGACAAAACAATCGACGCTCCTCTCCTCATCTTATCTCTTTCTCCCTGGCGATTCTAGGGTTTCACTAAGAAACCAGTCGCTCCAACACAAGATCGACTTCCTCAGTGATGAATCTCTCTAGATCCGACACCAGATCGACTGGTTTGAGTTCTCGGTACCTTTCTTTTTACCATATCTTTTTTTTTTGTTATTTGAATCGGATCTGTGTAATATTTCAGATCTACGGTTTGGTTGTGGGTGGAAGATGATGAAGATGACACAGATCTACGCTGGGTTCATCAACGATGGTGGTTGTGGGTGGAAGATGATGACGATCTCACAGATCTACCATTTGGTGGCCAGATTGGTACCGTTCTTTTTAACCTGATCTATCGTTTTTTTGTTTTTTTTTGGTTTTTCTGTAGTTTATGTTTATACGCTGTTAGATTTTACGTGTTACAAGCTTTTTTAAACAGGTTTTCTACTGATTTGGGATGTATCTATGTTAGATCTGTGTAATACTTTCAGATCTGTGTTGGTTTTTTGTGTTTTTGATAATGTTTTGTGAACTCATAATGTGAATGGAGTGATAAAGTGAAGGTTTTTTTGGTTTTTACTGCTTAACTGCGTTTGATTCCTTTCAAAACCCTAGCTGTGTTCGATTCCTCTCTGCTGTTCATCCACCCAGATCAGGAATTTTAATTCATATCCATCAGTTTTTTTGCTTAATTTGCATATACAGGTATTCTTTTTCACCATTAGTTCTATTTTATGCTTGATATTTGGGGTTATGAAACATTACGACATCAATTTTGGTTTCCAAGGTTCGTGGTTGATTATGTTATGCAAATGGATTAGTCTTCTGGTTCGGATTTGGATTACTTATTCAAGCTGTTGGTGATTGGGGATTCAGGATATGGTAAAAGCTGTCTTCTTTTGAGTTTTACTTTTGATAATGCCATTGAAGACCTTTCTCCTACAATTGGTAATTTATTTGAATTATTTAACTGTTATAAAATAGGATTTGGTCTAATGAATTGGATAAAATGCTTATAGTGTTTGAACTGCTAATTTGGGTGTTTGTTTGTCTGTTGTAATCAACCGTATGTAGTTAAAAGGTGCACTTACGGATGATATATTTTCAGATATTATGGAAGCTTGAACCAACATCAGAGGAGATGGGGATTGATATGATGAGGGGATGCCTGACAATGTGTTCTTATCAGCTTGGTTTCATCTTTCTCAACCGACTTGATACATTCGGATTTCAAAAGGTATAAGTAATATTTTACAGTAATTAGCAGTTCTCTCATATGCTAATTATTTTCATTTTCATTTTCAGAAAATGACAACAGGTGACGGTGATCGGTCTACAGGTGTGTTTGCTTTCTCCCTCTTTTTCCGGCTTTTGATTCTTAATAATCATTAGTTTATTTAATTACTTTGATTTTTTTCTACATGGTTGAAGCATGGCCCCAACCATCTTCCTACCGATATACATGGATTGTAAGCCTTGAATCACTTTCAGATACAATGCTTAGTTTCTGTAGAGGTTTTCAAGTGCTAGCGGTGGCTCCTCTTATATATTTCAAACTCAATTATTTTAATTATTTAATTAGTGATCAAAGTTGCCTCTTTTATTTAAAGTATAATAATAAAAAAAGAGACCTGAAACCGATAAGAAACCTGAAACAATAGCATCAACATGTGGTTTTTTGAATGGTGTTAAGGCTGCAAAAATTTTAAAACCGATAAGAAACCTGAAACAATAGCATCAGCATTTGCTCGGATAAGCTCAAATTCCTCATCATTTGCTCCAATTGGAGCTCAGGTATGAACGTGTTCGTGTTCGTTTATTAATTTTAGGAAACGGATGCAAACGAATGTTCATGGACGCAAATGGAAACAAACAAACACAAACAAGCGTTCATGAACAGAATGTATAATACAAACACAAACAAGCCTTGTAGAAATACAAACTTTAAGTTTTACTGTTGAGTGAACATTAACTGTTTTGATAATAATTTGGTGATTGATTGATGTTTCTCAGATGGTTCCAAGAGGACGTATGTACCGTGGACCAGCTAGGAACAAGGCTGATGCAAATATGGCGGCGGGTGGCGGCAGCGGAATGCTTCCCGTACCTTACGAGATGGCTGGCGTTGGCGTCATGCTTCCACGCGATGCCGCGACTCCCATCCCACAACCAATGCCTATTACAGCGTTGGCTTCCGCTCTTGCTAACACATCACCAGATCAAAAGAGGACGGTATATATCTCCGCTACAAGTTTGACTTTACTATTTTGACGTTTATTTTAAGTAAAATTTTTAAATGTTTCAGATGCTGGGTAAGAATCTGTATCCGTTGGTGGACCAGCTAAGGTGCTTTTGGAGATGGACCAAACGGAGGTCCACATCTAAATCCAAACGGTTTGAAATCTTGCCATTTTTATCCGGCTCATTAACTCCATCCAGTTTTTTCCGTTAAGTCGGGGGGTATTTCCGTCTTTATAGTTAACTTAAAGGGCAATTAAGTCTTTTTCAAAGGTATTTGGTCTTTTTACATAAAGTGAAAAAGACCGGGTTGCCCTTTAAGTTAACAAAAAAAGATGGAAATACCTCTTGCTTAACCAAGAAAAATGGACGAAGTTAACGGGCCGGATGAAAATGGCAAGATTTCAAACCTTCTGGATCCAGATGTGGAAAAACAAACCTTTGGATGAAAGTCACAAAACTGGCCAAACCTCAGGGATGAAAATGACATTTTATTCTATTTCTTATTTAATTTATTCATTCATTGGACTTACCTTTGATCTCTAAATATTATATGATTATCAGGGAATCTTACGTTGGCAATGTCTCCCTTTTCAGTGCAATAGAAGAACAGCTAAAGGAGGTATCTGATTTTACAGCTATTTCGATGTTGTACACTTGTGCGTCGTTGCTTTCTTGTGGCTCTTTTGTGTGAAATATTGTTTTTCTAAGAGTTAAGATCTTAAAATTTGCTTTTATTGTTAATCTGTTAGGGTGAAAATGTGATTTTGATCTCAAACAACCAATCAGAAGCAGATCCAGCTGTTATTGCCTTGCTTTTTGAAACAACAAATCCCTATATATCTGAGAATATAGTAAGCCTTTTTTATAAATTGAAAACCGCGTGCCATGAATATGTGCTCTGGAGTCCAATGGTTGAGTTATTGTAATGCAGATCTATGTGGCAGGGGATAGAGTTATGACCGATCCTCTTTGCAAAGCCCATTAGCAATTTCTATAGAAGTCCGGATATGCCTGATGGTGTCGAATTCTCTATTGACCTTACAACACCTGTTGAGAAGATTGGGCTATTAAAAGACAAGATGAAAAAGTAAGTTATAAAACATTTTTAATACATTCTGTTTCATGCTATATAACAAATGCTATCATTATTATACATGATTAGGTATTTGGAGAAGAATCCCCAATTTTGGCACCCGAATCACAGTTTTGTCGTGAAGGAGATCGAAAATGTGAACAAGATAAAAATGGCGATGTTTTTCAATCATACGATGAATTTTCAAGAGTTTGGTGAAAAGAACAGGAGGAGAAGTGAACTGGTTTTAGAGCCGAAGAAGTTATTTGAAGAGCTGAAGATCAAATGCAATCTTCTTCCCCAAGACATTCATCTGCATAAACCGGAAACAACAAGCGGGCCCACCAAATAATTACACAACCTTGTGTTTAAAAAGGTCTCATCTTTCTTGCTATGCATGATATAAAAAACCATAACTAGAACCATATTCATCAGCAGTTTGACAATGACAATCCGTATATGACTACATTTTTATCGATATACTTTGTCAAATTGTCAAATTTTTCGTTTGGAATTTTTATCTATATGCTTGATCATATTTAATAAGCATCCTCAATGTTAACATTGAGGATAACTCGGTGAGAAAAATATTGAAATACGAGTCAATAAAATTACTACTTTTAGAGGTAGCAAAAAAAGAGCTAAAAGAGAAATGAGTTAAAATTCATTTCAAGCGTATTATGACCTACAAAATGGTTTTTTATTAAGTGTTTAGATTATTTTTGAAATGATGTAATGTAACATGTTCTGCATATGCTTGTTATTTATAAATTGAGATAACAAAAGTTGATAATGTAACTGTTGACCTGCAGATTTAGTGCAACATTAGCCTAGATGTTGATTTAGAGCATGTTGGGAAACAAGCGGTCTCAAAGAATCCCAACAACCCTCCCAAAGCTAACAAATAGAGAAATATAACTGAACACAAGAATATACGTGGAAACTCCAAAATCGGAGAAAAACCACGGGCCTCCAGAGAGAAAGATCCACTATGCGACAAATTTTTACAATCACACAGACTAATCTCTCAAGCCTCCCCCCACCCAATTACAACCACACTTCTCCGAAGCGTTTAACCAAAACCTTCCTACACTCTAAGACAAGAGAACTAGAAAAGAAAGAAGGAACCAAACACTTCAAGTGTATTTTTGGTTGGGGCACTTTGAAACCAAAGCCTTGGACTCCTTTTATAAGCTTGGAGTCCTCCCAAGCTTTCATCCTTGCACCGATGTGGGATGGGCACATTTTTCATATAGCCAAAAAATCCTAACAAATCTCCACCTTGGATATATGAAAAAAAACAACCACATCAAAAGGAACACCGTCTTCAACCGACGATCATACTCCACCATAAAAGAGTATCTCCACTTAGAATAGACCATTCTAAGAATTTCTTCTCGGCACATGTTGAAAAACCTGCTGAAAATTTATGGTGCAACTTCCTCGCTTGGCATACCCGGAAGTTCATCAGCCATCAACATCAATTTTTCATCACACATCTTGCATCTATGCCAACCCAATGCCCATGTGTAAATCCGTGAACCCGCGAACAAAATTGCATCCCCTTTCATGGTAGCGCGGGCATACCATAGGGATGTCATAACTTCAAAAGAAACCATCACCGTCAACGACGACGGACACATTGTTAGCTGACTTGGAGCTGTTTCCGAATCTGCTCCACCTGGACAATTTCTCTTGACATGCCCAGACTGTCCACACTTCCAGCATACAGGAATCTTCTGTGAGTGCTTCTTCTTCCCGTTCCCGCATATTAAAACCGTTCCTTCTGACGAAGTATGACCGCTACTACCCAGTCTTTTCTCTTCAGACAATAGCTTCTCAGTAATATCCGCATACTTCAGGGTCTCTTTCCCATACATCAGAATGGGCTTCATATGCTCATAGGAAGATGTCAAAGATAATATGAGCCTTAGTGCTTTATCCTCATCTTCAACCTTCACTCCAATAGCCTCCAGTTCTGACACGATATTATTAAGAACACTTAGATGATCTGAAATTTTTGTATCTCCATCCATACGAAGGGTATGAAACTGTTCCTTGAGGTACAACCGATTTGAGATGCCTTTGCCTTGATACAACTGCTCAAGCTTCTCCCACAAATCCTTTGCAGTTGATATCCCATGCACATTTGCAAGAACATTCTTTGCTAGACACAAACGAATCGCACTTGCCGCTCTCAAATCCAAATCTTCCCATTCTTCATCATCGTCTTTACTGGTTCCGCTTGAATCCTTGCTTGAAACAGGGGTCGGTTTCCCCTTCAACGCCTTGTGTAACCCAGATTGAATCAACACATCCTTGACTTGAACTTGCCACAAACCAAAGTTGATTCTTCCATCATATTTCTCTACGTCGAACCTCATGGGACTGTATTTCGACATCGTATCCGTATCTTCAAAAACAATATTGTATACTAGAACACCAAGCCTATAAGCAGTACACCCAACAAAGGATTCCCAGGAAAGAGAGGTGGGTACAATGGACACACTTAAGTACCAAGTCTTTCCTAGCCAGAACCTTCCCAGAGCAAAATGCGTATATCCGGCTTGCGTATAATTCTACCGTATACAAATAGTCAACCGAATCAACCGAATCCTCGTTTCTGATGTGGAAGATCAGACTAAGCTGCAACCACAGAGCATACTACGAACCTTTAAAATACCACGACACCCTCCAAGAAAATTCGTTTCTGATGTGGAAGATCAGACTAAGCTGCAACCACAGAGCATACTACGAACCTTCTAAACCGAGACCTCCCCCAAAGCCTGGAGCTCTGATACCACTTGTTGGGAAAACAAGCGGTCTCAAAGAATCCCAACAACCCTCCCAAAGCTAACAAATAGAGAAATATAACTGAACACAAGAATATACGTGGAAACTCCAAAATCGGAGAAAAACCACGGGCCTCCAGAGAGAAAGATCCACTATGCGACAAATTTTTACAATCACACAGACTAATCTCTCAAGCCTCCCCCCACCCAATTACAACCACACTTCTCCGAAGCGTTTAACCAAAACCTTCCTACACTCTAAGACAAGAGAACTAGAAAAGAAAGAAGGAACCAAACACTTCAAGTGTATTTTTGGTTGGGGCACTTTGAAACCAAAGCCTTGGACTCCTTTTATAAGCTTGGAGTCCTCCCAAGCTTTCATCCTTGCACCGATGTGGGATGGGCACATTTTTCATATAGCCAAAAAATCCTAACAGAGCAGTGTAGCCTAGATGAAGAACCATAAAATGGCCAAAGAAATGAAGAACCATAAATTGGCCAAATCCTATGACAAAAGAATTAATCATATGTTTGTATGTCTTGATCAGTGCATTCTTGTATGTGACAGCTAGAACGTGAATTTGCTCTGTGTTTCCTCATATGTGTGATTACAGGCCAAAGAAACATGAATGCATGCATGTTAAATGTGAAGGAAACACTTTTTGTTCGAACTTAATCAAATTTATTTGCAAATATACAGCGTGTCAAGACCCCGAAGGCCAAAACAATCATTAATAGTGCATAGATTTTGACCATTGTCATTTTGATACTAGATAACAAAATAAATTTGTATAAAAATTATTTATCTCAAAGTAAACGAATTTGCTGGAACTCACGTGACATAAAAATACTATTTTCTTAACTATTGGACTGAAATAGACATTTTGGACAAACCACAGTGACTAAAATAGTATTTAACTCTATTTAAAATGGGTCGATTTTAAACTCTAAATGATTATGTTTATGATAAATGTTTTCTCATCGTGTGTTAATTTATTGTACTGGGGCAATAGTTACCAATAGTAGTTGATAACGTTAATGTTAAATTATCATTCATTTATAAAATACAATACGAATAAAAAATCTAACAGAAGTACCATATAATACGTCACGAGAGGATTTTAGTTATGACCCATCGCGCGGGTTTCCTACTAGATTTTAGTTATGACCCAACTGAACTGAACCTTCTCATGCGCACTCTTAGAATTACTAACAAGTGTTGTGTTTTCCTTTGCATCGCGAATTTGGTTTTGGTTATGGCTCAAAACCGAACCGCCCCGTACATAGCCCTAAACTCACCAACCTAAGTGATATGTTTCCCGCCGCATCGCGCGGGTAAACGACTAGTATATATATATATATATATATATATAATAGAGAGAGAGGATGAAGGAATATATTAAAGACTAAAACATGTTTGTTGCACAAATAGTCCTTAACATAGTAAAAAGACGAATTTACCCTCATGTGCAATGCACATGACTGAATTTAACTGAAAATTTTGAACCTTGTTAGTGCTAAAGGACGTAAGGTGTAATGGGTTTTCCAAATAAAGGATTGTGACTGTAATTATTGAAGTTAAATGCTATCCATTGCAATACGATACAAACATAAAGGATGAAAAGTGTAACTTACCCTTAATTAAAAGATAATATTACTTATAAAACTATTAGATCAAATCTAATCCTTATTATATTATAGGGGAAGGATCAACTAAAAAGTGGATTTTGCCTAAGTAGCCTAAGAAGGATTGTGATGATGACATGTGACACTCCTTATAAATACGATGGAATGACATTTTGGTACTAAATTATATTTGTCCTTAGACCACCCGTAGGGGGGGGGGGGAGGGTTGGCGTTTTTCCCAAAAAAAACGCCCCATAATGCCATTCCACCGCCCCCATGGGCGTTTTTCAAGAAAAAATGGGTTGGAACGTTCCAAATTAAACGTCGGGTCGAAATATGTTGAGCCAATCATGCCGTTGCCAACTCAGTTTTTAATTAAAAAAATAATTGGGTAATCATTGGATGAGCATTATTGGGAATCATACCACTACACCCATTTTAAACAACTGCCCCATTGCTGATTGGACTGCCACATGGTGGATCATGCCTAAGGGTGGGGCATTATTTTCCTTTACCACTACACATGGTCTTATAAATAGGGGTGTGAAAATGACATGTGACATCTCTTTTGTTTTCTAAAAAATACAAAAAAAAATCCATTAAAAAAAATCTAGTACAAAAAATCAATTACAAAAAAATATAGTACAAAAAAATCTAGTACACAAAAATATAGCACGGAAAAATTTAGCACAAAAAATATAGTACAAAAAATCTTGCACAAAAAATTGAGAAAAAAAATTAAGACAAAAAAATTTAGCGCAAAAATATAGTACAAAAATCTAGCACAAAAAATGATATAAAACATAGAAATACAACATATTTTGTTGGTTTTTTTAGTCGTCATATTTTATATAGCAATATGGTACTCAAATTAAAGATAAAAAGACGCTCAATTTTATGGTAAAATTTTTATGAAAAAATAATTTCGTATAAAAAAGTTATGAACGTTTAAAAAATGAGGGTGAGACATGCGTCTTACATGTGTAGAGAGAGTCAATAAATATGATTTTACCCTATCCTTTTTTTCTTACATTTTCATTTTAACAATTAATTTGAAAAATAAATGTTAAGATTCCTTCTTATTTAGACAAAATAAACATTTTATTTGATTTTACACTTTATATTACATTATAAGAATATATTATTTGCTGTGGTGAAACATGACATTAAAACTAATAAATTAAATCTAATCCTTATTATGTAATGTATATTACATTATAAGTTAGATTATATTATTTGTTGTGGTGAAATATGGCATTATTTGAAACTGTTTGTTTATTATAAATTAGATATTGTTACATTAACTCCACTAAAAAAATAAAGTAATATTTTTCTAAATTAATTATATATGAATTTTATATTTTTAATACATTATTTCGTCATCCACTTTTTGAAACCGACTAGTGGGCCATTAACTACATTTCCTTACTCAATAACTGTCTTTTTTTTTTTTTTTTATAAATATCTCAAATTATACTCGATGAATGGTTGTGAAAAATCTCCTCATTTCGATACGACAAGACTAAAGTGGGAGATTCACCAACCTAATATGAGGTAGAGTGAAAACTGGAGGAAAATCTTGAGTCCAAGAAAATGGAATTCAGTTTGACAGTTAGGCCAAATCTTGTATGGTTGTCCGCCACGTGAGCCGACTCGTCGAGACCTTTTCGTCCACTCCTTAACTTCGTTCATAGCCAAGGTTATGTTAATTTTATGTTTGTGCCTTTTTCGAAAAGAAGTTTAAAGTGTTGGATTGACTCGGTATCATAATCTCTCAGATATATTGATTGCTTAGATTCTTTCCAAAAACAGAAAAATATAAACAATTACATGTTGCTTGATTTTTAAATAATAAAAGTCGCTTACAAACATGGAAAAGGGCCTATTATGTGCAATTACACCTAATCTCCTTCAATGCATACATCAAATTTCTTTGTATGTATCATGTATGTATATATTATCATCTACAACTCTACCTACATATCTGCATTTTATCATACATTTGTAGCTTGAAATTTGGAGGATTTTGCAGCAGAGACACTGGCCTCCTAGACATATGTAAGTTCAGGTTCTTGTTTTTTATTTATTATTATTTTTTTTAATGTAAAGACAAGCATAATTCACTTTCTACTGCTTTGTTATCTTTTAGATTACCATGATGTTTCTGAAAATTGTTTTGACCTTTTGAGTTGAATTGCCATTATGTTTCTGAGAATTGATTGACTTTTTGAGATCAAAATTACAGGTTTTAAGCAGCTTGAGACTAGTTTTAGTCTTTTAGAAAGTTGTTAACCTGAGATCTTATTGCAAAGAGTTTCTTTCGAATTGGGATTAACTTAGTGGGTGTTTGGGATTCCTTCTCAAAAATGAGTTATTAACTTATATAAGTCATAAGTGAGAAGTTAGAAATTCTGACTTCTCAAAAAATGACTTCTCAACATACAAAAAAAGCTAACCCAAACACTCAAAAAACAACTTATTAGCTTTTATAAGTAAATAAGTCATAAGTTGCTCCAAAATAAGCTAACCCAAAAACCCCCTTAACACTGAATGTTTTTAGCTGATTACTTTGATATCTAGTCTTTAAAAGTCAACTATCACACCTTCACCCTCTGTTCCCCAAAAGGATTTTTAAATATGACTCAAAAGTAATTGGAATCTAACAGAAAGAGTTGAAAGAAATCATATTGTTTTAAAGATGTGTTCAAATAGAATTTTGCAACGAGCTAAAACGTGTCTGAATAAAGCTAGGTGAATGAGACATCGTTGCTAAAAATATGTGTTAATTTGAAACAATATCTCTTTGAAATCTTGCAGCTAAATATGAATTCTGGAAATGCCATGACTGTTGATGATTCAAGTCAAACTCCTATCAGGCTTGAGGTATCTCATTACAATCTACTATTAGTGGCTTGGTCGGGGGTTATGATAAATTTTCTTATCTACCGACTATAACTAGGGGGTCAAACTCGTTTTTTCTTGAAAAAAAAAAACTCGGTAAATCAGTCTGATGAATTCCAGTGACCGGAGGGTCAACGGACCCTCTTGACCCCCTTGGTTCCGTCTTGGTCACTAAAGGTTCATATAGAAAATGACCAGAGTGCATTTTGCAACATCTTAGCAGAATTTTATACGCAGGGAAAATATAGCGCGATCATAATATGTTGGATTCTTGGACTTGGATCTCTCATTTCTTGGAATAGTTTGACTTCCATAGAAGATTACTACTATGATGTATTCCCAGTGAGTTTTCAAGACCTTGAAAGTCAAAAGTCTACATTTTCTTACATGTTGACCTTTTTTTTCAATCTGCTTTACTTGACAAAAGTTCTTTTTTTTCTTCAATTTTTCAAGGACTACCATCCTTCTAGGGTACTTACGATTGTCTATCAACCTTTCGCCTTTGGAACAATGGCATTTCTTGCATACAACGAATCAAAGATTGATACTAGAAAACGTAACATTCTTGGATACATCATGTTCTTCGTGGGGACCCTGGCCCTCTTTTTAGTATGTATCATAAATATCACAATTTAATCTCTACAATTTTACTTTTCCATAAAAAAAAGTTTATACAAATTGCATACCTTTTGTAGTGCGTATGAATAGGTTGAAATCATAATTTTATCTATATAATGTGTACATGTAGTTGGATATCATTACATCTGGAAAGGGTAGCATTGAATCTTATGTGGGTATATGTCTTATTGTTGCTGCTTTTGGGGCGGCAGATGCTCTAATTCAAGGCGGAATGCTTGGCGATTTGGCTCTCATGTGCCCGGAGTTTATCCAAGTAAAACATTCAACTTACATTCTTATTCGTTTTTTTAGTTTTTCGTGTTATCTTAAAGTCCTTTTGATCTAGTCCTTCCTAGCTGGCATGGCTGCATCAGGAGCTCTAACTTCTGCCTTGAGACTAATCACAGAAGCGGTTTTCAGTAATATTGACAATGGTCTTCGCAAAGGCGCATGTAAACTTTCTTGTGACAGATATCTATTTGAATATGTCTAGTTAATTAACATGATTTTTGACGACTGTTGTGGTCTTTTGCAGTGTTATTCCTCTCAATATCCATACTGTTTGAGTTTCTATGCATCTTTCTATATGCATTCGTGTTCACTAAGTTACCAATCGTGAAGCATTACCGTAGGAAAGCAGCCGATGAAGGGTCAAAAACCGTTTCATCAGATCTTTCTGCTGCAGGAATTAAAACATACCTGACCCAAAGACTCGTACGTATCCTAGAATCTACATTCTTCACCATTGGGTGGTGTCTGGTTTGAGGCACTCGTTCATATGCATGAACGCCATAAACGAGTGGGAGTGGGACCATAGTTGGGGCGGGGTGGGTAGTGTTATAATTTTTTTATTTCTAACATAATTTTAGAACTTTTGGAGTAATTTTAAAACTTTTGAGTTTTATATTTTTCCTTCAACGAAAAATACTTAAACATGGTTTGCATATATAATCAAAATGAAGATAGTGATGATGTTGAAATGTTTTTGAGACTCTTTATTAAGTGGGTTTATGGTGTTTTTAAAGAATGAGTGTTCTTATGATGTGACAACTGACTAGTCACGTTTTTGTGCGTTTTGAGATTTCTTTTTGTGTGATTTGGTTTATAGTTTGTAATGAAGAAATGAATTCTAGAATCTTTTCAGGTTGATGGTGAACCTAGTAATCTAGACAGACTTAGCAACAAAGAACTCTTATTTCAGAATTTCGATTACGCATTAGATTTGTTCTTGATATTTGTCTTGACTCTGTCAATATTCCCCGGTTTCTTATACGAAAATACTGGTACACACCAATTGGGTTCATGGTACAATCTAACTTTGTCTAACAACTCCTTTCATATAAATGATTCAGGCTTTGTATCTTCTAAAACATATTGTTTTGTAGGTATCCACTTGTTTTAGTAGCTACATTTAACGTTGGGGACTTGATATCGCGTTATATTCCTCTAATACCATGTCTCAAGTTGCAATCACGAAAGGGACTTCTGATTGTAGTTGTGTTGCGCTTTTTGCTTGTTCCAGCCTTTTATTTCACTGCAAAATATGGCGATCAAGGATGGATGATTATGCTAGTTTCTATATTGGGATTAACTAATGGTTACCTTTTGGTATGCGTCCTCACGGCTGCACCCAAGGGTTATAAGGTAAATTACATCACATTTTTATTACAAAAAATCATGTCAATGTTGTTGAACCAAACTTTATTGGTCCACGTCATCTGCTACAGATGTCTGCAGATGTGGTCCGCAGACTGCATACATTTTACCTCTGAAAAAACAAACATCACCTATGTAATTTAATTGAATGTTATATGACTGCGTCAGTGGACCCTTTGACCCCCTATTCCATATTTCCGACCCTTCATATTGGAAACACTACTAAGTACTAACATTTTGAGTTTTGCAGGGTCCAGAGCAAAACGCGTTGGGAAATTTGCTTGTGTTTTTCTTGTTGGGCGGCATATTTTTGGGCGCTGCTCTAGATTGGTTATGGCTAATCGGCAACGAAAGCTTTTTGAGCGAAACCATCACAAAGATTATCGAAGTTACTGTCCGTTAGATCAACCAAAGTCAAAGTCACTAAAGTCAAAGTCGCATGATCTAGATTTGATTTGTTTAGTATACCTTATAAACTGAACATACTCAGAAAAATTAAGTATCAAAGTATCCTAAATCACTTTTAAATTTGCATGTCCTCACAGCCATCACAAATGACCTTGATAGCACTTTCTATTGAATAATAACATGTGATCAGATAAATAACATTTCATATAACTTGTACCCGCCAAGAGATAGAAAGAAACACCACTAGATAAATTACTCGCATACTAAAAGTTAGAACAAACATCTAAATCAACCATGTGACACCCGTATATTTTGAGTCTGTACCGTACTAGTGTGACACGTGTTATAAATAAATAAAGACAATATTTTATTGAATTTGGTGTTAATATATAGTATTTGATGTGTTGGTAAATTCAAACAAAGTTAGAAATTATGTTGGCAATAATAAGATAAACGCTTATCGAGTAACGAACAAAATGCGAAACGAACGTCGGTGACCGTCCGATTAATGCTAAATCCTAAAAATATTCCATTATGATTAAAATACTATTTTTATCATATTCGTGAGGAAAAATTAATTAAAACGCTTATAATCTCTATTTTGCGAATTCAAGTACATACTGCGCGATACCGCACGTATCTTACAAAATACCAACGTTTTCAGACCCGGACCGGACCGGCCGGACCGGTCGGGCCGGGAGTCGGAAGGTTTGCCGGGCCGATTCACTTATTCAGACCGTTCATGCATCATACCGACGGTCTTGCCGGTGACCGGCGGTTCGCCCGGAGATCCAGTGGGAGAGGTCGGCCCGGTGTGGGTGCTACTTCTGTTTCTATACATCTCGACTGCAACTCCCATTCCGGCGATGTGCTTCTCCGGCCAAATCATCATCCCAATTACAAGTATTTCCAGTGAAAAGGTTTGCCGGACTTGAATGACGAAGAGTAGAAGGTTTCTGATTATGATCCGTTCGTTAACGTTTGTTTGAATGGAGGGTGGATTTGTTAGAAAAGAGGGTCTTCTACACATTGAAAGTTATCCTACATATTTCGAAATTCATCCTACACATTGAAATTTATCCTACATAACTCGTAATTTATCCTACACAACTCGTAATTTATCCTACACTTTAAATTATTTTAGTTTATTTTTTTGAAAAAATATATATTTTGAAGATAAGTTACAAAAAAATTTAATGTAGTTAGCTATTAAAAAGGAAGACTACAAATTAATGACCTATGTAGATTTACCAATGTACCCTTATAGTAACATTAAATACTTATATTAAATAAAGTAAAATAAAACATTCTTATTGGTTGAAATTTCTTCTTTTTTCTTCTTACAAAAAAATTCTTCTCATTTGAACTCTCCACTATATATATATGTAAGGATGTATGTATGCATGTACATGTGGGTTTGTTTGAATGTTCATAAATGTGAAGAATGTTACATGCATTGATGATATGATGATTGGATGAACGATTTGAACAAAGATGATGTCTTGGGTTTATTAGGAAGTTATAATAAATGTATGTTAGATGTATTTAAGTCTTGGATGATGATGATTATATGATAATCATGCATTAAAAACTTGTACATAAATATATATGATGATTAAATGGTCATAAGTTGGTGAGCTTGAAATGATATGATGAAAGAGAGTTAAAACACAATTTGAACATTAAAAATGATGTTATATGATGTGTTATGATGATATAAAATTATGTCATAAGTTTGGTAGATTTGCATGTTGTACATGAAGCTTAAAAAGTAGTAAAATGGGTGAAACTGCATGATTTATGTGACTTACATAAAATCTGCACTAACATGAATATAAGTACCATTTTGTTCAGTAAATAACATGTGTTATGTTAAAATATCAAGTTGTGACGATTTGAGATGATTATAGTAAAGTTCGGTACAAGACTATGCGTTAAAATGGTAAAAATCGGCTTTTAAAGTGATTTTTGCAAAACTGTTTTAGATCAGGTTGTAAACTGATCTTTTTATGATAAATACAAGGATTTCAACTTATATTAAGCATCCTTGGTGTTTGGCTAGTCATACGTGACTTCCGACGCCCGAAAACGTTACCGAAACGTTAAATACGCATATTTCAACGTACACGAAACGGGTTGTTCAAGCATGAACTTTGTGTGTTATAATATGATATGTGGATATGAGTATGTGTAATGTGATATGCTAAGTGTTGACATGATAGTAGAAGTTAAGACTATACATGTACACTTGTATGGTTAAAACGGTAATTTCGTTAAATATCACGTTAAATATATAACTTATTGTCGAGCATGAAAATAATACATAGGCATACTTGATGAGTTATTTGTGTATAAATGCTTTAAAAATGATAAAATATATAATTCATGAGATACGTGAATTACGAAATTCGATGAATGTGTTCATGTTTATGGTTATGTAAATATACTACGAAACGCAAATCGTATATATATTGTACGTAAACGATGTGATAATGGATATAACATAATGAAGGTCACCAATAAAATCATTCAAGTCGCGAAAATCTTAAAACACACACACACACACACACATATATATATATACACGTCAACATAATCAAAATAAAGACTTTTCGAGAAAATCTCAAAGTTATGTGAAAATTCTAAGTATTGGAGAAACTTAGATATTTGTAGAATAATTGGTTATTAAATCGTTACTACGCGTAGACCAAATTGTGGGATTGCGCTAGTATAAAACGCACCCAAAGTGAGTGTCACTAACCATCTTTTACTGTTTTATATAATGTTTTTTTTTTTTTGGGGGGGGGGGGGGGGGGGAGAACACGCCTTAAAAAGGGTAAATATACGTTTATGTATAAAATATGCCTTTGAATAAATTATAATTATATTTTCGTAGAAAACATGGTTTGGAAATGATATGTTATGTTTTTGAGGAACAACAAAGTTTTGGAGATGTGAATGATATATAAATTGTTTGAGGGAGAAACGAGAATTGAATGATATATATTTGTTTCGGGGAGAAACGGTGAGGATTACAGTGTTTGGGGTAAAATGACCGTATAGATTTAAAAATGTTTAAATCTAAAGTTGTGACGAATTTCCTTGATCTCAAGAGAGTAAGTATCGGAATAGGCTTACGTCTCGGTGGGGACTTCGGGGAATTCATGCAACACAAAATATTAAATTTATCATTTTAGTAGGATATATATTGTTCATGACGCAGACACTATAAGTGACCCATTGTGTGACACTTTGCGCGAATTTAGCCGTTTAATCATTAATATCGGTGTGCGTAGAATTGTTGATAGATCTATCATGAAAACGAGTATTTTTTATCTTTATAACGAGTATACTCTTTCTATATTTTTGATTTTTATTGAAAACCCGGATGCGTAAAACACAATGGACGTCACAACATACTATAACACAATTAGACATCAAATTCAAAAACGCAATGGACAAAAACACAAATAAATGTTTTTTTCATTGATTAAACCAATGATCTCAACTTAAACACACCTATTAAGTGTGATAAGTTATAGATGAAAAAAACGTGAACCAACTAATAATTAACTGCAAAACAAACCTGCTTGCACATTTCTTTAATGCCTTTCTTATCTTCAGCTCCATCAAGAACAACCACATTATATTGTGATGTTAAAAGCTAGAATTTTTTTTTTACAAATTAGCATGATGACTAGGGGTGTTCATGAGCCGATCCGTTCCGATCGAGGGTCTGCTCTTGCTCGGATTGAATTACAACCGATCCGATCCGATCGGACCGAATTTGCAAAACCGAGCACAAAGTGATGCCCATGCTCGGATTGAATTTGAATCGAGCGGATCATTTTCTCTCGGTTTTGCTCGGTTTTTCTAAAAATCCTAACTAAAATCGAGCAGATCGTTTTCGCTCGGTTGAATTATAAGGCTACGTTCAACAATAAAAACAAATCCTAACTTCATTAAAACATGTCCAACACCTTACTAACAAAAGCAATACATAACTAAAATCATGATTCTAAAAATGTTCTTAACAATATCAAAAAGCACAAAATAAAGTGCGAAATAAAAATTGTCATTTAGCTCAAAAGCCATAAACTTCTTCTTTAAGCTTGATCATCTTCATCCACAAGATTCAACTTCAAATCAACATATAACCTATAAACACAAGCATTAAACAAAACCATTAAGTTCTGCACATTACATAATGTAACACCCCAAATTCCATGAGATTTTTAATTTAAGCTAATTATAAATAAGTAAGGATAGTCTTGGTCATATTAATATAATAGTATTCTTGAAGGGCCAAACATGTAAAGTGGTAAAACCTAAAACATTAAAAGAAAACAAAAATTAAAACACACACATATGCGTGTGTGTGTTTGTACGATCGAGCAGAGGCAGGAGGAAAGGGTGAAACCCTAGTTTCACCAATCTCATCAAATTGGGCAGAAATCTCATGGATAATCGAACGCATGTGATAAATTCCTTAGTTATCTAAGGGTTTTCCATCATGGGGTAAGTCGAATTTTGTGAATTGATGCTAGATAATGATAAGGGTTTTGATTAATCCATGAAATAGTATGAAATTGAACTTGCTTATGAGTTAGAATCACCAAATAGAGGATGTTTTATGAATGATACTTATTTGTTTGAAAGTTTGAATAAAAACCCATTTGATTTAGTTGAATAGTGAACTTGTAGTGAATTAATCAAGAGATTTGGATGGGTGATTGTTTATGTGTAAAATACCAACAGATTATTATGTTGTAGAATGAATAAGTGAGGTGAATTTAGTTGATTAAATGATTTATGAAGATTACTAGTGAGATTGTGCATTGTATACTTGTACATAGAGCTTACAATGTTATATGCACACCAAGTGTTCGATTAAATGCTTGAATGGTTAATATTATAAATTTGAATGAATTAGGAAGTCTTGTGTTGCATGTAGAAATTATGGAATTAGTCTTTTATGAAAAGCGTTATGAATGCAAACTATACGCAAATGCAATAGTTATATAAGTGAACGACATAGTTAAATGAGAGTGGATTATGTATAAGTATGAAGTTAAAAAGGTAAACATTGTATGCAAGAAACTATTGCGTTATGAACTCGCTAGTTAATGTGTTATGTTCGGTAGTAATAAAGTATGATAATACACATCCCTTATATGCGTTAATAAGCCAACGAAAGTCAAATATTGCATGATTTGAAAGTCGAATGAACGAATGTTTGTAAGCTAATCGTGTTACATTTATGATGACATGTATGGATAGGAGTCATGTTAATAGGGACACAAATATGGAAGCGCTACGGGTCGAAGGTAAACACGGAAGCTATGTGTAAATTTGGACGTACGAGGTAAGTAAACTCCCGACTCCCTCCTTAGTAGTAAAAGAGGTTATTTGTGTGACAACTATTGGAAACTATGTGAAATGCTTTATTGACATTGGTATCAAGTAAGAAGCACTAAGGAAGTGATTTCCTAATCACCTCCTAGGCCATTTTAGGAAGGCTTTATATGCGAATCACTTAAGTATGGTAATCTAAGTCTAATTAGGAATCGGTTATTAGAAGTAACGGAGTTTGCTAAGAAGACCGGACGGGTCAAAATAAGAGTATGTTTTATTACATATCATTAGAACACGTAATGATGACGGTAATATATATATATATATATATATATATATATATATATATATATCCGGTTAATGTAAAAGTATCATAGTAACTTTATACGAGTTTTAAGTGTAGACTTTTTTTTTCGCGGGAGATGCTTGATAAGGTCTAGAATGGGTCGAATAATTATACACAAGTAATGAATTGTTAAGGAAATTCGGGTAGATTAAGGTCCCGGGGTAGGGACTTTTAGTTAGTTATGTAAGGAATAATTTTACGTATAATTAGGATTAAGTTTCAAGTGGTTCGGATGCGAAACGAATGAGTTACGAGAGTTTTTGTCATAAAATAGGATGCAGGTCTGGGCACCATCGTAGCTTACGATGGGTGCTGGTCATTCCTTTTCTGTCGTAAGGCAGTCCCTGGTTACCATAAGCAATTTGGAGACTACCGTAAGCTACGTTAGTCACCGTAGCTTACGGTGGAGCTCTAGCGCCCCGCGAAAGAGCAAACAAGGCTGTCGTGGCCTGCGACAGACCTTGCTGCTGGCTAATTAATTGTTGTTTGTGTGTGGAAATGGTTGTCAATGCTTTCCAAGGCCACTGAATTAATGTTTATGCTAGTTTTAAATAAAGTGAAGGTTGCGGGCTTTCGATTCTCCACAAAGTACTCTAAAATCCCAATTAGGAGGCGTTTAGGAAGCGTGATCACGATTATAATGTGTGAGTAAGAATGTAAGGGAACGAACTAAGTTTGTGTTTATTTATTTATATTTACACATTTATGCATATGGAATAATTACCATCCAATAGTTGAAACTTATAGGTGTTTATGATTAGAAATAAGAATGCATGCTAGGTCGTATGTACATGGTTTATTTGTATGGAAGCTTGTAATTAGCATACCTTAGTAAACCTAGGGAATGATTTAAGTGTTTTTAAGGAGTTGTACGTTAGTATGGGGGTACGTAATCCTGTGAGGATGTTCTCGTCTAAGTATACACGTGTGTTTGTGCCAATTGCTTGAAGTAGGATTCATTGCTTATGAGTGAACGGAACTTGCGTATGTGTTTGTATAGTTTAAATAAGTTGACGTTTTAAGTTACTAAACCATTGTCTTGAGTATGAAATGAGAATGCAGGTATTCTATTAGTGTCGATATCAAGGTTAAGGAATACAGAATGCACGAATGTACATGGAAAGCATATACTTAAGGATTAGTATGGGAAGAAGGAACGCGAACTGGTTAATGATTACGTATGTCTAGTTTAGGAATGATGTCATTAAATCTAACTGATACACATGTATGTGGTGAATGCAGGTTGCGTGGACTTAGTATCATTATGAAGAAAAGAAGGACTGAAGATCGAGTCAAGAGCGAGGGTTGTACGGGAAGGATCGGTCACATAGATTGACAAATATAGGTCTTGAAGCATTAATATAATGGAACGTGGTAAATCTTTTTTTAAAGAATGTATGAAACTTGGTATTTGAACCTTCATGTAAGTATTATGTCTAATAAAGAACGAAATTTTGGGCTCATATTTTCCTCTGTGTTATACTCCCTCCGTCCCATTAAAAGTGTCCTATTTTGAATTTTCAAAGCCTTTATTTGTAAATTTTGACCTTAAATAATTTTGTTTGTGTTAGATAATACTTGATGAAAGTTATATCATTTGAGTGTGTTTTACAAATGCTTTTATCGGGTTAATTTTCATCAAGTTTTATATAACACAAAAAATATATAATTAAAGTCAAAGTTTATAAATAATGACTTTGAAAATTCAAAATAAGACACATTTAATGGGACGGAGGTAGTTCCTAAAAGTTGGTCTTACAGGGAATTGTTCATAATACGAACGGGTCATGCCCGAATTTTGTTAAATAATAGGATGATAATATTACTTTTTCGGAATGTGAAATTTGGGCGTTACAAGTTGGTATCAGAGCCCTGGTTTGAGGGAAATCAAGTATGAGGAGGTAAATACTTGAACTCAAACCTGTGTGCTCATGTGACAAGGAACCCGTACAATCCGAGACTCGGTCAAAATCTAAGGGTAGAAGCAAAGGTAAGTATGTACTTAAGTATGCAATTGAAGGCAACTAACAGTATGTTATGTGTAAGGTAAGCATAATTGCTTGGAGAGGACAATTCGTGAATGCGGTCTAGGACCGGCACCAAGGCATGCAATAAGACAAATTGACCCAGGTACGTAAAATTTAACATGTGGGTGTATGTAATGGTAAAATCTATCAAGTGAAGGAAAGATTTTAAATGAAATATAATACTAGAATGGTAATGAAGTTTTAAAAATGTTACACGTGCTCAAACCTGATTCTTCGGACATAAGGTGACGTTTACACGAAGACACGCAACTAGTATGTGGATTGTGTACCTGGCCAGTACACAAGAAACATATGAATTTTGTGAGACCCTGATAATTGTTACAGGTATGTCCGTTAGAATTAGGTATTAGGTGGACGTAAGGGCGAAGAGAAATGTAAGACTTTCAGGATTTTGAAAGTACCAAATACACATGAGAAGTATGAATAATATGTTAGAATCCGCGAGACGGATTCGAAACATGAAAGGAATGAAAGCATGAATGATATGTTAGAAACCGCGAGACGGATTTGAAACATGAAAGGAATGAAAGCATGAATGATATGTTAGAATCTGCGAGACTGATTCGAAATATGAAAAGAATGAAAGAATGAAAGATATGCTAGAAACCACGCGACGGATTCGAAGCATAGAAGGGAACGAATGATAAGAATAAAAAGTTTGAATGTGTAAGTAATTGCAGATTAAGCAAGTAAACGTTCTTTAAAAAGCGGATATTATCCAAGTTACGTCTTAAATTTATACATATATATGTGAATATGTATATGTACAAATATGTTTGTATGCAAGAATGGTTAATGGGATGAATTAGTCATGCGGGTCAACTGGTAATCGCCATTTAAACCTTGTAATTAATGTTTTGTTTTGACAAGATTTATGCTTATAGGTAAGCGTAATGAATGTGCATGCATTGTCACAATTGGAAAGGAATAACCACCGTAAGTTATGGATAACAAGTCAAAGGATTTGATTCACGCAAGGTATGTACAAAGGATATGTTTTCTTTTAAGTAATGGGCTTATAGTTCGACTAGAGAGGGATGTGCAAGAAATGGGTAGCTGGTAGACATATGGTCAGAATGTATTTTAGAAATGGATTTCTGAATAAGTTAAACAAAGTAAGTGATAGTTGCTAAGCAGGTGTGACATCTGTGCCTCCACGGCCATTAAAAAAAATACCAAATCAATGAAGTATTGTGTTTCATACTTGGGATTTGTATAAATATGTGTATCGTTTGCACATATCAATTCTTGTTCGATTTCAAGCTCTAAATCGCTTTCAGGGAAGTTATACGCGAGCTGATGCGTAAACGTAATCAGTTTAATGCGACAAACACTCCAGAACAGTGACATGGGCTTAACATACCTTAAATAACCTTTACATAACTTAGAAATAAGTTTTGGAAGGTTTGGTGTGTCGAAATCAAGTTTATTCGCTTACAGGGACTAATTTCGACAAACTGCGAAAGTATGCCGATTCGTACTGTAACGAACATTTTGGAATATGATAATAAGTTAAACATGCCCTAAATATCCTTTACATAGCTTAGAAATAGGCTTAGAGGTGTTTGGTGCGCAAAAATAAACTTATTTGATCAACAGGGACTAAAAGCGTAAAAAAGTGCATAAGTTTGTATTTTCGCGCATATCTTACGTTCTGAATATATCCGGACATCCAAAAATTTATGTAATCATTAAAATATTTTATTTTAGTGATTGGCATGATAAAATTCCATTCGTCGTGAAATTTGAATCGTTTTTCGCGTCCGTTCGTGTTTCGTCGTAATTAACCGAACAACGTAACCGTACGACCAAACGAACCGACATCCGAGATTTTTTTGAGCATATTTCATGTTCCCTATACTTTAACTTCATTTTAGAGCCTTGAAATGGGGTTAACGGGGTTTAAACGCATCGAAAATGGCCTAAACAAGTTGCAGGTACCAAACCTGTCAATTATTGAAACTTTCTGGGAGCTGGCATGTGGTGGCGCTGCGCCACCACTATATGGTTTCGCCATGGTGCGACGCCACAACATCATCTGGGCAGAAACTTCATTTTAACAACCAGGTTGAACTTGGGGGTCTTTTGTGTAACTTTTCTCAACACCGTGTGATGGTTTTGGGCACCCCTAGTATTCCAAAACCATGTGCCTTCGGTGTAAGGTCCAGATCGAAGCTCAATTATTGAGGAACGATCCTAACGGTTCTTCACTTTCTATAAATACCCACCATCTTCATCACCTTCATTCACACATTTGTTCTCATTTTGCTCTAAGTTGAAGCTATCAAGCTTCATACCTGAGTATTTTGAGTTCATATCTTCATAGCTTGGACGTTTTATAAGTATTCTTTCATCTTTTATGCGTTTTTCAAGCATGAAAGTCAAACAGTGTTTGACTTTCTGCTTTGACCAGTCAATGGTCAACACGAAGTTCGGTTGAACTTCGCAACGTGAGCGTAATCACGATGGTTATAGTCCCTTGTGACTATACCTACTGATTACCACGTTGATTAGGTATAGTGACGAGTCATAGTTTCGGTCAAAATACGCGTTTATGCGTATTTTGTAACCAAACTATTCTTAGGTACCAAAACCCTTTGTTTTGATATCAAACTTTTTTACTAACTTCGTTAAGCATATTTTAACATGTTTAACTCGTCACTTTAGGTTTAGTGCTTATATGGGTCGTAAGATAAGCGGTCTAAGCAACCGCTTAGACTTTCGAACCCGACCCGTTTGGTCGATCGTTAGGATCCGACCAAACATATTTTGTGACCATAGTTGTATAGGGAATAACCTTCCGAGTTTATACCTTATGGTCACTTCGTTTAGTTAGTTGTATGATAGGTAGTTCATATGCCTTAGGAAAATGACCAAAATGCCCTTTTTACGCATAAATTCATTTTAAGCATATGTAACCTAAATTTTTACATCTAAACTGATTAGGTAACATTATGAGACATGTTAAGGCATATAATACTTGTCATAGGACTAGCTAGGCGGTCCGAATGCGTTTTACGCGAATGACCCGTTAAAGTAGCGTAAGCTACCTAAACGGATCGTAATGGGTCGTAAGCACTTAGGTTAGGTTTCGATTTAGTATGTAGGCTTTGTTAAACCATATCATATGCGTTCCAATACTCATTTGGTTTACGAAACCTCATTCTATCCGATCTTCCGATTTATGTCCGGTTTATTAACATAGTTACCTATATTAGGTGCCGTTTGATTCCGTGATCCCTCTATCTTTGCTTGGTTGTTATTCAAGACTTCTAAGCATCCTCAAGTGAGTACATAGTCCCCTCTTTTACTGTTTTCAAATATTTTGGGGTGAAACACATGTGCCTACTTGTTACTTTCGTGCTTTTCATGCTTATATATCTTATACTTATTATGTTCATTAGTACACATATAGTACATGATTTCTTCCATGTTTTTGCTATGTATGTTTTATTAACATGCTAGCACATTGATTTTATATATTACATTTTGTTGCATATGTTCACTCAGCATATGGACACATTGTTTTATATTTTTACTTTATATGTTCATTTAGCATATTTAAGTACATCATTTTCATAAAACATGCTTACATTTGGTATGACATTTGGTTTGTTTAACGGGTCATAAATACATTCATTAACACCGATCATGCCGATCGTTAGTAGGTAGTGGTACCATAGGAATTAACAACTCCCGTTCTTGAAATCCTAGGTTTGTTTGGGTGGAAGGAATGACCGAATTTGATATTCAGAATTTAGATGAACCTTTAATTCGTTAGGGGTTTGTCGCCACAGTCGCAAGGCTTGAATGTAGGCATTAGAACAATACCGCATAGATGTTTGTATCAGTAAAGCATGCATGGATTTTACAAAACATAACTTTTGATTTATTCAAATACTTTGTTTTGTGCATTTTTACATATGGTTTAAGTAGTCACTTTTTACTTGACATACATGACATTTGTTTAGACATTACATGATTTACATTTGACAATAGACATGGTTTACACATAAACATTTGACAATTGGTTTAAACAAGACATTTTTGGTGGTTTGTTTGGATAAGTGATTTAAGTAACGAGGCGTGTGTAATATGATAAAAGCATGGTGGATACGACGCTGGTACTTCCTATATATAAGTGATTTTTTGATATTACATATCGTAGCGTTATTTAAACCATTTCAATTTTGACATATTACATTTTACACAATTAACATATCTTTACAAAACATTGTTTTACAAACAACATATTTTTATACAAACTCATTTTTACTTGGTTATTTACTTATCTATGTATCTTTCATTTATATCATTTGATTTCTTATCACTTTTGTATGATTTATAAAAGAAAAACATTTTACAAGGTTCATGACTAATTTTTGTTAAACATATTTCTTTAAACTTACATGTCATGAATCCTATTTTAATAAAACCTATGTATCTCACAGGCATTTTTATGCTGACGTACCTATTTTCACATGTGTTTAAGGTGCTGTTGTTAGATGATTATGATGCAAACATAGGATTGGACGAGGGCCTTAGTGACAATAAAAGACGCAAGACTAGTTGATTATGTTATGTATCTTTGTTTTTAAGACATTGTAACCTCTTGAAGTTTAATAAAACAAAATTTCAATTACCATGTGTTGTGAAACAATAATTCTGTTACGACACTCCCCAACATTTCCGCCGCGGTTTGTTGTTTTACGCGGTCGGGGTGTGACAGAGAGTTGGTATCAGAGCTCATGGTTATAGGGAATTAGGTTATTAGTAATGCTTTGACCTAGTCTATAACCTTCCTAGGACCCCAACACAAGATTCTTGTGTTTTGATCTTAAAACAATACCGTCACCTATCCTTAGGCGACAACCACAACAAGAACATAAATTTCAAATCCGCTTTGAAAACCAATCATCTGTTCTAGGATGATTTATTATAAGGTTTTGAACCTCCAAAGTTTTCAAAATCTCGTCAAAGTTGGGTCTTATAATGTGAACACGTGCAATCTGGAAGGGTGGATGCCTGTACTCTAAGTTTTCTGTCTAAGGCTAGAGTGTTCGTACAAATCCACATAATCGGACCAGTCACTCTTACCTGGGAACTCTTGGGGTGAGTGTCCACTTATAGGCCAAAGCATGTCTTCGCGATACATTAATATGACCCGATTACTTTGATTAGTCACCGTCTCATTTGTCTGCCTTAGGTAACAAACAAATGATCGCAATTTTTATGCGTTGTCATTCTGTTTTGATTATCCGATAACATTTCACTTGTTTCCTCCTATGTCTTCCTTTTCCTTTTCCTTTAGGATGTCTTCTCATCGTCGCAACACTCAGATGTACGAGCAGGCTACCAAATTTGCCTAACGAATAGGGGTAGTAATCCAAAAGACTGCTAAATTAGCCGTTGCCATGTGCCGTCTCAAGGATGAAGCCGCCCAAGAGACACCAAAGGAAGCAGAAGCCAAGCCTTCACAAAAATCAAAGAAGCGTAAGGCTTCAAAGAATCCTGCAGCAGTTGTGCCAAATCAAGCAGGACCTAGACAGGTGGCAGCACCACCAGCCAAGAAGCCGTACAAGGGAACTGCTCCATGGTGTAATCGATGCAACCGTTATCATTCGAATCACATACCCTGTTTCAAATGTACCTACTGTGGACGATGGGGACATTTGGTTGACATGTGCCGCTTTGCTATCCAAAACAAAGCTGTTGCAAATCCTGCTGCTGCTTAACCTCCTGCAAGAAAACCTTATACCGATACTGCGTCGATGTGCAACAAGTGTAATGCACCTCACCGAGCTTACCTGCAGTGTCGTCTGTGTGCTTCATGTGGATGACTCAATCACCTGGCAAATGCTTGTCGATTCAACCCAATCCAAGGTGGTCCAAACCAACCCCAAGTAAACCTTGCTCAAACTCGTTTACCGTCTGGTACTTGGTACAACTACGGCGAGACGGGTTATTTCAGGAACCAATGCCCAAAATTTGTCAATGCAAATCTGACCCACGGATGAGCATTTGGCTGATTAGAAGATGCTGCTGCTTTGAATTAGTCTAAATCTTATGCTTTTGTTTCTTTTGTTTTTCTTGAACTCTGGAACAATGTGATTGGTTTATAAATAAATCATTGTTCACAATTCTGATGTAGAAGTGTAGTTACATGTGTGTATGGCATACCCCTATTATACCTACACCAAAGAACTATGTTCTTTACAAAACAAACTACTCTTGTAGTTCTCCCATTCATGTGATCGCTCATGATTTTCTCAAAAATTCTAAGTACTCGTTTCATTCTAAGAAACAAAGTACAGAATATAAGTGACATTTTGAGTAATCACTTTAAATCCTTGGTTAGATAACTAAGGGTATTTTTTCGATCTCATACCCATATCATTACATTCTGGTTTTCATAACAACATACATAGTATAAGTTTTCAAAACAACCTTCTTGATTTCAAAATATTTCATATAGTTTGAAAACAATTTTAACACAGTATATTTACTTAATATATCAAATGCATGATTTCAAAAGCATTATCCATATTTTCAAAAACCTTATACATAATTTCAAAATTCATCTCGCATGATTTTAAAACATTTTATAAACATATTTACCTAATACATCTACCTTATAATTTCAGAAGTATTATGTAAGGTTTCGAAAACATTAAAATCATTTCTAAAAGAACCCCATGCATAGTTTTCAAAAACATTTTTGTTCATACGTTGACTTAACCTTCAAATTCTGCTTCATATGTCGCCTTGGCATATCTAGCGCCTCAACTTCATGAGCATTTTACCTCATGTTTTGACTTGAGCACGCCCAGTGCAAGGTTTCGAAACATCTTCAAATTCTAAAATCCATATGGGATCTTCTTACCTTCACAATTAGATCCTTGTGGATGGTTACCGCTCAAATCGGAGTCCTTAATTGGATTCCTTGTGTACCTTAATTCGAATGTTACGATTCCTTGTAATCGAAATCGAATTTTCTTTTTAAGATCTTCCTATCTTCATAGTTAGATTCTGGAAAATGTTTAAAGTGCCAAGTGAAATCCATGGATTGGATTCCTGGTGTGCTTTAAATACTCGTGTTCAAGTTAACAAACAAATTAACAAAATGATAACAAATTGAAGATCAAGATAAACAATTATGTGATTATGTGTTTTCTTTTATGTTTTGTGTTTTTGTGTAATCTGGATATTCCTTATCCAAATCCTCGTAGAATCTTTCATATCTTCATATGAGGGATTCATGGTAGGATATCCAAAGGTACTACCTTAAATCCTAAATGGGCTTCTACGTAATAGTTAAGACCCTTGGATTATATAGTACTATTCCATAATTCAAAAGAGACCCTTTGGGTGGTCTAGTTAAAAAGATTGATTCCAAAATCTGGTTAAGAATGGCATGTGATGATATAGCTGAAAAGACTCCTTGGTGGTCTATTTAAAGAGATCATTTATCGATTTAATTAAAAGGATCCTATGGTGGTCTAGTCACACTCATCACAGGTTTGTTCATTTGATTTTCTTCCCCTACACATTATAAAATGCACTGTGTGGACTATGCAAGGAATTACGTAATTATGGATGCATACATAATTATGAGATTCAGTGCACGGAAACCACAGTAAGACTTATCATGTGTAAGAACCTATAGTGGCAAAAATAACGAAATGTAAACAATGTAATGGAGGTACGGTGGACGCACCAATGGCGCTTCATATACTTGTGTATAAGTGTCCCTCTTACATTGCAAGCATAATGTTATTTAAAGTTACTAGAAGTTTAGAACCCTAACCAGTGTTGTTCTATCTTTTCTACTTCCTGTTTCGAGCTCTCACAAGTTTCCTCTAAATAAATTTTGGGGTGAAATTTCCTACAGTAAGGGAGACTGTGACATCTGTGCCTCCACGGCCATCAAACAAATACCAAATCAATGAAGTATTGTGTTTCATACTAGGGATTTGTATAAATATGTGTATCGTTTGCACATATCAATTCTTGTTCGATTTCGAGCTCTAAATCGCTTTCTGGGAAGTTATACGCGAGCTGATGCGTAAACGTAATCAGTTTAACGCGACAAACACTCTGGAACAGTGACATGGGCTTAAAATACCTTAAATAACCTTTACATAACTTAGAAATAAGTTTTGGAAGGTTTGGTGTGTCGAAATCAAGTTTATTCGCTTAAGGGACTAATTTCGACAAACTGCGAAAGTATGCCGATTCGTACTGTAACGAAAATTTTGGAATAAGATAATAAGTTAAACATACCCTAAATATCCTTTACATATCTTAGAAATAGGCTTAGATGTGTTTGGTGCGCAAAAATAAACTTATTTGATCAACAGGGACTAAAAGCGTCAAAAAGTGCATAAGTTTGCATTTTCGCGCATATCTTACGTTCTGAATATATCCGGACATCCAAAAGTTTATGTAATCATTAAAATATTTTATTTTAGTGATTGGCATGATAAAATTCCATTCTTCGCGTAATTTGGATCGTTTTTCGCGTCCGTTTGTGTTTCGTCGTAATTAACCGAACAACGCAACCGTACGACCAAACGAACCGACATCCGAGATGTTTTTGAGCATATTTCATGTTCCCTATACTTTAACTTCATTTTAGAGCCTTGAAATGGGGTTAACTGGCTTTAAACACATCGAAAATGGTCTAAACAAGTTGCAGGGACCAAACCTGTCAATTATTGAAACTTTCTGGGAGCTGGCATGTGGTGGCGCTGCGCCACCACTATATGGTTTCGCCGTGGCATGATGCCACGGCCTCATCTGGGCAGAAACTTCATTTTGACAACCAGGTTGAACTTGGGGGTCTTTTGTGTAACTTTTCTCAATACCGTGTGATGGTTTTGGGCACCCCTAGTATTCCAAAACAATGTGCCTCAGGTGTAAGGTCCAGATCGAAGCTCAATTATCGAGGAACGATCCTAACGGTTCTTTACTTTCTATAAATACCCACCATCTTCATCACTTTCATTCACACATTTGTTCTCATTTTGCTCTAAGTTGAAGCTCTCAAGCTTCATACCTGAGTATTTTGAGTTCAAATCTTCATAGCTTGGACCTTTTGTAAGTGTTCTTTCATCTTTTATGCCTTTTTCAAGCATGAAAGTCAAACAGTGTTTGACTTTCTGCTTTGACCAGTCAATGGTCAACACGAAGTTCGGTTGAACTTCGCAACGTGAGCGTAATCACGATGGTTATAGTCCCTTGTGACTATACCTACTGATTACCACGTTGATTAGGAATAGTGACGAGTCATAGTTTCGGTCAAAATACGCGTTTATGCGTATTTTGTAACCAAACTATTCTTAGGTATCAAAACCCTTTGTTTTGATATCAAACTTGTTTTCTAACTTCGTTAAGCATATTTTAACATGTTTAACTCGTCACTTTAGGTTTAGTGCTTATATAGGGTCGTAAGATAAGCGGTCTAAGCAACCGCTTAGACTTTCGAACCCGACCCGTTTGGTCGATCGTTAGGATCCAACCAAACATATTTTGTAACCATAGTTGTATAGGGAATAACCTTCCTAGGTTATACCTTATGGTCACTTCGTTTAGTTAGTTGTATGATAGGTAGTTCATATGCCTTAGGAAAATGACCAAAATGCCCTTTTTACGCATAAATTCATTTTAAGCATATGTAACCTAAATTTTTACATCTAAACTGATTAGGTAACATAATTAGACATGTTAAGGCATATAATACTTGTCATAGGACTAGCTAGGTGGTCCGAACACGTTTTACGCGAACGACCCGTTAAAGTAGCGTATGCTACCTAAACGGATCGTAATGGGTCGTAAGCACTTAGGTTAGGTTTCGATTTAGTATGTAGGCTTTGTTAAACCATATCATATGCGTTCCAATACTCATTTGGTTTACGAAACCTCATTCTATCCGATCTTCCGATTTATGTCCGGTTTATTAACATAGTTACCTATATTAGGTGCCGTTTGATTCCGTGATCCCTCTATCTTTGCTTGGTTGTTAGTCAAGACTTCTAAGCATCCTCAAGTGAGTACATAGTCCCCTCTTTTACTGTTTTCAAATATTTTGGGGTGAAACACATGTGCCTACTTGTTACTTTCGTGCTTTTCATGCTTTTATATCTTATACTTATTATGTTCATTAGTACACATATAGTACATGATTTCTTCCATGTTTTTGCTATGTATGTTTTATTAACATGCTAGCACATTGATTTTATATATTACATTTTGTTGCATATGTTCACTCAGCATATGGACACATTGTTTTATATTTTTACTTTATATGTTCATTTAGCATATTTATGTACATCATTTTCATAAAACATGCTTACATTTGGTATGACATTTGGTTTGTTTAACGGGCCATAAATACATTCACTAACATCGATCATGCCGATCGTTAGTAGGTAGTGGTACCATAGGAATTGACAACTCCCGTTCTTGAAATCCTAGGTTTGTTTGGGTGGAAGGAATGACCGAATTCGATATTCAGAATTTAGATGAACCTTTAATTCGTTAGGGGTTTGTCGCCACAGTCGCAAGGCTTGAATGTAGGCGTTAGAACAATACCGCATAGATGTTTGTATCAGTAAAGCATGCATGGATTTTACAAAACATAACTTTTGATTTATTCAAATACTTTGTTTTGTGCATTTTTACATATGGTTTAAGTAGTCACTTTTTACTTGCCATACATGACATTTGTTTACACATTACATGATTGACATTTGACAATAGACATGGTTTAGACATAAACATTTGACAATTGGTTTAAACAAGACATTTTTGGTGGTTTGTTTGGATAAGTGATTTAAGTAACGAGGCGTGTGTAATATGATAAAAGCATGGTGGATACGCCGCTGGTACTTTCTATATATAAGTGCTTTTTTGATATTACATATCGTAGCGTTATTTAAACCATTTCAATTTTGACATATTACATTTTACACAATTAACATATCTTTATAAAACATTGTTTTACAAATAACATATTTTTATACAAACTCATTTTTACTTGGTTATTTACTTATCTATGCATCTTTCATTTATATCATTTGATTTCTTATCACCTTTGTATGATTTATAAAAGAAAAACATTTTACAAGGTTCATGACTAATTTTTGTTAAACATATTCTTTAAACTTACAAGTCATGAATCCTATTTTAATAAAACCTATGTATCTCACAGGCATTTTTATGCTGACGTACCTATTTTCACATGTGTTTCAGGTGCTGTTGTTAGATGATTATGATGCAAACACAGGATTGGACGAGGGCCTTAGTGACAATAAAAGACGCAAGACTAGTTGATTATGTTATGTATCTTTGTTTTTAAGACATTGTAACCTCTTGAAGTTTAATAAAACAAAATTTCAATTACCATGTGTTGTGAAACAATAATTCTGTTACGACACTCCCCGACGTTTCCGCCGCGGTTTGTTGTTTTACGCGGTCGGGGTGTGACAGCAGGTATTAGTAAAATTTAGTACAAAGTAATTGATTCGCCAAGTAGATAAAACCGAGGAAAGCTATTGTAATAGTAAGAAACCTTAGTTGAAAGAATAAACTTTGAGCAAGTTACAAGATAGATACATTACTAAATGACTCTTGCGGGTCAAAATGAATGGCGGGCTACGACCTGAACAATAAGTTAAGTATGGACGGGAAGGGTAAGTTTTGCAAAAAGTACTGAAAGGATGTATTAAAGTCTTTGTATGTAGACATGAATGGAAAGAAGTACAATCGTGTACTTAATTACATCCATGATAATTAAGGAACGCCAGTTTGACCTTGAAAGTCAAACTGCAAAAGGTTAGTAAAATGATTAATCCTATTTCAGATGGGTATGATACGGTAAGGAATGATAATTTTTAACAGTCGACATAGGAAGAAAAATTTCTGTCGCTAAAAGAAGTTTTGGGTAATGATTAAGTTCTAGTATGATAGGCATGCACAACACGTGTACTCATGTAGAATAAGTAATGCATGAAGTTAGAGAACTATAGTAAAGTGATATAAATGAGCTTAACGTAAAGGTATGCCTGGTAAAAGTAACTATAGAAAACGTAGAATAATGCTTAACCATGGAATTTAATACAAATGAGTGTGTACGAGGTGATAGTTTCAGTATATATTCGAGAAATAACTGGTTATTGAATGTCTTTGGTATGACTATGATGTTAACGACCCCCAATATGTAACTACGAAAGTAACTAGAATAAATGTCGATGAAAGAATTTTGTAATGAGATCAAAACGAGATCTGAGAGTGACTAATGAAGGAATAGAATGTTATGTTTGATTCTTGAGTGAGAGAAGAAATAATCCAGTAGTTACTACTAAATAAGGTATAAACTAAAAGAATGAACTAGTAGTAATGTTGTTTTTAATTTAAGCTAATTATAAATAAGTAAGGATAGTCTTGGTTATATTAATATAATAGTATTCTTGAAGGGCCAAACATGTAAAGTGGTAAAACCTAAAACATTAAAAGAAAACAAAAATTAAAACACACACATATGTGTGTGTGTTTGTGCGATCGAGCAGAGGCAGGAGGAAAGGGTGAAACCCTAGTTTCACCAATCTCATCAAATTGGGCAGAAATCTCATGGATAATCGAATGCATGTGATCAATTCCTCAGTTATCTAAGGGTTTTCCATCATGGGGTAAGTCAAATTTTGTGAATTGATGCTAGATAATGATAAGGGTTTTGATTAATCCATGAAATAGTATGAAATTGAACTTGCTTATGAGTTAGAATCACCAAATAGAGGATGTTTTATGAATGATACTGATTTGTTTGAAAGTTTGAATAAAAACCCATTTGATTTAGTTGAATAGTAAACTTGTAGTGAATTAATCAAGAGATTTGGATGGGTGATTATTTGTGTGCAAAATACCAACAGATTACTATGTTGTAGAATGAATAAGTGAGGTGAATTTAGTTGATTAAATGATTTATGAAGATTACTAGTGAGATTGTGCATTGTATACTTGTACATAGAGCTTACAATGTTATATGCACACCAAGTGTTCGATTAAATGCTTGAATGGTTAATATTATAAATTTGAATGAATTAGGAAGTCTTGTGTTGCATGTAGAAATTATGGAATTGGTCTTTTATGAAAAGCGTTATGAATGTAAACTATATGCGAATGCAATAGTTATATAAGTGAACGACATAGTTAAATGAGAGTGGATTATGTATAGGTATGAAGTTAAAAAGGTAAACATTGTATGCAAGAAACTATTGCGTTATTGTAACAACCCGCTTTTTGGAAAGTAAAAGTACAAGTCAAAGTCAAAGTCAAAGAAAGAATAGATTGCTAATTGCGATCTGTTACTCCTTGCTTGACCATCGAATCGTACTTTTGACTTGTAATCGAATTCTATTATTTATTTACCTTAGTTGTATTATGTGGAGTATCTATTAATAATTGAGGTTTAATCAACGTTTATCGCTAATCGACTTATCGCTAATCGCATCGCTATCGCATTCGCCACTCGAATTATGTGTTCTGGATATTTTTTTACGTGTGTGCTATTATGTGTTACTTGTGCATGTTATGTTTATGTTGAGGTGTTTAATCGCAATCGTAATTCTATCGCATCGCAATCTAATCGCAAACGCTAAACGCAAGTTATTTATAGTGATTGTATGTTAGATATAGTAGTTAAGTTATTTTCGTAACTATTGGGTAATACTATCGCATCGCTCACTCGAATCGCATCGCAACGCTCAATACGCGAATCGAAACGACAAAACTCAACACGCCGGACACTTGGATCGAATGGCCAATCGATCAAGTGGCCATCCGACACTTGTGTACTTTCCCTTTTTGGAAGCCCTATAAATACCCTCCTGTCACATCACAAGTGATGTGACAGCTCCCTCATTCGACCAGCCGCACTCAAGCCTTCTTTCTCTCGATTTCTCACGATTCTTGTAAGTTTTCAACTCAAAACTTGTACTTCTATGATCTACACGCACTCCTTCATCTTTTTCACCTTTATATCTTAACTTTTAACCGTGAAATCAACGAATTTGAGGTGTTTAAGGATGACGTCATCATGGAGTTCTTATGAACTTCAAGTTTTGGCCTCATTCCACCAAGAACAACTCAGATCTGAAGGATTTCCACATGATTTAACAACGATCTTGCATAGATCTAAACATTTTCAAAGTTAAAAGGATTGAAAGAGGTTTTTTTCTAACTTTCTTTCAACTCTTTTACACTCAATGCACTCAAAACCGATAGATTCGGAGCTCATTCATGCCTTCTACTCTTCTCTAGTGAAGTGCCGGTTTGAGATCTGAATCCTATCAACGAGACAATTGATTTCTGGTTGAACATGAAGCCACCCGTCACGAACAGTCAATTGATCGGGTTGGGGTGATTCCCGTTTGTAACACCATATAAAAACGTGTCCAAATATGTAAAGACACGCGTCATAAACTCAAATTATGTGAAAGATTGAGTTTGAAGGACTAGAGTTGTCAAACAGTGAAATTATGAAACCACAGGGACTAAAAGTGTCAACATGCCAAACTTGTGCCTCTGAATGACCATACTTGATGAATATATTCTTAAACGAGTGATTGATTGGATATAAGAAGCCGTTTATGAAAATAATCGGAAGATTATTAAATTACAAGGGTTAAACGTGTCAACATGTCGATTCTGACCTCTAAGTGACCTTTTAACGAAACCAAGGCTTCGGAATATTCAAATATACTCTTAAGAATAAGTGGTATAAATTTCACGTGGTTTTGAGATCGTTAAGCATGTTTTCAAGACTTTGGGCTATAAGTGTCAACTTGACGAAACTTGCTTTTATAGTGATATTTAACGAACCCGAGCCTAACGAAGTTTGTTTATTCATCCTTGAGCTTCAACAAATTAACTACAAGGGCCCTATATGTCAACAATAAGGTTAAATAGGGTTTAAAACTACCAGTGACTGATTATGCCAACAATGAAACTTGTTTTGCCAGTTTCCCAGCTCCAGGCGGGCCGCGTAAGGCCAAGCAGAACCTTACGCGGGCCGCGTGAGGTCCCCAGTTCAGTAATAAGCTGCCAGGTGCGGGTTTTGGCTGTTCCACCGCCTTAGGCTAGTTTGTATCGATTTCTAGGAGCTATAAGTCGGTTTATAAATCATCTAGGACACCTGGGGTGATCCTAGAGTGTCCCTTAACACCTGGAAAGGATCCATGGTCTTGCAATTGACTATATAAAGGACCTTAGTTCATGTGTTCTTGGCACATCATTTGTAACAACTTCAAAAGGGCCTGCATCTGGAGCTTGCAAACACTAGGAGAAGAATTGAAGTGTAGAAAAGACAGCTAGGACTTTTAGTAAGCCTCTAATTACTTGCTCAGTCGTTTCAATTAGCTTAATTACTCTAAAGTCAAACTTATCGTAAATTAAGTTTGACTTTCGTTTTAATTACATATGGATCAGCCACTGATCAAATTAAAAGTGGTTATAGAACCATATTAAGGTAGGTGATTAACCCTTAAAAGGGCACCTCCTAATTATCTCGTTTGACTAGTCAATTGTCGAGTCAAAGTAGTTTGACAAAAAGTCAAACTGGACAGAATGTTTGAAAATGATTAAAATTAATAAACCAGAGGTTCTAAATTATATTTTAACATTTTAATGACTTGGTAATTTATATTAAAACATGTTTTATCAGTCCTAACCCGACAATTAATAGTCTAAGGTCAGTTTATAACCGAAAGTCACAAAAGCTTGACTTTTGCTTTGACTTTCAGTTCTGACCCGTTCAAGCTTAATTCTCCCATGTTTTAAGCCTCCATTAGGACCGTATCATATAGTAGTATAACCCTCTGAGGTTATATTACCTGGTCCTTAGTAGTTTGAATTATACACCAGTTTCCGTTATTATGCTTATAAATGCCCATTTTGCCCTTTTGACATATGAATGAGATTTTCAGAAATGTGAGAGGAAAAAAACCTTTGTTACTGATATATAAGCTTGTCCCGAAAATTTGACATCAATTCTTGGTCCCAAATAGGAGTTATGCTCGATATCGTAATTAGAAGCTTTTAATTAATTAAATTGCGATATCTTGCATAAGGCATGTTTAAACTCGGATTTTGACCCAAAACTCATTACCTACTGTTAAGATATTATTTTTTGGGATTGTTGGAATTATTAATCAGATTATAAACTGATCATATCATAGAGTTCTTGTATTATTCGGTAAATGACGATAATACCCTTTTCATGCATAAAATGAGATTTACAAATGATTTGAATGCCAAACTTTTTCCTACTGATTTCATATATTAAATAAATTATTTTGAGCATTCAAAACTGATCATAATCTCAGATTTTCATAAAACTCCTTAATTATCGTCAATTAGTGATTTTTACGCTATTTAGGTGCATAGCATGGTTTTAAACCATAATTAACACCTAAGACTTGTTACCTACTGAATTTTTAAACAAATTTTAATATTATTACAGTAGGTATAAGTCGTGAACTCAGACTTCCAAAAATGTCCGTAAAAGCATATGTGAAATGACCAAAATACCCTTTCGGGGCATAGTTTGGCCATGAATGGTAAACCTCACATATGTATGATATCTTACTGATGTAATGTGATAAAATAAATATTTTTACTGATTACCAAAGAACAGAACCTCGGTTTGTTTTAAAACCTCTTTTATAAAGGGTAAAATGACCAAAATGCCCCTACGGGACTTAATTTGGTTTTAAATACTTTTTGGGCATATATGTTAACATCCTCTGATGTATTAACATATTCTAAGCATAATAACATATGGGACTTGTATATGGTTCATTTGGTTGCCCGTTACGCATTTACACGTTCAGATCGGTTTATGTAACTAGTTTACGTAAGTTTGCCGAAACGGGTTTAACCTTATCGTTTTTATCTCAAAATCTGGAATGTGTTTAGTTTACCCATAATATACAAGTCTTCGTACTTGTTGGGTCTAAATAACATTCTATTCCGGTCATCGCTTAATCTAGCGTATCGTACCGTTTCTAAAATTTTAGGTTAGCCGGTCTAGGTCCATGACCTAAATAAGACCCGCTAGTATTCTGAATTGGTTATATATTACCATCACTCCAGACTAGAGCCACCCGGTAAAAGCTACCTGCATTTAAGTAGATTGGATACGACTGAGTTATTTTGCTGTGAATCAAGTATTAGCTCAGGTAAATACTTTTAACTTATTTTCCCATATACGGGCTTGGGATACGGTATAATATAATACCGCTTGGTCGGGTATGGGATTATTTAGTCGGATTGTGATTTAATAAATCCGCATAACCTGTTTTAATCTGTTTTGTTTGATAACATAAACATTGGGGGTTAACTACCGTGTCCTGGATATCCTCGGCTCATTTAAGTTATTAATGGCCACGACCTATGCACGGGGTGTAGGCATACACCTGACAGATGCAATTGCTAAATATTAAATTACCCACAAGTTGGGGATAACTCCTTTGTGGGTTTTATAAGTGGTGAGTCGGTTAATCATGACCGGCTTCCAAACCGACCCCATATGTATGACAAACATGTGAAACAGCATACAAGATTTTATTAAAGATTGTCCCAAGTTATAAATGGCTTATGCCTTGTGCACTTAAATTAATTTTCATAAACTCTTTTCAAATGAGTCAGTTAATTATATTTACCAGTGAAAACTGACGTATTTTTTCAAAGACTAAGTGGCAGGTACTACTCGTAATTGGCTGGGGGATTGCTCGGTGTCGAAATAGAGGATCTTGCAAATCCTTAAAGATGCCTTAAAGTCTGCTAAACTTCATTTTATACATTCTGTGAAGATCCACCTGTGGATTTGATATTACAGACTCGTCAATAATAAATACTTTGTTATTTCAGACATTTGGGTTTGTAATAATATTTTTATTCCAAGACTTCCGCTGTGCTATTTTGTGTATGTTGACCATGATGATATCAACTACGTCACGATACTCCCCACTGGGTCCACCGGTAATATGTGGAAATATCGGGGTGTGACAGGTTGGTATCAGAGCCAACATTGAGTGAATTAAACACTAGTCTTTTGTGTTTAATCTCAATGACACAGTAGCATATTCCTTAGACCTTTTGAGTCTAGACTTAACATAGGAATGATCTCATCCCTATTAAGTAAACATTGTTTTCGATTTTATGTATTTTGAATAAGTCGCCAAGCAAAGAAACCGTTGATGGAAATTCTCTTCATCCGAAGCCAAGAAATGCTAAGCTTCATAATACGGATAGGATAAGCGTGCGACCGGTTTGGAGGAAGACCTTTATGGATTCATTCCCAAAACCAAACCCATTTAAATTGCAATTAGACTTCAGAGTCCATACCAGAGGTCCCTGAGGCTCAAAATTTTAATGTCTGTGCCAGTGGAGTCCATACCAGGTGGTCCCTTAGGCTTCCGTTTTGAAAATAATACCAGTGGATCCTAATGATCCCTATTTCTTACCTCCAAGTTTTGGAATCCCAGACTTGGATTATATCAGTCAAAACCCAATCCGTGATCCATATCATTCCTTAATCATTGAATCTTTGAATTCTACTTCTATAACGGATCTTGATTGGAATACTTACCTTATTCACTGAGGTCTTCAGTGTCCCTACCGTATATGGTAAACAAAGAAGAGAAACAGTTGAAATGGAGCAAGGAAGGCGTTAGAGAATCCTTCTTTCATAATATTCTTTCTCTTTCAAGTCCTTATAAGGACCTATCTCATCTATTTAGTCCCTGTGTGGACATATTTGGACTTAAGACCCTATATGGGCATTTGCTATTTGGTCCTTTCATGGAAATTATATTTCAATATAGTCCCTTGTGGACATTATATTCCAATAAAGTCCCTCGGTGGACATACTATTTCAATATAGTCCTTTCATGGACGTGTGATTTTATTAAAATCCCTTTTGAGGATACACTATTTTAAAATAGTCCTCCCGTGGACTTGATATTTCAATATAGTCCTCTCATGGACATTATATTTCTTCATAAGTCCTTTCGTGGGCATAGTATTTCATAAAAAGTCTTTTCGTAGACATATTATTTTATCAAAGTCCCCTGGCGGACATAATAATTCATTACCGTTCTTTCAAGGACATATTAGTTCATCATAGTCCCTTCATGGACATACTGATTCATCGAAGTCCCTTTTATGGACCTATTAATACATTAAGATCCCTTGTGGACATGATGTTTTATTATAAGTCCCTTTAAGGACATAGTCTTTCTTCAATAAGTCCCAGTGAGGACGTACCTTTCGAAATAAAGTCCCTACGAGGACAATTGTTTATTAACGTCCCTTCATGGACATGTTATATCATAATAATCCCTATACGGACATATCTTATAGTCCCTTTTTGGACTTATATTTCCTTTTAGTCCCTGCGCGGACTAAAGCTGCTTAAAGTCCCTGTGAGGACATCTGTACAGTAAAGCCCTTTTTGTGTGCACGCTGTACCAATATAGTCCTTTTATGCACATGTTATTTCATTAAAATCCCTTTGGGGATACGTTATTTCGAAATAGTCCCTTTGAGGACATGATATTTCATTATAACCCCAATATGGACTTATAATATTTATAGTCCTTATACGGACTTATATATTTCCACTTAGTCCTCTATGGACAAATATATTACTAAAAGTCCTGAATAAGGCACTATTGTAAATTCCAATAATCTAGGAAAGTTTTGAAAATTTTATGTAGGTATTCATTTCGTCCTTTATTCCGCAATAGTTCTGAATTTTACTCGAACTTTATCGATCAGCTGAAAATTTTCAAAAGATCCTCTTAATGGTATAACCTAGCCTATATGTCTATGAACATGGCTATGATGGTAAAACCCTCTTAAGATAATTAATCTTTGTTAACATCTGAGAACATGTTAACGCTCCTGGCAGTGTGGCGTGAGAAACCACACCAGCCGTCAAGGTATTGGATTACGTCCAAGTCTTAAAGCCTATATGATCAGAGTCGATCATGGAAAGTGTCATCAATGTGATGATCATAACATAAACATCCATTAGTGGTGAAGTGCCTACGGGCTATACTTGTTGTCTAACAAAGACAATGACAGTTGTGGTCTACGACTCCCTGTCTAAAATGTTGGACTATGTTCAAACATAATGGTCTATATGATCAATGCGATCATGACTAATATCATCTAATACGATGATCATGTTATTTAACATCCTTTAGTGATGTTTTGCCTACGGGCTATAATATATTGTCCATTTGAGACATTGACATTGTGATCTTTATGATTCCTTGTCTAAGGTGGTGAGCTATGCTCAAGCCAAATAGTCAATATGATTAATGCAATCATGACTTATGTCATCTAATATGATGAACCTATTATAAACATCCATTAGCGATGTTTCGCCTACTGGCCATATTATATTATCCAATCGTGACAAAGGCATTGTGATCTTTACGATCCCCTGTTTATGGTAATGAGCTGTGCTCAAGCCTAATAGTCTATATGATCAATGCGATAATGACTAAAATCGTCAGTACGATGATTAAAATTTAACATCCTTAACGATGTCTTGCCTAAGGGCTATATTATATTGTCCATTTGAGACAAGGCATTTGTAATCTTTTGTGATTCCTTGCCCAAGGGGGTGAGCTATGCTCAAATCCCGTAGTCTATATGATCATTGCGATCCTGACTAGTATCATCAATATGATGATCAAAATATTAACATCCCTTGTGATGAAATACCTACGGGCTACACTTTACTCTATTGTCGATAAGACGAGGTTAGTGGTGGTCTTTATGATCCCCTGTACAAAGTAATGGGTTATACCCAACCCTAACAGTCTATATGATCAGTATGATCATGACTAATATCATCAAATGCAATGATGATATATGAACATCCATTAGTGATGTCAATTGGGTTACTTTTGTGCTAAATAAGTCGTCTTTAGAGACAATGACAGTTGTAGTTTATGACTCCCTGTCCAAAGGTGAAAAACTATGTTCAAACTTGGAAGCCCCTAATAAAAAAGATCGCGGCTTATAAACTAATGTCCTTGGTGACAAATCAATGAGTTATGTTTTAAACTCATCAATGACAAGCCAATGTGCTATAATTTGTCATTCGTGACAAGTTAACATATTAAATGTTAACATTCCTAGTCACATGCCACCATGAGCCATATCTAAATGTCCTTTGCGACAAGACCTTCGTGCCATATAATCATTTATGTCCTTCATGACTAGGCTTTATGCCATATATTTTTACGTCCTTCGCGATGGGCATTTATGCCATATATGTATATAATTATAATAAAAGTCATGTAAGGCTAGCCTTCGAGCTATTCATAATCGTCCTTGTGACAAAGACAGTTGTGACATTATGATCCTCTGTCAAACAGGTAATGGACTCGCTCCAAACCTTAAGTGCCATTAATGGTCCTTTTGTGACCTAGGCTAAATGTAATGGATATACATTCAAATAACATTCATTAGGAATGTTCGGAACATAATAGCCTATACGGTTCATGGATGCCGTGGCTAATCTATGTCAGGTCATCAGGATGATGACTAATAATTGTTAAATTTGGTGATTTATACCAAGTTTCGAGTATGGAAAACTCAGAAGAGGTAGACAACAGTCGCGATACTATTAAGGCGACGGAAGCTAATAATGCTACAGACGCAAACCTCAATATTAAGGGAGATAATCTCCATGCTGTGGTTGACGCAACAGTTGGAAAGGCCATGGAAAAAGGTCTTGAAACAGTTTAAAGAGCCAAATGTTTCTCGCTCTAAATTTTATTTAAAACCTCAATCAATTGCTCATGAAAAGAGCTTTGTTCACACTTCAAATGTGAAGGATGAACCAAGGGAGGAGGATAACTCCCAGAATTCGAAGAAAAAGAGCAAATTACGGGCTTAATGAGAACCATCATAAGTTCAGTAAGAAGCCTGTATGTAAGAATTGCTATAAAAGACACTGGGGACAGTGTCGAATAAGATAAAGACCAAAGCAGTGTGGTATCTGCAAAGGAACTGGTCATCAGTCCCATGAATGTAGGGACATAAAGAATACAGTCTGTTACGGCTGTGGTGAGCAAGGCCATATCAGAACTAGATACCATAGAGCTGCCAAGGAAGGTGCAGCTAAGCCTGGAAAGGCTAAGAAAGGAAACGCCTGAACTCACCTGATGAATTCCAAGAGGCAAAACATGATATCATCCAATACATTTCTTATCATTTGACAATGATAATTTCTGCTAAGTACCCTATTTTTAATACAGGCAATAATAAGTCTTTCATAGACCATAAGCTTAGCAAAACTTTGATGATATTCATAAGAACTCCAGACTCTAAGTCAGGAAGAACTTACCAATGAAACCTGAGAGACCGATTCTTCTATCATCGACAATGATCCTTCTGTAAAATCTAAGAGTACTCTTTCTTTGAATAGAGTACAACCATATATGTTATTTTAATTATTTTTTTCTCATTGATTTTATCAACTGCGAGTGCCAACTATGATTGACAAAAGCGCCATATGAGGATTTGCGTATCCCAGTGCGTCCCATAGATTATGTCCATGCCTGATCAGTATGGAAGTTTAATGCATGGAACCACTAAGATATATCAATGGTCATATTGTACTGAAGTCAGCTAGTGGTATTCGAAGAAGATATCCATTATAGAAATGCCTAAGTAGGCGTCTCTACTTAAGGCATCCGTGCACTCATAAATTAAATGTGTCATTTACATGGCACAAGCGACGGTAAGTGAACCAAGGTCGGAAATTGAAGCTACTCTATCATATTTGGATAATTTGATATCTTTTCAGTAAGAACTACCCTGTTTTACCTCCTGAGAGGCAAGGTGGAATTAGGATTTACATCATATTAAGAGTTGTATCTATTAAAAAAGCTCTATATCGGTTAGAATCAACGGAAATGGAAGGACTGAGGGTTAACCAGATGAGTTATAAAGAAAGGCTTGTACAGCCTAGCTCATTGTCTTAGGAGCTCTGACTACTATTATTGATAAAGGAAAGCATGATGCAATACGCTTGTGTATTGGTTATTGCAACCTAACTAAGATACGATTAAGAATCGTTATTAGCTGCCCAGGATCGTCGATTTGTTCGACTAACTATGAGGGTAGATGATTCCTTAAGATTGATTCGGGTAATAGTTGGAATAACTATCTCACCCTAATTAAGTTCTCCTATGACTGATAGCATTATATAAGCATCAAGGCTGCTCCTTTGGAGACCTTTTTTGGGAGAAATAGCCAACGCCCATTTGTTGGGCAGGAAATTGGGAAAGCCCAATTATCAGGATCGGAGATTTGTCTTAAGGACGATGGATAAGATAATGTGAATCCGTAACCGTATGAAAACTGCCAGTAATCGGCAGAAGAGCAATGCGAACAAGAAGCGCAAATCTCTTAAAGTTCCAAGTAGGGAACAAGACTCTATTGAAAATACCAACATGATTGGGTACCATACGCTTTGGGATAAAGGGCAAGTTAAGCCCTGGATATATGAAATCATTCGAGATCATCGAATGTATCGGCAGTATAGTTTATAAGCTAAACTTACCTGAGGAGCTTAGTGGAATTCACAATGTGTTCCACATCTGTAACTCAAGGAAATGTCTAGCTGATAAATCGCTAGCAATGTCTCATAAAGACATACAGATTGATGAAAGCTTGAGGTTTATTAAAAGACCTATATCGATCAAGGATCGACAGGTTAAGAAGCTCCGAATAGAAGCAGGTACCTATTGTCTAGGTCAATTGGGATGCCCGTAAAGGCCCCTAAAATACTGTGGAAGTTAAGTCCATTATACGACAGAAAGTACTTCCGTCTTCTTGAGCGAATCTCGGGGTTGAGATTTCTTTTAAGGGGGTGAGGATGTAACACCACGTAAAAACGTGTCCAAATATGTAAAGACACGTGTCCTAAACTCAAATTATGTGAAAGATTGAGTTTGAAGGACTAGAGTTGTCAAACAGTGAAATTATGAAACCACAGGGACTAAAAGTGTCAACATGCCACACCTGTGCCTCTGAATGACCATACATGATGAATATAATCTTAAACGAGTGATTGATTGGATATAAGAAGCCGTTTATGAAAATAATCGGAAGATTATTAAATTACAAGGGTTAAACGTGTCAACATGTCGATTCTGACCTCTGAGTGACCTTTTAACGAAACCAAGGCTTCAGAATATTCAAATATACTCTTAAGAATAAGTGTTATAAATTTCACGTGGTTTCGAGATCGTTAAGCATGTTTTCAAGACTTTGGGCTATAAGTGTCAACTTGACGAAACTTGCTTTTATAGTGATATTTAACGAACCCGAGCCTAACGAAGTTTGTTTATTCATCCTTGAGCTTCAACAAATTAACTACAAGGGCCCTATATGTCAACAATAAAGTTAAATAGGGTTTAAAACTACCAGGGACTGATTCTGCAACAATGAAACTTGTTTTGCCAGTTTCCCAGCTCCAGGCGGGCCGCGTAAGGCCAAGCAGAACCTTACGCGGGCCGCGTGAGGTCCCCAGTTCAGTAATAAGCTGCCAGGTGCGGGTTTTGGCTGTTCCACCGCCTTAGGCTAGTTTGTATCGATTTCTAGGAGCTATAAGTCGGTTTATAAATCATCTAGGACACCTGGGGTGATCCTAGAGTGTCCCTTAACACCTGGAAAGGATCCATGGTCTTGCAATTGACTATATAAAGGACCTTAGTTCATGTGTTCTTGGCACATCATTTGCAACAACTTCAAAAGGGCCTGCATCTGGAGCTTGCAAACACTAGGAGAAGAATTGAAGTGTAGAAAAGACAGCTAGGACTTTTAGTAAGCCTCTAATTACTTGCTCAGTCGTTTCAATTAGCTTAATTACTCTAAAGTCAAACTTATCGTAAATTAAGTTTGACTTTCGTTTTAATTACATATGGATCAGCCACTGATCAAATTAAAAGTGGTTATAGAACCATATTAAGGTAGGTGATTAACCCTTAAAATGGCACCTCCTAATTATCTCGTTTGACTAGTCAATTGTCGAGTCAAAGTAGTTTGACAAAAAGTCAAACTGGACAGAATGTTTAAAAATGATTAAAATTAATAAACCAGAGGTTCTAAATTATATTTTAACATTTTAATGACTTGGTAATTTATATTAAAACATGTTTTATCAGTCCTAACCCGGCAATTAATAGTCTAAGGTCAGTTTATAACCGAAAGTCACAAAAGCTTGACTTTTGCTTTGACTTTCAGTTCTGACCCGTTCAAGCTTAATTCTCCCATGTTTTAAGCCTCCATTAGGACCGTATCATATAGTAGTATAACCCTCTGAGGTTATATTACCTGGTCCTTAGTAGTTTGAATTATACACCAGTTTCCGTTATTATGCTTATAAATGCCCATTTTGCCCTTTTGACATATGAATGAGATTTTCAGAAATGTGACAGGACAAAAACCTTTGTTACTGATATATAAGCTTGTCCCGAAAATTTGACATCAGTTCTTGGTCCCAAATAGGAGTTATGCTCGATATCGTAATTAGAAGCTTTTAATTAATTAAATTGCGATATCTTGCATAAGGCATGTTTAAACTCGGATTTTGACCCAAAACTCATTACCTACTGTTAAGATATTATTTTTAGGGATTGTTGGAATTATTGATCAGATTATAAACAGATCATATCATAGAGTTCTTGTATTATTCGGTAAATGACGATAATACCCTTTTCTTGCATAAAATGAGATTTACAAATGATTTGAATGCCAAACCTTTTCCTACTAATTTCATATATTAAATAAATTATTTTGAGCATTCAAAACTGATCAAAATCTCTGATTTCCATAAAACTCCTTAATTATCGCCAATTAGCGATTTTTACGCTATTTAGGTGCATAGCATGGTTTTAAACCATAATTAACACCTAAGACTTGTTACCTACTGAATTTTTAAACAAATTTTAATATTATTATAGTAGGTATAAGTCGTGAACTCAGACTTCCAAAAATGTCCGTAAAAGCATATGTGAAATGACCAAAATACCCTTTCGGGGCATAGTTTGGCCATGAATGGTAAACCTCACATATGTATGATATATTACTGATGTAATATGATAAAATAAATATTTTTACTGATTACCAAAGACCAGAACCTCGGTTTGTTTTAAAACCTCTTTTATAAAGGGTAAAATGACCAAAATGCCCCTATGGGACTTAATTTGGTTTTAAATACTTTTTGGGCATATATGTTAACATCCTACTGATGTATTAACATATTCTAAGCATAATAACATATGGGACTTTTATATGGTTCATTTGGTTGCCCGTTACGCATTTACGCGTTCAGATCAGTTTATGTAACTAGTTTACGTAAGTTTGCCGAAACTGGTTTAACCTTATCGTTTTTATCTCAAAATATGGAATGTGTTTAGTTTACCCATAATATACAAGTATTCGTACTTGTTGGGTCTAAATAACATTCTATTCCGGTCATCGCTTAATCTAGCGTATCGTACCGTTTCTAAAATTTTAGGTTAGCCGGTCTAGGTCCATGACCTAAATAAGACCCGCTAGTATTCTGAATTGGTTATATATTACCATCACTCCAGACTAGAGCCACCCGGTAAAAGCTACCTGCATTTAAGTAGATTGGATACGACTGAGTTATTTTGCTGTGAATCAAGTATTAGCTCAGGTAAATACTTTTAACTTATTTTCCCTTATACGGGCTTGGGATACGGTATAATATAATACCGCTTGGTCGGGTATGGGATTATTTAGTCGGATTGTGATTTAATAAATCCGCATAACCCGTTTTAATCTGTTTTGTTTGATAACATAAACATTGGGGGTTAACGACCGTGTCCTGGATATCCTCGGCTCATTTAAGTTATTAATGGTCACGACCTATGCACGGGGTGTAGGCATACACCTGACAGATGCAATTGCTAAATATTAAATTACCCACAAGTTGGGGATAACTCCTCTGTGGGTTTTATAAGTGGTGAGTCGGTTAATCATGATCGGCTTCCAAACCGGCCCCATATGTATGACAAACATGTGAAACAACATACAAGATTTTATTAAAGATTGTCCCAAGTTATAAATGGTTTGTGCCTTGTGCACTTAAATCAATTTTCATAAACTCTTTTCAAATGAGTCAGTTAATTGTATTTACCAGTGAAAACTGACGTATTTTTCCAAAGACTAAGTGGCAGGTACTACTCGTAATAGGCTGGGGGATTGCTCGGTGTCGAAATAGAGGATCTTGTAAATCCTTAAAGATGCCTTAAAGTCTGCTAACTTCATTTTATACATTCTGTGAAGATCCACCTGTGGATTTGATATTACAGACTCGTCAATAATAAATACTTTGTTATTTCAGACATTTGGGTTTGTAATAATATTTTTATTCCAAGACTTCCGCTGTGCTATTTTGTGTATGTTGACCATGATGATATCAACTACGTCACGATACTCCCCACTGGGCCCACCGGTAATATGTGGAAATATCGGGGTGTGACACCGTTCGATCGGATAGCCTGGGTCTGATGGAGTTTCCGTTGTTTGACACGTTGTCATACCGTCTCGAGCAAACCGCAAAAACTTTCCAAACTTAACAAATATCAAGTTCAAGACGATCGGGTTCGTTGGGACGGATTGCCGTCAGATCGGATTGCACTTGGCCCCACACTTAACCATTTTTAATTTTCAAGGAACAACAGTTTCCAACGGATTGCTATCCGATCGGATTGCTATCCGATCGAGTGGCCATCCTGCTGTGAACTTGTTCTCACTAAGTGTCCTGCCAATCGGATCGCTATCCGATCGAACGACCGTTCGATCGATCGACCGACCGTTCGATCGATCGACCTGAAGGGTAGAGATACTTCTATGTTTTCAAAATGCTACAACGAAAACTTCAAAGCCATCATACACAAACACATCCTTGCCAAACGAATGTCAATCCGACCGAATGGCCATCCGAACGGATTGACATCCGATCGAATGACCATCCGATCGGATTGCCATCCAATCGGATTACCGTTCGACACTTAGTCACTTTCACCGATTTACGCACTGTTCTTCGCTTATGCTATCGTTAACTGTTCACGCTAATAACTCTAGCGCTCCATTCAATCCATTTCCATCGCTGTGCGTATACTCGATCCCTTTTTGCTTTATACACTTTTGGGTGTTACATGCGTTACTTATTCTAAATCACATCGACACACAACGCAAACACTATTTATACGCTGACCGATATTGCATGTTACTTGTTATTCGATGAATGCTTGTATGTTATGTTAACACAGTGATTGTTGCCTGACGCCTTAGCAACGATAGTACTCTTTGTTTGGACTTAGCACCTGTCGCGGACAGGGGTTGTTAAGGTTACCTCTTCACGTGTCATAGTGGTGATATGTGTTGCGCATTCTACAACTCGCAGTCTATTCTGTGCATATTTCATTGTCGATAACCTACTAGGTTCGCACTATACATGTTACATGCTAGTTATGCATAAACGATTTCGAACTCTATTATACCTATTAAACTTGTATGCTAACCTTTACACTATGTGTATTGACCTCTATTTTAACGTATGTGATAGGTGTTTGAAATGCTTAGGATGCTATGCTCTTGCTTTTGTGGAATCATGTAGGAGAGAGTCTAGAAACAAACAAACTATTTATATTTGAGTTGTCGAAACAGAACAATTTGTCTTTGAATTGCCTGTAATAACTATGCTACTTGTTATGTCATGGTATGGGACATGATGCTGAAATAATTGGTAAGTGTAGTTGTTATGGAAACTCCTGGACAATCTGTTTCGCTTAGTGCCGCGCCCCGATGTTTCCGTCATCGGTTGGGGTGTGACAGATTGGTATCAGAGCCATAACTATAGGGAATTAGGCAAGACTCGACCTAGTCTGGGTCGGTGTCTTAGAAACGACCTAGTCTATAGTCTAGGTACCAACAGACTGACTTGTGCATGCCCGGTATAGGTTTCGTACGAGCTTACTCGCTATTTCTTGCTCGAACTCGCTGTACGCTACACTCTTGCGCGAACATCGCATACTACAGTTCCGCGCAAGATCAGCCTTTCCTAAGGCTGGTTACACACACAAACGGATGATCTGGTTAAGATTAGGTGTGAAAACTGCAAACTCTCGACCAGATCACTCGTTCGACTCGCTATTTTTACAATAATCTAGAGAATTTGCGTTGAATCAGGAGTGGAATCCATACTTTGACGCAAATATCCTTATCTACCTCATGATTTTGTCATACAAACAAGGATGTAGTCGCTAAGTTAGGGTGAAACCCGAACCTTGATGACTCGTTCCGCTCTATACTCTTGGTTTTACAAAACTCTCACCAAAGTCTCGACGGACTCCAACGACTTGGGTCACGCTGTAACTGGAAGGATGCATGCCGATCGCTCAAATTGAAGCGAGAGCACAGTCCAGAAGGCCAAAGCGTGCACTTAGGGTCCTTGTGAATAGTCGAATCACTTTGGGTAGTCGATGTCTACACACACCCGAGACAATCCGTTGGAAACTGTTGTTCCTTGAAAATTAAAAATGGTTAAGTCTGGGGCCAAGTGCAATCCGATCGGATTGCTATCCGATTGAGTGGCCATCCTGCTGTGAACTTGTTCTCACTAAGTGTCCTGCCAATCGGATCACTATCCGATCGAACGACCGTTCGATCGATCGACCCGAAGGGTAGAGATACTTCTATGTTTTCAAAATGCTACAACGAAAACTTCAAAGCCATCATACACAAACACATCCTTTCCAAATGAATGTCAATCCGACCGAATGGCCATCCGATCGGATGACCATCCGAACGGATTGACATCCGATCGAACGACCATCCGATCGGATTACCGTTCGACACTTGGTCACTTTCACCGATTTACGCACCGTTCTTCGCTTATGATATCGTTAACTGTTCAGGCTAATCACTCTAGCGCTCCCTTCAATCCATTTCCATCGCTGTGAGTATACTCGATCCCTTTTTGCTTTATGCACTTTTGGGTGTTACATGCGTTACTTATTCTAAATCACATCGACACACAACGCAAACACTATTTATACGCTGACCGATATTGCATGTTACTTGTTATTCGATGAATGCTTGTATGTTATGTTAACACAGTGATTGTTGCCTGACGCCTTAGCAACGATAATACTATTTGTTTGGACTCAGCACCTGTCGTGTACAGGGGTTGTTAAGGTTACCTCTTCACGTGTCACAGTGGTGATATGTATTGCGCATTCTACAACTCGCAGTCTAGTCTGTGCATATTTCATTGTCGATAACCTACTAGCTTCGCACTATACATGTTACATGCTGGTTATGTGTAAACGCTTTCGAACTCTATTATACCTATTAAACTTGTATGCTCACCTTTACACTATGTGTATTGACCTCTATTTTAACGTATGTGACAGGTGTTTGAAATGCTTAGGATGCTGTGCTCTTGCTTTTGTGGAATCAAGTAGGAGAGAGTCTAGAAACAATCAAAATATTTATATTTGAGTTGTCGAAACAGAACAATTTGTCTTTGAATTGCCTGTAATAACTATGCTACTTGTTATGTCATGGTATGGGACGTGATGCTTAAATAATTGGTAAGTGTAGTTGTTAAGGAAACTCCTGGACAATCTGTTTCGCTCAGTGCCGCGCCCTGATGTTTCCGTCATTGGTTAGGGTGTGACAGTTATGAACTCGCTAGTTAATGTGTTATGTTCGGTAGTAATAAAGTATGATGATACACATCCCTTATATGCGTTAATAAGCTAACGAAAGTCAAATATTGCATGATTTGAAAGTCGAATGAACGAATGTTTGTAAGCTAATCGTGTTACATTTATGATGACATGTATGGATAGGAGGTCATGTCAATAGGGACACAAATATGGAAGCTCTATGGGTCGAAGGTAAACACGAAAGCTATGTGTAAATTTGGACGTACGAGGTAAGTAAACTCCCGACTCCCTCCTTAGTAGTAAAAGAGGTTATTTGTGTGATAACTATTGGAAACTATGTGAAATGCTTTATTGACATTGGTATCAAGTAAGAGGCACTAAGGAAGTGATTTACGAATCACCTCCTAGGCCATTTTAGGAAGGCTTTATATGCGAATCACTTAAGTATGGTAATCTAAGTCTAATTAGGAATCGGTTATTAGAAGTGACAGAGTTTGCTAAGAAGACTGGGCGGGTCAAAATAAGAGTATGTTTTATTACATATCGTTAGAACACGTAATGATGACGGTAACATATATATATATATATATATATCCGGTTAATGTAAAAGTATCATAGTAACTTTATACGAGTTTTAAGTGTAGACGCGGGAGATGCTTGATAAGGTCTAGAATGGGTCGAATAATTATACACAAGTAATGAATTGTTAAGGAAATTCGGGTAGATTAAGGTCCCGGGGCAGGGACTTTTAGTTAGTTATGTAAGGAATAATTTTACGTATAATTAGGATTGAGTTTCAAGTGGTTCGGATGCGAAACGAATGAGTTACGAGAGTTTTTATCATAAAATAGGATGCAGGTCAGGGCACCACCGTAGCTTACGGTGCCCACCATAGCTTACGGTGGGTGCTGGTCATTCCTTTTCTATCGTAAGGCAGTCCCTGGTTACCGTAAGCAATTTGGAGACTACCGTAAGCTACGGTAGTCATCGTAGCTTACTGTGGAGCTCTGGCGCCCCACGAAAGAGCAGACAAGGCTGTCGCGGCCCGCGACAGACCTTGCTGCTGGCTAATTAATTGTTGTTTATGTGTGGAAATGGTTGTCAATGCTTTCCAAGGCCACTGAATTAATGTTTATGCTAGTTTTAAATAAAGTGAAGGTTGCGGGCTTTCGATTCTCCACAAGGTACTCTAAAATCCCAATTAGGAGGCGTTTAGGAAGCGTGATCACGATTATAATGTGTGAGTTAGAATGTAAGGGAACGAACTAAGTTTGTGTTTATTTATTTATATTTACACATTATCCATATGGAATACTTACCATCCAATAGTTGAAACTTATAGGTGTTTATGATTAGAAGTAAGAATGCATGCTAAGTCGTATGTACATGGTTTATTTGTATGGAAGCTTGTAATTAGCATACCTTAGTAAACCTAGGGAATGATTTAAGTGTTTTTAAGGAGTTGTACGTTGGTATGGGGGTACGTAATCCTGTGAGGATGTTCTCGTCTAAGTATACACGTGTGTTTGTGCCAATTGCTTGAAGTAGGATTCATTGCTTATGAGTGAACGGAACTTGCGTATGTGTTTGTACAGTTTAAATAAGTTGATGTTTTAAGTTACTAAACCATTGTCTTGAGTATGAAATGAGAATGCAGGTATTCTATTAGTGTCGATATCAAGGTTAAGGAATACGGAATGCACGAATGTACACGAAAAGCATATTCTTAAGGATTAGTATGTGAAGAAGGAACGCGAACTGGTTAATGATTACGTATGTCTAGTTTAGGAATGATGTCACTAAATCTAACCGATACACATGTATGTGGTGAATGCAGGTTGCGTGGACTTAGTATCATTATGAAGAAAAGAAGGATTGAAGATCGAGTCAAGAGCGAGGGTTGTACGGGAAGGTGTTAGGATCTGAGTTTGGTTTTGATTGTGCTTTGTGTTTGAATTAAGATGAAGATGAATGAGTTGTGCAGCGGAAATATAATGGAAACAAACTTTACACACAATCAAACGAGAGAATTGCTTTGATCAAACATTTTCCATAAAGAACCGAAAGATTGAATTTATTTCAATAACGATTACAATGCTATGTATGAATACAAACTCCCCCTCAGCCTGAGCTCACAGTGTTTGTTCGTGCAGGAAGAAGATTTTGCAAAGAGCTAAATAGAACAGTGCATGGTACTGTTCTATTTATAGGCACGAGCAAACCACTGAAGCATCTAAGCTGACGTCACCATGAAAGTGACATCTAACCTCCTAACAAACTCTAACCTCTGATCTATACAACCTCTGCTATGCTAACTACTGCTATTACATTTCATTACATTAAGACGTCTAAACTACTGCTGCATCCTTCCACTGATGTGAACCCAGAAGTACTTGTCCGGATCAACAGAGCTTGACTCAAGGCAGTAGATTGAACAGCAGAGCTTTAGTCTTCCATCAGTCTTTTACTAGATCAGCAGTTTGTAGGTCAGCAGTTTGTACGATCAGTAGATAGGAGGTCAGCAGATGTTGAAACCACTTTCAAGGGAAGAGATATGTAAACAAAACATCTGCTTATTCTGGATCCACTGCTCTGATCCAGTTTTGGCTTTAATTATCTGTTCCTTTGGTAGGGTTCAATCCCAACAATCTCCCCCTGGAACAGATAATGCCAAAACTCTTCATTATTGGAAGATCTTTATTGCCTCATCAACAGTTCCCTTATTTGCCCTTTAAGTTGTAATTCAAAGGTTAAGGAATCTGTGTCATCATCATCCCTGCTAAGTGGAAGATCAAGGAGATCCTGCAAATCTTCAAGACTTAGGCCAAGTGCTTGTTCCCTTGTTAATTTCTTCACTTCTCCACTAGACTTGATCACTGTCAGTACATGGGACTGTTTATCAGTTTTCCACTTTAGTACTTTTGAGCCTGGTGGGTTTCTTGGGAGATTTTTATTGGATGAGGTATTTGGTGAAGCTGGCCTATTTATGACTGACTGAGCAGTACTTGCAGATTGATCCAAACCAAGAGTTTCTATAATCATTTTCTTTATGCCTTCTTTTACAAGGGCATCTCCTTTCATTAGCTCTTGGATGGTTTCACCACCCAACTGTTTTTGTTGCCTTCTTTTATAGATGGCTGCACCAGCTGGAGTAGTGGCTCTCCTGATTTGCAGCTTTGATGGTCTTTTTGAAACCTCTGCTTCAGGGTAGTCAGGTTTTTGTGGAACTGTGGGATCTTTCTTCCTTAATTCCTCCAACCTTTTGTAGGTGGCCCTGACTGTATCTTCTTTCCATCTTGCCACTTGATTTTTAGACCCATAGTCAGCAGCAACTAACTCCTCTTTCATTCTCCTCAGCTCCTCCTTTTTATCAGATATATTCTTTTTGAATTTTGCCCAAACTGGAGGAGTGTGTTTGACCTTATTCTTTATCATTTCTTGAATCCTGGCTGCTTCTTGTTCAAGCTCAGGAATGGTCCACTCCTTGTACATATGTTTTTCTCCCTTGTACTTCTTGGTTGCCATGATGCTTTCAATGTAGTCGTTTCTCAAAGTTTCATCTGCTTCCTCTGAGACTTGTTGACAAACATTTTTTGCAAATTGCTCTAAGGATCTGACTTGAGTGAATAAAAATTGATAATGCCTTTGAATTTCCTTGTCAGTTTTCCCTTGAGAGCTTCTTTTAGAGATATCCTCTGCCTGTTTAGCTTTGATTTTCAAGTACTCTTCAATGTTGTTAGGCCTAGGATATCCTTGAACTGATGGCAATTTCCTTTTAGCAGGATCATCCTCATAGTAGAAGGATTTAATCTCTTCTCTGACTGCAATGAGTTCAAGAGGATACTGGAAACCTGCAGGAGTGATAATAGGGATTGGTTGTTGTACAGGAGCTGATGAGAGAGGAACAGGGTTTAGAATCAGTGCAAGTGTTTGTGAAGATGTTGGTGGTGGTGATGGTGAATCATCATCTGGTATGAAAATCCTACTCCTTTTTATTGTAGGAGAGGTAGATGATGTTTTGGGTGGATCAGTGGTAATGTTTTTGATGGCAGTGGTTTGTGATTGACTAACAGCTGTTGAAACAACTGGTGTTTCAACCACTGTTGTCATTACAGCCGATGTTGTAACATCTGCTGTCTTCTGCTTTTTGGCAGGAGGCGATGGTGGTGGTGGTAAGGCAGTGGTTGTGGTGTGTGTTGAAGTGATGACATATGTTGAAACCTCTGAAGTACCAGCAGTAGTTGATACAGCAGGAGTTACAACAGCTGTTTGGGTGGAGGTTTGATGTTGGAGGCTTTTGGATGGTGGTTTTGGAGTACGCTTTGTGAGTCTGGATGGTGTGGACTTGGGTTCCCTCACTTTTCTAGTGGGATTTCTTTTTAGCTCAGGATTTTGAAAATCCTTTAGCCCAGAACAACCCTGTGCATTCAGCTCCATGTAAGCTCTCTTCTCCTTATTCCACCTTGACATATCCTTTGCCACTCTGTCCCTTTTTACACTTGCTATTGCTTCATCAAGTGCATTTTGGGTAACATCAACCTTTTTGCTACCATCTGGCAAAGGTATCTGCTTGGTGATGCGTTGTGTAGTGTTATATATATTAGGTGTATATTTTAAGCCCTTTAACACTTTTTTTAGCCAAGTTTTAAATTTATAAAACACGATATTTACTAACACTAAACACACATATGGGCAAGTGCACCCATCGTGAGCGTAGTATAGTGTTGGTAAGATACCGAGGTCGTCCAAGGACACAAGAGCTTTTAGTACCGGTTTATCCTCAATGTCTAATCAAATCAAAAGTTTAGAAAAAAGTTTTAAACTAAGAAAATAAAAACTAACTAAAATGCTGAAAAATAAAAATAAAAAGAAAAACAGATAGACAAGATGAATCACTTGGCTCCGACTCGTGTTTAGTGTAACCTTTGATTATTTCCGCACTTTTGCACTTATTTAAGAGATTATCTTAGTTATTGTAGTAGGCCCCTCTTTTGGAGGTGACGTTACCCTCAACCCAGTAGTTTGAGTCAGCAGGGATACAATCCTAAAGGGTTGGATTATTGAAAGATAATTAATTAAGTTATTAATGCATATTGTGGTAGGCCCCTCTTTTGAAGGTGACGTTACCCTCGGCTAAGTAGTCTGAGTCAGCAGGGATACAGTCCTAAGTAGCCTGGTTAACGTATTAATAGTAGTTTAACTTATGAGGGGATCAAAGAGTTTGGACCCCCGCCATCCAATACCGTTAAGTATTGAAGGAAGTCCTACTAAATTTGACCCAGGTCCTTTGCAGGATCTATACACTGAACAGTGGCAAGACTCTTACCAAACCGTTCCCTTAACCCCCGACCAGGTAGCCAACATACCTCCATATAGACCGTGGAGATATGAATGGTGAAAATCTTTTATTTTATATAGACAGTAAAATAATGCCAAGACACCACGGACAAATGATAAGAAAGAATCACCTTCAACATAAGAAACTAGTTATTAAAGTCATTAATACATAACCAATTAAAAAGTGCGAAAAGATTAAAAATAAAAAGTATTACACTAGACACTTTGTCTTCACCAAGTGATGTAAGAGACTTAGGCAAACATGGCCTTGATTGTCAAGAACTCTTACGATCAATCTTGGATCCCGAGACGACTCACACACTCTATGATGGACAATGGATGATGGTGGTGGATGATGGTGTTATGGTGGTGGTGGGTGGTGGGTGAAGTGTGAGAGAGGTGGTGTGCCAAGGGATGGTTTGAGCTTGAGCCAAGCACTCCTATTTATAGGCTGAACAGAAGCTCGGGCATGGCCCCGTGTCCACTGGGCACGGCCCCGTGTCCATCCTCTTCTCTGTCTTCATTAATTGTTCTTGTCTGCATTAGTTGACCACGGCCCCGTGTCCGCTGGGCACGACCCCGTGTGCAGAAGCATATCTGTACTATCAAGATTTTCCTGGATTCTGCGAATCTTATAGTTGACCACGGCCCCGTGTCCGCTGAGCACGACCCCGTGGTGGGCGATGGAAGCTTCTACAACTTTGTCTTTTATGCTGACACTTGGGCACGACCCCGTGTTCACTGAACACGAGGCGTGTTCAGCCTTCTGTTCTCTTGTTTTGCTTGGGAGGATGCTTTCGGGGAGGTCGGGCATGCCACGTTTGTTCCTTTTCTTGTATTTATGTTAGATTTATCTGCCTTTTTGCTTCTTTTGTTAATTTGAGCTCATTTAATCCTGAAAATACAAAAGGAAGACAAAAACACACTTTTTCCAACATTAGTACTAAAAAAAGGGTTAGTTTTATGCCACAATTGATGTAATTTATATGTTGCATTTTGCACACATCAAATACCCCCACACTTGAATCTTTGCTTGTCCTCAAGCAAAACTCTTTATAATGTGGCTTTACACTCCCAAATGGAATGGGTAGAAGAGAAGGTTTTTGGGCTTGTCATAGAGTGTCGGGATTTCCAAGATTCTTTATTACGTTTTATTTTTATTTATTTACAATCCTATTCGTCATGATTTATTTAAAACTTTTCATAAGATAAATTACTTATTAGGGCATAACATGCCTCTTTAAAATTATATTTATATACGAGTTCACATACCTCACGGGGGATCACTCAACACTCGGCTGAAGATGTATTTTAGTGAATCACTCGAGAGCGGCATGGAACTTACTCCTACCATAGGCTTGCCAAGCAATCAATCCTCCTCCTTTTTAACTTTATACCTTTGTAAATATCAAGAGGACTTTTGGGTAAAGGGTTAGGCTTGGGTTAAGGTAGGTGGTTGGGTTAGTGGTTAGTAAAAAAAGGCGAAAAGCGTAAAAAGCACCGGTTTTTCGTAAGACTTTTTATTTTTGCAATTTTTTTTTATTTTTTTTTATTTTGATGAAGCCATAATTCAAACAAAGTTATTTTTGATGAACTTGTTTGTTTATTTCTTTTGCTTCATCATCAAAATATATATATATTTTTTTTAAAGTCATACGAAAAACTGAGCTTGTTACTAAAACAAAGGGTTAAAAATAAAAAGGTTTTGGTGGGTGAAAGGGTGTTTGGTTTAGGTTAAGAAATGAAAAGGTTTAGGCTCAAAGGGGTTAACTAGGGGGATTTTGGGTAGGTGGTAAAAAAAAGAAAAATAATGGTGTAGAAATAAAAAGGGTTAGTCCTAATGCCTCCATCATTTACTTACTCGGGTTTAAGTTGGTAAGGACCGGGAATGTATCGTCGTGGCAAGTTTTAGAGTTGTAAGAACCAAGCGGCTATTCACACAAGAAACGAAAAATGAGCATTTAGTTTAAAGATATGTATTTGTATGCTCAATAAAGGCTCAAAACTCACTTTTGTGGGAATGGGTTTTTATGTGATCAAGTATATATAATTAAATTTTAACTAAGCTTGTTATGTCTTTTCATAATTTTCTTATGTTGGTTCTTTTTATCACGACGCTATCGGTTGTAAATTTGTAAAAATATAACCTTTTTAGAATTTAAAATTCCCAAATTAAACCTAGACAAGTAAAAAAAAAATGAAAATTTTTTGAAAAAAATTTGGGGTGATTAGCGGTTCTAATAGAGTTTTGTGTAAGGCTTGTTATTAGGACTTGCAAGATTCAAGGTTTTAGCATCCCCCCACACTTAAATTACACATTGTCCTCAATGTGTCCCAAAAATAATTTTTTAGGTTGATTGAATGTGTAAAAGGTGTGAAAAAGCAAAAATTTGTGTTACTGGGCGCCTGGACACGGCCCCGTGTTGTCCGGGCACGGCCCCGTGTTCAGGTGCCAGTAACAAAAATTAAACAAAAGAAACAGAAGCCTGGACACGGGGGCGTGTTGGGTGAACACGGCCCGTGTCCAGTTTACCTGAACTGGGTGTTTTCTGCAGACTGTACACCACGGGGCCGTGTTGGGGGGACACGGCCCGTGCTGAACCTACTGTAATGAAGAAAGTTCGTCGGATGGCTCTGTTTTCCTGCATGGGTTGCTAGTTCAAGTTTCCCTTACATCCTTTGTCATCCCGAGTGCGTTTTATTTATTTTAACACCATCCAAACATCAAGTTTAACTAAAACCATCATTCATTAAGTCAAAGAGAGAATTACATAATAGTCCTAAAAATTTAAAAATAAAGCAGAAAATAAAATTAAAGGGTCCTAAATTAGATAGGTCAAGTGATAAGTGAAATCATCTTATGGAGTTCTACGAATACATTAAGAACCAAAAATCCAGAAATAGTTTTCCGGTATCTAGAAAGTTCGTAAAACTCCGAGCCGAGGGATGTTTTAGAGCCATTCTTCTATCTCTCTTGGCAGGAAGAAGGCGGCGTCATTCTCTTCAACATCTTGTGGAGGAGGAGCGACACCAACCGGAACCCCTTGTAGTACTTCCCGAGAGGGCTCCAGATGTAAGGCGTACCATTCGACCGGTATGATGACTTCAGGAACCACATTCCATGCCCTTTGGGTAATGATTGGTACCAAAGGAGGAGAAGCGAGAATGTTCAACCTTTGGTGCAAAAGGTTGACCTCTCGAAGACATCCCTCTAACCCCACCGTCAAATGATTAATACGGTCAACCAATGCCTCTTCCACCCCGGTCATCTCATCAAGGGCCTCTCTTAAGGCGTAAACATAGTTTACAAGAGAATCTTCAACCATTTATGATCTTCTCCCTTGTCGGTTGTTTCTGGTGTGCGATGAAGGTGTTCCGCTAGTTCTGCTCATCATTCTGAGAAAACATACCGAGAAGAGTTCAACTTTATGAGATCAGTACTTCGGACACGGCCCCGTGTTCAACGAACACGACCCGTGTTCAAATGTTTGCAGATTTTATTGGACAAGGGATCTTGGAGTTTTAATTTGTTTTTATGATGTTTAAAACGTTTTTAAGCAGAAACAACTTAAAACATTGTTGTAGAGTTCATTTTTAACAAGATCCCATGAATAAAAATCTAACAAACATTTCAATAAAGCTTGAAATTATGGAGACTTCAAGTTTTAATGGAAGCATGAAGGAAAATTGAAGAAGATGAAAGTGGATAAGAGAGGAAAGGACAAGAAGGTTGTTGAGAAACTTCTTTTAGAAAATACCTAGGATGGTATGTGAGAATATTCCCCAAATCTCTGTCCCTTGAATGGTTCAAATGTGCAGGATTCTTGGCTGCATTTATAGAAAATGACAGTACGCTGCACACGGCCCCGTGTCGGTTGGACACGGCCCCGTGTTCAGGGGGAATCCTGACACATTTTGTTCGTATTCTGACACAAATCAGATGGGAATCTTCGAGTGGACACGGGGGCGTGTTGACCTGGGCACGGCCCCGTGTCTAGAGGCTGTCTTATGGAGTTTTGCCTATTTTTAAGGAACTTTTCCGGATCGGGCGGTTCCTTACTGGATGGAACAACCCCAAAGTGCCTAAAATACCTTAATTGTTCTAGATTAAGACGAGAACGCAAGAGGTTGTCGGTGAGGGTGATTCCTATGCTGTATGTAGGTGGACAAGTCCAACCCTTTCCCGGGCTCTCGTTAAAGAAGGTGTATGCCGAATCACTCAGGTCTCTGTATGCATCGAATGAAGTCGATGGGGAGTCCTTCACGGCACAATCGGCACAGGGACGACTATCGCTCAAGTCCTCTCTAGAGTTAAAAGTATCGTCGGGAACAACGGAGTTGTTTGAATGCGATTCCAACACTTCTTCTTGGTTATCATCTTGAGATAAATTATTGAAATCTATCCTAAGTTCTTTTAACCAATTAAGAATTAGATCTTCTAATTGAAATAGTTCATCAAGAAGCATTTCTCCTAGAAAATCTGGTTGGGAGCATTCGAGGGAGAGATAGGGATTATTTTTACTTTCGCCCCTCTTAAGGATACAGGGAAACGATGGGTCTATATAGTGGGGCTTATAATTTAGAAAATAACATTCTAATTCCTTATGGGAACCACCACATATTTGACACCACGTTCCATAAGAGTGCCGAAAGTAAAAATTATCAGTATCACTCATGTTGGTGTCAGAAATTACCAACCATCGGGATCTTACGGTTCTGTTTTCAGTAACTGAATCTTGGGCACGGGGGCGTGTTGAGTGGGCACGGCCCCGTGTTCAGCTTACTGTCTGACTTAAAACAGGATTGCCAGTTCCAATGATTGGGCACAGGGCGTGTTCAGCAGGCACGGCCCGTGCTGAGTTCTGCAGAAGCTGAAAAACTAAGAAAAATCCTAAAAAAATAGAAAAATAAGAAAAAAACGATTAGGCCGCTGATTCCTAACTTTCCTAAAATCCTTGTGTCCCCGGCAACGGCGCCAAAAACTTGATGCGTTGTGTAGTGTTATATATATTAGGTGTATATTTTAAGCCCTTTAACACTTTTTTTAGCCAAGTTTTAAATTTATAAAACACGATATTTACTAACACTAAACACACATATGGGCAAGTGCACCCATCGTGAGCGTAGTATAGTGTTGGTAAGATACCGAGGTCGTCCAAGGACACAAGAGCTTTTAGTACCGGTTTATCCTCAACGTCTAATCAAATCAAAAGTTTAGAAAAAAGTTTTAAACTAAGAAAATAAAAACTAACTAAAATGCTGAAAAATAAAAATAAAAAGAAAAACAGATAGACAAGATGAATCACTTGGCTCCGACTCGTGTTTAGTGTAACCTTTGATTATTTCCACACTTTTGCACTTATTTAAGAGATTATCTTAGTTATTGTAGTAGGGCACTCTTTTGGAGGTGACGTTACCCTCAACCCAGTAGTTTGAGTCAGCAGGGATACAATCCTAAAGGGTTGGATTATTGAAAGATAATTAATTAAGTTATTAATGCATATTGTGGTAGGCCCCTCTTTTCAAGGCGACGTTACCCTCGGCTAAGTAGTCTGAGTCAGCAGGGATACAGTCCTAAGTAGCCGGGTTAAAGTATTAATAGTAGTTTAACTTATGAGGGGATCAAAGAGTTTGGACCCCCCCATCCAATACCGTTAAGTATTGAAGGAAGTCCTACTAAATTTGACCCAGGTCCTTTGAAGGATCTATACACTGAACAATGGCAAGACTCTTACCAAACCGTTCCCTTAACCCCCGACCAGGTAGCCAACATACATCCATATAGACCGTGGAGATATGAATGGTGAAAATCTTTTATTTTATATAGACAGTAAAATAATGCCAAGAAACCACGGACAAACGATAAGGAAGAATCACCTTCAACATAAGAAACTAGTTATTAAAGTCATTAATACATAACCAATTAAAAAGTGCGAAAAGATTAAAAATAAAAAGTATTACACTAGACACTTTGTCTTCACCAAGTGATGTAAGAGACTTAGGCAAACATGGCCTTGATTGTCAAGAACTCTTACGATCAATCTTGGATCCCGAGACGACTCACACACTCTATGATGGACAATGGATGATGGTGGTGGATGATGGTGTTATGGTGGTGGTGGGTGGTGGGTGAAGTGTGAGAGAGGTGGTGTGCCAAGGGATGGTTTGAGCTTGAGCCAAGCACTCCTATTTATAGGCTGAACAGAAGCTCGGGCATGGCCCCGTGTCCATCCTCTTCTCTGTCTTCATTAATTGTTCTTGTCTGCATTAGTTGACCACGGCCCCGTGTCCGCTGGGCACGACCCCGTGTGCAGAAGCATATCTGTACTATCAAGATTTGCCTGGATTCTGCGAATCTTATAGTTGACCACGGCCCCGTGTCCGCTGAGCACGACCCCGTGGTGGGCGATGGAAGCTTCTACAACTTTGTCTTTTATGCTGACACTTGGGCACGGCCCCGTGTTCACTGAACACGGGGCCTTCTGTTCTCTTGTTTTGCTTGGGAGGATGCTTTCGGGGAGGTCGGGCATGCCACATTTGTTCCTTTTCTTGTATTTATGTTAGATTTAGCTGCCTTTTTGCTTCTTTTGTTAATTTGAGCTCATTTAATCCTGAAAATACAAAAGGAAGACAAAAACACACTTTTTCCAACATTAGTACTAAAGAAAGGGTTAGTTTTATGCCACAATTGATGTAATTTATATGTTGCATTTTGCACACATCACTTGGTCATATTCTCCATTTCTGGTTCTATGTAGAGACCATCATCTACTCCCTTCTTCTTCTTCTTCTTCTTCTTCCATTCTTTAATTTTCTCCCCCTTTTTGGCATTATCTGAGGGTAATTGATCAATGAAAAGAACAGTTGGAGGAGCAGTGCCAGTGGTGTTTAATATGTGGGCCTTGAGTGCCTTGATGTCAGCTTGTGTGTTCTTGAACCTAGACTCCATTGTGTTTCTCAGCTCTTGTACATGTATTGCATGTTGCTGATCAGCCACTTGTTTTTGTTGCTGGAGAAAAGGTTGAAATAGATTCCAGAGCTCATTTGCAGCAGGTGCTTGTGGTGGAGCAGGTGCTTGAGGTGGAATAATAGTGGATTGCATCTTTTGTACTTTCAACAACTGTTGTAGCATGTCTTTGATATCTCCAACAGTTGTATCCAGTTTGTCAACACTTTTCGTCAATTCCAGATATTTTAAACCATCACCCAATTTAATGGGATCATCTGATTTCCCACTAGCAGTGATTTTATCAGTGGTTGAGGTAGGGAGTGTACTCCAAACATTAACCACTGATGCCCCTTTTTCTTGGTACTGGGGTCTTCTTCCTTCAACACTTGACAGTCTTTTGATGTTGCCAGTGGTAAAAAAGAATCCACTGGTGGATGTCAGAGGTGCTATGGAAGGAATTGCCTCCAAGGAAGTCTTATTGATGTAACCACTGTCCAAATGCAAACCAGTGGGTTCAGCACTTGTAGTGGCTGCTTCACTTGGATTACCACCAAGAGTTACTTATAACTCAAGGGGTGTAACCTCCTCAGTTGTGTCGGTGGGTTAGCAAAGATTGATACAACAGACCCAGTCATTTGTTGAGGCATGTTCTCATTGATAGGTGATTGAGAAGGACTGGTTTGTGCCTGGTTCAAATCAATTGCATCCAACAGAAGTTTGGTTGGTGGTGGAATTGTGGATGTGATGGTTGGTGTAGAAAGAGAATTTGCCCCGGGCATTGGGCTGTGGATGATGGAAGCAAGTGATTCCAGAGCATCATATTGTGGTGTCCCTATATGTACAACTTGTTCTTTTTGAGAAGCGACAAGAGGAGTTTCGACTATGGGTTGAGATATTTTTACCAACTGCTGTGAGGAAGAAGCAGCAGTGGTTTCTAGTGACTTTTGTGCTGTCACTGGCAGTTGCTCTGGTATCTCATCTTCCAGAGTTGCCTTTTTGATAGGTTTTGGGGGGGGGGGGGGGGGTTTGAGTTTTCTTTTTGTTTGGCTTTTTGGTGATTATAGGTGTGGGTTTCAAAGTAGTTGTTTTGCTACTTTGATCACCTTGAGCAGTGGGCTCAGCCGCAGATACCTGAGGAGCAGTGGTAGCTGCTAAATTTTGCGCAGGCACCTCTGCTTGTGTTTTGCAAGGTGTTGACATTCTTGTAAAAGTTTCAGCAGTTAAGCTGTTTATTTGAATAGATTCACCTTGTTTTATTGCAGCAGCATCATTCTTACCAAGTTTCTTTTCAAAATAGTAACTTAGAAATCTTGGAAACAGTAAGAATGCCTTTGTTTCAACACTTTTAACCAGATCATTAAAGATTACCTGAGAATAATTAAAATTTTCTTTTTGAAGAATAGCATACCCCAGGTTTTGAATCTTTAATGGTATTTCATTAAAAGCAGTGGTTTTATTTGAAACACACATTAGGAGGGTATGAAATAAAAATCTTGTTGCAGAAGGGAAGAAACCTTTTTGTAAGGTGTCCTTTTTTACTTCTGCATTATACCCTCTTTCCAGAAAATCATTTTTTAACTCGTTTTTGGGAAAAGAAGTTTTACCTCTCTGATCATCGAGTTGAAAGACCTCTGAAATGGATTGTGGTTTGATTTTGACTGCTTTACCCTTTAACGTGGAGTTAATGGCTATGGCATCGTCGCCTTGTTTGTCAAGGGTTGCATTCTTCCAAAACTCCCTTTGGGTTTGCAGGTAAATGGGTGCATCTGCTGTAAGCAAAGTTTTGTACTTTGACGCAGAAATGAGATCAATGATGGAATCAAAAATCTCGGTGGTGCCGGGTTTTGTGAGAAGACCCAGAAGATTGTGAGAAGGTTTATGTGGAATTTCAATGGGTGTGGCCTTTTGAGAGGCTTCCTTTGAAGATGATTTGGAAGTGGGTTTTGCAGATGACTTCGATTTTGTCATTTTGGAGATGATGATCGAAGAAGATTGTGAAGATGTTTGAGAAAAACTGCTTTGAGAAGAGAATTTTTAAGAATTCAATTCGACAGTAAAACCCTGTTTGGATGTTGAATGGGGGTTTTATAGGGAAAAAGTGAATGCTGACGTGGCAGCGGTTACAAAAGGTCTGACCACTATGTACTGCCCACATGCCAACCCCTGATGGAATGAAGGACAGTACTTTTATGAAAGTTACTGATGAAGGCAGTGGTTACAACGGTAACATATGGAAGCAGTGGATAAAACACTGATTTTGAGCATCAGTGCTTATCAAGTGTCACACCCCAAATTTCCACGTGTTACCGGTGGGCCCGGTAGGGGAGTAACGTGACGTGGTTGGCAACATCATAGCCAAACAACACAATATATAAATGCACAGCGGAAGCAAAAGGATAAATATATTACAATCCGTAATAGTGTAACATCAAAGTATTACAACAGAAGTAAAGGATCCACAGGCGGATCGCAAATAAAATAACATGGTTCAACAGACTTTAGGCATCTAAGCTTGCGAGACTCTTTATTGATGCTAGGAGTAGCCAGCCAATTCCAATTAGTACCTGCACTTAGCCTTTTTGGGAAAATACGTCAGTTTACACTGGTAAATACAATCAACCGACTCATTTTGAAAAGGGTTTAAGAAAATGATTGATTTGAATGCACATGGCACAAATAATATTTTATAACTTGGGATACTTATTTAAATATATAAACTTGTACAGGATTTACATGTTTCTTATGCGTTCAGTAGCCCGGATCGAGCCGGGTTAAAGATCAATAAACACACCACTTTATTTATGAGACACTGACAGGTGTACGCCTACACCTGAGCGCTAAGGTCGTGGCCATTTCGAAAAATGATGCCAGGGATATCCGGGACACGGTCATTAACCCCCCAAAGGCTTTAAGCAACAAAACAAATTAAACGGAGACATCTCAATCATTTAACCATAATAAGATTAAATATTCAACGCCCGACCAAGCGGTATTTTATATACCGTACCCAAGCCCGTATAGGGAAATAAGTTAAAAGTATTTACCTGAGCTAAATATAAATTCAATCCCAGCCGTATCAAATCAGCAAGTACAGATAGCTTTTACTGGGCTCCTAAATCTGGAACGAAGGTTTTTAATAACCTATTAGAATCCTAACGGGTCTTTAATTAAGCCTTGACTTAGACCGGTTAGTTTTCAAGAAGAAGAAGATACGGTTCAAACGCATGATAAAGCGGAGACCGGAAAAGAATGTGATTTAGACCCGACAAGTTTGAAGACTTGTATAATATGGGTAATCTAAACACATTCTGGATTTTGAGATAATAACGATAAGGTTTGACCCGTTTCGGCTAATTTATGCAAACTAGTTACATAAACCGAACCGAACGTGTATGAAGCGTAACGGGTAACCGTAAGAGTCCTAAACAGGTTCCCTAAGTTAACATGCCTTAAATATGTTGTGATATCAGTAGGATACCTTCCGTTATGCCCAAAACGAGTTTAATCTCATAATAAGCCCCGTATGGGTATTTTGGTCATTTTTAAAGTTATAAAAGGATTTAATTTATCTTCTGTGATCCGGGTTTGAATAATTCAGTAAAATATTTTGTTTTTAACTTGGTATATCAGTTGGTGTTAAGTCCTATGTGGCAAAATGGTTTTAAACCCTTACTATGCGCTTAATACGCGTATAAAGCCGTTTTAAGCGACGTACGGTTTAAAATACGATTCTGAGTTTCCTGATCAATTAAACAGGTTCAAAACACTCTATTTAATATTTAAAATCATTAGCAATTGGATTGGCGTCAAAAGGATTTGTAAAACTCATTTTATGGCCTAAAAGGGCATATTCGGTATTTACCGAATTAAGGCGCTAATCCAAGCTTATGATCATTCTAAAAATAATTAAAAATCTTCAAAAATCCCGAAGTATTATTTAACATCAGTGGGGAAAAGGTTTGGTACCGAAAATCGGGTTTAGATAGGCTATGCGCTAATCGCGCCGTTTTATTAATAAAAAGCTTATTATTTACGCTAATGCGCATATCTCCTAATCTAGACTTCCGATTGACGTGAAAATTTACGTACATGTTTAATAATCAGTAACTAAGATTATTGTACTTCAACATTTTCAAAATTCTCGTTGTAGGGTCATAAGGGCATTATGGTCCATTTTAAGCGTTTAACGGAAACGTGTGCATGCATCGGATAATCAACGAAACAAGTACCGAGGCTTATACTATCATGTAACCCAACCCTAATGAAGTACTAAGGCAATACCGAATCATATTAAAACGGGTCAGAACCGAAGTCAAAGCAAAAGTCAACGTTTTGCGCCTTTCGGTTCCGAACCAGGTTTAAACAGATATCTGTCGAGTCGGACAAGCGTAAACAAGTTTTTATACTTATTACCAAGTTATATTAAGGTTAAAACAGATTACACGCCTTTCGGATTGCAAATCGTGCATTAAATCATATTTTACAATTCTGTTGACTTTTTCGGTCAACCTTTGACTCGACAAACGACCTAGTTAGGTCTGGAATCGGTACGTGCCCTTACAAGGGTTTAATACCCATATAATTACCTATCTAACGGTACTTTTAATTCGGGTTACGACTGAGCCAACGTTACTTAATCACGAAGTCAATGTTAATTACGATATAATGACATTTAAGCTAAATACCTAGCTAGAATCAATTTAGAAAGGTTAGGGGTACTTACATAATGATTAATGATGATTAGGGAGCTTGTGATTCAGCTTGGAAGTCCCACAAATGACCAGAATGGTTGTAAGAATGAATGAGCACTTTGGTGGCTTTATATAGTGTTTGCATACACCACAATTCATTGACAACAAGCTCTATGATCATCCACAATCATCCAACACATGTCCCTAGTCTTCTAGGGGAGTCTAAGGGTCCTTCACATGCAAGAAAAACCGGCCTAAAGGGTCACAAGTGCACAAAACAGGCTGTTGCCTGTTTTCTGGTGCTGGCAGCATGGTAGCGCACCGTTACATGTATATGGTAGCGGTGCGCTACCTCTTCTCAGTAGTTGAAATGTTTTTGTTTAATTGCTGTTTGGTCCTTGGTCCCTTGAAACATCGTTTTCACTCGGATCTTGCAAGATTTATTGTACATTAGGCCCTCTAACTTGACTTTTAAAGGTTCCATGACATAACCAATTATTGTTAAGTCCTCGGTTTGCTTTGTGATTGCTCGTAAGGCCTTAAATTGAAATGTTGACGTTATTAACCCCTCGCATACGAACATCATCATAACTTTCCCATACTATATCGAATCCTTGTAATATTTTACCACATTATTCTAGTGAGCAATATTAATCGTTACAAAGCTTCGGGTTCGCTAAATGGTCACTCAGAGGCATACTTTAACATGTTGACACATTTAACCCTTGTAGTTTGTAATCTCTCACTTTCTTTTACAATTGGCTTCGTATGATCCATGATCCATTCGTTTAAGGGTATAAACATTATGTAGGGTTAATATACAATACCTTTATTCACTGTTGACATTTAGAACTCGTATTTTCATATACTTTCCACGTTTGTCAACTTTAGTCCTTTCTGAACATCCTTTCGCACGTTCAAACTTATGACACGTGTCATTATATTATAGGACGTGAATTTTCGGGGTGTTACATCCTCACCCCCTTAAAAGAAATCTCGGCCCGAGATTTACTGAAATAAGTAAGGGTACTTTTCTTTCATCGTGGATTCAACCTCCTACATATATTCGGGACCTCTTCGGGCATCCCATTTGACCTTAACAATAGGCACGTGCTTTCTTCGAAGCTTCTTAACTTGTCGATCCTCAATCGATATAGGATTTTTTTTTTATCACATCGTAAATCCGCATACCAATTTGTGATAGTGCTCCTTGACTTATTGGCGGAACACCTCCTTCAGTCACTAGTGTGCAATGTATTGCGAGCTCCGCCAAACTCCTTAAATAGGTTTTAGCTTACAAGCTACTTGATCTTGATACATTCGATTTCCTTCAAATGCTTTCCATATATTCAGAGATTAACTAGCCTGATAATTTCACAAATTTGGTACACCCTTCCTGGGTGATATCTTTTGTTAAACCATATTCCTTAACAAGAACTTAGGAAGTTTGCTATTTTCATAACTCCTCGATTTCTTGCCATATACTGGCAACCTACAATCGATTATGGATTTGTATAATCTTATTTGTTGTCCCCCAGGCAACTTTCAGATCTTGATAATTAGACTTACCAATTCTCTATCTAACACTAGACATTTAACATTCCATCTATACAAGGTCTCCAAAGGAGTAGCCTTAATACTTACATATCAATTATTATAGAAAAGCTTATATTAATGTGAGATGGTTATTCCACTCACTAATCAATACAAATCTTAAGGGACAGCTAAACCTTACAGTTAGTCGAACAAATCGACAATCCGGGGTAGCTGATGGGGTTCTTAATTGTTGCCTAATTAGGGTTGCGGTGATAATGCATAAGCAAAATGAACCGTCTTTCATATCTAACTATACCGAACTCTCATGACATTGAGTTAGGCTATATGAATCTATATCTTAAAACTTATTTGACCAGGGTTTTTAATTCTTCCAAAAATGGTACTAGCTGTCTTGGAGGTCTTATAATAATGCAGCCCTAAATGGGATATAACCTTTAACTCTACCTGCCTCTCTGGGGTAAACAGGGTAATAAAAAGAGAAGATAATCAAGGTACAAAGAGGTTACAGAGAATTTCCATATCTCAGGCTCTAGTCTAATTATCCTTGCTGGTGTCAAATGAGTGACACCTATATGCTATGAGTCCACAGCTTCCTTTACCAGGGAACCTTTATTTGGACAATTCTTTTCTGGATATCTTCTTTGAATACTACTAGTCGACTTTGGTATAATATGACCATTGGGATATCTCAGCGGTTCCATGCATTAAACCTCCATACTGATCAGGCATGGAAGTAATCTATGGGACTCACTAAGATACACCAATCCTCATATGGCACTTTTATCAAACATAGTTTGGCATTCGCAGATGATAAAAACAATGAGAAAAAAAATTAAAATAACCTATGTTGTCGTACTCTATGCAGAGAAAGAGTGCTCTTAGATTTTCGGAAGAGTTCCTTGCCGATCTATAAGAATCAGTTACTATGGTCTCCTTGGTAGTTATACCTTGTGGTTGATAATAAAATTTTTGCTAAATTTATGGTTTATGAAGATTTATTATTGCCTGTATTAAATCAGGACACTTAGCAGAAATTATCATTGGTAAATGATAAGGAATTTTATTGTACAAGTGCTTATATTTAATTAGAATGGAAATTTTCACAAACTAGGCACCTAGCTCAGTTGGCTAGGCGCGCGAAAGGGTGCGGCCGGCCTAGACCCAGGTTCGATTCCGGGGACGGCCGGTTCCACCATTTTTTTCGCTGAGAGCCTGACGCGGGCCGCGTAAGGTATCACTCAGGGCTTACGCGGGCCGCCTAAGTCTTCTTATTAATAAAACAAGGACAACGGAGAAGGGAAATTCCTAATGGATATAAAATATCCATTTAATATTGTTGAGGCAGTCTCTGAGGTACTATCTGTCAATTTTACTTTATACTTAACGCTTAGAGTTGTTAACAGGCAGATTTAATGATTTACAATATCTATTGTCTATGCGAGACTTATCTGAACCTGAATTAAATAATACTCTAACATGAGCGTTATTGATATAGAAAGTACCTGTTGTGACCTTGTCATCTTGGATAGCCTCTTGAGTATCCATTTGGGAGTTTTCGGTTTTGGTCTTTTTAACTTCCTCAAGCTTTTTAGCATACTTAGGGCAGTTGGTCTTAATGTGCCCTTTTCCATTGCAACCATAGCAGGTTGCGTCTCCCAATCCCTTGCAATCCAAGGTCTTATGCTCCCTGGACTTGCAGATTCCACAGGGTAGAAGCTGGGATTCATATCTGCATTTCCCGAGGTGGTATTTCTTACAGGTTTTGCATTTGGGTTTTTCACCTGACTGCTGGTTGTCCTTTAAATCCTTGCCAGGCTTAGCTGCTTCTCTCTTGGCAGCCTTAGGGCAATTAGTACTGATGTGGTCCTTTTCGCCGCAGCCATGACAGTTTGCATTCTTTATATCCCTACATTCGTGGGACTGGTGGCCAGCTCTTTTACAGATGCCACATTGCTTTATCTTTTGATTTGATCGACACTGACCCCAGTGTCTTCTTTTGCAGGTTTTACATGCGGGTTTTGCCTCCTTTGGCTTGGACTGGTTATAGCTTGAACCGGTCTTACTCTTTTTGTAACCTTTATTTGGGGTATCATCGCACATTCGCTTATAATCCTTCAACACACGGTCCATGGCGTTGCTTACGGCGGTATTTATCACAGCCTGTAACTCGGTGCTTATTAAGTTCAGTCTTGCATCATCATTCTGATTAACTGGATGATGGTGAGCTTCAGAGGAGTCAGCCATGGTGAAGCTTTGAAGGCTACTATCCAAGTAGAAACAATTTGTTTAATCATATAGTGAATTGTCGAATTTGATGAATAAATAGCCATGGCGTAATTAAACCATATAGGCCAATAGATAGAATTTAATTTATTTGATTATGTTTTGCCTAAGTTTAAATAACCATCTTTGGCATTTAAGCGGAATATAATCCTTCATATTTATTAGACAGGGGACATAAGTCACGACTGCCAATGTCATACTGACATCTTTTATATATAGCACAAGGGCTTGTTCCAAAGGACTTATGATGGCTCAGAGACCTAGTCACTAGGGAAATTTTAAAACATAATCGATGATTCCTTTGGATCGGAAAATTCCATAGTTCATTGTCTTGACAAGACTTTATGAAATAATAACTATCTTTTCATATATACACCTTTTCCCATAGGTACACATCCCAAATGGATGTTTTGATGCGTACATCATGCTCGACGTTTACCAGTCATGATTCCTATTGATCACTTACACTAGCTAAGAGATATGGAAAAATCTTAATATAGGGATGACAAGTGTGATTTTATCATATCACTGTTGTCGGGAGTGTCAACACATTTTAAAGTGTTAACAATGATCTGAATCTCTTTTTAACCAGGTTTTACCATCTTAGCAAGGTCTACAATAACATTCAAGCTAGGTCAAACCTTTTAAGATTCTCTCTTAATATCTATACTGGCAGGAAAAGAATGATATTTATTTTATTCAGGATTTTCACTATTAATCCTAAATTATAATCTAGTAATAGTACAAAAGGCTTAGTCACATAGACGAGTTTAATTTATAAGCCATGATTTCAGAGAATCAAAGCATTTAGGTTAGAACATAGTTCATTATCTTTCCTGGACAGAGAGTCAAAGACTCCTACTGTCGTTGTCAAATTGACGATACAATATGGCCCGTAGGCGGATCAATTGACATTACAAAACGATGTTTTTAGAAATTAATAATCATCACACTGGTGATAGTAGTCATGATAATATTGATCATATTGACTATGAGGCTTGGGCATAGTCCACTGCCTTAGACAAGAACCCTAAGATTTACTACTGTCATTGTCGTAGTGACAATATTATAAAGTATAGCCAGTAGGCACTTCATCACTAAGGATGTCGATAATATGATCATCATATTGATGATATTAGTCATGATCACATTGATCATATAGACTAATAGGCTTGAGCATGGCTCACCACCATAGACAAGGAATCATAAAGATCACAATGTCAGAGACATATTAGTCATGATCACATTGATCATTTAGGCTAATAGGCTTGAGCAGAGCTCACCACCATAGACAAGGAATCATAAAGATCACAATGTCAGTGTCTCAGATGGACAATACGTTATAGCCCGTAGGCACTTCCCTTCTAAGGGATGGTTATAATATGATCATCTTATAGGATGATATAAGCTATGATTTCTAGATCAATAGACTAGATAAGAATATTGGAAAAATCCAATATATGAAAATAAAAGTACAGAGTTGCCCTAAGCGGGACTTGAAAGGAATAATGTTGTCCTCGAAGGGACTGAAAGGATAAATATGTCCTTATAAGGACTATTAAGGAAACGATTTTTCGCAAAGGGAGTTTCTTCTTCATTTTATTTCTGAATGCCTTCTCCTTGTTTGCATGTTTCGTCCTAGCCGTTGTACGAAGGTCAGCAATTTAAGGCTCCTGGTGTGGAGAATTATTATTATGGCTTCTTCGCTCGGCGACGTATCCAATATATAAAATTTTGGAAGCAGAATTTCCAGATAAGGATTGAGAATATTCCTATGTTAAGTCTAGACTCAGAAGATTTAGAAATGTGCAATTGTGTCATTGAGATTAAACACAAAAAGCTAGTGTTTAATTCACTCAATGTTGGCTCTGATACCAACCTGTCACACCCCAAATTTCCACGTGTTACCGGTGGGCCCGGTAGGGGAGTAACGTGACGTGGTTGGCAACATCATAGTCAAACAACACAATATATAAATGCACAGCGGAAGCAAAAGGATAAATATATTACAATCCGTAATAGTGTAACATCAAAGTATTACAACGGAAGTAAAGGATCCACAGGCGGATCGCAAATAAAATAACATGGTTCAACAGACTTTAGGCATCTAAGCTTGCGAGACTCTTTATTGATGCTAGGAGTAGCCAGCCAATTCCAATTAGTACCTGCACTTAGCCTTTTTGGGAAAATACGTCAGTTTACACTGGTAAATACAATCAACCGACTCATTTTGAAAAGGGTTTAAGAAAATGATTGATTTGAATGCACATGGCACAAATAATATTTTATAACTTGGGATACTTATTTAAATATATAAACTTGTACAGGATTTACATGTTTCTTATGCGTTCAGTAGCCCGGATCGAGCCGGGTTAAAGATCAATAAACACACCACTTTATTTATGAGACACTGACAGGTGTACGCCTACACCTGAGCGCTAAGGTCGTGGCCATTTCGAAAAATGATGCCAGGGATATCCGGGACACGGTCATTAACCCCCCAAAGGCTTTAAGCAACAAAACAAATTAAACGGAGACATCTCAATCATTTAACCATAATAAGATTAAATATTCAACGCCCGACCAAGCGGTATTTTATATACCGTACCCAAGCCCGTATAGGGAAATAAGTTAAAAGTATTTACCTGAACTAAATATAAATTCAATCCCAGCCGTATCAAATCAGCAAGTACAGATAGCTTTTACTGGGCTCCTAAATCTGGAACGAAGGTTTTTAATAACCTATTAGAATCCTAACGGGTCTTTAATTAAGCCTTGACTTAGACCGGTTAGTTTTCAAGAAGAAGAAGATACGGTTCAAACGCATGATAAAGCGGAGACCGGAAAAGAATGTGATTTAGACCCGACAAGTTTGAAGACTTGTATAATATGGGTAATCTAAACACATTCTGGATTTTGAGATAATAACGATAAGGTTTGACCCGTTTCGGCTAATTTATGCAAACTAGTTACATAAACCGAACCGAACGCGTATGAAGCGTAACGGGTAACCGTAAGAGTCCTAAACAGGTTCCCTAAGTTAACATGCCTTAAATATGTTGTGATATCAGTAGGATACCTTCCGTTATGCCCAAAACGAGTTTAATCTCATAATAAGCCCCGTATGGGTATTTTGGTCATTTTTAAAGTTATAAAAGGATTTAATTTATCTTCTGTGATCCGGGTTTGAATAATTCAGTAAAATAGTTTGTTTTTAACTTGGTATATCAGTTGGTGTTAAGTCCTATGTGGCAAAATGGTTTTAAACCCTTACTATGCGCTTAATACGCGTATAAAGCCGTTTTAAGCGACGTACGGTTTAAAATACGATTCTGAGTTTCCTGATCAATTAAACAGGTTCAAAACACTCTATTTAATATTTAAAATCAGTAGCAATTGGATTGGCGTCAAAAGGATTTGTAAAACTCATTTTATGGCCTAAAAGGGCATATTCGGTATTTACCGAATTAAGGCGCTAATCCAAGCTTATGATCATTCTAAAAATAATTAAAAATCTTCAAAAATCCCGAAGTATTATTTAACATCAGTGGGGAAAAGGTTTGGTACCGAAAATCGGGTTTAGATAGGCTATGCGCTAATCGCGCCGTTTTATTAATAAAAAGCTTATTATTTACGCTAATGCGCATATCTCCTAATCTAGACTTCCGATTGACGTGAAAATTTACGTACATGTTTAATAATCAGTAACTAAGATTATTGTACTTCAACATTTTCAAAATTCTCGTTGTAGGGTCATAAGGGCATTATGGTCCATTTTAAGCGTTTAACGGAAACGTGTGCATGCATCGGATAATCAACGAAACAAGTACCGAGGCTTATACTATCATGTAACCCAACCCTAATGAAGTACTAAGGCAATACCGAATCATATTAAAACGGGTCAGAACCGAAGTCAAAGCAAAAGTCAACGTTTTGCGCCTTTCGGTTCCGAACCAGGTTTAAACAGATATCTGTCGAGTCGGACAAGCGTAAACAAGTTTTTATACTTATTACCAAGTTATATTAAGGTTAAAACAGATTACACGCCTTTCGGATTGCAAATCGTGCATTAAATCATATTTTACAATTCTGTTGACTTTTTCGGTCAACCTTTGACTCGACAAACGACCTAGTTAGGTCTGGAATCGGTACGTGCCCTTACAAGGGTTTAATACCCATATAATTACCTATCTAACGGTACTTTTAATTCGGGTTACGACTGAGCCAACGTTACTTAATCACGAAGTCAATGTTAATTACGATATAATGACATTTAAGCTAAATACCTAGCTAGAATCAATTTAGAAAGGTTAGGGGTACTTACATAATGATTAATGATGATTAGGGAGCTTGTGATTCAGCTTGGAAGTCCCACAAATGACCAGAATGGTTGTAAGAATGAATGAGCACTTTGGTGGCTTTATATAGTGTTTGCATACACCACAATTCATTGACAACAAGCTCTATGATCATCCACAATCATCCAACACATGTCCCTAGTCTTCTAGGGGAGTCTAAGGGTCCTTCACATGCAAGAAAAACCGGCCTAAAGGGTCACAAGTGCACAAAACAGGCTGTTGCCTGTTTTCTGGTGCTGGCAGCATGGTAGCGCACCGTTACATGTATATGGTAGCGGTGCGCTACCTCTTCTCAGTAGTTGAAATGTTTTTGTTTAATTGCTGTTTGGTCCTTGGTCCCTTGAAACATCGTTTTCACTCGGATCTTGCAAGATTTACTGTACATTAGGCCCTCTAACTTGACTTTTAAAGGTTCCATGACATAACCAATTATTGTTAAGTCCTCGGTTTGCTTTGTGATTGCTCGTAAGGCCTTAAATTGAAATGTTGACGTTATTAACCCCTCGCATACGAACATCATCATAACTTTCCCATACTATATCGAATCCTTGTAATATTTTACCACATTATTCTAGTGAGCAATATTAATCGTTACAAAGCTTCGGGTTCGCTAAATGGTCACTCAGAGGCATACTTTAACATGTTGACACATTTAACCCTTGTAGTTTGTAATCTCTCACTTTCTTTTACAATTGGCTTCGTATGATCCATGATCCATTCGTTTAAGGGTATAAACATTATGTAGGGTTAATATACAATACCTTTATTCACTGTTGACATTTAGAACTCGTATTTTCATATACTTTCCACGTTTGTCAACTTTAGTCCTTTCTGAACATCCTTTCGCACGTTCAAACTTATGACACGTGTCATTATATTATAGGACGTGAATTTTCGGGGTGTTACATCAAGAAAATGAGAGAACAGGGGATGGCTTTCAGCAGTGGACAGACTTTGAAGTAGAACAGACTTTTGAACAAACAGTGGTTATGGCAGACTTTTAAGGATTTTAATGAAAACTTCATTTTTAGCTATTTTTAAGGATGGATTTTTGATTTTCTGAAAACATTTTAATGCTTTTATTCATAGAAAAACAAGATTTTGCTTGTTATTCCATGTTTAGCATGCCAATCCTAGAGACCAAGCTTTCAAAGGTGGATGTATCTAATGCTTTTGTGAGCACATCTGCCAGCTGGTCTTTAGTTGGAACATGATGCAGAGAAATCAAACCTTTTTCATAGCAATCCCTCACAATGTGATGTCTGATGTCGATGTGTTTGGTGGTTGAGTGAGAAACTGGATTTTTAATGATATTTTCTGCTGCCTGACTATCCAACATAAGTGGTGTCTTTAAGGCAGTGATACCAAAATCCAATAACTGATTTTGAAGCCACAGGAGTTGGGCTGTACAGCTTGCAGCAGCAATGTATTCAGCTTCAGCAGTGGATGTTGAAACAGCTGCTTGCTTTTTTGCTTTGCCATGAAACTAAGCAATCACCTAGAAACTGGCACCCTCCTGATGTGGACTTCCTTGTGGTATTACATCCAGCAAAGTCACTGTCTGAAAATCCTGAAAGCTTGATATTCCCATTAGCTGGATACCAGATACCAAGTGTGGGAGCACTTTTTATGTACCTGAATATCCTTTTTACAGCAATAAGGTTGGATTTTCTAGGGGCTGATTGACTTCTTGCACAGACACATGTTGCAAACATGATGTCTGGCCTAGATGCAGTTAGGTACAAAAGAGACCCAATCATGCTTCTATATAGAGTTTGGTCAATCAGCTCATCCTTTTCATCAGACATGACTAGCTTATTTATTGCCATGGGTGTGCTTCATGGTTTACAATCATTCATATCAAATTTGTTTAAAAGTTCTTTAGCATATTTGCTTTGATGAATGAAAGTTCCATTTTGTATTTGCTGAACTTGGAGACCAAGAAAGCATTGCAGCTCACCCATTGCACTCATTTCAAACTCAGCTGTCATGAGTTCCCTAAACTCTTCACACATTTTATTACATGTGCTTCCAAAAATAATGTCATCCATATAAATTTGGACAATCATTAAATCCTTTCCTCTCCATTTTAGAAACAATGTTTTATCAATGGTACCTCTTTTGAAACCATTTGAGAGTAGAAAGGTGGAAAGAGTTTCATACCAGGCCCTAGTGCTTGTTTTAGGCCATACAAGGCTTTGTTTAGCCTGTAGACATGATCTGGATAAAATGGATCCTCAAAACCTGGAGGTTGACAAACATACACCTCTTCTTGAATTGTACCATAGAGGAAAGCACTTTTGATATCCATCTGAAACACCTTCATGTTGTGGTTGACAGCAAAGGCCAGGAACAGTCTTATAGCTTCCAATCTTGCTACAGGGGCGAATGTTTCATCATAATCAATCCTCTCTTCCTGTCTGCAACCTTGAACCACTAGCCTGGCTTTATTCTTGACAACAATGCCCCTTTCATCAGTTTTGTTTTTGAAGACCCACTTTGTGCCGATGCGACTCACATCTTCTGGCAGTGGTACAAGCTCCCATACTTGTTGTCTTTTGAACTGTTGGAGCTCCTCTTGCATGGCTTCTACCCAGCTGTTGTCTTTTAGTGCCTCTTGGTACTTGACTGGCTGATGGAGTAATAGAAAACCAGCAAAAAGACAAATGTTTTGGGTTTGGCTTCTTGTGAGCACCCCTTCATTGATGTTGCCAATGATTTGATCAGGTGGATGAGATCTCAAGAAGATTAAATCTCGTTGGTATGGAATGATGGCATTTGTTGGTGAAGGCTGCAAATGTGTATCATCTGAGCTAACCACTGCTGGTGACTTTGATGATCCAGCAGTGGTTTCAAAAGGTTGTGGAATAGGAGGTAATGAAGTGGACACATGCTGACTTTTATCCACTGTTTGTGGACTTTTATCAACAGTGCTTGATGATGTGGAAGCAGTGGTTAAGGGGCTACTTTGGTCAACAACTGTTGAGGTAGCAGTGGTTGAGCTTTGACAGCTGTTTTGAACATCTGATGCTCTTCCCATTTTGGCAGACCTTTGAGGGATGATGATTTCATACCCATAGTCTGGTGTTGAATCCTCTGATGGACCTGCACTGTTAGTCTTGACAGCAGTATTTTCAAAAGTGAATTTTTCAAGATTAAACAAATCTGCAGGATTTGCTGGGATTTTCATTGATGAAAGTTCATTGAACTTTACATTCAATGTCTCCTCCACTGCTTTGGTCCGTGTATTAAACACTTTGTAGGCCTTGGCAGTGGTTGAGTATCCCAGATGATAACCACCATCTACTTTGGCTGCAAATTTTGAGATGGAATCTTTTAAATTCAGAATAAAGCATGGGCAGCCAAATACTTTGAAGTATGAGATCAGTGGTTTGATTTTATACAGAATTTCATAAGCAGTCTTTTTGTGCCTGGGGTTTATTAAAACTCTGTTTTGGACATAACAAGCAGTGTTTACTGCCTCTGCCCAAAAAGTTAATGGCAAACCTGAATCAGCAAGCATGGTTCTGGCAGCCTCAATCAAAGTTCTGTTCTTTCTTTCAACTACCCCATTTTGCTCTGGTGTTCTAGGGATACTGTACTGCCTTACAATCCCTTTCTTCACACAGAAGGCATCCATCTCCTTATTTTTGAATTATGTGCCATTGTCACTCCTGAAGACTTTTATTGGAAGGTCAAATTGCTTTTCAACCTGTGTCACAAAGTCTTGCAAAATGCTTGCAGTCTCATCTTTTGAGTGTAAAAAGAAAGTCCATGTAAACCTAGAGAAGTCATCAATGATAACTAGACAATATCTCTTTTTCTTGAGACTCATGACTTGGACTGGGCCAAACAAATCCATGTGCAGCATTTGCAAGCACTGGGTTGTTTTGGACTCTTCAATGGACTTAAAGGAGCTTTTATGCTGTTTTCCTTTTAAACAGGAAACACAATGCTCAGGACATGAAAACAATTTTTGAGGTAAGCCTCTTACCAAGCCATTTTTTGAAATTTCAGTGATTGTCTTGAGATTTGTGTGTCCCAATCTTCTGTGCCAAAGTTCCGTCTCTTTATTAGAGGCAGCTGAAAACAAACAGGCATCAGTTCTGGGACACTCTTTTGACATATCAACAACATAAACATTGCCACTTCTTTGAGCAACAAGTTTTGTTTTTCCAGTTTTTATTATTGCTTCAATCTTTTCAACCATTTCTAGTCCAACAATCCTACAACACTCCTTTGTGAAGAATGACCCATACCCCTTATCACTCATTTGTGAAACACTCAGGAGGTTGAATTTCAGATTGTCTATCAGATTGACATTTTCAAATTTTACATTTCCAGACTGTACTGTACCAGACCCCAGAACTTTCCCTTTACTATTATTCCCAAATGATATATCACCCCCTCCATGGATTTTGAAGTCTTTGAGGAGGGCTTTACATCCTGTCATGTGCCTGGAGCCTCCACTATCTACATACCAAAGGCTATCTAAGCATGCAGAAGCTCCCTGCACATGAAGTAAAAGGATTAGTTCATTAGGGTCTCCAAAGCCAATAAGGCTTTGGATGGGGTCTCAACAGTGTCTGTGATGAATTCAGATGTATGGGCAGTGGTTAGGTCAGGTGTTTGGTTCTTTTTGGCACACATTTTCTCTAACCACTGTTGGGGGTCTTGCCAATCATCTGTTGGTACCCAAAGGGATTCCGGTTCACTCTTGGTTTTGAGGGCCTTTTGTAGGCGTCATAAATGTGTGGAACCCTAAGGTATGGTGGTTGTCCCTTACCTCTTCTATATTGATTGACAGGGGGTGCATCGGTAACCTGAACATCTCTTTTAATAGATGTTTGGTTCAGCTGTTTTGTGACAGCTGTTTGGACTGGCACAAACAGTGGTTGATTCTTGGTGAATTTGACAGATGATGTTGATGAACTCAAGGATGTTTTTGCAGTGTACTTATTCTTTTTTACATCAAAGTTCTTGAGATACACACATTCTTGAGTTTTGTGGTTTGGTTTACCACAGATGGTGCAGCTTTCAGCAGGTACAATGATACTTGTTCTGTTTAAATCATATGCTTTTAAATGGAAACAGTCTTTTGTTAGATGATTCCTTTTTTCACAAAATTCACAAAACAAGTTTTTGATCTTTCTCTCTTCTTTCTCTTTTCAGACTCCTTTGCAGCAGAGTTTTTAACCTCTGCTGGGATGTCCTTAAGAGGAATGACTTTTGCTTTTGGAGCTTTGACACCATCAGTGGTTGTGAAATCCATGGGTTTAAAATTTTCAAGAATGTCACACTCATCAGACCATGTGGGTTTAAATTGGTATTTCTCAATTTCCTCAAAAGTAGAGGATCCCACTGGTCTCTCAAGTGTGATTTTGTTACCATGTTTATCAGTGATTTTCACTTCTTGGCCACTCTTGTTTGTTGGGATGAATTCAGTTGATTCATCAGTGGTTTGAACAGATTTTTCAGAAGCAGTGTTTTCAACTTCATCATGTTTTCTAAAACCAATTCCAAATTTCACATTACTTTTGATCTGTTTTTCCAACAAGAGTTCATAGCCTTTGCATGATTCCACCCATTTCTCACATGTGACTTGGGTGGACTCCAACTCCTTTTTGCAACCATGATATTTTTCTATCATGGTTTGAAGTTGGGTTTTGGTTATGCTCTGCTCTTCTTTGAGACCACTGATTTCTTTATCCTTTTCAGCCAATTTGTTTCTAAGTTCTTTTAATGACTTTTCAAATTTGACTTCATCAGACAAGACTTTATCCCTAAGGTTTTCATTTACCTCTTTGATGTTAGCAAATGCAATAATGCATTGGTCTGAACACAGTTTTTCAAGAACTTGAGGTGTTACCTTAGCAGCAGCCATCATGGCACAATCACATTTATAATCACCTTCTTCATCAACTCTCTCTCCTTTCTCACATGCTTTCTTTTCTTCCTTGTCTTCTTCGGACCAGGGACCAGTCAGTGGTTCAATCAGGGTTTCTGAATTTTCTCCCAGCAGTAGTTCACCAGCAACTGTAGTAACCACTGCTTCAGCTACTTTATCCACTGTTTCATCACTTAGCTGATCACCTTCAGTTTCTACCCCTTCAGGTATTGACTCTAATGCCATCAAACAAAATTCATCATTAGAAGGATCATAAAAAGCATTGAGTGCAAAATTTTCATCACCAAGCTCATCAGGCATGCTGCTCCAGTCAACAAAACCTTGGGTGAAAAAGCTTTATTGATCTGGTTGTGCTACAGTTGGAGCAGCTTGTTGAGGTGCAACAGGTTGCACTTGTGTCTGAGGGACAGGGGTTTGAACATACTGAATTTGTGGAACAGTGGTTTGAACATAGTGCACAGGCATAGGGGTTGCAGCATAGTGAGCAGTGTTAACATGGGCAGCAAGGGTATATTGGGTATAGTGCACAGTGCTTTGCTGTTGTGGTCTAGGGTTTGAGCTGGGATGAGTGATTATTGGACTAGTGGTTTGACTCCTGCATTCCCTAGCAAAATGACCTAGCCTATTGCACTTATAGCACTTAATTTTTTATTTATCTAACCCCACTTTTAAATTCCCATGTAACCCTGGGAATTTTCTCCCTGTTCTTTTATAGAATTTGCTTGTTCTTACACTAAGCAAAGCCAATTGATGCAAAATGTCCATTTCTTCTAAGTCAGTGGGATCAAAGTGTTGCAAATCACTGAGTTCAAAACACAAGTTGTCTGACATCTGGTTTTCACAATTTGCAGTAAAAGCATAATTGGCAGAGTGAGAATCAGGGTTGGCGAAATTTCCACCAGCAGTTATATCAATGAAGTGATCATAACCCTGATCCTTACTACTGCTACCAGATTCTTCCTGACCAAACAGAGCTGTGCTGCCAAATGAATAATCATCAGCAACTTTGCCAGACTCTTGCAACTTCTTTTTCTGGTTTAACTCTCTTTCATAGGTCAGGAGTCTACCATGAAGTTGGGTCAGGGTCAGATCTTTGAACTCAGCTGAGTTTCTAGTCACAAATGCAATTGTGTCCCATTTATCAGGTAGTGATCTAAGAAACCTACTATTTTGTGTTGATTTTGGAATTTCAACTTTAACAAGTCTTAGCTCACTGATGAGACAACTAAAACGTTCAAAGTGTTGGGTCAATGATTCACCCTTAATGTGACAGAAGGTTTCATACTGCTGATTCAGAATTTCCCTATTGTTTTCAATAACTTCTTCAGTTCCCCCAAATTGTTCCTTCAATGCATCCTATAGCTCTTTGGCACTGTTACAATGTAACAGTCCAGCATAGATCTCATTGGGTAATGCATATGCTATGATGCTAAATGCTTTGGCATCGAGTTCGAACTTTTGAAAATCAGTTTCAGTATAGTTTTCAGTTGGTTTAGGAACGAACTTCTTTGCATCCTCAGCACTTGGCACCATAGGAACATGGGGACCAAAAGCAACAGACCTCCAACATCCGGTGTTCTGTTGAGCAAGGATGTGACCCATCCTTCTCTCCCAGATGTTGTATTCATTACGTTTAAGCATGGGTGGTTTGAAAAGAGAGCCAATGTTATTCTTATCATCTTGTGATTGTGACGTCATCCTGGTTGTTTTACAGGCACTGATTAATCAACTTTGATGGTGATTATTCCTTGCTCTGTTTTTAAACAAAACGAACAAACGATCAGTATCAACGATTATGAGCTGAACTATTTATGTCAAAATGATTGTTAAATCAAATTTGACTGTCCAAGCTCTGATACCAATTGTTAGGATCTGAGTTTGGTTTTGATTGTGCTTTGTGTTTGAATTAAGATGAAGATGAATGAGTTGTGCAGCGGAAATATAATGGAAACAAACTTTACACACAATCAAACAAGAGAATTGTTTTGATCAAACATTTTCCACAAAGAACCGAAAGATTGAATTTATTTCAATAACGATTACAATGCTATGTATGAATACAAACTCCCCCTCAGCCTGAGCTCACAGTGTTTGTTCGTGCAGGAAGAAGATTTTGCAAAGAGCTAAATAGAACAGTGCATGGTACTGTTCTATTTATAGGCACGAGCAAACCACTGAAGCATCTAAGCTGACATCACCATGAAAGTGACATCTAACCTCCTAACAAACTCTAACCTCTGATCTATGCAACCTCTGCTATGCTAACTACTGCTATTACATTTCATTACATTAAGACGTCTAAACTACTGCTGCATCCTTCCACTGATGTGAACCCAGCAGTACTTGTCCGGATCAGCAGAGCTTGACTCAAGGCAGTAGATTGAACAACAGAGCTTTAGTCTTCCATCAGTCTTTTACTCGATCAGCAGTTTGTAGGTCAGCAGTTTGTACGATCAGTAGATAGGAGGTCAGCAGATGTTGAAACCACTTTCAAGGGAAGAGATATGTAAACAAAACATCTGCTTATTCTGGATCCACTGCTCTGATCCAGTTTTGGCTTTAATTATCTGTTCCTTTGGTAGGGTTCAATCCCAACAGAAAGATCGGTCACATAGATTGACAAATATAGGTCTTGAAGCATTAATATAATGGAACGTGGTAAATCTTTTTTTCAAGAATGTATGAAACTTGGTATTTGAACCTTCATGTAAGTATTATGTCTAATAAAGAACAAATTTTGGGCTCATATTTTCCGCTGTGTTATATTTAAGTTCCTACAAGTTGGTCTTACAGGGAATTGTTCATAATACGAATGGGTCATGCCCGAATTTTGTTAAATAATAGTATGATAATATTACTTTTTCGGAATGTGAAATTTGGGCGTTACACATAACAACTTTTAGGGTTAGATTTTGATATTAACTATTAAGTTGGCCTAGTATATATTTTGGGCTTTTAATTTTTTTGGGCTAGTATATTTTTTGGGCTTTTAATCTTTAAAATCTATAATATATATATATATATATATATATATATATATATATATATATATATATATATATATATATATATATATATATATATATATATATATATATATATATATAGGGTAAGGTTCATGCGAGAACCACCTTTATTGCGAACACAACCTAAAATAGCTAAAAAAATCTAAAAAAAAACCTAACCCCCACACCCCACCCCCCAAAAAAACCTAAACCCCCCCACCCCCCCCCCCCAAAAAAAACCTAAACCCCCCTCCCCCACCCCCCCCAAAAACCTAACCCCCCCACCCCCACCCCCCAAACTAAAATGCTAAAAACTAAACCCCCAAAAAACCTAAAAAAATCTAAGAAAAAAATAAAACAAAAAACCTAAATTTTTTTTTTAATATTTTTTATGTTAAAATCGCTACTTTTAGTAGCAAAAAAAAATAAAACAAAAAATCTAAATTTGTGTGTTTTTTAGCTATTTTTAGGCATTTTTTGTTGTGTTCACATTGGTTCTCGCGGTTCTCGCAATAAGGGGTGGTTCCTAACGGATCTTTGTCCTATATATATATATATAATTTGAGCGAAACCGAGCGATCGACGAGCGAGCAGACCTTTGCTCATGCTTGGATTGAATTTGAATCGAACCGATCCAAGCAGCTCATTTACAAACTGAGCTGGAATCGAACGAGCATTTTTCGATCGATCGTCGAGCAGTTTGGACAGCCCTAATGATGACCTTTAATGTTCCATGACTTTGACTTCCTTATAGTTATCGGTTTGGTTACATTAAAAAAAACAAAATTTACCTCTCTTCCAAAGTCCCCACATTTCTTGTCTTATGTTTTCAAGATTTATACCAAGCTCTTGTGTGATCACCTATAACAAATTGATTACAAATACGTTAACAAAAAATTGGTATTAGCACAATGAAACATCAAATACAAAAAAGTAATGGATTAAAAACACACAAAAATCTGTTTTTTTATTGTTTTATAAAACACAATGGAGTAAAAACACAAAAACAATGTGTTTTTCATTGTGTTATAAAACGCAATAGACTAAAAACACAATACATAATGGAGTAAAAACACAAAATATATGTTTTTTCATGGTGTTATAAAATGTAATGGACTAAAAAGACAAAAATATGCTTTTTCATTGTGTTATAAAATGCAATAGACTAATAACACAAAAAAATGGTTTTCATTGTGTTATAAAACACAATGGACTAAAAAGCACAAAAAATGTGTTTTTTTTAATTGTGTTATAAAATACAATAGAGTAAAAACAAAATAAAATGTGTTTTTTTTCATTGTGTTACAAAATGCAATGGACAAAAAATATAAAGAATGTGTTTTTTTCATTGTGTTGTAAAACACAATTCTGAATGAAAGTATAAACTGATGTTACTCTGCCTTGTTAACAAATAACTGTTGTTTGATGGACCTCTAAACAAAAAAAATGTTTTGTAATTTTTTTGAGGCATTTTGTTAAACATCTGGTGTGCGATTTGTATCACTGATTTCTCAATGAAATTAGAACGAATGATGTTGCCCAAACACATTAATACATCAAGAGAAGGTTAGAATCAAAGATATCTCCACTTCGACTAGAAATGTTTTAGAAATTTGAGGAGAGAAATACCTTTTTCAGCCGACTTCTTGTCACGAAGACAAAGACTGGTATCAACAAACTCTTTATTACAATTGAATCAAACTGCACGAACAAGATACTCAAGTAATCCTCACCAACAGTTCATCAACACGATGAACTGTTATCTCTCAATAACCGATCTAAACTATGAACAATGATCTTAACACAAGATCACAAGTACAAAGATCTAACAGACCCTAAGAGAGAGAAGGAAAAGAACCCAATGAGATGATTCTGGAACTTAGTGAGAGAAAATATCTACTGGTCGTTATTGCGAATGAGAATAAGACTCTTTTATATAATCTGAACTCGTACATTGTCTGTCCAGCCCAGCAGTCCTTCCATCCAGCCCAGCAGCCCAACAACCCAGCAGTCCAATAGCGAGCAACGTATGTCCAAGGCCCATTAACCAAGCAGCAACACATTACAAGAAAAATATAACAAACATTAACATTAGTAAACTAAAACAAAAGTGTTATAAAAATAAAAGTGTTAAGTGTTAATATATTTCAACATTCCCCTCACTTTTATTTTTAAAAACATCCAACAAGTTTAGTGTAACACCCCAACCCAGAAGGGCTGACGTGTCACAATAACAGTATCAGAAACAAAAGTCATAATTCCATTTATTTATTTGACAAGGATACAACCACACGACCACTAAACTTAAGTTTAATATATAAGCGGACACATTCGATTTGATTAACTAACATCTTCAGATTTAGTCCTAGGCTTTATTCTTCTCTCTGTACCCCGCCCGAAGTAACCTGCGGACCTGTATATACAAAAAGTTTACGGAATGAGCCAAATGCTCAGTACGGAATAATAGGCTCAAATAACAAGTAACGCTTTATAGGAAATGTTATTCGGATGAAACTTTATGTTAAAATGATATGATGCAAGTAACGTAATTTCATAATCATATCATACGGATGTACCCATGAGCCAAACTTAAAACGTGACAATACACAGGTAGCTACTCCTGCATAATTATCACACGAGATGGCGAGTTGGCATACCCGATATCCACCTCCTTAACTTAAATCCTAGGATCGATCCATACGCCTCCTAGTAGCTTTGTACCTCACTTGTACCTAGGGACGCCGTGAACTGATCTCTCCGTCACGGATAGAGCACATGATGTCGATGCCGCAACAACATGCCCGTGGGACACTCCACGAGAAGCGACACTCAGGGTATCAGAGTACAAATAGTCTTATTCACATAACTTATCAAAAATATTTTCATAACAAGACGTAACATATATTGGAACATGCGATAATGAGTACAACTAACATAATACTATCGCATGACATGAAAGCTAAATCCAAGGTTATGATTAGAATAGGAATCCAACGGACTGTTAAATGAATCGATAATAAAAAACGTAAGGAGTTTTAAAAGATATAGTAATTTAATGGTTTTATAACAATCTGAATATGAAGCAATAAGGAGTGGGGTTAAGGATCCGTACCTTAAAATTCCAAAGTGATGCTACCTTGTGATAATATTTCAGATTTATACGGGCAGAGTTTAGACTACTGATTAGTCTTTTAACCTAATTTAAATAACAAGCACATAACTAGGTCAGTAACTGAATACAGCATTTACGATAACTCACGAGATTAAAATCCTCACAACGAATGACAAAGTGCGATACTTAAACATCCATCGGATTCACAACTAATGATAAAGTGAAATCACTTAAACATCCATCGGATTCACAACGAATGACAAAGTGCAAACACTTAAACATCCATCGGAATCACAACTAATGACAAAGTGAAATTACTTAAACATCCATCGGAATCACGACTAATGACAAAGCATAACCCAAATTTGAGCAGCACTTAAACATCCATTGGATTGATTTCAATCAATCGGACATTGAATCGTAGTAGCGATCGAGTTATTACCCTGTTTGCAACAGCGTTTCGTGATCGTGTGTGTTAATTATAGTGAACAGACGCTAACTCGACGTACAATTGAAATTTTAACGTCGTTTTTGCGCCCAGAATCAAGTGCCAATGCCTGCTATTTATACACGAATTTTGACTAGCTTACGGACCGTAAGACTCCCAATGTTACGGTCCGTAAGGGTGCTTACGGACCGTAAGACTCATAATGTTGCGGTCCGTAAGGGACACCAAATCACTATAGGGTTGCCACGCTTGGGACTAGGCCTGCTGAGTCGACGAAACTTTAAAATTCGAATTTGACAGCTTCTTAAGTGGATAATCATAACTAGAAAATACCCCCCCTGAGTTTTAGGGGCCCTGATCCTGATTCCGATTGTTCTGAAAATTTTAGGGTTTGTGCAGAATTACTTGGGTGTCTTAATTAGGGTTTCCTATTGGATAATTTATAAATAATAATAATAGTTTTCGTTGATATACAGAAGGATGGATCATAAGATAAATGTTAGTTTATTATAAATTATTATTATTCTTTTATTTCTAGAATAATGATTTTAAATTTATGGTCATTACAACTATTACCCCCTTAAAAGAAATTTCGTCCTCGAAAATTTTCAAATAAGAATATAACATATCGCATAAGTAACAGAAACGGAACTTTCATAGCAGAGTTACTAACTTATATAATAACATATTTAATCATGCAGAAAATCAACATAGACTTACAGATAACAAGAGTGACTATTGGTACTGATATTTCCTACATAAATATGCTTAATCATAACTAAGATATATTCATATAAGGCAAAGCATGAATGACCACAAACAGAAACAAATGAACATAAATCAAAGAGCAAGGTTCACCGTGACCTCGACTAAAATTGAATAGATTATGGTATAGAGAGCGAATTGATTCTTCAGATTCCCATGTTGCTTCGCGTTCAGAGTGATTTTTCCAGAGGACTTTAACAACTGAATTACTTTCCTACGCATAACCCTTTCTTGTCGACCTAAGATGGCTTCTGGTTTTGCGGTCTAGGTTGCCATGGGCGTGCCTGATTTCCAGAGTTTTGATTTCCTTGCACTTTGCGGTCTTGATGCTGTGGCGTAGTGGATGATTGGCCGATTGCCTGTTTAAATTGTCCTTCTCTGTTTCTCTTCTTATCATCCCCAGTTCGAGATAAAAATTCTTTCCTCTCGAACTCAAAAGTTTTGAGTGCATCGGCAACTTCGGTGATATCCTTAAATTTCATGTACATGATCGACTTTCGAATTCGATCATTGACTGCCCACTTGCATTTTTCTGCATGGGCTTCTGCTGATCCTACAACGTCTCCTACAATACTAGCCAACCTTGAAAATCGAGTAATGAACTCAGAGGCTGGTTCATCACTCCCCTGTCGAATCACTGCATACTCCCTGATATAAGCTTCTTTATCAGCGGTAGAAAAATACTTGTCGTAAAAGATGGTACGAAAGTCGACCCATGAAAGATTAGCGTCAAAATCATCCCCTCCTTTGACTTTCTTATATCCTTCCCACCAAGTTTGTGCGTCATCTTCAAGTTTGTAGGTAGCCAATCTAACTTTGTATTGCTCCGGAACTCCAAGAACTCCGAAGATCTTTTCAACATGAGCTATCCAGTTTCTTGCTTCGACTGGATTAGTAGCGTGACTAAAGGATTTCGGCTTTTGTTTTTGGAATTTAGCATTCCATATGTCTATACTATAGGTAGTATGGTTCGTGGTATTCTCACGAGTTTCTCCACCAGAGATTGAATTCGTGTTATTAAGTTCTGGATGACGAGTTTGTTGAATAACGGCCTTAGCTGTTTGAGCAACAAGGTTTGGAAGCAACCCGTCAACAGCCTGGTTGATAGCATTAATTACGTTTGGATCAACTGGAGTCTCATTCGAAGAAGTGTTGTTACGTACATGGTTAGTACGAGTACTCCTACGTGGCGGACGACGAGGAGGCATATATAAGAATAGACATAGGAGTTAAACAAAATAAGAGACCAAGTTGAATCCTATCATAGATATCTACCCATTCCTCATAGGTTTTAATTACTATCTTCAAGTTTTCTACAGGAAAGAGCCTTTGCTCTGATACCATAGCTGTAACACCCCAACCCAGAAGGGATGACGTGTCACAATAACAGTATCATAAACAAAAGTCATAATTCCATTTATTTATTTGACAAGGATACAACCACACGACCACTAAACTTAAGTTTAATATATAAGCGGACACATTTGATTTGATTAACTAACATCTTCAGATTTAGTCCTAGGCTTTATTCTTCTCTCTGTACCCCGCCCGAAGTAACCTGCGGACCTGTATATACAAAAAGTTTACGGAATGAGCCAAATGCTCAGTACGGAATAATAGGCTCAAATAACAAGTAACGCTTTATAGGAAATGTTATTCGGATGAAACTTTATGTTAAAATGATATGATGCAAGTAACGTAATTTCATAATCATATCATACGAATGTACCCATGAGCCAAACTTAAAACGTGACAATACACAGGTAGCTACTCCTGCATAATTATCACACGAGATGGCGAGTTGGCATACCCGATATCCACCTCCTTAACTTAAATCCTAGGATCGATCCATACGCCTCCTAGTAGCTTTGTACCTCACTTGTACCTAGGGATGCCGTGAACTGATCTCTCCGTCACGGATAGAGCACATGATGTCGATGCCGCAACAACATGCCCGTGGGACACTCCACGAGAAGCGACACTCAGGGTATCAGGGTACAAATAGTCTTATTCACATAACTTATCAAAAATATTTTCATAACAAGACGTAACATATATTGGAACATGCGATAATGAGTACAACTAACATAATACTATCGCATGACATGAAAGCTAAATCCAAGGTTATGATTAGAATAGGAATCCAACGGACTGTCAAATGAATCGATAATAAAAAACGTAAGGAGTTTTAAAAGATATAGTAATTTAATGGTTTTATAACAATCTGAATATGAAGCAATAAGGAGTGTGGTTAAGGATCCGTACCTTAAAATTCCAAAGTGATGCTACCTTGTGATAACATTTCAGATTTATACGGGCAAAGTTTAGACTCGTGATTAGTCTTTTAACCTAATTTAAATAACATGCACACAACTAGGTCAGTAACTAAATACAGCATTTACGATAACTCACGAGATTAAAATCCTCACAACGAATGACAAAGTGCGATACTTAAACATCCATCGGATTCACAACTAATGATAAAGTGAAATCACTTAAACATCCATCGGATTCACAATGAATGACAAAGTGCAAACACTTAAACATCCATCGGAATCACAACTAATGACAAAGTGAAATTACTTAAACATCCATCGGAATCATGACTAATGACAAAGCATAACCCAAATTTGAGCAGCACTTAAACATCCATTGGATTGATTTCAATCAATCGGACATTGAATCGTAGTAGCGATCGAGTTATTACCCTGTTTGCAGCGGCGTTTCGTGATCGTGTGTGTTAATTATAGTGAACAGACGATAACTCGACGTACAATTGAAATTTTAACGTCGTTTTTGCGCCCAGAATCAAGTGCCAATGCCTGCTATTTATACACGAATTTTGACTAGCTTACGGACCGTAAGACTCCCAATGTTACGGTCCGTAAGGGTGCTTATGGACCGTAAGACTCATAATGTTGCGGTCCGTAAGGGACACCAAATCACTATAGGGTTGCCACGCTTGGGACTAGGCCTGCTGAGTCGACGAAACTTTAAAATTCGAATTTGACAGCTTCTTAAGTGGATAATCATAACTAGAAAATACCCCCCCTGAGTTTTAGGGGCCCTGATCCTGATTCCGATTGTTCTGAAAATTTTAGGGTTTGTGCAGAATTACTTGGGTGTCTTAATTAGGGTTTCCTATTGGATAATTTATAAATAATAATAACAGTTTTGGTTGATATACAGAAGGATGGATCATAAGATAAATGTTAGTTTATTATAAATTATTATTATTCTTTTATTTCTAGAATAATGATTTTAAATTTATGGTCATTACATTTAGTTTATTACAATTAGAACACTTCAAATTCTGATTTGGATTCTTATTATTATATTTTTTTTTCTTATTTTCAACAATAGTATTAGTTTTACAAAAGAAACCAACAGTTTGTTCTAGGGGTGAGCAAATTAACCACCAGAATCGATAACCGAACCATAACCGACATAACCGAACCACTAATAACCGATAACCAATATAACCAATGGTTACGGTTATGAAACTTTGTATAACCGCTCAATCGGTTATGGTTATGAAGCTTTGGTTAACCAAATATATCCGAAACCGAACCGAAGTTGTGATGTTAACTTTATATAATAGATTTGTGTTTTACAAAACCATATAGAGGGTTGTTACTAAGATAAAAGTATGTTAGTAACAAAATGATCTTGATATAGATGTCATTTATTTTGATAAAGAACTAAGGTGTTATGGCCATAATTGTTTTTGTTTGACAATTACCTTATTAAAAAGAACTCTAAATCGGTAGTTTAACCAAAAAGTTTAGTCTCCGTTATCTTATAAAATAGGCTCAAACTAAGTTCAAATCGTGCATAACCCTATTTATTTCAAACCTTGCATGGTTACTTAATCGAAATTAACCAAAACCGAACCATAACCGACTTCATAACCGATTAACCATAACCGAAGTTTGGTTATGGTTATGGTTACCAAAACTCCATAACCGAACTAGCGGTTATGGTTATGGATAATAGTAAAAACCGACTCATGCACACCCCTAGTTTGTTCTTTTGACAAAGAGACTTTGAATTTCTATGCAACTCTTCCTTGGATACAGTAGAAAATGCTTCCTTCACACTAGGAAGAGGTTCCGTAATGAGCAATGTAGTTCTAACAGGTTGATACAAACTATCCAAACCCATTAAGAACTGCATCAACTTAACCAAATGATTGAAATTATTAAACTGAGTTGAAGCATCACAAGTACACACAGGAATATGTAAGCTCTGATCTAATTTTTTCCACATACTGTTCAATTTATGATAGTACTCAGCAACAGACAAACCATTTTGACTAAATGTATTAATCTTTTGATATAAATCAAAAACCACTGACCCATCTATTTTATCATAGGTATCCCTTAATTCTTTTCAAACCTCAGCAACAAATTTGGAATAAACATGACCTAAATATAATTCTTCTGAGACAGAGTTTAAGATCCAAGTTAACACAACCGAGTTACATCTTTCCTATTGTGTTTCAAGAACTGCATTTCCCTCAGGTTTAGCAAAAGTACCATCAATAAAACCAGTTTTATTTTTTGACTCTCAAAGCCAGACACATAGCATTAGACCAAACCGTATAGTTTTTTGTCCCTTTAAGTTTTATACTAACAACAGTCAAAGCAATGGAATCACTAGCATGTAAATATAAAGGACTATCAGCTTCTAACTTGCTAATTAAGGTTTCACTAGGACCACCTGTATCTCCCATTTTAAAAACACAGTTACAAATAGCAAACAACTGGACAACACAGGAGACAACAATAGACAGAAAACCTAGAACAAATAGCAACAAAAAAAATTCACACACGACAAAACTACAACAGGGACCAGATCAGTGGTTCATCACTCAAAGGTGCCCCCGCAGGCCTTATTGTAGAAGTCTTTGAGACCTAGATATTACAACTAATAATACTAAAATCTCAACAACAGGCAGGAACCAACAATATAGATCAAGTACCAACAAATATGCAACACGTATAAATGCAACAAGGTGTGGCTCTCCCTGTTTCCCAATCAATGCCGGTCCCCCTAACCCGGCCAAATATGCCTAAATGCAAAAGAAAGAACAAAAAAATAAAGGAACAGTCTCACCAAGTTTGCAAACCCTAGCAAGGGTTTCTCCGGTCACGATTAGGATTTTACAACCTTCAAGGGTTGAACCCTAATCGTAACAGCAGCTTCCTGAAATCTTCAAGAATCTTGCAACACCCTTAGTTGTCAGGATCTGACAACACTTAATCAGCTTCTTGAATCAGCAACCCTAGGTCCACTCAGACACTTCAGATCTCCCCAGAGGATCAAGAATCAGCAAACCCTAGGCCACCACGACCTCATGAACCCTTTACTTCACCCTTGATCAACCACACACATTATTGATCAACAAGATCCCCAAATTTCAGAAAACCCTAATTTCTAAAATCACAATCACGAGCGATCAATGGAAGCCTATGCACCCAAGAGCTATGATAGCGCTGATACCATGTCACGAAGCCAAATACTGGTACAACAAACTCTTAATTACAATTGAATCAAACTGCACGAACAAATACTCAAGTAATCCTCACCAACAGTTCATCAACACGATGAACTGTTATCTTTCAATAATCGATCTAAACTATGAACAATGATCTTAACACAAGATCACAAGTACAAAGATCTAACAGACCCTAAGAGAGAGAAGGAAAAGAACCTAGTGAGATGATTCTGGAACTTAGTGAGAGAAAGTACCTACTGGTCATTATTGCGAATGAGAATAAGGCTCTTTTATATAATCTGAACTCGTCCATCTGTCTATCTAGCCCAGCCGTCCTTCCATCCAGCCCAGCAGCCCAACAACCCAGCAGTCCAATAGCGAGTAATGTATGTCCAAGGTCCATTAACCAAGTAGCAGCACATTACATGAAAAAATATAACAAACATTAGCATTAGTAAACTAAAACAAAAGTTTTATAAAAATGAAAGTGTTAAGTGTTATGAGGCATATATTTCAACACTTCTCAGGTTCCATCGCATTCGGTTGAGCGGTGGATGGTGGAATGATGAGTGGCGGAGTGGTGGCGCGGTGGTTGTGGGCGGTGGAGTAGTGGCGGTGGATGGTGGAATGATGGTGGTTGGGGGAATGACTTGTAAGAATATGTTGGGTTTTTAGAGAAAAAGGGTTGTATTAGAATTAATTGTAAGACCAAAGTGCCCCTCCTTGTATATTTTTTACTTAGTCAGGTGTAAGGACAAGATTACTTCCTACCCTTTCTAACATGATCAAACTACCAATTTGATCCTTCGCCTATTTTTTATTTATGTAATTATATTTATGATTATAGTTCTATATAAGATAATTTTATTTAGTTTTATTATCATATTTATATACAACAATATTTATTATATCAATTGTGCAATATATTGTAAGACCCTCTATAATATTTCACGGTTTTCGTATAAGTTATGAAAATAAACATGTAATTATTTGTAAATATTGTTCAATAATACGGGTAAACTAAAACTTTTACAATTTGAAAATAATACAATTTAATATGTACGGAATCGTCGTTTAAAATGACGACGAAACAACGTGCGGAAGCTTTAATCTCGTGTGTTCGGTTCTTGTACGCCGCTTGATCATCATCCGGGTACTCCTGATATTCACCTAAAATCAAAACCAACTGAAAAGTTAGTTTTGGTAGTTAAATAACAAGTTTAAACGAGTCCGGAGTTCAAAATAATCAAAATACAAAATTTTCCAGCTCTGAATGTTTGTCACGGGCCGCGACAGATTTGGCCTTCACGGGCCGCGACAACCTGTGGCGGGCCACGACAAACTTTTCTTTCTCTGTCGCGGGGCGCGACAGCCACTTTTTCACAGAAGGTTTTGTTTATTTGAGCTGCAAATGCCCAGCTCCGAATATTTTTTTGTCTAAATGTCCGATTCGCGTGATTCTTTTTCCTACACGTTCATAATATAATTATCCACCATATGGCGTTAAAATTTAACATTCGAACTAATAAAATTCTAAAATTTTAAGCCTTCGGCTTATTATTCAAATTCAACATTTTGACCCGTTTATATTTAAAACCACAAACTTGTTTTAAAATAGTCATGGGGTATACGCCTATGTAATTAACTCAAATTCTTTTTTTTCGGATTCATAACATTTGTGAATTACACGGCCAAAATCTAAGTTATGTGCGTAACCCGTTTTGACCCGTTTAGAGGGTCTTATGCATTTATGCATTAATCTCACTCTTCTTTTTTCGCACTTTACATTTCCACATTCAAAGTATCTACCGATATCACATAATCATCATGCAAGTTCCTAAACAACCCATATGGGTCGTTTGCCCAATTTACCCATCAAGGGCTTTTTGGTCAACTTTAGTCCCTCATTTTACGACAAAGCACTTTCACTAATATTTGACCAAAATATCACTTTTAACTATAAATCTAAATATGCGTATCTGGCTCGGGTCAACATATTGACCCGTTTTAATACCTTGTCTCCATTTAATTGCTAATTCCTAGCATCGCTAATTCACAAGCCGTTTTATCCTGTGAGCATAAGACTCGACATACACTTGTTAATCATTAATTGTCAAATGGTATCAACATTACCATTTGACCTGTTTGGTCTAAATGACCAAACATTTTACGCTTATGTTTTAATGGTATTTACTTACCATTTCGTTGGATAACTCATTTTTTACACATTTACCTAACATGGCATATGCCACTTAGTGTCGTTTTAAGATTAAACTTTGATCCACTTATACTTTTCTAAATCATTGTTTTACCCTTTTTATTCGTTTAGGCTTACTTATAAAGTTGCCGTTCTAGACCTCATTTTATCTTAGTCTTTTCGTGATTAATTTATCATTCCACCCCATTTTACCATTAACCATGGTTTTTATCATTTAAATTTATTCCGACCCGTATCATATCGCGTCGGAACCCACATTTCGGATATTACCTCTATAGTATTTCTAGCTCATAAAATAGATACGTATTCTACAAAAAGTGTAAGCTTTACTTACCTCTCATCCAATTTACACTTTTATCCTCATACTTGATTCGTTTGACCCGTTTTCTCCCCAAGCTTCCACCTAGCTTGCTAAGCGCCAAACTATTATTCAATGTTCACAAGGTGGTTAGATTAATCATAATTAAATACGATTATTCCACCTTACGCATTTTATATCAAATTATCATTTATCGTATTGTGGGCCAGTTTGACCTTTTAAAAGTCAAACGCCCATTAGTATATGAAATGCATAATCAAATCCATCAACTAGTTTAAGCATTCCTTAATTATCCGGTAGGCATTATCTCTTGGCCGCCTTTTTAACCAAAGTTCTAACCAAATTTATTATACTTCCAACTCTTTAACTAGTTCGAGCGATTATCATGACTAGTTTCTTCATTCATTTTTCGCAAGAACTAAGGGTTCTCCTTTATAAGCGAGACCCGTTTCATCATACTATTTAGCATTCATCCGAACGCCTAGTAAAATCAAGTTCTTCATATGAACTAGTATATGACACGATTTCATACATCTATTTACATGAACAAAATTACCAAATTTCATCATAACATACTAAAACCCATTTCAACTCATGCATGAGCTTTCACCCGAACTTATAATTTGTTCAAATATCTCACTTCAACTGTTAATTATGATGATTTTAAGCACCAGTATATCATCCTCTTCACTTTTTAGTCAAAACCCACTTCCTAGTTTACTTGTTAATCACTTACAAGTAACATTACACCAAGTTCTTCATAATTTCATCATAACTAACGAAATTAAACATACATAGACATTCAATTTCAACTTTGGATCATAATCCAACAATCTATTTGCAAGTAACCTACTTGTCTCAAAATTCAACTTTAACCAATCTAGGTTTTATGACATACCTTATGATCCCCTTGACTTGGTGATCGTTTATATACGTTCATGCTTCAATTCGGGTCTTGAATTCTCCTTGATTTTGAGCAAATTAGTGAGTCTAGGGTTTGAAGGGAAGAACCCCTTCCCTGCTCTTGTGAAATCGTCGACCATCACACACACACAAATGTGTGTTTTTGGTTTTTAATTTGTTTAATTAAACATCTTTCTAAACTTACCGCTTTTAGTCCCTTTAGTTCCAAGGTTTTATAAAATGTTTTTCTAATTCATGTTTTCTTTATTGTAATAAAAACACATAACCAACTAGGTCAATTATTCCTAGTTATCTTAATGGGTTCGGGGAAATTATAACCCGTTTCATTTTAAGTCCTGTTAACCCGGGCCTTTTATACACTTTATTTTCTCAAAGGCATTTGCTCTCCTTTTTATTTTATTATTAGGCTTATTTGTTTAAATCCTAATAATTTACTGGGTTAATCTTTACCACTAACGGTATTTTTACCCGTTTATTTTTGGTTAATTTAGTATAATTAACAAATCCGTTTTTGGGGTGTTACAAGTCTACCCCCCTTAAAGAGGTTCCGTCCTCGAAACCTTTCTTACATAATTCCTACAGATTCTACGTTAATCCTGAAACGTTAGGCGCTTTTATTAAGTTATAATTACTATTTTGACCTTAAATGATCTTTACGACTAGACTTACTAGTCACCGGCTGCTTTATACCTCTTTGCTTGGGTATATATCCATATCGCCATCCCCAGCCTTATGTGTGTTCAGGATTTCATATCTCGTAACTCACGTTACATCATGATCATATCCTATATCACTTTTCTTGACCGTGAACGCATCACGTCATGTCACGTTTGAGTTTATATCAACTTTTCTTTATCATATTTCTCCTTTTCAAGTGTATGGTCTTGCACCTATCGATGTTAAGACCTATATCCTTTAATATTAATCATTTCCAATTTTCTCTCATAATATTCATATTTGTTAAAACGTTGTTTCTTACCAAAAACTGAATTTTTAGTTTTAACGTTTTCCCTTTAATTTACGTCAATTACTCATATCAAGGGAAATTGATAACCAATAATTTATTCTTTTCCGTTTTCGTTTTACACAGGGAATCGTAACCAGTTCCCTCGTTTTACGTTATTGACCTGTAGGATCTTTCACTTAGCCTTATAGGCTATTTCCTTAGATTTTCACCTTTTTAAGGTGAGACCCCAACAACTCGTTTCTTTCTATTTATGACCCAAGGATCTTCTTGGTCCCGTAGACCTCAACACTACTTTTAATCCCATAGGTTATGATGATCTCGTAGATCATCTTTTATTCATGTCTTTATTTAATGTACATATATGTTTACTTTCAGACTACTCATCCGACTTTATGACTCCTTACGTCATTTACACGTCGGTTTGTTCTACCCTTACCGTTTCTCGGTTCATACTTATAATTCTTTACGACCCGTTACCCAGATTCTTCATCTTAATGTTTTAACATTCTTATTTCACTAGTTTGCGTTTTTCCTTTCTATATTCCTTTACGACCCATCACATAGGTTCATTAATATTTTGCGCTCCCGTTTATTCGGTTTGCGCTTACTTACCTTTTTAAGCGTTATTCTTTATTTATCTTGTTTGACTTGTTCGTGTGACACTTCATCATTTATGAATGCCAAACTTCATTTGTATTCAACCCGTTCATCCTATACGGAACTGACACTTAATATAGCTTAGGATACCACACAAATACACTTTATTATGCATAAAATTTCGTTTTCAATGAAATTATACTCGAGCACTGAGAAAAGTATAAATAATAATACTAGGTAAAAGTACTCGTGTTGTTCGAATGATATTTGTTCGGTTAATCATATTAAAGAAAAAAATAACAGTAATTGACTCTTTCGATTTTCAACAAAACTATTATCGATACACATAATATTAAACTTGTCACGACATAACCGTTTAACTTTCTTTTTAATAATATTTATATAAAAATACTTAAAAAATAAACATAGTTATGCATTAATTATAAAGAAAGCTAATTAATCGAACTATACGATAAATGTAGGATCGTTTGCACGACCAAACGAGTCGTTCAGAAGAGATCTCGTCCAATACGAAAGGCGGAAACAGGCGTATTGGAGTAATTTCAGCTGGATAGCACTTAGATTCACTTAAACTGTCTCTTGTATTGATATCAAATCGTTTTACAATGCTGGAGACACTTCGGCAGAGCTTCGCTACCGGAAACCAAACGTTACAAATGAGATCCAAGACACACATATATATAGGCCATCCATTTCGTACGAGATGGATTCACACGAAATGGCATTTCGTGCGAAATGGCAATCACCATTTCGTGCGAAATGGCCATATCTCACATGTTTCTCTATTTTCTCGTACAACATGCCATGATCTATTTAATCTAATACAAGACTCGATACAAGACGAAGTCGACAGACATATGCACCAACAGACTCCCCCTTGGATGTCGACGAGTCTTCAGTACAAATTTTCAATATGTCGAGTCTTCAATCTTTATCAGTCTTCATGCTCTCTTCCAAAGTATTTTCCATTGTAAGCATTCTCAATCTCTTTCTTCTCTTCTATTCTCCTTCTCTCAGAATCACAATCTGACTCTATCTTCTCTTGATCAGATCTCTTGATTCCTTAAGCTCTTCAGCATCAGCATCTTCTATCTCGATCTTTGTTCCGAGCTTTGTTCCAGAATCTGAATCTGGCTCTGACGTTCTCAGACTCCCCCTTTCGATAAGCTGGGATCGCAGTCTGGAATTCTCTATCAGGCTTTGGATCAGAAACCTGGCTATACAACTTTCACAGGTTCTAAGATCGTAACCTGTCTTTCTTTAGCAACAGAATTAGAAACCTGACTATACCTGCACAATCCTTTATCTAAAAATAAATTTCACAAATTTTAAAAATTTGACAAAATTTAAAAACCACTTGTAGATATCGTTCAATCATCAACAATTTATATCAAGTTCAAACTTACTTTTGGGTAGACTTATTTATAACAATTTTCATTTCAAAACAACCTCTCCCAACCCTTTTGTCGTCATGTATAGCACTCGGAATTTTGAAAATCAGCTTTCCAACATCAGTTGTCGAAAATAAGATGAAATAAAATCTTTTTGAATTTTTCAAAATTTTATGCTAAAATACAATCTTTTTGGGTTTTTGTTTTTAAAGAAAAACAGTAAAGAAATATTTACAGACAATATTTTTGTGAGTTTGTGTAAGAGGATCATATTAGTTTTTGAGACAAATCACTAGCACCGTTGAGCTTTAAACACTTTAAGTTATAAACAATTCACTTAGATTGTCAGTATACTGATCCACTTAAATTTTCACACAAAGTTCAACTGTTTCGAGATACGAGATTAATGATTTAAGCACTCAAACTTATTCGCGTGTCCCACCTCAGAATATACTTCCGTATCCAGACTCCTATATTCAGTCTTACTGGTGAATGTACACTAATGATATCTGTAAGGGGTGAATGCGAGACCATGAGAGCTCAGGCTATTGCTTCCGCAAAATCAGAGAGAAGATGGTTCGACTTTAGGTGTGTCCCCCTTGGGGATCTTCTTTTCAACAGCACATGATTAGCATTTTTCAATGTTTCATCATTTTTTATGCTGAGGGTGAGCTTTAAGATTAAAGTTGTACAAAGTATTATACGAGGACTAGACTATTGCTCCCGCAAAATCAGAAGTCCAGGTATAATACCCCAGATATCACCACGCACAAAGACCTAGTATGTCAGAAATATAAAGCCCTTCAAACAAGATTTCGGGGGTTACCCATATATCCGAGAGATGTTCCCCACGAGATAAGTAAGTATGTGATATTTAGGTTTATATCTCGAAAACAATCTACTAAGCGTGTAAAAACCTACTGGCATATCATCAGTGAGACCGTTTATCACATTTGACTTTCCAATTCTTTAGCGTGCTGTGATAGTCCACTGATGTACTATCATTTCCTTTTTTTCACAACAAAACTCATTTTTGATTTTATCATGTTTTTGACTTTTTCAAATTTTCTAATGTTTTTGGATTTTCTGAAATTTCTTACTCCCCCTAAAATTCAAAACCAATTAAAGAAAAATTTGGCAAACTGATGTGAATTGCTTCAAATCGCCATCCACTTGGCATAAACAATCAGAACTCCCCCTGTCAATAAACTATTTTCCCATTATGATTTCAAAACACTTAAGTTTGTTTTAATCAAATGGTTTTTCCGGAAAATTAGTTTTGTTGAAACCACTTGTAAGATCGGGGTTTTGTTCATCATTTTGTTCTCTAAAAATCACTTTGTATGAAAGTTAAATCAAGTTCAACTTAATGACCTTGATTAACCACTTGTAGGTTCTTAACAATCATACCACTTGTAAATCGAAATATGACAATTGTGAATTTCTCAAGAAAGATGCCGATTCTTGCTCCACGATTACCAACTTGGGAGCTCCGGCAAGTCCAGAGTTTAGTCATGATAGGTTCTATCCCAGTTACTAACCTGGGATGACCCATCTTCATCTAGTTTCTTCGTTTTCTTTTCATAAAATTCCTTTACCCCTTTGACCTTCCTGTCAACCATCTTACCAAAGATATGTTTCACATTGGGGTTAAAAACTTTTTCAACGTCAAAATCTTTCTTTTCAGAAAAAAATTGATTTGAAATCTCAATTTTTCCAATTTTTTGTTTAAAATTTTCAGCCCGCAATGGTGGAAAGTTTGCGTCATCCATTGGCGGAACTGGAGTTTCTAATTTTAGCTCAACTTGTGGCTCATCTGACTTTGACGAGTCAGATTCATTGCCAGAAAATAGCTCCTCTGATTTTGACGAATCAGAATCATTGCTAGAACTATTATCTGATTTCTTAACAACCCACTTGTGGTTGTCAAGATTCATCCTTCTTTTGTAAAAACTTTTTGAACTTTCACCAATCTCAAACTTTGAATTTTTGAAAACTTTAAATTGTTTGGTTGGTGGTTCATTCTCAACCATCTTTTCTTTCAGTTTTTCAGAGACTCCCTGTTTTGTTTGAATTGCCTTTGGACAATTTATGGCAATGTGACCAACTGTTTTGCATTGAAAATAGGTTCTCGTCTCCTTCCTTTTGTATTGCTCATCATTCTTTATTCCCTCTTGCTTCTGAGCAAGAAATTCTTTGTTTGTCTGCTTCCAGAATGAGCTTTTTTCTTCTTCTTTCGAATTTGATCCTGAAACAAATACAGTTTTTGGTTTATAAGTTTTCTCATTTTTATTATTTTCTGGTGGAATAAAACCCAATCCCTTCTTTTTGACATTACCGTTATGGTTTGGTTTCTTTCGATAACCTGAACCAGAACCGTAACCTTTTTTCTTGTTTAACCATTGTTGAACTCTTGAGGTGTATCTTTTAGGTTTTTCAGAAAGATTTACATCTTTTATTTCAGAAATGTTAATTTCTGTTAGTTTGAAAACCTTGTTAATCATTTCAGATTTGACACCTCTTATTGGAAATTTTTCATCAGAATATAATTTGTCAGAATCATTCAAAATATATGCTACTTTGAATGTTTCATCATTCAAATTATTTTGTGATAACAGAAAATCTTTATTGTAAATCCTTTTGCCCTTTTTGACTGTTGGACTTGAAGTGTTGGACTCAGACTTTGACTCTGATTTTGACTCCTCCGTGTCATCTTTATCCAACACCTGATCGACCACTTTCTGTAGGATCAGTTTGTGACCCAAACGAGTCGTTCAGAGGAGTTTTAATCTATTTCAAAGGCGGAAACAGAGAAATAGACATCGAAACAGCTTGCAAATCACTTTAAAACACTTTCTGATTGATATAACACTGATTACAATCACTGGACAAACCGGCAGCACCTCGGCATCCAAATCATGAACTCTTTTTAATGATCTCGCTTGAACTGCTTTATATAGACTTGAAATTTCGCTTGAAAGTGACCGGTTACATTTCAAGCGGAATCAGCTAATGTGATTTCGCTTGAAACAACCACTTGTCATTTCAAGCGGAATCAGCTCCTTTTAAGTGAAATCAGCTTCAAACACTCCTAAACCCTATTTTCTCATACAATGTGTCCTGATCTAACAATTATAATACAAGACTCGATACAAGACGAAGTCGACAGATGTATGCACCAACAGACTCCCCCTCAGATGTTGACGAGTCTTAAGTGTTGAGTCTTCAACGTCTTCAGTCTTTATCAGTCTGAACGTGTAAGTATCTTCAAGCTTTATCTCTTTCTTTTTTTTTCAGTATCAACAGACTCCCCTCGAACAATCTACTTCTCGGATGTCTTCAGACTCCCCCTGTCGATTTACTGGGATCACAGTCTGGCTTGATGATATCTTAGAGTCCTCAGGTATCGGAACCTGGCTTTATGCTCTTTCTTCAGATTCAGGATCGGAACCTGGCTACACCTGCACATTCTCTACCCAAAAATAAATTTCACAAATTTAACATTTGACAAATTTATATATACACACTCCCTCTCAAAATAAACCAGAATGATTTATCAATGATTGAAACCTCAGATGACCACTTGTACCGAACAATATTCAAAAACTTTTCTCATTTAAACACACACTCCCCTTCACCACATGTTCATCATGTTTAGCACTTGGAATTTTGAAAATCAGTTCTCCAACATCAGTCGTCGAAAATCTTTTTGGATTTTTCAAAATTTATGCTAAAACACACTAAAATCTTTTTGAATTTAAAAAAAAAATAAAATGCAGTAAAGAAATATTAAAGACAATATTTTTGTGAGTTTGTGTAAGAGGATCATATCAGTTTATGACAAGTCACGAGTACCGTTGAGCTTAGTTACACATTAAGAATTAAACAATTCACTTAGATTGCCAATATACTGATCCACTTAAATTTTCACACAAATTTCAACAAATTCAGGATATGAATTAGGTGTATTAAGAACTTAAACTCATTCATGTGTCCCACCTCTTGAATATACTCCCGTATCCAGATCCCAATATTTAGTCTTACAGGTGAGTATACCACATATGATATCTGTAAGGGGTTAAAATTGCGAAACCGTGAGAGCTCAGGTCAGAACTTCCGTTCAGCAGAGAGATGACGGCTCGACTTTTGGTGGGTCCCCTTTAGAGGATCTTTTTTACAACAGCACATGATTTGCATTTATTCAATGTTTCATCATTTTTTATGCTGAGGGTGAGCTATATTTCAAGCAAGCGTAAAGTATTCTCCGGGGACTAGGCCATTGCTTCCGCAAAATCAGAAGTCCCGGGATAATACCCCAGATATCACTGAGTATAAAGACCTAGTATCTCAGAAAGAGAGATCTTTCAAACGAAATTTCAGGGGTTACCTATATATCCAAGTAGTGTTCCCCACGAAATAAGCAAGTTTGAATTTAAGTTTATATCCCGAAAAAGCTTACTAAAAGTGTAAAAACCTATCGGCATATCATCAGTGAGACCGTTTAATGCTATTTAAACATTACATTTCTTTAGCATACTGTAACTGTCTACTGATGTACTATCATTTCCTCTTTTTCTGAAAACAAAACTCATTTTGAATTTTATCATGTTTTTGCCTTTTTCAAATTTTCAAATGTTTTTGGATTTTCTGAAATTTTTACTCCCCCTAAAATGCAAACACAATTAAGAAATTTGAAAACAAACTGTACAAGTAACGTGACAACTGATATCGAATTAATTCAAATCACCATCCACTTGGCATAAATAATCAGAACTCCCCCTCACAACAAAACTATTTTCTCATTATGATTTCAAAACACTTAAGTTTATTTTAACCAAAATGAATTTTCCGGGAAATAAGTTTAGTTGAACAACCATTTGTAGGTTAAGGGATCATCACTTTGTTTTTCTCAATATCACTTGTAGAAAATCAAGTACAACTTAATGTCCCTGATTTACCACTTGTAAATCGAAATACCACAGTTACCATCCTGTGAATTTCTCAAGAAAGATGCCGATACCTGCTCCTCGCTTACCAACCTGGGAGCTCCGGCAGGTCACACTTATCACTAATGAAAAACAGACATCCAAGCTTCACCAAACTTGGATGTTATCTCCTCATCTGCACTCGGGTAAAATGTTGCTTTCTTTTATTCATAAAAATCCTTTATCCCTTTCACCTAACCATCGATCATCTTTCCAAAAATCTTTTTCACATTTCCATTGAACACTTTATCAACATCAAATTCATTTTTTCCGAATAAAACTGATTTGAAATCTCAATTTTCCCAACTTTTGATTTAAAATTCTCAGCTCTCAATGGTGGAAAATGAACATCATCCATCGGAGGTACTGAGTTTTCACCATTTTTAACAACCTGTGGCTCCTCTGATTTTGTGGAATCAGATTCATCGCCAATTTTCTCATCAAACTTCTTAACAACCCACATTTGGTTGTCTTTGGCTCTCTTTTTGTAAAAAATTTTCTTTGAACATTCACCAACTTCATAGGTTGAATTTTCAAAAATTTTGAATTTTTCAGTTGGTGATTCATCTTTATCAACAACTTTTTCTTTAAGTTTTTCAGAAACTTCCTGTTTTTTCTTTGTATCCAACGGACAATTCCATGCAATATGACCAGCTTCATTGCACTTGTAACAGGTTCTTGTCTCCTTTCTATGAAAAACTCCAGTTCCCATTCTCTTCTTCTCAGCAAGAAATTCCTGGTTTGACTGTCACCAGAAAGGTTTCTTCTGTTCTTCTTCAGCGCTTCCACCTGAAACAAATTTCATTTTTGATTTAAAATCTCGAACATATTTTTCATTTTTATAATTGTCTGGTGGTATAAAACCAAGACCTTTCTTTTTGAAATTACCGTTATGGTTTGGTTTCTTTTGAAAACCAGAACCGTAACCTTTTTTCTTGTTTAAACGTTGTTGAACTCTTGAAGTGTACTTTTTAGGTTTTTCATTAAGATTTACATCTTTTATTTCAGAAATATTAATTTCTGTTAGTTTGAAAACCTTTTTGATCTTTTCAATTCGAACACTTCTTATTGGAAATTCCTCATCAGAATATAATTTGTCTGAATCCTTCAAAGTATATGCTACTTTGACTGATTCGCCATTCAAATTAGATTTTGATAACAGGAATTCTTTATTGTACACCCGTTTAACCGACGGTTTTTGACTGTTGACCGGTGAACTTGAACTTTTGACGGACAGAATTGAACACCCAGACTCGGACTTTGACTCAGACTTTAACTCCGACTCCTCATCTGTATCCAACACCTGATCGACCACCTTTTTTATTAACTCGGACTCATGATCAGTGTCAGACGATGTAAAAACGACATCAATGTTTTCTGGTAATTCATCGGTTATATCGGACTTTAACTTTATATTAACTGCCTTTTCGACTTGCTCCTCATTCGGTTTTCTAGGAGAATACCCTTCCCAAATTGGATGCGGACATTTGTTATAAGTAGCACTCTGTTTCTTACCAGTATCTTTCTTCTTTGGCTTCTCATCTTTTTGAAATACTTCAAAACCTGCAACAGTAGGATAGATTCGATCAATGAGATAATCAGAACTAGAATAACTCTGTAATAATCGTCTAATTCTCTCATTCTCAATCTTTTCATTTTCCAACTCTCGCTGCAGTTTTGCACATTCCTCAATGTAATGATTTATAGCTTTTTGCTTCGTCATCATCACAGCATTCATCATGGTTAACGCATCTTCTCTTTCATAGTTAGTCTTTTGTAGACCAGTGACCGTTCTATTCAACACATCGTAAGATTCTTTCACGTAGTTTAGATTGAACAATAATTGTTCTTTCATTTTTTCTATCTCGCTCAATTTCTCATCTTTTTCTGCACATTGCGTGCAAGATTCTAAACACTTTGAGCAAGGCTTGATGACTTCCACAATCTTTTCAACTTCAACGATCTTCTCAACCTCAATCACTGGTTCAGCTTCAGTCACCTTCTCATCTTTAACTTCTTCATTTTGAACAGTCTTTTCTTTTTTATCAACACTTTCATTCTTCATTTTCTTTTGTTCTTTTGCAGCACGTCTCTCCTTCAGCTTCTCCAAGCGATCTGCAAAATAGAATTGAAAACTTTCAGGAGATAGATGAGTTTTAGCGATATTAATATGTCTTTCTTCCTCATCATCACCACTATCATCAGTTGGTGATTGATCAAAATCTATCATTTTTTCAGAACTATCATCTGAAGAACCAGAATCAGATGGTGTTTGATCAAAATCTAATGCTCTTTTGGAACTTTCATCTGAAGAACCAGAATCAGTTGATGTTTGATCAACAACAGTTGCTTCTTCTGAACTTTCATCGGATGAAACAGATTCTTCTTCTTGTTTCTTCTCATGAACACCAATTTCTTTCATCCACTCTGTAAACAAATTCGGTTCTTGAACTATCTTCGCAATAAAAGCTTTAAAATTCCCATTCTCATCAGCAAACATATCCCAGCTGAACCCTTCAGGTAATTTTTCATCATCTTGGGTTATTAAACATGCTTTACTGTCAGCTGATATGTATTTGTTCCAACTGAAACCTGGAGCCATTTTCTCATCATCTTGATCAATGATACCAGAATAAGCTTTCTTATTTGCATCTTCGATCATTTTCCCATGAGCAGTTTGTGTTTCTTTTTGTTGATATGGTTGATGAGCAACTTGTTGATATATGGCTTTCCGATAGTAGTCATCTTTTCCAAATGGATTCTTTGCTCCACTAGCCTCTTGATTTTTGCATTCTCGCTTGAAATGACCTTTTTCCCTGCATCGAAAACAAGTAACTTTAGATTTATCAAAACCCAAAGTAGACACATGTGCATCCAGAAAATCATTTCTCCCTGTGATCATTTTAAATTTTTCTGCTCTCCTCAAGACACTAGCTAGACACCATTTGATGTCCATGAGTTCCATTTCTTCAGCATCTATCTGATCGTAATCCTCTTTCGTCAGCATAGGATTTTCGATCCTTCCTGCAACCAAACCTTCATAGGATTGTAACACAGTTGCAAGTAACGCCATGTGATCTTTTGCAATTTCTTCAGAAAAACTTTGACCATCTGGAAGATTTAATGCAATGTTGCACTGTATCACACAACCATTTCCACCTTTTGAGCTTTGCGAATGAAAACTTGAAGTTGAACTTTTAGGATTAACACTTGGATATGAAGAGAATCCACTGCTACTATTTAGACTTGGTTCAACATTTTCTGATGAGTTTCCAACACTAAATGCAGTTTGAATTTTCGGACTCATTTCAACTTCTTGAACATTGCCTTTGTAGTACATTTTCACATCTTGTTTACCACTCGGATTACTCATCCTCGCAATCTTTTGTTGTTCAAGATCTTGACCCTCAATCTTCTCGATGAACTGAGAAATCGTCAACCCATCATATACTCCAGTATTCTTTAAGATCATCAAAAATGTACCCCATTCTTTTTGAGGTAATGCATCAGCTAATTTGTCGACCCACTCTTCACGTTCTTTGGTTATGCTTAGCAACGACATAGAACGCACTAAGTGGCAATATCTTTCAATCAACTTCTTTGTATCTTCTCCAGGAAAACTTGTGAACAGATCAAATTCTTTCTTAAGCAATGACTTTTTACTTTTTATCATCTTATCACTTCCTTCAAACTTGATTTTAAGAGCATCCCAAATTGATTTTGAAGTTTTGTCATGTTGAAGCAATACAAAGATGTCTTCTTTAATAGCTTGCTGAAGTAGACTAATCATCATCTTTTCAGCTCTGTACATGTCTCGTTCTTTATCAGTGAATTCAGAAATTTCGTTCTCAACTTGCAAATCAGTACGCGGTAGTACATATTTCTTCAAAATACATTCCCAAGATCTCAAATGATTTGCTTGAACCCAGTTTTCAAATCGATCTTTCCAACCATAATACTCCTCAATGCTCATTACCTTCGAGGGTTTTTGCGTAGTTCCAGTCTCATTTTCCAAGTTCATGTTTTGAGCAATGGAAGCTGGACTAGTCGGGGATGTTGCAAATGCGTTATAGAACTCTTCACCCATGATTCGGTAACACGTTTTTCAAAAACAGCACTTTTCAAGCGAAATTACTATTCAAGCGGAATAGTCAATTCAAGCGAAATACCCTCTTAAGCGAAATCAAACTTTCAAACACAATCCCTATTCAAGCGGAATAACGTCTTCAAGCGAAAACACCAATTTCAAGCGGAATCAGTACAGTTTGAAGCGGAATCACTGATTTCGCTTGAACTTTCAAGCAGGATAACAACTTTGAAGCGGAATAAGGCAATTTCAAGCAGAATCAGCCAAGCGAAATATCAATCTCGAGCGGAATCAAGAAGGTTCGTTCAAGCGGAATCAGAACTTTGGTCCATTTTAGTCATTTTTAATTCGAATTTTTTTCTGAAACTCTCAAGGGTTTGTTAAAACACAGTTTTATACAATATGTGAGAAAATGAGCCGATTTTAACCGTAAAAACTTGTTGATTTTGAAAAGAAGGTGTAGAAAACAGAAGTTTTGAGCTAAATCGGTAAGAACTCCTCCTCCTGAGCTCTGATACCACTTGTAGGATCAGTTTGTGACCCAAACGAGCCGTTCAGAGGAGTTTTAATCTATTTCAAAGGCGGAAACAGAGAAATAGACTTCGAAACAGCTTGCAAATCACTTTAAAACACTTTCTGATTGATATAACACTGATTACAATCACTGGACAAACCGGCAGCACCTCGGTATCCAAATCATGAACTCTTTTTAATGATCTCACTTGAACTGCTTTATATAGACTTGAAATTTCGCTTGAAAGTGACCGGTTACATTTCAAGCGGAATCAGCTAATGTGATTTCGCTTGAAACAACCACTTGTTATTTCAAGCGGAATCAGCTCCTTTCAAGTGAAATCAGCTTCAAACACTCTTAAACCCTATTTTCTCGTACAATGTGCCCTGATCTAACAATTATAATACAAGACTCGATACAAGACGAAGTCGACAGATGTATGCACCAACACTTTCTTAATTATCTCGGACTCATGATCAGTGTCGGATGATGTAAAAGTCACATCAATGTTGTTTGGCAAGATATCTGAAGGCTCAGATTTCCACTGTAAGTTGGTTGCCTTTTTGACTCTTTCTGAATTTGGATTTCGTGGAGAATATCCATTTTCAAGCAGGGGTGGACACTTGTTATAACCAACTCTTTGTTTCTTACCAGAATTCTTCACTTCAGTATCCTCTTTTGTTTTGGATTTCTTCACTTTAGATGTTTCTTCTTCAAACGCCTTCATGCCTTCAACTGTTGGGTAAATCCTGTCAATCACATAAGAAGAACATGAGTAACTTTTCAACAACTTATTTACTCTTTCAGTTTCTATCCTCTGAGTTTCCAATTTCTGTTCAAGTTCAGCACACATATCAATGTAATAATTGACCATTTCCTGCTTTATCATGTATGCTCCATTGAGTGTCTTCATAGCTGTAGCTTGTTCACTGCTTGACTCGTTATATTGAATCATGGCTTTGTTTAAGACATCGTATGATTCTTTCAATCTGTTCATGTTGTGAACCAACTCATTGTTGTGTTTTTTTAGAGTCTCACAGTTTTCACAATTCTCAGACATCTTTTCTAATCTTGAAAGCTGGAATTTCTTTGACCTGCTTTTTTATCACACGAACATCTTCATCATTATTCCTATCTCTCATTCTTTCTTTATCTCTCTCGGCTAGAAATTTTAAGTGCTCTTTCATTTTATCTGTCCAATAATCATCAGCAGTATATTCATCAGCACTATCTTTAACGATTTGAGCAACAAAAGCTTTATGATCTGAAGTTCTGTTAGGATCATAATCATCCCAACTGAAGTCTTTTGGAAGCCTTTCATCATCTTGATTTGTCAGACATGCTTTACTCTTAGCTGAAATATATTTGTCCCAACTAAATTCTTTTGACGATCTTCCATCATCTTGATTAACAAGATAAGCTTTCTTTGATTCTTCAATCTCCTTCCTAGCATGAGCAGTTTGTGACGATTGTTGTTGATACGGTTGTTGAGCAACTTGATGATAAATCGCTTTCCGATAATAATCATTGTTTCCGAAAGGATTTTGAGCTCCACTTGCTTCGCGATTTGTGCATTCTCGCTTGAAATGCCCTTTTTCCCTGCAACGAAAACAAGTAACTTTAGATTTATCAAATCCTAAAGTAGAAACATTTGCATCACGGAAATCGTCTCTTCCCGTAATCTGTTTAAACTTTTCAGCTCTTCTCAGCACACTAGCCAAACACCACTTTATATCCATAAGTTCCATCTCCTCAGCATCAACCTGATCATAATCCTCTTTTGTCAACATCGGATTTCCGATCCTTCCTGCAACTAAACTCCCATAAGACTCTAACACAGTCACCAACAAAGACATATGACTTTTGGCTACTTCTTCAGAGTAATTTTGATCATTCTCAAGATTTAGCGCAATGTTGCATTGTAGTAGTTTGCCACTCTTTGTTGCTGAAAAATTTGGATCGAATGATGGATATGAAGAAAATCCCATTTTGTTACTTGATCCTTGAGATGAACCTCCAGAAATGTCACACCACGAAATATCAGAGCATTGGCGTGACTGGACTGGTATCTTCATTGCACAACGGAAGCAGTTAAAGCTAAGACTTCTAGAAAATGAACGCCCACTAAGTACTCGAATCTCCAATGGTTCTCCTATTCCAACCGTGCCATAACTTGAAAAGTAACCTGAGAAAGAAACATGCGAAAAAGTCAACATAAAGTTGAGCGAGTTCATAGTTTGTTTGTAAAAGATTTGAAATAAATCTTTTGGATAACCGGTTTGTGAAATAATATTGAGAAAACGAATTTAGAAATCATTTTCTTGCCAAGTTATATGGAAACTTTGTATTTGTAACGCATTACGTTCGTAAAACCATGTATTTGTAAACTCTCGTATTTGTAATGTTCATATAACCGTCAATGCCCACCCTGACTTTGACTCCATGCCCGCATAATCCTACGCTTTGAATTTGTATAAAACATGGTATGTAATTTGTAAAACCCCAGTATGATTGCAAACAAGAAAACGATCACCAATGGTTTGCAAGGCCACTGATATGTGTGACGGTGTAGGATGACTCAAACCTAGCAAAGTTGTACCGGGCTCCCGGCTGGAAGACATAGTCACCACTATGGGCCGCCCCGGCCTCATGGGTGTGGGCTCGCTACACCCAAATAGATCTATCACTCATGCCCCTCGGTCCTGATACGAGGATTAATGGTCCCAAGTATCCGCCTACCCTATCACATGATCTATGGTTCTTTCCTAGGCTAATCATACCAAATATATTGTAAGTAATTCTTTTGTAACATGTATTTTACCCCAGCCTCTAAGACTGAACCTCCCAAGCCTCTAAGGCTGAACCTCTCCAGCCTCTAAGGCTGAACCTCCCCAACCTCTATATTATCACCAGACGATCCATCCCTATTCATGAAAATCATTCACATTTCGATAATACGCATTTGTTTTGTAAAAACCGGTATATTTAGTGTAATCCATTCGTAAACCATTTGAGTTTCCTCGAAATCCATTCGTAACATGATTTAGAAATATGAGTTTTCGTTCGTTCAAAAACTTTGTATGTTCTTGCAAAACGTGTATGTCTTTCCACCCCGAAAACATTTACAAGACTGTAAAACCGTAAAAAGTGGGGTTATGAACTCACCTGAATTGCCTTGTGCGAAGCTAGCTAATTACGACTTCGTGATGTCGTTTCCAAGATGAGACTCGCTAGCGTGCATTCTACAATATTCCTAACACGGAATATCTTATGAGTTTCTAAATAAGCGCAGTAACTAAACTACGTGTCATCGAGCTCTACCGAATCGTTAACCGAACGATTCAACGGTAACTTGTTAACTTATCAGAAATGATTAAATCATATTTGATAAGTGTCGTTTATAGTCGATAATAACCAATAAGTCTTGAAAAGACTTGATTCTCGAGAGATTTAAAAATAAATAAATATTTATATATAAAAATATAAATATGTCGTTAAGATCTCTTGTCGTCCCGAGAGGTCGTACGTGTATAAAAGAATATTTACACGAAAATAATATATAACAAACTCGTATTATAAATATCGCGTTTCGTATGATCTTTGTCAAAATATTCGTGTATGCCGTTTAGGCGTATAAAATAAATATGAAAAGTTATATTTATTTTATAGGAGAAATCGCCGAATTGTCGTGTTTGAAAATAAATATGGCTATATTTATTTTATAAAAGAATTCGACCTGTTTGTGTTGGAAATAAATATATAGTTATATTTATTTACAAAAGGATTCATTTTGTACGATATTGAAAATAAATATATAAACTATATTTATTTTATAAAACGAATTCGTGTCGTTTGGTATTTGAAATAATATGTAAACTATATTCAAGTTTACAAAAGAGCCTTCGCTTTGTTTGATGTTCGAAATAAGTGTATATACCATATTTATTTCTAAAAGCATCGTTGAGTTGTTGCGTTTAAAAAAATAAATACATAACTATATTTATTTTTATGAAATAGTTGTCGAAATTTCAAAGTTTAGAATAAATGTAACAACTATCTTTATTGTCGGAAATAGTATCCGAATCATCGTTTTTGTATGTTGTAAAAGTGTTGTCGAAAGTACTGTTGCACTTGTATTTGTTTTTAAAAAAAATCACTTGAATACAATGGTTCGTTTTATAATAAAACGCGTTTGTTTTTACGGATTTTCTGGAAAAACGAGCAGAGTTTCCTCTGTTTTTGGACGCCCCGACAACACAAGTTGTCGCTATTTTTATCAAAATTCAGCAATTTTTCAAACAATATAAACAATATTTATAAGATTCCGTCGAACAAGTCGAAATATAAACTATGCTTTAATCGATTGGTTCAAGCTCGTTTGTCACGTGTAATATTAAGAACTATAAAAATAACGAAAGTATTTATCGCGCCGATAGACTTTACCAAAATCCCGTGTCGTTTTGCTGAAAAGTTGACTGAGTTGGCCGAGTCAACTGAGTTGACCGGCTGAGTCGACTCACTGAGTTGACCAGGTTTGACCGAGTTGACTCGGTTTGACCGAGTCAACTGAACCGCTTTCTAGACTGACCGTGTTGAACCCGATCTGAGCTGAGTTGACTCGAAGACGAAAACCTGAGACATCCAACTGACCTGAAACCCGAACCGCAACTTGAACCTGCTGACCCGCAACCCGAGAGACCCGAACTCTCTCGAACCGAACCAAAACCTTGAATCTGAATGAGTTGCTTGACCCGAACACCGCACCGGAACACTCAAACCCAACTGAACTGTGACTCGAGTCCGACACGTGACCCGAACAAGAACCGAGTCGAAGTCGAAACCCGTAACTAAAACTGAACACTTGAACCGTCATTTGAACTGAACCGGACTAACCTGACCGGTGTTGTTTCCTCGTCGCCGAACACCTCCATCGTCTTCATCATCAACCACAGAATCATCATCATCTCCATCTGACATCAGTCTTCAGCAGGGATTTCGTCGGAGAAAACATACCACCGCCGCTGTTGACTCCACTGCCGCCGTGTACGGCGGTGCGGCCGCCACGTCGCCGCCATCTCTCTTTCTCTCCGGCTCCTCTCTCTCATCTGTCTCTCTCTCTATCTGCGTCGTCGAGCCGCGGTGTGCCACCGGCTCCGGTCGCCGGTCATCCTCCACCGCTCCGTCGCTCTCTCTCTCCTCCCCATCATTCTTCTCTGATTGATCCGCCGCTCACCACCACCCAACAGTGGTGGTGGTCCGTCTTGCTGCTCGAAGAGGAGGGGGTGTTGTGGGTCTGTGTGTGTTTGAAATATAGATAAAGAGGGAGGGTGTTGACAGTATTTTATGTGTGTATATGATAAAATGGAGATAAGGTTAGAGATGAAAGGGGAATGGGTTTGTCTGTGCATATCATCGAGAGAGAGGTAGGGTAATTGAGTGTGTGGGTTATTTGTGTGGGTATATAATTGTCTGCACAATTAAGAGAACAAGGGCATGGCCCCTTTTATACACCTGTATAATGGTTTTGTTTGGTGGTTCATATAACAATTTATTAACCACAAGTCCTTATGTTCCAATCTTTAGAGACAAATCTTTTGTATAGATTTTATGAGATTTTGCAAGATTTGTTAAGATTTGCTAAGATTTGTAGAGATTTTTGTGAATCTTGAGAAGATTTTTCATATCTTGTTGAGATTTTATAAGGATTTTGCAAATCTTGCGTAGATCTTGTAGAGATCTTAGTAGATCTGATATATTATGTGCAGGTTTAGGCTCGTGGGTTTTGGGCTTGGGCCCAGGGCCCACAAGCCCATCTCATGTGTCAGTGGCCCGTAATTCCTACGAGACCCATTGTCAAATCCTGAACTCCGTTTAACGTCAAAAATTAAAATACACAAAAAAATACGGTCGGTAGTCGTTGTTTGTGCGTTTAGTCGTCGGTTGCGTAAAAAGCGCGTAAAATGCTTCGTGTATCGTCTTTAATCCGTTTTTTTTTTCGATCCGGTTTCGAACACGGTTACTAAAATTTAATTACGAAGCTAGAATATGTCGTAAAAGTTTAATATTTGTCAGCGTTGTCAGTATTTCGGGGGTATCAGTCCGTTGTCGTTTGATGTTCCGTAGATTCCACGCGAATCTTCATACGCGTACTGTAAAGTCGGATAAACGTTCCTTGGCACTCCAAGGGCCTAATTAAGTTAATTTTCGCTGTAAACACTGTTTATTATCGCGTTAATCACCTGTTAATCACGTAATTAAGAGCCGTAAATCACCGGTTGTCACATTCTCCCCCTGTTAATGAAATTTCGTCCTCGAAATTTAGTCAACGTTAACTCCTTAGAGGTGCGTTACGTGTAGGTAAATATGAATAGTATCAAAGTGGATGACCACGAAATCAAATCAAGACTCATTCGAGTTATGTGAATTCAAGTACATACCTCAACAATAAGAACCCAACGGTTAACAGTAATATGTTTCAGAAATTGATGTCAAAGGAAACAAGATGTACTGATACAGTCACCGGCGTAACTAAGTTAACAGGGATCCAACAATGAACAGGAACTTCGACCAATCGAATTCCATATGAACGTTCACAATATGTAAATGAGTTCTAGAAGCAATAACATCCACTGGATGAACTTAGAATCAACAATCTCAAATGTACTAGTTTGCATGAAACGCTCGATCGTGATCAGCACAAGCTGCAAGTTATACCGACGCCACAAGGTGTCGCAATGAATGAAACAATTCAATAATAGGGGTGATCGAACAAGCACCACCTGTATTTTGCAGTCAATTGAAAGCGCAATGAAGTATATATGAAAATTTGTTTCTAACAACATCATAGGATTTTCAATTGAAATTTGAACATCAAGGAAATAATGTTTTCGATCGAAGACGAAGAAGCAATGAATATCGCAAAACATTCGATCGATGTTGAAAGGACCGTTAGGAGGTACACCGGAATATGAAATGAATTTTGTGTACCCTTGTCTTATCACGCGATTGTGTTAAGACTGTTGTAATGTGATAAATCAAAGCGGATTTAATCTAAATCAATGAATAAATAATTATATCCGTGCATAAGATATGTAAACGAGTTTAGCGCAAGCTTCAAATAATACCACCGCAAGGTGTCGAAATCAACAAACAATTTAATGGAGTCGAATGCCAAACAAGTTACTTCGACTCGGAACAAATGAAACACTTGTTAAAACGAATTTTGAATATGATGCTCCCAATACATCATATGATGCTTTGAATTGAATATGTGTAATGGACCGGTTCAAACAATTGAATTTGATTTCGGCGCAAGCCGACAATAAATACATGTATCAACAAGAAAACTTTCGGCATGGTCGCAACGAAAACCATGTATGTAACTTGAAAAGAAAAGAAATTTCAAGGAAATGTGTTGACTTGATACCAAAGAAGCCAACAATTACAATAATGCGGGTCATTCAAATCACAATTCAATATTTAGGTTTAGCGAAGTAATATTTGAACTTTGATGAAACACTTATTTGAAACGAAACCACATACGTAACAAACCGATGCATGTGTAACATATGATTTTTTTCAAGAAATGAAGCAATAAGTATTCGCTATTATGAAAGAAACGATCGTGATACAATGACCATTAAGAGGAGTAGAGATACGAAAATCTACTCAGTAAATGTGAAAATCGAAATTTCAATAAAAGAAATTTAGGGACTTTACCTGGGGTTTCATGTGATGATCGGTTGTTAGTTAACATTACCATGGAATGTCGAACATAGCGTATTTGTCGTTAACTGAAATAGGGGGATGTGGAGACATACGTCTTTTCCTTGGAGTGATTCGTGTCGTTGCAGGATCGCGTGACAAGTTGCCGTTTCCTGGTCGTTAGTTCTCCTGCCGACAGGAATCTAGCGTCGTCGTTGAATTGCGCCATCGTGTCTTTTCAAAGGCCTCGCCTCGATAGTCGTATGTGTCGTACTTCAAGCTCCGTTGATGTATAGCTTAAGTTTCACGTATACCTGTGCACTAGCGTTTCGTTCCGCGTAGAATGTGATGTACTCCGACATCCGTTGACGTAAAATTTGAGTTCCATGTATTCTCGTGCACTAGCGTTTCGTTATGCATAGGCTGCCTGCTCGGGAAGTTAAAATATCATAGACAATATGGATAATAGTGTGTGCCCGAGTTAATATTCACGGTTCCTACGTGATGACCTTTAATGAACTTCAACATAAGTTTCCGAAGGTCTTAAATGCATGTTTCCCAAACTCTCAGAGTTTTGTGTACTGTATGCGACTGTTTTGTGTACCGTGTGTAAAACACAACTTTAGCGTATGTTTAAAAACAAAATTTTGACTGTTGTATTTCGGCAACGGTTGGAGACCATATTCGAGTACTATGCGTTCTGTATGTATTCAAGTTTTAATAGTCTAAGTCCCAGAGGAAAGTGAGGTTAGAGCCTAGGTATTCCTACAGAAAACCCTGTTCGCTGTAACCTATAGCTCTGATACCAATCTGTCACACCCCGAAATATCAGAGCATTGGCGTGACTGGACTGGTATCTTCATTGCACAGCGGAAGCAGTTAAAGTTAAGACTTCTAGAAAATGAACGCCCACTAAGTACTCGAATCTCCAATGGTTCTCCTATTCCAACCGTGCCATAACTTGAAAAGTAACCTGAGAAAGAAACATGCGAAAAAGTCAACATAAAGTTGAGCGAGTTCATAGTTTGTTTGTAAAAGATTTGAAATAAATCTTTTGGATAACCGGTTTGTGAAATAATATTGAGAAAACGAATTTAGAAATCATTTTCTTGCCAAGTTATATGGAAACTTTGTATTTGTAACGCATTACGTTCGTAAAACCATGTATTTGTAAACTCTCGTATTTGTAATGTTCGTATAACCGTCAATGCCCACCCTGACTTTGACTCCATGCCCTCATAATCCTACGCTTTGAATTTGTATAAAACATGGTATGTAATTTGTAAGACCCCGATATGATTGCAAACAAGGAAAAGATCACCAATGGTTTGCAAGGCCACTGATATGTGTGACGGTGTAGGAAGACTCAAACCTAGCAAAGTTGTACCGGGCTCCCGGCTGGAAGACATAGTCACCACTATGGGCCGCCCCGGCCTCATGGGTGTGGGCTCACTAATAGATCTATCACTCATACCCCTCGGTCCTGATACGAGGATTAATGGTCCCAAGTATCCGCCTACCCTATCACATGATCTATGGTTCTGTCCTAGGCTAATCATACCAAATATATTGTAAGTAATTATTTTGTAACATGTATTTTACCCCAGCCTCTAAGACTCCGGTGACCCTAAATAGTCAGTATGAGTAGTTCATCATCGAGTACAAAGGTGGAATCAATGTAAATGACGTCAACACAGCTTGTTCCTTTCTCATTATCCTTTTATTGATCAATCCTGAGCTTTTACACGTTCCAATGACAAACGGACAGCACCTCGACTCAGAGCATATGACTAGATTCCGCTTCAAATGACACCAGCACACACATATATATAGTGATGAGATTTCACTTGAACATGACATGTTGGTTTCAAGCGAAATAACATGAACTGATTTCGCTTGAACTGAACATATACACTTTCAAGCGAAATAACACACTTTTACATATAAAACCCTATTTTCAACCCTGTTGAGTGCTCGTTTATCCTATCTAGACATAAGACTCGATTAAGATGAAGTTAACAGACACTAGATGCACCAACAGACTCCCCCTTGGATGTTGACGAAGTCTTCGGCGTCGAGTCTTCAGTCTTTGTCTATCAACCTCTATCCAAATTGTCTTGACATTGTAAAGCTCCCTTCAATCTTTATCTTCAAACTTTAATCTTCAATCTCCCCTTTGAGTGTTGATTCAGAATTCTGACTCCCCCTTTCGATGACTCCCCCTCTCGATAAGCTGGGACTTGAATTCTGGTTCAAACTTTAACATTTTCTTTGCCATGGGGATTCCTGTTACCTGCACAATCTCTACCTAAATATAAGATATATGACAATAATAGTTTCAATCCATACTTACCATTCAAACTCATTCGATATTCTAATCAGTGTTTAGAAATCCACTTAAGTATTCAGGTCCAATTTAATGACCCTGATTACTCAATTTATCTACCAAGTCCAACTTAATGACCTTGGTTGATCTGAGATAATTCACACTGACATTTTGTTCAAACATTTTCTGAAAATTTACAAGTTTCAAATTGATGAACTTGCTTTGACTTTCCATTTTCTCAATTAACATGATAAGCTCCAAACTCATCCTCCAGTCCAGAAACTTCCTGCATCTGCTTCAATTCGATTCTGAAGATCAACTCTCCACTTTGGTTTGTCGGAAAATAAAGCAGAAGTGTAAAATCTTTTTGAATTTTTAATAAAGTTTCTAAACTAGAAATGATATACAGAAATAAAATGCAGTAAATGTAAACTATTTACAAACATATTTTTGGTGAGCGTGTTAGGGAATCATATCAGCTATTCGACAAGTTACAAGTACCGTTAAGCTTCAATTACATACTCAGAATTAAACAATTCACTTAGATTGTCGATATACTGATCCACTAAAATTCTCACACAATTTTCAATCTGTCCAGGATACGAATTTAGTGTTTTAGAGACTTAAACATATACGTGTGTCCCACCTCTTGAATATACTCCCGTATCCAGATCCCAATATTCAGTCTTACAGGTGAGTATACCACAAATGATATCTGTAAGGGGTTAAATTGCGAAACCGTGAGAGCTCAGGTCAGAACTTCCGTTCAGCAGAGAGATGACGGTTCGACTTTAGGTGTGTCCCCTTTAGAGGATCTTTTTTACAACAGCAATGATTATCAATTTTATTGTTTCATCATTTTTGCTGAGGGCGGCGCTATATTTCAAGCAATGCAGAAAGTATTATTCGGGGACTAGGCCATTGCTTTCGCATTATCAGAAGTCCCGGAATAATACCCCAGATATCACTGAGTATTAAGACCTAGTATCTCAGAAAGAGGGATCTTTCAAACAAGATTTCAGGGGTTACCTATATATCCAAGTAGTGTTCCCCACAAAATAAGCAAGTTTGAATATTTATGTTTATATCCCAAACAAATCTACTAAAAGTTTAAAAACCTATCGACACATCATCAGCGAGACTGTTTAACTCTTTATACTTTACAAATCTTTAGCGTACTGTAACTGTCAAGCTAATGTACTATCATTTTCCCTTTTTACACAAGCTCTTTTTCAGATTTTCTATTGTTTTTGTATTTTGAAAATTTTATCATGTTTTTGGATTTTTGAAATTTTTTAGTGTTTTTGTATTTTCTAAAAAAATTTTACTCCCCCTAAATACCAAAACAAGTAAAAAATCGACAAACCATTGCAGATTGCTTCTCAACATCATCTACAATGTCTCCTTCATCAACGCCAAGAATCTCTTCCAACACCGATAAAAGCTTCAGATCGTTCAGTTTTAGCAAATATTGAAAATATGTTTTATCAAATGCCTTGGTATGTAAATCAGCTTTTTGTTCATCAGTGTGGATTTTCTCAATTCGTATCAACTTCTTCTCGAAACAATCTCGGATGAAGTGATGTCGAATTTCAATGTGTTTCGTTTTAGCGTGATGAACTGGATTTTTAGTAATGTTAATCGCTGCCTCATTATCAACAAAGATAGGGGTGTTAAGAAATTGCAAACCGTAGTCGCGCATCTGTTGCTGGATCCACAAGATCTGAGAGCAGCAACTGCTAGCAGATACATACTCAGCTTCACATGTGGATAAAGCCACAGAGGTCTGCTTTTTGCATTGCCAGGTTACCAATCTTTGTCCGAAAAACTGGCACCCCGCTGTTGTTGATTTAGCGTTAACTTTACAGCATCCGAAATCGGAATCGGAATACCCTTCGAGCATGAAATCGCCTTCTCTTGGATACCACAACCCCAATGATGGAGTTCCTTTTAGGTAGCGTAATATCCTTTTCACAATCACCATATGCGAAGCTCTAGGATTAGACTGAAATCTTGCTGCGAGGCAGGTTGGATACATAATATCGGGTCTTGAAGCTGTCAAATACATCAGCGAACCGATCATGGAACGATACAATGTTTCATCTACCATCTCTCCGGTGAGATCAGGGTTTATCCCATGGTTCGTCGCTAATGGGGTGGAAGCTGGAGTAGAACCTGACATCCCAAATTTCTACAAGATATCATGAACGTACTTCGTTTGATGTATGAAAATTCCTTTGGGTAGTTGATTAACCTGCAATCCCAAAAAGAATTTCATCTCACCCATCGATGACATTTCGAATTTCTGCTTCATAACTTTTTCAAAATCTTTGCACAGATTCTCATTTGTAGACCCAAATATAATGTCATCCACGTATATCTGAACAATCAGAAGATGTCCGTTGACCTCTTTGGTGAAGAGAGTGGCATCCACTTTTCCACGAATGAAGCTGTTGGCTAGCAGGTGTTGAGACAATGTCTCGTACCAAGCTCTCGGGTCCTGGTGTAAACCATACAGCGCTTTATCTAGCAAGTAGACTTTGTCTTTGTAGATTGGATCGGTGAAGCCCGGTGGCTGTCCGACATATACCTCCTCTTTTACCTTCCCGTAGAGAAACGCCAATTTAACATCTAGCTGATAAACTTTGAAATTTTTCCAAGATGCAAATGCTAGGAAGATTCTGATCGCTTCTAGTCTAGCAACTGGAGCATATACTTCAGTGAAATCTATCCCCTCTTGCTAACTGAAACCCTGGACTACGAGTCGAGCTTTGTTACGAATAATAACCCCTCGATCGTCTCTCTTACACTTGAACACCCACTTGGTGTTTATCTTCCTCTGACCATCAGGCAAATCTACTAACTTCCACACTCCTAACTTCTCAAACTGACTTAACTCTTCTTGCATAGCATTGACCCAAGAATCTTCAGTTAGCGCCTCTTTGTATGTTCGCGGTTCGATCTGCGAAATAAAACAACTTAGTGAAAACTCAGTTTGTAAAGGTGCTACTGTAGAATAAAAACAAGTAAGGCCTTGGTCAATTTGAAGTCTAGTGCGAACGCCTGATTGTAATTCTTCAATAATCAGCTCCTTTGGATGATATGAAAGAGTTCTCGGCATCACCTCGCCTGGAACATCTACCTCGCCCTCCAGATTTGTAATATTTTGATTTGCACCTTGTTCACTGACTGGGTTTGTTTGACTTGAAATCTGAATTTGCTCCCCCTCAAAATCTGAATCACCACGATCAAATACTGGTATGTTCTCAGATTCTTGATTATCATTCTGTGCCGTATGATTATCATGAGCAACTTCATTTTGTTGGATATCATCATGTTCTCCAGCATTGCTCGGACCTGCTTCATTATCATTTGAAGTTTGTTGCGGTCGTCTTGAATACTCAGCCGGGAACCTTTCCTGTGATTCTTCATACTCTCTTAGAATATCCAACTCGTCAAAGAAATCTTCTTCTTCTTCCTTTTCTTCTTCCATGTCAAACGAATCCCACAAAGTGTCATAATGAAAACGCCATGAATCTCCAGGATTCTGCGGTGGCATTGTGTAACCTTGACACTCAACATTATGTGCTTCAATAATCCGCTTCAACCTTGGAACAAAGACTCATTTCAATGGACTTGTGTAACCCACGAAAATTCCTTCGATACTCTTTGGACCAAATTTACCAAAAGGCTCTAGAACTGTGCAGGGAGACCCAAACGGTTCAAAATACTTCAGGTTCGGCTTGCGGTTATTGATCAGCTCGAAACACGTTTTATTGAATTTCTTGACAGTGAGAACCTGATTGAGTGTATAGCATGCGGCAGATACTGCTTCTGCCCAAAAATTTACTGGTAGCTTTGAATCAGCAAGCATCGTCCTAGCCGTTTCAATTAGCGTCCTGTTTTTTCTTTCAGCTACTCCATTCTGCTGCGGAGTGTAACGAGCACTAAATTCATGCAATATACCTCTTTCATCACAAAACACTTCCATTTTGCTACTTTTGAAGTCTGTACCGTTGTCACTTCTTATTCTTCGAACACGAGTTTGGTACAAGTTTTCAAGCTTTTTGATCAACGTGATTAAACTCCCAAATGTTTGGTCTTTTGATTGCAAAAATGAAACCCATGAAAACCTCGAGTAATCATCTGTAACTACTAGACAATAGAGATCCCCAGTTATGCTTTTGACGTTCACTGGACCAAACAGATCCATGTGGAGTCTCTCTAAAGGTCTCGAGATAGAGTTTTCTTTCTTCCTGGGGTGAGACTTCTTCTTTTGCTTCCCTTTGATGCAGCTAATACACTCCCCCTCAAGATGAAAACCTTTCAAATGAACACCAGTTACTAAATCATTATGCACCAGGTGATTCATTTTCCTCAGATGTATATGACCCATCTTCCGGTGCCACAATTGCGACTCTTTTTCTGTTGCTCTTGACACAAAACAATGAGCCTGACCCGTTGTAGTAGTTGCTACACTCATGTCTAAAACGTACAGATCGTTCACTCTGGGCGCTCTCATGATAACCCATTCTTCAGGAACAACAAATCCTGGTTTCAAGATCAAACATTCTTTGTCTGTAAAGTGCGTGGTATACATACGATCACAAATCTGAGAGATACTCAGAAGATTGTTTTCAAGCTCAGCGATGTAGTTAACTCTCTCAAACGTAACAATCCCATTGGATAGCATTCCCTCACCAACTATTCTACCACCTTGGTTGCCTGCAAAACCTACATAACCTCCATTGAAATTTCTAACATCGTACAGCAGGGCTGTTTTCCCCGTCATGTGCCGAGAAGCTCCACTATCATAATCCATCGTGAAACGGATCTTGGAAGCTCCTGCACATATCACAAAACACTTACTTAGAAGTTGAAGCCACCCAAGCCTCTTTTGACTCGGGTAACTTGACATTTAAGTGAGTTTTTGCAATGTAAAGTGGCGGAAAATTTTTGTCGTTCATCTTTAAGCTTTCCTCAGATCCAACCTCAACCTTTTTGTATAAGACAAACTCATCTTTTTTAGGTTGACCGGTTGGTTGATCTTTCTTTGGTACAAACTTCTTTTCAGAAGTAGTAGCCACTTGTGGTTTAAGTTTCTCATAGTAATCCAAAGGAACATCCATCTTTACCGGAGTGGTAGAAGACGATTGTTTTTCCGACTCTGAAACCTTTGGTTTTGAAGAACTTGATTCCTTTACAACCACTTTTGGCTTCCATGCTTGTTGAGACGATGCAACCCGTTTGTAGAACTTATCATTTTTAGTTACCATTTTCTTAACAGGTTCAATTTTGATCTTGGTGTTGTCATTTTTCAAAACCTTTTTCTCAACAACCAATGGAGCTTTTCCCTTCTCATCATCTTTCTTTCTTGAATTCATCACAACTTCAGTCCTAGGCTTCAAGTTGGTACACTTTCGTGCAATATGTCCAACTTGATTACATTTGAAGCATATTCGGGTGTCAACTACCCGACTTGTGCCTTCAGACTGAGGCTGCGATGCTTTCTTCTCAAAGAACTCTTTGTTTGATTTTGAAAAAATCTCAGATTCTTCATCAGAAAGTGAACTTGACCCGTTCACAAACACCTTTTTCTCAGCAAATTTCTTGTTTTGAAAGTTTCTTCTTTGATAATTCTTACCACCCTGATATCCACCCGACCATCTGTTTCGATTGTTATTATAAAACCGCGGTGGAACAACAGGTTTCTTATAGTAAGCTTTATCTTTTTCAAAATTCATTTGTCTCTTTGTCTGATTTAAACTTTTTACTTCAGACAGATCAATTTCAATCAATTTGAACACATTTGTCAATTTAGCAACATTAACATTCTCCAGAGGAAAATCAGAATCCGAATACAACTTATCAGATCCCGCCATCTTATACATCACAACAGCAGGTTCATCATTTAAGTTGTTTTTGGATTTTGGTTTCGGAATGTATTTGTTGGACTCTGTATGCCCAAGACACATATTAAATTGATGTGGCTAATACGTTATGATCCAAGTCGAGTCATACCCAATAACAAGCTAGACAAACACTTATATTATTTATTTGTGATATGATCAAACAAATAAATATTAACACTTACAATATTTAGAAATTGGTGTTCTAAATGATTACACTTGAGAAACCAATAAATTATATGGATAATTTATTTTGAGAGAATATTTTATTTTGTTATTTAATGGGTTAAATAACATTTTAAAAGATTGTATAAAGTCTTGCATTTATGTAGAGTTATATTTATAAAAGTTATAAATATATAAACCAAGACTTGAATTATTTATAAAAGAAATTAATTTTTTTTTATAAAATAAGTGGGCCGCCACCCCCCCCCCCCCTTTTGTCTTACCAAGACATGATCTTGTTCCACTCACATTTCATGCATTTGCATGGATCCTAATTGGGTGGTCTTCCCTAAGTGGTTTGGTCCAATGAAATGGCTTGCATGTTGTCATAACTTGCATGTGTTTTGATTGGAAGGACCAATGAAATGGCTTGCATGTTGTCATACTTGCATGTGTTTTGATTGGGAGTTGGTGGTGGCAATATTCTCTCTTAGACTATAAATAAGTTGGATGACCAAATGAGCCAGGGAAGACTTGTGTTCTTGCTCTCTAAAACTCGGTCATAAGAGGGTGTTTTCAAGTGTTCGGTTTTTTAATCTTTGGTGTTAAAATCCTAACTAATCTCAAGGTGTTTGTTGGAAGCTTGGGGTATACAAGCTTGAGGTCTTCTACTCTTGAGGACAACCATTTCAAGAAGCATCATCCGTTTCATCATCCTTGTACTCCAAGAAGGTAGTTTTCTAAACATCCTATGGTTGTGTTTGATAGTATGCATCTTCATATATGGATCCGGGTTTTGGGATTTTGCTTATAAATGAAATTTATATCTTAAAAGTAACATGTTTTAAATATTAATTCCGCTGCGTTGTTATTTCATATGGATGAAATAGCTTTGATAAACATGTTAAAATCCCATCAATGGTATCAGAGCCAGGTTATATGAGTGCATGCTTCAATAGATTAAAAATTTTGGGTTTCGGGTTTGAATAAAACCCTATGGCCGAAAATTTTAATATGGTTATCCCTTGGTTTTTCAAGATTATTTTCTTACATGCATAAGAGAATCTTGAAAAATTATTTCATATGGATGACTTGTTTGTCTAGACAAAACTTACCTTTTCGGTTTTTTAGTACATAGCCGAAAATGGTCATTAAAGGGAACCATTTTTTATGCTTCTTGTAATTTATATAAATATATATGTGGATATATATTTTGGTGCATATGACCTAGCCATGACCTTGTGTTGAATGATTATGTTGTGATTCATTTTATTATTATTTCAATGGATTGTAATAATTATTATTTTGTTCTTCCATTAGAAGATATGTAATTTATTTATTTTCATTTGGTATGTAAAATAAATAGATTAGGTGCATTTTATTTTACTAGAAAAAATGTATTAGGATATATTTTGTAAAAGAAGATGCACACAAAAATGCGGTTTTGGTTTGGACCATAATATTCGGTCCAAAGAACTTCAGAGTTCTCAACGGGATTTTAACCCGATAACCAAAACACATTTTTGAAGTCCAAAAGAGTTTGGAGCTGAAAATAAAAGACTTTTGGAAGCTCAAAGAAGGTGGAGAAATCACAACACAAGATGGAGACTTGAAGCATTTGGATGCGGGATCAAGTGGGAGTTCATCGACACATTACTTGTGTCATTTTTCACCCTTTAGGAAGGACCTTTTGACACACTTGTTTCGGCTAACAAGTGTTGTCAAAATAGTTGGCTATGGTTATGCACCTATTGTTATGATTGATGTGCTTGTTTGGTTGTTTATTTTGTTGTTTAGATGATATGTAGATATGCATGACTTAACAAACTAATAATCAACAACAAGCGTAAAATTGGTTCTTGACAAAATCATTAAAATAGTTAATAAAGGTTTTATTAAAAACTAATGATTTTATAATAAAATGGGTTTTATTAAAAAGAACCTTGAAAATTTGTTTTCACTAAAGTACCATTGATTTGAATGCATGCAAATGTATGGTACATAATATTTTCTAAACTAGAATTTTGAAATATTAAAAACCCTTTTATAAAACAAGTCAAACACCATCCTTTTATACAACACTCGAAACACTTGGGAACTCTTATTGTGGGATAAAGGTCACCTAACCACATTTGAGGGAACTTGTATGTTCGAGGTGGATTTACCATGTTTGTGGGATAAAGGTCACCTAACCACTTATGTGAATAAACTCACACGTGTGTGTAAGTTGGACGACTTGATTTGGAAACCATGAACTTAGGGTCACCAAAGCATGGGGAACAAAGGTGTTGATGGGATTAAACATGCCAACTAAACATAAAGATGTTTAATCGATCCCATATGGCTAGAAATTGCTAAGAGTTGCAATTGTCAAACGTTGACTACCTTGTTAATTTAAATAGAGGGATAAAGGTCACCTAACCAATATTTAAATGTAACGTTGGATTCTAGATTTTAATTATTAATTGTCTTTAAGACACAAAAGGGTATTAATGATTAAAATATAATAATATCGAAAATACTAAAATTGAACTTGTTAAATTTTGTAGATGGCCGCTAACAATGCAAACCCGATTAACCAAACCATCTGAAACCTATCACTAAGAAGCATCCTTGAAAAGGATCGTCTCAACCATAACAACTTCATGGATTGGTTTCGAAACTTGAGAATCGTTCTCAAGCAAGAGAAGATATCCTATGTGTTGGACGATCCTATTCCCGATGAACCTAACGTGGAAGATGTGGAAGCCTACAACGATTGGGTTAAGTATACCGAGGACTCCATGCAAGCCTCATGCCTCATGTTGGGAACTATGATTCCCGAAATTCAAAAGGATTTTGAACACCACGGGGCATACGACATGATTACCCAGTTAAAGGAAATGTTCCTACAACAAGCAAGGGTAGAACGCTTCGAAACTGTTCGAGCGCTTCATGCATGTTGAATGGAGGAATCCCAATCGGTATCATCATATGTCCTTAAGATGAAAAGCCACATTGATCGCCTCGAAAGGCTAAATTGTCCCGTCTCTAAAGAGTTGGCTACTGATTTGATCCTCAACTCTTTAACAAAGAAATTTGAGAGCTTTGTAATGAATTACAACATGAATGGATGGGACAAGAGCATTGGTGAGCTTCATGCAATGCTCAAAACGGCCAAAGCAGGAATGGGCAAAAAGGCTTTACCCGTCCTAGCGATCACTGAAGGAGGCAACAAGAAGAGGCCCCACCCCGACTCTAAAGCAAACTATGCTAAAAGAAAGGGACACGTTAAGGGAAAGGGAAAAGGAAAAGCAAAAGCAGAACCCGCCAAACCGAAAGAGAAGAAGCAAAAGGTTGCTACGAATGACCCATGTTTTGAATGTGGTGAGATAGGACATTGGAAGAGAAATTGTCCGACCTATCTCAAAGAGTTGAAAAACAAGAGGGATGCAGGGCAAACCTCAGGTACTATCTTTATGATATATGTTGAGCTTAATGTTATTTCTTCTAACACATGGGTACTAGATACCGGATGTGGAACTCATATTTGCAATTCGTTGCAGGGGTTCAAAAGAAATAGACATTACAAGAAGGGAGACGCTAGTCTCTTCATGGGCAACGGAGCAAAGGTTGATGTCGAAGCTCAAGGAGACTACGTTTTAGAGCTTCCAAGTGGTTTGGAAGTTATTTTAAAGAATGTTTTGTATGCTCCTAGTTTAACTAGGAACATAATTTATGTTTCCCTTTTAAGACAATGTGGTTTTAATTTCGAATTTGTTAACCAAGACATTTATGTTTCTATGAATGATGTGTTCTATTTTAAAGCTATGTCTTTAAATGGTATTTATGAATTAGATCAAGATAACACATCATATGATAGCTCAATGTACCAAGTAACCAACAAGAAGCTCAAAATGGATTTGAGTGATTCCTACCTTTGGCATTGTCGCCTTGGACATATAAGCAAGAATCGCATGCATACACTTCAGAAAAATGGTCTTTTGAATACAAATGAAGATAATTCATTTGATGTATGTGAATCTTGTTTACAAGGCAAAATGACCAAGACACCCTTTAGTGGAACTTTTGAAAGGGCTAAAGACTTACTAGGTATCATACATTCAGATGTATGTGGTCCTTTTAAGCCGATGACTAGGAATGGTGAAAGATACTTCATTACCTTTATCGACGACTATAGTCGTTATAGTTATAGTTATGTGTATTTACTGAGACACAAGGATGAAGCATTTGAAATGTTCAAAGACTTCAAAAGTGAAGTAGAAAATCAACTCAAGAAAACAATCAAAGTCCTTCGTACTGATAGAGGAGGTGAATACCTTAGTGGTGCTTTTCAAGATCATCTTAGGAGTTGTGGGATTATCTCACAACTTACTCCACCAGGAACACCACAACACAATGGTGTGTCCGAAAGGAGAAATCGAACTCTATTAGATATGGTTCGATCAATGATGGCTAGAAGCACATTACCTCTATCATTTTGGGGTTACGCTTTGCTCTCCGCAGTTCGCATACTAAATATGGCCCCAACCAAGAAAGTGGAAAAGACACCTTTTGAAATATGGCATGGAAACCCTCCATCATTATCATTCTTAAGGGTTTGGGGTTGTGAAGCTTATGTTAAGCAATACACCCCAAATAAGTTGGAAGTCCGATCCACTAAGTGTATCTTTGTAGGATATCCTAAAGATGATATAGGATATTATTTCTACGACCCAACCGAGCAAAAGATATTTGTTTCTCGAAAGGGTAAGTTCTTGGAAACTAAGTTCCTTATGGAAGGAACTAGTGATAGAACAGTGGAACTTGAGGAGGATCAAGAACCACAAGATGATACACGTTTGGTTGATACTAGCACTCAACAAGAGGTTGTTGAAAATGATCAAGAGGTTGATCAAAACACACAAAATGTTCACAGATCTGGTAGAATTAGTAATCCACCTGAAAGATATGGATTTTTCATGGATGGATGCTACGTGGTAGATTCAGATGAACCAACCACATACCATGATGCAATGTTAAAATCCGATTGTGACAAATGGCTTGAAGCCATGAACATAGAGATGCAATCCATGTATGACAACCAAGTTTGGGAATTGGTTGTGCCACCACTCAACTCCAAAGTAGTTGGAAGTAAGTGGGTTTTCAAGAAGAAAACATAAATGCATGGTAACTTGGATACTTACAAAGCAAGACTTGTAGCAAAAGGTTTCACTCAAACTCAAGGGATTGATTATGATGAGACCTTCTCGCCTGTGGCAATGCTAAAGTCAATCAGGATATTATTTGCCATAGCTGCATATTATGACTATGAGATCTGGCAATTGGATGTCAAAACAGCTTTTCTTAATGGATATCTTGATGAAGATGTCTATATGGTTCAGCCTGAAGGTTTTGTCGATCCAAAACATCCTGACAAAGTATGCAAGTTAAAGAAATCAATCTATGGATTGAAACAAGCATCTAGAAGTTGGAATCACCGTTTTGATGAAGAAATTAAGAATTTTGGATTCATCAAGAACGGTGATGAAGCTTGTGTGTACAAGAAAGCTAGTGGGAGCGTCATCACTTTCTTAGTACTGTATGTCGATGACATTCTACTATTTGGGAATGACATTCCAACCATGGAAGGTGTAAAAGCTTGGCTTGGAAGTTGTTTTTCCATTAAGGATCTTGGTGAAGTCGCCTACATTCTGGGAATAAAGGTCTATAGGGATAGATCAAGGCGCTTGATAGGTTTAAACCAAAGTGCATACATTGACAAAGTCTTGAATAGGTTCCAAATGGAGAACTCTAAGAAAGGTTTTGTACCTATTCAAAAGGGGACAATATTGAATACATCTCAATGTCCAAGCTCAAAGGATGAGCAAGAGAAAATGAAAAGAATCCCATATGCATCAGCTATAGGATCCATCATGTATGCAATGATATGCACCAGACCGGACGTTTCATGCGCCTTGAGCATGACGAGTAGATACCAGCAGAATCCAGGTAACAGTCATTGGATGGCTGTTAAAAGCATATTGAAATATCTTAGGAGGACTAAGGACATGTTCTTAATATATGGATCTGGTGAGGAGGAACTCGTTGTAAAGGGTTACACGGACGCGAGTTTCCAAAACGATCGAAGTGATTCTCGATCACAATCGGGGTATGTCTTCATTTTAAATGGAGGAGCAGTCTCTTGGAAGAGCTCAAAACAAGACGTGGTAGCATTGTCCACTACAGAATCAGAATACATCGCCGCTTCATTTGTCACACCCCGACCGCGTAAAACAACAAATCGCGGCGGAAACATCGGGGCGTGTTGCAACAGAATTAATTGTTTCATAACCATGGCATACAAAGTTGTGTTTTATTTATTAAACAAGGGTGTTACATTGTTTCAAACAGGAAATTAAAGAGTTCAGAACATAATTAAACATAGTCTATCTTATTTAAAAGTCTCTAAGGCACAGGTCCGCCCTAGTATCATGATCAACATCCTATGGAAAAGCACCTGAAAACACATGTGAAAATAGGTACGTCAGCATAAAAATGCCTGTGAGATACATAGGTTTGTGAAAATAGGATTCATGACTTGTATTTGAGAAAATGTTTAGTCATGAACCTTGTAATTTGCTTTGTCTTGTAAATCATTTGAATACAATAAGATCAGATGATATGTATAAGTAAATGTCAGGTTAAATAAATAACCATGTAAAAATGTGTTTGTATAAGATAAGTTGTTTGTAATTCAATGTCTTATGAAAAGTATGTTATTTGTATAAAATGTTCTATGTCTCAAACTGAAATGATTCAAATAACGTTACGACATATAATACCATACAAACACTTATATATAGGAAGTACCAGCGGCGTATCCACCATGCTTGTATCATATTACACACGCATCGTTACTTAATCACTTAATCAAATCAAACCAACCAATGTAAGAAGTCTATGTTTAAACCAATTGTCAAATGTAAATCATGTCAAATGTCTATGTCAAATATCCATGTCAAATGTCTATGTCAAATATCCATGTCAAATGTATATGTCAAATATCCATGTCAAATGTCTATGTCAAATATCCATGTCAAATGTCTATGTCAAATATCCATGTCAAAGGTCTATGTCAAAATGTCATGTATGGCAAGTGAAATGTCTCAAACTAAACCATATGCACAAAAACAAAGTATTGAAGTAAAACTTGGTTTAAATCAAAGCTATGTTCTGTGTAAATGCATGCAACTATTTAATATGAACATTTATGCGGTATTGTGAAAATGCATACATCCAAGCTTGGCGACTGTGGTGATAAACCCTTTAAACAAATTAAAGGTCTATCTGTCTTAATGTCAACGAATTCGGTCATTCCTTTCTGTCCCCTTACCCTGGGATGTCCGGAACGGGAGTTGTCAATTCCTATGGTACCACTACCTACTAACGAACGGCGTAGCTAATGTTAATGAATGTATTGTCCCATGTAAACAAACCAAATGTCATACCAAAATGTAAACATGTGAAAACAATGCACTAAGTATGTAATCAAATGAACATACATAGCGTGAAATGTCATGTAAAACAATGTACTAAGTAATGCACAAAATTGGGCACACCTAGCATGAAATGTCATAAAATCATGTACTATAATGTACTAACGAACATAGCAGTATATGATGTGAAAACAGGAAAGCATGAAAGTAACAAGTAGGCACATGTGTTTCACCCCAAAACAGTTTGGAAAACAGTAAAAGAGGGGTCTATGTACTCACTTGAGATTGCTCAGATGTCTAAAGATAATCACCAAGTAATGCTAGAGATCTCGGAATCAAACGGCACCTAATATAGGTAACTATGTTAATAACCGGACCTTAATCGGATGATTGGATAGAATGAGGTTTCGTAAACCAAACGAGTGTAGAGACTCGTGTCATTTGGTTTAACAAAGCCTACATACTAAATGAAACTTAACATAATTGTTTACGACCCATTACGACCCGTTTAGGAAGCTTATGCTACTTTAACGTGTCGTGCGCGTGAAACGCGTTCGAACCGCCTAACTAGTCCTATGACAAGTATTATATGCCTAAACATGTTACATAATCAGTTACGTGACAAAAGTTTAGGTTACATATGCTTAATTACCAATTATACATGAAAAGGGTATTCTGGTAATTTACCTAAGGCATATAAACTACCTATCATACAACTACTTAAACGATGTGACCATAGGGTATAACCTCGGAAGGTTATTCCCTACCTACTATGGTCACCTACTGTGTTTGGTCGGATCCTAATGATCGACCAAACTGGGTCGAGTTCGAAGGTATAGGCGATTTATTAGATCGCCTACCCTACGACTCTAGACAACGTGGTAATCAGTAGGCATAGTCCCAAGGGACTATGACCATCGTGATTACAATCACGTTGCGAAGTTCAACCGAACTTCGCATTGACCATTACTGGTCAACGCTGAAAGTCAAACAAAGTTTGACTTTCTGACTCGAAAAGCAGTAAAAATAAGGAAAAGAACGAAAGAATACTTACGAAGGGTCCCCGAATGCTAAACTCAATTCGAAAATCTCAGGTATGAAACTAATGTTTCAACTTAGAGTTTCTCAAATCAAATTTCTAGTAATTTTTGCAAAGGGGTGATGGGGTATTTATAGTTTTCGGTCCACCGTTGAGATCGTTTCTTGGAAAAGGGGAAATGATCTCGTCCGAACACTTGTCGGAAAGTTATGGAACCACATATGCTCCTTAACTTAGTGACACATCAACTTAAAACATGTGGTTAAGAATCAAATGGTTGCAACTTGTAATTTGAAACATTGCATCTGATCAGTGCAAGGCTAGCGCACCGTTACAATATAAGTGTAGCGGTGCGCTACACATAAGTTTGGCAGATTTACATGTTTGGTCCCTGAACTGTATTTAGTTCATTTTTGACACGTTTAAGGCCCGTTAACCCCATTTCAAAGCTCTAAAATGAAGTTAAAGTATAGGGAACTTAAAACATACTCAAAAATATGCCGGATGATGGTTCGTTTGGTCGTACGAACGCGATGTTCGCTTAATTACGACGGAATGCGCATAAGCGCAAAAACGATCCAAATGACGCAACGAATGGATTTTTCTTAAGGCGAACCCTAAAATATAATGTAGTCATGCTTACATAAATTTTTGGATGTCCAGATGTATTCAGAACGTAAGTTATGCGCGAAAATGCAAACTTGTGCACTTTTTGACACTTTTAGTCCCTGAATGTCCCAAAAGTTTATTTTAGCACACCGAACCCCTCAAAGCCTATTTCTAAGCTATGTAAAGGATATTTAAGGTGTGTTTAACTTATGGTTATGTTCCGGAATGTCTGTTCCAGTACGAATCGTCATACTTTCGCAGTTTGTCAAGTTTAGTCCCTGTAAGCGAATTAACTTGTTTTTGCCATACCAAAGCCTTCAAAACTTATTTCTAAGTTATGTAAAGGTTATTTAAGGTATGTTGAGTATATGTTGATTTTCCGGAGTATTTTTCGCGTTAAACTGAGTACGTTTTCGCACCAGTTTGCGTATAACTCTCCAGGAATTGATATAGAGTTTGGAATTGGATAAAAGTCAAAACATGAAAAATGTAAAACATAACAAAACAAACATTGGGATCAAATAACATTGTTTTATTGATAACAGAACTGTTCATAGTGATTACAAGCACAGTTGTTACATCATTGGCAGCCCAGGAAGCTGCATGGCTGAAGAAATTTATAGCCGACCTAGGGGTGGTCCCTACCATTCAAGACCCCCTAGAGATCTTTTGTGATAACGAGGGTGCGATTGCACAAATCAAGGAACCTCGTGCGCACCAAAAGACTAGACATATCGAGCGGAGATTCAACTACATAAGGGATGAAGTTGAAAAGGGAAAGATATGTATCCGCCAAGTTCACACAGATCAAAACATTGCGGATCCACTCACGAAGCTCCTTGACAGGGGAAAACATGAGGGTCATACATGTTCCTTAGGACTTCGATATTCTAGTGATTGGATTTGATCTATTTTGTATTTGGATATTGAAACAATTGTTATTTTAACTCTTTTATGGTATTTTGAGTTATGTTTCATATTAGCATGTTTAAATCCATGAATAAGTTGCTTATTCTAAATGTCCGTAGTCGATCATACTTGTGGGAACAAATATGAATATAAGACTATTATGAACTTGGATTGGTGGATATTCATTTAGAATGAATATAGAGCAAAGTGTTGCTACCAAAGTTCATAGATATTTGTGGGATACAAATATTGGACTGACTCGCTCTCAAATATTACTGCATGGAATCATTTGTGATTGATCATAAGTAAATTTGAGTAAAGGCGAATATCATAGTATCCTCTGACCTGAGATACATATTGGGTCTTGATATTCACCAAGTATTATACCTTGACCTAGTTCTTAGCTGTCTGTAATAAGGCAGTACACAAGGCTAAACTCAGGTGTGGTACAAGGTGATTGTGAGAGACGTATGTAGTCAAGAAGGGATTTGTTCCTCTTATTCGTTGAGAGTAAGATGTCTAAGGCCTGCTAAAGTTAAATCAACAGAGAGTGATCACTCTATGTCTCTAGATTTAACATGACATCTGTAACGAAAGGATAAATGATAGATTCACCTAAATCATGTTCAAGTAAGGGACTTGAAAGGGATGATGTTATTTAGTGGCAAATATAGTCATACGTATTGGGGGTAGTAAACCGTAGTTAGGCGTCATTTACTACTTGCATCAATCTTCTATGTATCTTGTGCAAGTGGGAGATTGTTGGACTCTGTATGCCCAAGACACATATTAAATTGATGTGGCTAATACGTTATGATCCAAGTCAAGTCATACCCAATAACAAGCTAGACAAACACTTATATTATTTATTTGTGATATGATCAAACAAATAAATATTAACACTTACAATATTTAGAAATTGGTGTTCTAAATGATTACACTTGAGAAACCAATAAATTATATGGATAATTTATTTTGAGATAATATTTTATTTTGTTATTTAATGGGTTAAATAACATTTTAAAAGATTGTATAAAGTCTTGCATTTATGTAGAGTTATATTTATAAAAGTTATAAATATATAAACCAAGACTTGAATTATTTATAAAAGAAATTAATTTTTTTTATAAAATAAGTGGGCCGCCACCCCCCCCCCTTTTGTCTTACCAAGACATGATCTTGTTCCACTCACATTTCATGCATTTGCATGGATCCTAATTGGGTGGTCTTCCCTAAGTGGTTTGGTCCAATGAAATGGCTTGCATGTTGTCATAACTTGCATGTGTTTTGATTGGAAGGACCAATGAAATGGCTTGCATGTTGTCATACTTGCATGTGTTTTGATTGGGAGTTGGTGGTGGCAATATTCTCTCTTAGACTATAAATAAGTTGGATGACCAAATGAGCCAGGGAAGACTTGTGTTCTTGCTCTCTAAAACTCGGTCATAAGAGGGTGTTTTCAAGTGTTCGGTTTTTTAATCTTTGGTGTTAAAATCCTAACTAATCTCAAGGTGTTTGTTGGAAGCTTGGGGTATACAAGCTTGAGGTCTTCTACTCTTGAGGACAACCATTTCAAGAAGCATCATCCGTTTCATCATCCTTGTACTCCAAGAAGGTAGTTTTCTAAACATCCTATGGTTGTGTTTGATAGTATGCATCTTCATATATGGATCCGGGTTTTGGGATTTTGCTTATAAATGAAATTTATATCTTAAAAGTAACATGTTTTAAATATTAATTCCGTTGCGTTGTTATTTCATATGGATGAAATAGCTTTGATAAACATGTTAAAATCCCATCAGTATTTGCCCAGAAAACACCCATTATCATCAGCTGAATCACTATCAGACTTCAAAACACTTTCAGCCATGCTTTTAACAATATTAGTTTGAACACTATCATCAGATGATGATGAAGAAAATGTCACATCAATTGACTCTGGAAGTTTTATTTCATTTGTTTCATCTTCATCATTAACCAACCCGGATTTTTTCTTTGAATAATTGTTTAAAACTGGTGGTGGAACCTGATGAAATCCAACCCCAGTTCCATCCGAGTAAACATCTTCGCCTGCTTTGTTTTTTCCAATGGGTTTAGGAACAATGTGTTGTAAAACAAAGCTTGCGGAATTGTAACTGATTAATTTTAGATTGATGCGTTCATTTTCAATTTTAGCTTCTTGGAATTGAAGCTTCAACTTAGCAATTTCATCCAATTGCTGGTTGATTAACTCCTCTTTCACTCTAAGAACACCGGTCAGTTGAAGATTTTCCTTGTCTGTCTTACCATTTCTTTTATCACAATCTTTAACCGTTCGTTTTAGCTTTTCAAAATTTTCTGAAATTTGACCATTTTCAAGAATCAATTTTTCATTTTCTTTCCTAATTCTTTCTACGTCAATTTTATCGTTTTCAATTTTCTCAGTTAATTCTTTTAATTTGTCGTTTGAAGCTTTTAACAATTTATCACGGTTTAAGATCTGATCTTCAACACTTCTGACTCTACTAGTCAAATCTTCAACTTTCTTACCACTGAGGTAAGCATTTGTACTACAAACTTTGCACTCTTTCATGCAATTTTTGCAGTTGTTCTCAGATTTACCATTCTTACCTGACACATGTGTATCATTTGTACTGACCTTATCTTTGGACTCAGTTCCAGAACCAGAAACTACCTCTAGTCCTTTGCAGCTAGAACTTTGTCAGCCATTTTCTTCAAGTTTTCAGCAGTGAGTTCTTGTGACGTATCAATGATTCCATCATCAATCTTCTTTTGCTGCTGTTCTTTTGCTGTCTCTTTCTCTTTCTCATCAGATTCTCCTCCTCCCCACCATTCTCTCTGTCTGGCTTCTTCTTCATCTGCAATTTGTTTGGTAAGAACTTCAATATCAACAGTATCTGGATCCACAGCTATGTTACCATTAGGATCAAGATAACATTCTCTATCAGGATCCCATCTTTTCGCCTGTTTAGCTTCTTTGTATATATAATTGATTTTGCTTTTCATGAAATGAGCTGTTTCCCTCTTGTTCACATACTTCACTTTTTCAGATCTTTTATCTTTAAACGGAATAATCTTTGCTGCTGTGAAAGCATAACCAACTGCGTCTTCCTCAGGCAAAACATCACTCCAATCATAACCTTCATCGTCATGAAAAACTGCAAGTGCCCTGGATTTCTCTTTGGGTACCTCCTCTATTTGCTTCATCCTGGGAGGTTCTGATTTATTCTGATGATAAATTGCCCTTTTGTAATAATCCTCTCGAAAAGGATTTGCAGTATCATCAGTGTAAGCATTTCTGCACTCACACTTAAAGTGACCTTTCTGTTTACACTTGAAACACGTCACTTTTGACTTGTCAAAGCCTAACTTGGTAGAAGGTCCACCAATAGACTGTCTTCCAGTAATCTCCATGAAACGTTGTGCTCTTCTCACTGCACTAGCCATACACCACCTTATATCGATCAATTCCATCTCCTTAGGATCGATCTGATCGTAGTCTTCCTTTGTTAGGTTGGTGTTGCCTATCTTTCCTGCAACGAGACTTTCATACGATTCTAACATAGAGGCTAAGAACACCATCTGTTGTTGAGCAGACTCTTCACTGAAATTCTGACCATTCTTCAGATCCACAGCAATGTTGCATTGAAATAGATTCTTTGATGCAGATTGATTTGAAGTATTTGACGAAGATCCACCATGATAGCCACTGCTAGAAGTTTCTTGATTCATTGTGTTTGAACTTTCTGTTGAAAACGTTGTTCTTGGAGAACCAGTCTTTGGTAGATTTCCTCTGTAATACAACTCCACATTCTGCTGATAAGATGTGTTATTGACTTTGCTGGATTTCTTGATCTCCAATTCATGGCTTTCCAGTCTTTCAATAAGCAGATCAACCTTCAAATCAGCTGGCTTTATCGTATTCTTCAGCATCAATGCAAAATACTGCCAGTCTTGCTCATTCGGAAGTGCATCAAACAACTTGTCTACCAGCTCTTCTTGAGTATAAATGATGTCATGTCTAGCAAGCTCCATCTTCAGATGTCCAAATCTCTCAATCATCTTAGAAACTGACTCGTTCTTTAAACAACCAAACAAATCAAACTCTTTTCGTAACAGTTTCTTTTTGTTCTTAACTATTTCAGCACTACCAATACATTTTATTTTTAATTTTTCCCAGAGATCTCTCGAATCTTTGTATTCAATCAGTGCGATAATATCATCTCGAACAGCATCAATGCAAAATACTGCCAGTCTTGCTCATTCGGAAGTGCATCAAACAACTTGTCTACCAGCTCTTCTTGAGTATAAATGATGTCATGTCTAGCAAGCTCCATCTTCAGATGTCCAAATCTCTCAATCATCTTAGAAACTGACTCGTTCTTTAAACAACCAAACAAATCAAACTCTTTTCGTAACAGTTTCTTTTTGTTCTTAACTATTTCAGCACTACCAATACATTTTATTTTTAATTTTTCCCAGAGATCTCTCGAATCTTTGTATTCAATCAGTGCGATAATATCATCTCGAACAGATTGGTGAAGCAGAGCAATACATTTTTGTTCAGAAACATATCTTTCAATTTGATTGTCTTCCAAGTTCTCATAATCATCTCTTCCCAAATCATAACCATTTTTCAAACTTCTCCAACTTTGGTATGCGAATGCTTTAAGCCACTCCTCGAATCTTGTAGCCCACCTGTTGTAATCTTCAATCGCCAACAACTTGGGTGGGTTGTTATATGTTCCATACGCACTGTCTACACTCATAGCATCATTGAGAATTTTCTTTGCATTCGGTGTTGGTGTAGTTTCATTCTTGTTATTTGATGTGCCATCTCCCGAACCACCGGTAAAAGCAAACACATCATAAAACGGATTCATGAACTCATCCATCTTTCACGTACCTGAAATGATCAACAAACACTTAGACAATTTTGATTTTAAAAAAATTGTTTTAAACGGAATCAGTTGAAGCGAAATAGCTTCAAGCGAAATAGCTTCAAGCGAAATAGCTTCAAGCGAAATCAGTTAATTCAAGCGAAATAAGGTTTTGAAGCGAAATCAACTTATTTCGCTTGATCTTTCAAGCGGAAATAGACTTCAAGCGAAATCAACCAATATCTTTCAAACGGAATCACATATTTCGCTTGAAATCAACAGAAATTTCAAGCGAAATCACGTGTAAGTTCAAGTGGAATAAAGATGATGTCAGCAAGTTCGAATAACTTTTCAAGCGAAATTATCAAATTTTATCAGATTTTGTCCGAGTTTTAGTCCCATTCTTTCAAGGATTAGTTAACACTATGTTTCGCTTGATATATGTGAAAATCAGGCCATTTCAACCGTTCAAACTTGTTCAAATCAGAAAAGAATGAGTAGAAGTGAGATAATCCAGTAAAATCAAGCTGAATTGGTATGAACTCTTCGTCCTGAGCTCTGATACCACTTGTTGGATCGTCCGGTGACCCTAAATAGTCAGTATGAGTAGTTCATCATCAAGTACAAAGGCGGAATCAATGTAAATGACGTCAACACAGCTTGTTCCTTTCTAATTATCCTTTTATTGATCAATCCTGAGCTTTTACACGTTCAAATGACAAACGGACAGCACCTCGACTCAGAGCATATGACTAGATTCCGCTTCAAATGACACCAGCACACACATATATATAGTGATGAGATTTCGCTTGAACATGACATGTTGGTTTCAAGCGAAATAACATGAACTGATTTCGCTTGAACTGAACATATACACTTTCAAGCGAAATAACACACTTTTACATATAAAACCCTATTTTCAACCATGTTGAGTGCTCGTTTATCCTATCTAGACATAAGACTCGATTAAGACGAAGTTAACAGACACTAGATGCACCAACAACTGAACCTCCCCAGCCTCTAAGGCTGAACCTCCCCAGCCTCTAAGGCTGAACCTCCCCACCCTCTAAGGCTGAACCTCCCCAGCCTCTATATTATCACCAGACGATCCATCCCTATTCATGAAAATCATTCACATTTCGATAATACGCATTTGTTTTGTAAAAACCGGTATATTTAGTGTAATCCATTCGTAAACCATTTGAGTTTCCTCGAAATCCATTCGTAACATGATTTAGAAATATGAGTTTTCGTTCATTCAAAAACTTTGTATGTTCTTGCAAAACGTGCATGTCTTTCCACCCCGAAAACATTTACAAGAATGTAAAACCGTAAAAAATGGGGTTATGAACTCACCTGAATTGCCTTGTGCGAAGCTAGCTAATTACGACTTCGTGATGTCGTTTCCAAGATGAGACTCGCTAGCGTGCATTCTACAATATTCCTAACACGGAATATCTTATGAGTTTCTAAATAAGCGCAGTAACTAAACTACGTGTCATCGAGCTCTACCGAATCGTTAACCGAACGATTCAACGGTAACTTGTTAACTTATCGGAAATGATTAAATCATATTTGATAAGTGTCGTTTATAGTCGATAATAACCAATAAGTCTTGAAAAGACTTGATTCTCGAGAGATTTAAAAATAAAAAAATATTTATATATAAAAATATAAATATGTCCTTAAGATCGCTTGTCGTCCCGAGAGGTCGTACGTGTATAAAAGAATATTTACACGAAAATAATATATAACAAACTCGTATTATATATATCGCGTTTCGTATGATCTTTGTCAAAATATTCGTGTATGCCGTTTAGGCGTATAAAATAAATATGAAAATTTATATTTATTTTATAGGAGAAATCGCCGAATTGTCGTGTTTGAAAATAAATATGGCTATATTTATTTTATAAAAGAATTCGACCTGTTTGTGTTGGAAATAAATATATAGTTATATTTATTTACAAAAGGATTCATTTTGTACGATATTGAAAATAAATATATAAACTATATTTATTTTATAAAACGAATTCGTGTCGTTTGGTATTTGAAATAATATGTAAACTATATTCAAGTTTACAAAAGAGCCTTCGCTTTGTTTGATGTTCGAAATAAGTGTATATACCATATTTATTTGTAAAAGCATCGTTGAGTTGTTGCGTTTAAAAAAATAAATACATAATCGTCGTTTTTGTATGTTGTAAAAGTGTTTGGAAATACTATCCAAATCGTCGTTTTTGTATGTTGTAAAAGTGTTGTCGAAAGTACTGTTGCACTTGTATTTGTTTTTAAAAAAAATCACTTGAATACAATGGTTCGTTTTATAATAAAACGCGTTTGTTTTTACGGATTTTCTCGAAAAACGGGCAGAGTTTCTTCTGTTTTTGGACGCCCCGACAACACAAGTTGTCGCTATTTTTATCAAAATTCAGCAATTTATCAAACAATATAAACAATATTTATAAGATTCAGTCGAACAAGTCGAAATATAAACTATGCTTTAATCGATTGGTTCAAGCTCGTTTGTCACGTGTAATATTAAGAACTATAAAAATAACGAAAGTATTTATCACGCCGATAGACTTTACCAAAATCCCGTGTTGTTTTGCTGAAAAGTTGACTGAGTTGGCCGAGTCAACTGAGTTGACCGACTGAGTTGACTCGCTGAGTTGGCCAGGTTTGACCGAGTTGACTCGGTTTGACCGAGTCAACCGAACCGCTTTCTAGACTGACCGTGTTGAACCCGATCTGAGCTGAGTTGACTCGAAGACGAAAACCTGAGACATCCGACTGACCCGAAACCCGAACCGCAACTTGAACCTGCAGACCCGCAACCCGAGAGACCCGAACTCTCTCGAACCGAACCAAAACCTTGAATCTGAATGAGTTGCTTGACCCGAACACCGCACCGGAACACTCAAACCCAACTGAACTGTGACTCGAGTCCGACACCTCCATCGTCTTCATCATCAACCACAGAATTATCATCATCTCCATCTGACATCAGTCTTCAGCAGGGGTTTCGTCGGAGAAAACATACCACCGCCGCTATTGACTCCACTGCCGCCGTGTACGGCGGTGCGGCCGCCACACCACCGCCGTCTCTCTTTCTCTCCGGCTCCTCTCTCTCATCTGTCTCTCTCTCTATCTGCGTCGTCGAGCTGCGGTGTGCCACCGGCTCCGGTTGCCGGTCATCCTCAACCGCTTCGTCGCTCTCTCTCTCCTCCCCATCATTCTTCTCTGATTGATCCGCCGCTCACCACCACCCAACAGTGGTGGTGGTCCGTCTTGCTGCTCGAAGAGGGGGGGTGTTGTGGGTCTGTGTGTGTTTGAAATATAGATAAAGAGGGAGGGTGTTGACAGTATTTTATGTGTATATATGATAAAATGGAGATAAGGTTAGAGATGAAAGGGGAATGGGTGTTTGTCTGTGCATATCATCGAGAGAGAGGTAGGGTGATTGAGTGTGTGGGTTATTTGTGTGGGTATATAATTGTCTGCACAATTAAGAGAAAAAGGGCATGGCCCCTTTTGTAAACTTGTATAATGGTTTTGTTTGGTGGTTCATATAACAATTTATTAACCACAAGTCCTTATGTTCCAATCTTTAGAGACAAATCTTTTGTATAGATTTTATGAGATTTTGCAAGATTTGCTAAGATTTGTAGAGATTTTTGTGAATCTTGAGAATATTTTTCATATCTTGTTGAGATTTTATAAGGATTTTGCAAATCTTGCGTAGATCTTGTAGAGATCTTAGTAGATCTGATATATTATGTGCAGGTTTAGGCTCGTGGGTTTTGGGCTTGGGCCCACAAGCCCATCTCATGTGTAAGTGGCCCGTAATTCCTACGAGACCCGTTGTCAAATCCTGAACTCCGTTTAACGTCAAAAATTAAAATACACAAAAAAAATACGGTCTGTAGTCGTTGTTTGTGCGTTTAGTCGTCGGTTGCGTAAAATGCTTCGTGTATCGTCTTTAATCCGTTTTTCTTTTCGATCCGGTTTCGAACACGGTTACTAAAATTTAATTACGAAGCTAGAATATGTCGTAAAAGTTTAATATTTGTTGGCGTTTTTAGTATTTCGTACGGTATCAGTCCGTTGTCGTTTGATGTTCCGTAGATTCCACGCGAATCTTCATACGCGTACTGTAAAGTCGGATAAACGTTCCTTGGCACTCCAAGGGCCTAATTAAGTTAATTTGCGCTGTAAACACTGTTTATTATCGCGTTAATCACCTGTTAATCACGTAATTAAGAGCCGTAAATCACCGGTTGTCACAAGAAAAACTTTTTGCATTGAAAGCAGTTTCAATCTTTGGTGCAATGTGGGTCTTATCACTAGTACCTCCTTTATAATACAGACCAATATCTTGTTCACCATCATAGTTCTTCATTCTCGCTATCTTTCATTGTTCCATCTCTTGAGCTTCGAGTTGTTCAATAAACGAACTTAGTGTTAGATTGTCAAACTCAGGTTTATTTTTCAACATCATAAGATACGTGCCCCAAACATCTTGTGGCAACGCATCGGCCAATTTTTCAACCAGTTCATCATTATCTTTCTTGATGTTCAATCTCTTCATGTTCATGGTCAAATTGCAATATATTTCTATAATCTGCTTGGTGTTTTCAGTTTTTAACCCACGAAATAAATCAAATTCTTTCTTCAAAAGTGACATTTTGTTCTTGATCATCTCTTTACTTCCAACAAACTTTGATTTTAGTTCGTTCCATATCGAATGTGCACTTCCGTTGTGTTGTAGTAAAATCAAGATTTCTTCCTTAATAGCTTGCTGCAAGAGACTAACCATCATCTTTTCATTTTTGTACTTCTTTTTCTCATCAACACCTAGATCTTTAATATCAACCTTCTCTCCGTTGTCCTTAACCGGTCTAACATATCGATATTCAGTACATTCCCATGCATCTAAGTAATAGGCTTGAACCCAATTTTCAAAACGTTCCGCCCATCCACTATACTCCTCAATACTCATAAGCTTAGGCAGTTTTTGCGTGTTGCCTGTTTCATTTTCTAACATCGTATTCTGAGTAATAGTAATCGGACTAGCAAACGCGTTGTAGAATTCTTTCTCCATGACAAATAAACCAATCCATACAAACAGATTTTCGAATCTCAAGCGAAATGAGAACTTCAAGTGAATTGGATCTTGTCAAACGAAATGAACCTTTCAAACGAAATGAACCTCTTCAAGCGAAATGAACCTTTCAAACGAAATGAACCTCTTCAAGCGAAATGGACCTTTCAAACGAAATGAACCTCTTCAAGCGAAATGGACGATCTGGTGCGAAATGGATCTTTTGGTGCGAAATGCTGCAATTCGTGCGAAATAGGAATCTGCTATGTCCAAACCGTGCGAAATGGATGAACTGAAACTAATTCGTGCGAATTGGTAGTCTATTTCGTGCGAAATGAAGCTGACGTCACCCAATCGGTTGGTTTTTTGTCAAATTGATCAAGTTTTACTTCGATTTAAGGTCTGATTCTTTCAAGGATTTGTTAAAACAATGTTTCGCACGTTATTTGTGAAAATCAAGCCATTTTATCCGTGAAAACTTGTTTAATTTTGAAAAATGATGAAGAAAGTGAGTAGAAATTAGATTTTTTTATGAAAAACAGCTAAAATGGTAAGAACTCTTCCTCCTGAGCTCTGATACCACATGTAGGATCGTTTGCACGACCAAACGAGTCGTTCAGAAGAGATCTCGTCCAATACGAAAGGCGGAAACATGCGTATTGGAGTAATTTCAGCTGGATAGCACTTAGATTCACTTAAACTGTCTCTTGTATTGATATCAAATCGTTTTACAATGCTGGAGACACTTCGGCAGAGCTTCGCTACCGGAAACCAAACGTTACAAATGAGATCCAAGACACACATATATATAGGCCATCCATTTCGTACGAGATGGATTCACACGAAATGGCATTTCGTGCGAAATGGCAATCACCATTTCGTGCGAATTGGTCAGTTCCCATTTCGTGCGAAATGGTCAGTTCTCACATGTTTCTCTATTTTCTCGTACAACATGCCCTGATCTATTTAATCTAATACAAGACTCGATACAAGACGAAGTCGACAGACATATGCACCAACAATAAATTAAAACCAAACATAAACTACAAATTTTTACATTCCGACACCTTCTCATTCCATAAAAAATATTAACACAGATAAAATTGCACAGCCAAATATCATATAGTTCACATAAAGTAACCACGTGGTGGGGACTATATAAAAAAAATATCTTGTGGACAAATTTAAATAACATAAAAGAATAAGGTACTCATTTCCATATTATTTTCCAACTAAATTCTTGACAAAAATTCAAACTTTGACTGGGATTGCCATTAGGGGCAGGTTTTTGTGTAAAGTAAACCCAAACTTATCACTCATGTCCATATCTTGTGGACTCAGTCCTCCATCAATTTTCCACTCAAACTTGTAAATCCAAGACCCCAACATCACATGCAACAATCTATGAGCAAGAGGCAATCCTGGACATATCCTTCTTCCAGCACCAAACGGTATCAACTCAAAATCATGACCTTTATAGTCGATTCCGGTTTCAAGAAACCGCTCTGGGTCGAACCTTTGTGGGTTCGACCATACATTGGGATCTTGCCCCATGACCCACAGGTTACACAACACCTGCGAGTCTTTGCGGACCATGTATCCTTGGATCTCGACGTCGGTTATGGCTTTATGAGGGACTAGAAAGGTAACTGGAGGGTGCAAACGAAGTGTTTCCTTAACAATTGCTTGTAAATAAGGGAGTCTCGAGATGTCTGATTCTTCGACACTTTCGTTTTCGTCTCCTAATGTTTCCATGAGCTCGGATCGGGCTTTCGACATTTTCGCAGGGTTGTGGATTAGCTCAGCCATTGCCCATTCCAATGTGCTCGATGTTGTGTCGGTTCCTGCAAGAAACATGTCCTGCCAAACAGTGGCGGACCTAAGAATTATTTTCTATAAGGTGCGAACGAGGGGTCTAACCAAATTTTTGAAGAGTGTGATCGGGATTTTGCCTTATAAAATAAACTAATTTTTCTTTAAAGGGGTACGCCCGCCCACTCAACCCTCTACGTAGGTCCGCCCTGCACCCAAATCGCATAGAATTTGTAATGAATTTACAATTTTCTAACTAACTAACCCATGCTATTTTAAGTTAAAGATGGGTTCTCAAGTCCAACTTCATGAATAAACTACAACACATGGGGAAGATAGTTTGAAAACTAACATTAGATGTAAAAAATGTTATAACTCAATGGTGTCCACTCATTTAAAAAAAGTGATTTAGCCTAAAGTTGGGGTTAAGAATTCCTACTTTGCTTTTTCTAAGTCCACTCAACAACAGAACTAATTTGATCTATTGATCTAAAGTTGTCCAAATTGTTTTCCAAAAACACACTACTGTTCCAAAACATCAAGAACAAACAAGATTAGTGATTACTTACAAAGAGCAAGCTCCGTATGTCATCGATGCTAATCGATGATTCTTCATTTTGGCTAATGTCCAATAACAAATCCGTAAGATCCTTGCTTGATGAGCCTTCACCATGATCAACTAAACCTTTTGCTCTCGCTTCTATTCGCGCACTTATATGCTGATCGAATATCGCCATTAGCTTCCCGGTATAATAACCAGCCCGTTTTCGCAATCCTTGCGGATCAAACGGCTGAAGAACCGGGAAGAAATCGGCCAAATTCGGTGTCCCACCAACCTCCATCAAACCCCATACAAGATCTTTAAAATCTTGAGAAGAAAGTGAATCATACTGAGCTATATCAGTGGAGAAAATGAAGTTTGAAAGTATGTTGAGAGTTGTAGTAGTTGCAGTTTGACCAACGTTGACCGGTTTAGCACTTTCCAAACATCCATGCACATAATCAAGAAGCTCATGAACCTTTTTCTTGCGGAGGTTTTGGCTAGCATCAAGTTGACGTACGGAAAACAAGTGTTCTTTAGATATTCTTCGTAGTCTTCGCCATTGATCCCCAATGGGCAGCCAGACCATGGAGATTTCATGGCGGTTGTGTGCGGTGGCAGCGTGTGGGATTGATCTACTCGAGAAAGACATGTCATGCTTTAGAAAGAACTCTTGAGCTGTTTTGTGGGACGAAATAACGGTCATGGTGGTGCTACCGAGCTTAAGGGACATTAGCGGCCCGTAAGTTTTGCTTAGGGCCGCTAATGAGTGGTGTGGTTTGTCCCCGAGTTTAAAGATGTTTCCAATGATTGGAAGCGGGTATGGGCCTGGTGGCGGTGGGGGTGGAGCGGCCACCATGGACTTTCGGTAGCCGGATTTGGTGTTGAAGGTATAAAAAGATATGAAGATGGAGAGAAAGATGAAGATGGTCGTGTAGTCCATTACTTAATTTCTGTGAGTAAAGTGTGTGTGGTCATGGTGTTTATTTTTATTAGTGGTTTAGTTGGAGTCAATGGATGGGAATTAGAAAATTCAAAGGGTTGAAAGTTAGGCTTTATGAAATCAACAATAAGACTGAGTCATATATTGACTATGAATATTATGTATCAATATTTGACTATTCATAAAAGTGAATATTGATGTTAGTCTTGTAACTTAGATGCAAAATCTATTATAACTTTGTCGTTTTAATTACTATATATTAACAAAGGAATTGAAATGTTAAATATTAAAAGTGTTGTGAAACTAGCCTATTAACACAAGAATATGAGAAGAACTAGGTTAATGCCCACGTTAAACGCGGCTTCAACCAAAAACATATTATTTATGTTCAAATTTAATACTATCTAAAAACACATACATTTGAAGACAAAATAAACAAAATTATTCAAATACCGAAAAAAACTTCCTTGTAAACCACATTAGTAATCTTGCTCTAAGCTAGGACTTTGACCAACTATTCTATTGCACTTAGCTTCTGATTTCAATATCAAGTGGTGCTTTCTATTTTAAGTGTCAGTGATAACACTTTCCGCTTGTAATAGATTAGTAATTTGTTTCTATTTCCAGATTTTGATATGTCATCGGGGTTGAAAGATCAAGTTGCCAAGTTGGAAAATTGTTAATATATACCCAACCTTGCTTCACGAGTTCACTTGCATGTTTATTTCTACTAAATAATGCTTTGGTTCTTGATAGCATTTTTGTTTTTGGATCATAACTCTCGCTTAATATAACATCTAAAGCGGCTTCTGTAACTCCCAAAGCAATACCCCTCTCAGTAAGGCGGGCTACCACATCTTTCATCTGAAGTCTAGCAACTTTTCTTGATTGATCATTTCATCTGAAGTCTAGCAACTTTTCTTAATTGATCATGAGAAAGAGGATCGAAAACCACAATCTCATCAAGCATGTTCAATAGCTCCGATTTAAAGTGCCTCATCACCTTTAAGTGGTTAAAACTTATTAGTAAAACCATATAATATCAATATCTAGTTACTTTATATATACATAAGCGAAGAGCCGTATGCTTACCTCTCGCATCACCATTTCACGAGCATTGGCTATTGTGGTCTTCCCAGACAACCCTTTTAATAGATATTCAGCTCCAAGCTTGGAAGTCATGATGATGATTGTATTGGTGAAGTCGACAGTCCAACCTTGACCATCGGTCGACCTTCCATCATCCAACATTTGAAGTAGTGTGTTGAAAAGTGATTGATGGGCTTTCTCTACTTCATCAAATAATACAACACTGTAAGGTCTTCTCCTCACAGCTTTAGTAAGTTGACCGCTTTCTTTATGATAGACCCACGAGATCCAATTCAAATGAAGTAGCCGTTGATGGAGGGCCCCAGCTGAATGACTCAGACCCACAGGTGGATCCAGCTCATGTTTCGTGGGTCTCCTTGGTTCAAAACACCACCTAACTTTCATGCAAAGAAATTGTGCCACTACCCCACGTTAATTCCTTTTTACTGCATATTTTATTTCTTAATTATTTTCTTTTATTTATTTTCCAGTAATGTTTCCTTTATTCCAGTAGTAGTGGCAGGGCAGTTATTTGTTTTCCTTTTTGTATGGCAAGACCGTGATCATTTAGTTTTGATCAGTTATAATTTACAGTTTCTTTTCCTTTTGGAAGAAACCTTTAATTTCCATTGCTATTCCTATTTTGGCCGAGTAGGGAGGTGTTCTTTGGAGTCCGAAAGGTTGCAGGTGGTGTATTCTGTATCCTCTTACCCTTTTAGAAGTGCCCGACGAGTAGACGAGTGGTGTAATTCTGTATCTCGCTCCTGCCCGTTGATTACCGTTGTTGTTGAAGTTTTTGAATTTTAAGTCTCTGTATATCATTTGGTATCCGAGCTTTAGGTTCAACTGTTCAATATGTATACCCGAAGCAGCGCAGAATTGAAGAAAGTTATTGAAACCCTTGAAGCAGAGAAAGCGGAGATGGCTCAACAGGTGCAAATGATGCAAGAACAAATTAAGGAGCTTTCTATGAACAAGAAAAGCGGGTTAACCGATCCGGAAGACAGCGAAAGTGAAGGGGATGAACATTCGGTTAAGGGACCTGGAGCCGGTATGCATGGCGCCGGGTCATTCTGCTTGAATGATATTAAGGTTGACATACCTGAGTATGATGGAAGGCTTGATCCTGATGAGTTCGTCGAGTGGATCCAAACTGTCAAACGTGTTTTTGATTACCGTGAAACCACTGAAGCAAATAAGGTGAAGGTAGTCGCCCTAAAACTGAGAAAGTATGCGTCCACGTGGTGGGCGAACATTTGTACTAAAAGAGAACGATTGGGGGGGGGGGAAGTGAAGGATTGGAACAAGATGAAACGGTTGATTAAGGAAAAAATTTTACCATCGTATTATGTCCAAGCTAGTTTCTCACAACTCCACAACCTTAAGCAATCTGGGCGAACTGCTGAGGAGTACACCCGCGAATTCGAGTACCTGATCATGAAGTGCGATCTGCCCGAAGACGAACCACAAACTTTGGTTCGTTATTTGGGAGGTCTGGATACCCACATCGCCAACGTGGTGGAACTGTACCCTTATGCCACTTTGGAAGAATTGTCAATGTTAGCCCATAAAATTGATCTCTAGCACCGAATCAAAGGAAAGACTACCAACACCCGGCCCAATTCTGTTCCTAAGCCCGTAACCACTAATAAACCCACTACACTTCCCAAGCCCAATTTCCCCACAGAAAACCCTTCTAATCAACCCAAATTACCCAGGCGATGTTTCCCTTATCATGGTCTGGGGCATATCGCTTCTGAATGCCCAAATAAAAAAACTTATAACCTTAGCCGATTTCGAATCATTCGAAGAACACTGGTCCAATCACGAGAACACAGAGAACACCCATCAATCTGATAACTTGGAAGAAGAAGTTCTCGGACCGGATGAAGGTGACATACTGGTGGTTCGACGTGCTCTTAGTAGCACCCCACAACCTGAAAAGGATCAACAGAGGGAAGCCATATTCCACACGCGGTGTACGATCTCGCAAAAGTTCTGCACGCTGATCATTGACGGGGGAAGTTGTACCAACGTGGCTTCTCAAACTCTGATCTCGAAGCTGAATCTGAAGACTGAGCCTCACCCAGAACCGTATGTCATTCAGTGGCTTAACCCAGGTAAATGTCTTCATGTTTCACATCGAATTTTATTGTCTATTAGTATTGGACGAAAATATGAAGATGAGGTATGGTGCGATGTGATTCCAATGGATGCCTGCCATGTACTCCTTGGGCGACCCTGGTTGTTTGATAGACGAGTCATGCATGATGGGTATTTGAACACCTACTCTTTCACCCATAATGACAAGAAAATTACACTCACACCCATGCTTCCCGTGAACCCACCCAAGAAACAATTACCTTTAACCACTATATTAAAGGCTGACCAGTACGAATTCACTAATGCTCGTGAACTGATTTTATTTAGCTTAGATGAAGATGAAGAACCACCCATCAGTGAACCCCACCCATTGCTACAACCTTTACTCCAAACCTATTCCACTGTTTCCCCATGGAAATACCACCCGGTTTACCCCCACTCCGAACAATCCAACACAAAATAGACTTCATTCCCGGATCTGCATTACCTAATAAACCTGCCTATCGATCAAACCCACAGGAAACATCAGAAATTCGAAAATAGGTGGATGCTCTTTTAACTAAAGGACTCATTCGAGAATCCCTTAGTCCATGTGCTGTTCCGACTTTGTTAGTACCGAAGAAAAACGGGGAATGGCGAATGCGTTGTGATAGTAGAGCCATCAATAAGATTACTATAAAGTACCGTTTTCCGATCCCGCGATTGAATGACATGCTCGATGAACTGTATGGCTCCCAAGTTTTCTCAAAAGTCGATCTTCATAGTGGGTATCATCAGATTCGAATTTTTGAAGGAGACGAATGGAAAACCGCGTTTAAGACTAAGGATGGATTATATGAGTGGCTCGTCATGCCTTTCGGGTTATCAAATGCCCCTAGCACGTTTATGCGACTTATGAACCAAGTACTTAAGCCGTTTTTGGGTCGGTTTATTGTGGTGTACTTCGATGATATTTTGGTTTATAGCAAGACTGAACAGGAACATGGTGACCATCTGCAACAGTTGTTCGAAGTTCTTGCTCGGGAAAAATTGTTTGGTAATCAAGAAAAATGTGAGTTTTTCTCACAGCAGGTCACTTTCTTGGGATACCTTGTGTCGGGCCAAGGAATTCGGGTGGATGATAAAAAGGTGCAAGCTATTCGAGAATGGCCTACTCCTACGTCGATTCAACAAATTAGAAGTTTCCATGGGTTAGGCTCATTTTGTCGACGATTTGTTCGGAATTTCAGCACTATTGTGGCACCTATGACAGAACTAACCAAGCTGAAACACTTCGAATGGAATGACCAGGCCCAATTTGCATTCGAAGAATTAAAGCGCCAATTATCTTCGACTCCAGTCCTCGCCTTACCGTGTTTTGATGATGTTTTTGAAGTAGAGTGTGATGCTTCTGGTGTGGGAATAGGTGTTGTTCTTATTCAGCAAGGTCGTCATTTAGCATATTTCAGTGAGAAGTTTAATGATGCTAAACGTCGATATTCCACGTATGACAAGGAATTCTACGCTATCATTCGCGCACTCGATCATTGGCAACATTACTTGATTTCCAAAGAATTCGTCCTACATTCAGATCACGAAGCCTTGAAGTATATTCAATGACAACATAAGTTGCAACCACACCACACCAAGTGGGTTGAGTTTTTGCAAATGTTCACTTTCATTATCAAGCACAAGTCTGGGAAGTTAAACAAAGGCGCCGACGCTCTTTCTCGTAAGTATTTACTCATGCAGACTTTGCACCCCAAAATTATTGGTTTTGAGGCTGTTAAAAATGATTATTCCACCGACTCGGAGTTTGGGGAACTATTTCTACGTTGCCAAATTCGAGCTATAGGTGATTTCCATGTGGTCGATGGCTTTCTTTTCCAGGGAACTCGACTTTGTATACCCAAGAATAGTCTTCGCGAATCGTTGGTTTAGGAAGTTCATGAAGGTGGGTTGGCTGGGCATTTTGGAGTGGACAAGACTACAATGTTGCTGCAACAACACTTTTTCTGGTCAAAACTCGGCCGAGATGTGGAACACATTATCCGGCGATGCGCCACTTGCCATCGGGCTAAAAGTCGATCATCACCCCATGGCATGTACATGCCTTTACCAGTCCCTAGTGCACCTTGGGAAGATGTGAGTTTAGATTTCATCACCGGCCTACCCCGTACCCGACGCAACAAGGATTCAATTCTGGTAGTGGTTGACAGATTCTCAAAAATGGCACACTTCCTTGCTTGCCATACTACCTATGATGCAGTCCAAGTTGCTAATTTGTATTTTCAGGAGGTCGTTCGCCTACATGGGGTACCGAAGTCACTTGTTAGCGATCGTGACGTCAAGTTCTTAAGCCATTTCTGGGTGACTTTGTGGAAGAAGTTGGGAACGAAGCTGAAATACAGTACCTCCAGCCACCCTCAAACCGACGGCCAAACCGAGGACACTAATCGAACCTTGGGTGTCCTATTACGGTCGTTAATCAAAGGCAGTATCAAGCAATGGGATGATCTCTTGGCACACGCTGAATTTGCTTATAATCGAGCTCCCCACAAAACCACAGGTTATAGCCCATTTTTCATCGTTTATGGTTGTAATCCTTGCTCTCCAATTGACCTTGTTGTGGTCGACATCACTACGCGTTTTAGTCCAGAAGCGACTCAGCTAGCCACTGACATTAAAGCAATACACACCAAGGTACAACAACGTATTACACAAATGAATGATCGAGTTAAGAAACGTGTGGATCAAGGACGACGTAGTATTGTGTTCCAGCCCGGTGACCTTGTATGGGTTCATTTTCGCAAGGAGCGTTTCCCTTCAAAACGACGCTCGAAACTCAATGCACGTTCAGATGGTCCTTTTAAAGTTTTGGCTAAGGTTAACGATAATGCATATAAGATTGATCTGCCCGGAGATTCCAATGTGTCTGCTACTTTCAACATCGCTGATTTGCAGCCCAATTATAATCCTGATGACCCTATACCAAGTTTAAGGGCAAACTTTTCTCAAGATTGGGAGGATAATATGTGACAACTCGAGTTTCCGAGATTTTCATCTTCGCATTTAGTGCACGTTAATTTTTTTTTATTGTTTATGTGTTTGTTTACACGACTCGTTGTTTCACAACGCTTACCTTTGTAATACGTTATATCGTATTTCGATTGATATTTTATACTTGGGATCCATAATATATTTTTATATGTGATTGTATGTTAATAAGGTGTTGTATTAATTAACATATGTTAAATAAAGATGAACTCTTACTGAAAACAATACCCATGAAATCACCCAAGTGATTTCGTCCAGAATGTTTGGCGAAATCAGAGATGGGCTTTAGGCCCAGTGAGATATTAGATATTATATATTTATTTAATCACAATCTTCTCCGAGACGTTACCCATTTACCAAACCTTATCACTTTGTTCTCTCTCTCTCTACATCTGAAACCCACAAACAGAATTCCTCATCTTGAAGCCAAACCTCTGTTTAAATCTAAGGTTAGTGATTTACATGTTAAGTGGATATCTTATATTAACTGCTACTGTGAGATATTATGATCTTATGATCTGATTTTGATTGATGATTAAATGTTTAGATCTTTGTTCTCTGTTAAATGGTGATTGTTAATCTTCGAGATAAAGTGATCGTAGATAGCCAGTTGATAGATGCTTAAACTAGATCTCCTGTTAAATGATAAACACTATGATGTTGTTGGATGTTAATTCTGAGAATACAGATGAGTAGATATCTAATCAAATGCTTTATGCTTTTGTTTGATTGATTGTTTGTACAAAAGGGGTTGAATCTAATAAGAAATGGGATTAGAAATTGCTGGGTTTTAACAGTAAGTGTTGTTGATGATGATGAACAGTAACGAAAACACCCCCACCATTTTATACTGGACGAAATCACTTAAGTGATTTCGGCCCATATAGTGTATTTGGCCCAGATGAGTTTTCGACCCACTTAGTGATTTCGGCACATAAGGGATTTCGAACATAAAGGGTTTTCGGCTAAGCTAGTGATTTCGGCCCACATGTTGATTTCGGCCCAAGTTGGATTTCGGCAACATAAAGTGGATTTCGGCCTATAGTGATTTCGGCTCATGTGTTCTGTGTTGTTATTAACCTGTTTGTTTATTAACTCAGTTTGTTAATTCTAGTTAGTTTATTAACACTGTTAAACTAAGTAACTATGTTAAGTCATAAACTCAGTTAGTGTATGTATGTTCTGTTAGTTGTTAATTAAGTTAATTAGATTAACTCTTTGGGTATATAACTTTGTTTGATTAACTCTGTTATGTTTAACAATCTTGTTTGTTATCGATTCTGTTAAGTCTAGCAACTTCGTTTAGCATGTTGGTTCTGCATAGATTATTAATTCAACTAAAAGATGTTAACTCTGTTAGTTAACTAATACTGTAAAGTTATTATCCCTGTTACATATGTTAACCTTGTTAAGCTTGTTAAACCTGTCAAGTATGTAAGAGAATAACCATGATTAGAATAAACTGTGGAGGAAATCTATGTGAAGTATGAATGGCATGAATGTGATTAATTGTCTATGAGATACATGATGTTAACAGTCAAACACACTTGGTAACATAGATTGCAAACGAAACCTTGCAAGCATAAACTGACTGTATATACGTGCACTATAGGACTTGACTGATTTATTGTGAGCACTTAACTTAGCATACCGAGCAAACAAGGTGAGTTCACACTTCTACCAAGGCATGGGATTCCCGGGGTTGGGAATGGGTTGATTGATTATTTATGCTTAAGAGTTATCGGAATTACATACCATTGGCCTCGGGAGAGGAAGGTCAATGGTAGATACTACCAGACTAGTGATACATATACTTTTCTTCGCACACATGCCGGGATCGGCCGCGATACTAGAACGATCTTCGCAAACATGCCTGGAATGGCCGCGAACTATACTTTAATCTTCGCAAACATGCCTGGAGGGCCGCGATACAAATATAACTAGTCTAGAGAACATATGGGAAACCCCCACTAAACTTCGCAAACATGCCTAGAGGGCCGCGATGCTATTACATACAATACATGATTACCAAACGAACATACGATTTATGATACGAACATTATAACTAAATAACCAACTGTGAACTCGCTCAACTAGTTGTTGACTCTCTGTTACATGCCTTGCAGGACCTTAGGTACTTTTGGAGCTTGCACGGGAGGCACGGTCGTTGTGGACATGGATCGTGAATGTGTTGTTAAACATTATGACATTTTGTACTTAAACTTATGTTGGGTCTTACATTATTGCTTCCGCTACACACTTGTTTATGTTTGGTTTTGAAAGCACCTATCGTATCGATGAATGACTTTTACTATTTACTTATATGTTCAATATGATTGGTGGCTTGATCCTGGTCATGTCACGCCTCCAAGCGGTGGTACTCCGCGTGTGGATTTTGGGGGTGTGACAGATTGGTATCAGAGCCATTGGTTATAGAGAACTCGGTTTTAATAAGGGGAAAACGTTTTTATTAAAACCAGACTATAACCAGAACAGTGCTCAACGATCCACAACGACGCTTCGCCCCACGTGCAAGACTCAAACATCCTAGGTAATATGGTATATGTTTTATTACCTACTTGATAGAATTGCATAGAACTTTGCTCAGGGTATGCTTAGGTTAACTTAACACTATTGCATGAGAACACTTGTGTGCTTACTCTCTTCTGTCATCGCACTATTCGTGAACCTCTCTCACATATGTTATCTTTGCTATGAAGATCATGTCTGGACGTATCAACATGACGCAAGCCCAATTGACGGCTCTCATTAACGAGCGAGTTACTGCGGCACTTGCAGCCGCACAAGCAGGAGGTATACCCTGCAGTTGTAACTCACACTAGGATCTTTAGATCCTACACTCCTAAACCAACTCTTGTGTTTAATCTTGTCCTGGATTCTTATACACAACAGGTCAGCACGCTCAGCCACCTGTTTGCACCTTCAAAACTTTCATGGACTGTCGTCCTACTACTTTTAGTGGCACGGAAGGAGCGGTTGGACTCCTCCATTGGTTTGAAAAGCTCGAGTCGGTATTTGAAATGTGTGAATGCCCTGAGGCTCGCAGGGTGAAGTACGCCACTGGTACACTAGAAGGCATTGCGCTGACTTGGTGGAATGCGCAAGTTCAGATGCTAGGGTTAGCTGTTGCTAACGCCACACCCTGGAATGATTTCAAGGAGTTGATCAAAGAGGAATACTGTAGCCGTGATGATATTCATAAGCTGGAGGTAGAGTTTTACCACTTGAAAATGACGGGGTCAGAAATTGAAGCGTACACCAGAAGATCGAATGAGTTGGCTATTTTGTGTCCTACTATGGTAGACCCTCCCATTAAGCGTATCGAACTGTATCTCAATGGTTTGGTGCCGGAAATTCAAAGTCACGTAACCTCAGCAAATCTTGGCACCATTCAACAGATCGTCAAGTTAGCTCATCGCCTCACCGATCAGGCAGTGGAACAGAACAGGCTGCCTAAACGTATCGGCGCTACTACTACCGCTACCACTCCAGCTACTCCTGCTAATCCCAGTGACAACAAGCGGAAATGGGAAGGGGATTCCAGCAGGGGTTCAGCTACTGTACAGTCTCAAGCACAGCAGCAGCGCAAGACTAGTGAGTACCAGAGTCCGAGTCAGCAATCGTCTGGTGGTCAGGGGCAGAGTGGATATCGGGGAACTCATCCACTGTGTAACAGGTGCAACAAACACCACAGTGGTCAGTGTCGTAAAGGCCGCTGTCAGAGATGTCTAAGAGTAGGTCATGAAGCTAAAGATTGCAGGAGCTCAAGGCCTGCGAATCAGAACCAGCAACAACAGCCACCAGTTCCATGAAACCCGCCACAGCAACAACAGCAAGGAAATAAGGCATGTTTTCAGTGTGGGGCTGAAGGTCACTTCAAGCGGAACTGTCCCCAGTTAAATCAGAATCAGAACAACAACAACAATAATCAGGGCAATGGGAACAACAATGGGGGAAACAACAACGACAATGGTGCTAGGGGTCGTGCATTTGTGATTGGTCGGGGTGATGCGAGGAACGATCCTAATGTGGTTACGGGTAAGTTTCTTCTCGACGACTTTTATGTTACCGTATTATTTGATTCGGGTGCGGATACCAGTTATATGTCTCTGAAAGTTAGTCAAATGCTTAAACGCGCACCAACACTTTTGAACACCAAACATGTCGTAGAGTTAGCTAACGGTAAAAGTCTAGAAGCCACACACATAGTTCAGGGTTGTAATCTTATCCTCGCTGGTCAGACTTTCTCTATCGATCTCATTCCTATAACTCTGAGTAGTTTTGATATCGTCATTGGTATGGATTGGTTATCCCAACAACAAGCAGAGATCTTATGCAAGGAGAAGATCATTCGTATTCCTCGTTCTGGCAAGGAACCTCTCGAAGTTCAAGGCGACAAGAGTGGTGTCGTGAGTGGTATCATCTCCTTCTTGAAGGCTCAGAAGTGTCTGCGAAAGGGCCACATAGCTATTTTAGCACTCGTTACTGATACATCGACGACAGAGAAGAAGTTAGAGGATATCCCAGTTGTACGTGATTTTCCTCAAGTATTTCCTGAAGAGTTACCTGGGCTACCGCCCCATCGCCAGGTCGAGTTTCAAATCGAGCTAGCTCCTGGAGCAGCACCCATAGCTCGAGCGCCTTACCGCTTAGCTCCAACTGAACTGGAAGAACTGTCTAAGCAATTGCAAGAACTCTTGGAAAAGGGTTTCATACGTCCTAGCTCTTCGCCCTGGGGAGCTCCAGTATTATTTGTGAAGAAGAAAGACGGTACCTTTCGTATGTGCATAGATTACCGCGAACTGAACAAGGTGACGGTAAAGAATCGCTATCCTCTTCCACGCATCGACGACTTATTCGACCAGTTGCAAGGGTCGAGCTATTACTCGAAGATTGACCTGAGGTCAGGTTATCATCAATTGAGAGTCCGGGACGAGGACATCTCCAAAACAGCATTCAGAACTCGCTACGGTCATTACGAGTTTTTGGTCATGCCATTCGGGCTAACGAACGCGCCTGCGGTTTTCATGGATCTTATGAACAGGGTGTGCAAACCTTATCTTGACAAGTTTGTTATTGTTTTCATTGACGACATCCTGATTTATTCGAAGAATCGGGAGGAACATGAGCAGCATTTACGACTTATTTTGGAACTTCTTCGAATGGAACAACTGTACGCTAAGTTTTCAAAATGCGACTTCTGGCTTCGTGAAGTCCACTTTCTAGGCCACGTGGTAAACAAGGATGGGATTTATGTCGATCCATCCAAGGTAGATTCGATCAGGAACTGGCCTGCACCTCGCACACCAACCGAAATACGCCAATTCTTGGGTTTGGCAGGTTATTACAGACGGTTCATCAAAGACTTCTCAAAGATTGCACAGCCGCTTACATTACTGACACAAAAAGGTATTGCTTACCGTTGGAGTGATACACAGGAAACAACGTTTCAGCACTTAAAGGATAGACTTTGTAGTGCACCTATCCTCTCATTGCCTGAAGGCACGGATGATTTTGTAGTCTACTGCGACGCATCTATCCAAGGTCTTGGATGTGTGTTGATGCAACGGGATAAAGTTATTGCTTATGCTTCACGTCAACTTAAGATTCACGAACGGAATTACACTACACACGATTTAGAGCTGGGAGCTGTTGTTTTTGCGCTCAAGATATGGCGACACTACCTGTACGGCACCAAGTGCACCATCTACACCGATCACAGGAGTCTTGAGCATATATTCAAGCAGAAAGAATTGAACATGCGACAACGTAGATGGGTCGAGCTACTGAACGATTACGAATGTGCTATAAAGTACCATCCGGGCAAAGCCAATGTGGTGGCCGACGCCCTCAGTCGAAAGGATACTACACCTAGGCGTGTACGAGCGTTGCAACTCACTATTCAGTCTAGTCTTCCTTCACAGATACGAGATGCTCAGGTAGAAGCATTGAAACCAGAAAACGTCAGGGCTGAAGCCCTACGCGGTTCAAGGCAACGGTTAGAACAAAGAGCAGACGGCGCCTATTATGTAACCGGACGCATCTGGGTCCCACTCTATGGTAATTTACGCGAGCTTGTAATGGATGAAGCTCATAAGTCTCGCTACTCAGTACATCCTGGTTCGGATAAGATGTACCACGACCTCAGAACTACATATTGGTGGCCTAGCATGAAAGCCCACATAGCAACGTACGTTAGCAAGTGTTTGACTTGTGCGAGAGTCAAAGCGGAATATCAGAAACCATCAGGCCCACTCCAGCAACCTGAAATACCACAATGGAAATGGGAGCAAATTTCCATGGATTTTGTTACTGGCCTGCCTAGATCTCAGCGTGGAAATGACACTATTTGGGTGATCGTGGATCGACTCACAAAGTCTGCTCACTTCTTGGCTATCAAGGAAACGGATAAGTTCTCCACTCTAGCAGACGTATACCTTAAGGAAGTTGTCTCGAGGCACGGGGTGCCCACCTCTATTATCTCCGATCGTGATGCACGTTTTACTTCAGAACTGTGGCAAGCAATGCATAAATCTTTTGGCTCTCGATTAGACATGAGCACAGCTTATCATCCTCAGACAGACGGGCAGTCTGAGCGCACTATTCAAACTCTAGAAGACATGCTTCGGGCGTGTGTAATTGACTTTGGCAAGGGCTGGGAAAAACATCTGCCACTTGTGGAATTTTCGTACAACAATAGTTACCACACCAGCATTAAAGCTGCTCCATTTGAGGTATTGTACGGGCGTAAATGCCGATCACCTCTTTGTTGGGCAGAGGTGGGTGACAGTCAGATCACAGGTCCAGAAATGGTAGTTGATACTACCGAAAAGATTTCTCAAATACGACAACGCATGGCGGCAGCTCGTGACCGTCAGAAAGCATACGCCGATAAAGACAGGAAACTACTCGAGTTCCAGGTTGGGGATCGAGCACTACTTAAAGTTTCACCCTGGAAGGGTGTTGTTCGTTTTGGCAAACGAGGCAAGCTCAATCCACGATACGTTGGACCATTTGAAGTCATAGAGAAGATAGGCAAGGTGGCCTACAGACTGCACTTACCAGCTGAACTCAGTGCAGTTCACAACGTCTTTCACGTGTCGAATCTGAAGAAGTGTCTGTCAGATGAGACCCACATAGTTCCTCTGAAGGAGCTCACTATCGACGAACGGTTGCATTTCGTCGAAGAACCAGTTGAAATCACGGACCGGGATGTTAAGGTCCTCAAGAACACCAGAATACCTCTTGTTCGAGTTCGTTGGAACTCCCGTCGTGGCCCAGAGTATACTGGGAACGCGAAGACCAAATGGAACTCAAATATCCCCAGTTGTTCGAAAACAATGCAACTACTACTGAGGCTGAAGCTACTACAGAATTTCGGGAAGAAATTCCAAATCAACGGGGGGATATTGTGACACCCCAGGAGAACCAGTAAACGATAACTTGCCTAGCTTCCTCAGTAACCGCATGCTAAATTTCGGGACGAAATTTCTTTCAAGTTGGGGATAATGTGACAACTCGAGTTTCCGAGATTTCCATCTTCGCATTTAGTGCACGTTAATTTTTTTTATTGTTTATGTGTTTGTTTACACGACTCGTTGTTTCACAACGCTTACCTTTGTAATACGTTATATCGTATTTCGATTGATATTTTATACTTGGGATCCATAATATATTTTTATATGTGATTGTATGTTAATAAGGTGTTGTATTAATTAACATATGTTAAATAAAGATGAACTCTTACTGAAAACAATACCCATGAAATCACCCAAGTGATGAAAACACTTTAGTGTTTTCGTCCAGAATGTTTGGCGAAATCAGAGATGGGCTTTAGGCCCAGTGAGATATTAGATATTATATATTTATTTAATCACAATCTTCTCCGAGACGTTACCCATTTACCAAACCTTATCACTTTGTTCTCTCTCTCTCTCTAGATCTGAAACCCACAAACAGAATTCCTCATCTTGAAGCCAAACCTCTGTTTAAATCTAAGGTTAGTGATTTACATGTTAAGTGGATATCTTATATTAACTGCTACTGTGAGATATTATGATCTTATGATCTGATTTTGATTGATGATTAAATGTTTAGATCTTTGTTCTCTGTTAAATGGTGATTGTTAATCTTCGAGATAAAGTGATCGTAGATAGCCAGTTGATATATGCTTAAACTAGATCTCCTGTTAAATGATAAACACTATGATGTTGTTGGATGTTAATTCTGAGAATACAGATGAGAAGATATCTAATCAAATGCTTTATGCTTTTGTTTGATTGATTGTTTGTACAAAAGGGGTTGAATCTGATAAGAAATGGGATTAGAAATTGCTGGGTTTTAACAGTAAGTGTTGTTGATGATGATGAACAGTAACGAAAACACCCCCACCATTTTATACTGGACGAAATCACTTAAGTGATTTCGGCCCATATAGTGTATTTGGCCCAGATGAGTTTTCGACCCACTTAGTGATTTCGGCACATAAGGGATTTCGAACATAAAGGGTTTTCGGCTAAGCTAGTGATTTCGGCCCACGTGTTGATTTCGGCCCAAGTTGTATTTCGGCAACATAAAGTGGATTTCGGCCTATAGTGATTTCGGCTCATGTGTTCTGTGTTGTTATTAACCTGTTTGTTTATTAACTCAGTTTGTTAATTCTAGTTAGTTTATTAACACTGTTAAACTAAGTAACTATGTTAAGTCATAAACTCAGTTAGTGTATGTATGTTCTGTTAGTTGTTAATTAAGTTAATTAGATTAACTCTTTGGGTATATAACTTTGTTTGATTAACTCTGTTATGTTTAACAATCTTGTTTGTTATCGATTCTGTTAAGTCTAGCAACTTCGTTTAGCATGTTGGTTCTGCATAGATTATTAATTCAACTAAAAGATGTTAACTCTGTTAGTTAACTAATACTGTAAAGTTATTATCCCTGTTACATATGTTAACCTTGTTAAGCTTGTTAAACCTGTCAAGTATGTAAGAGAATAACCATGATTAGAATAAACTGTGGAGGAAATCTATGTGAAGTATGAATGGCATGAATGTGATTAATTGTCTATGAGATACATGATGTTAACAGTCAAACACACTTGGTAACATAGATTGCAAACGAAACCTTGCAAGCATAAACTGACTGTATATACGTGCACTATAGGACTTGACTGATTTATTGTGAGCACTTAACTTAGCATACCGAGCAAACAAGGTGAGTTCACACTTCTACCAAGGCATGGGATTCCCGGGGTTGGGAATGGGTTGATTGATTATTTATGCTTAAGAGTTATCGGAATTACATACCATTGGCCTCGGGAGAGGAAGGTCAATGGTAGATACTACCAGACTAGTGATACATATACTTTTCTTCGCACACATGCCGGGATCGGCCGCGATACTAGAACGATCTTCGCAAACATGCCTGGAATGGCCGCGAACTATACTTTAATCTTCGCAAACATGCCTGGAGGGCCGCGATACAAATATAACTAGTCTAGAGAACATATGGGAAACCCCCACTAAACTTCGCAAACATGCCTAGAGGGCCGCGATGCTATTACATACAATACATGATTACCAAACGAACATACGATTTACGATACGAACATTATAACTAAATAACCAACTGTGAACTCGCTCAACTAGTTGTTGACTCTCTGTTACATGCCTTGCAGGACCTTAGGTACTTTTGGAGCTTGCACGGGAGGCACGGTCGTTGTGGACATGGATCGTGAATGTGTTGTTAAACATTATGACATTTTGTACTTAAACTTATGTTGGGTCTTACATTATTGCTTCCGCTACACACTTGTTTATGTTTGGTTTTGAAAGCACCTATCGTATCGATGAATGACTTTTACTATTTACTTATTTGTTCAATATGATTGGTGGCTTGATCCTGGTCATGTCACGCCTCCAAGCGGTGGTACTCCGCGTGTGGATTTTGGGGGTGTGACATGATAGACCCACGAGATCCAATTCAAATGAAGTAGCCGTTGATGGAGGGCCCCAGCTGAATGACTCAGACCCACAGGTGGATCCAGCTCATGTTTCGTGGGTCTCCTTGGTTCAAAACACCACCTAACTTTCATGCAAAGAAATTGTGCCACTACCCCACGTTAATTCCTTTTTACTGCATATTTTATTTCTTAATTATTTTCTTTTATTTATTTTCCAGTAATGTTTCCTTTATTCCAGTAGTAGTGGCAGGGCAGTTATTTGTTTTCCTTTTCGTATGGCAAGACCGTGATCATTTAGTTTTGATCAGTTATAATTTACAGTTTCTTTTCCTTTTGGAAGAAACCTTTAATTTCCATTGTTGTTCCTATTTTGGCCGAGTAGGGAGGTGTTCTTTGGAGTCTGAAAGGTTGCAGGTGGTGTATTCTGTATCCTGTTACCCTTTTAGAAGTGCCCGACGAGTAGACGAGTGGTGTAATTCTGTATCTCGTTCCTGCCCGTTGATTACCGTTGTTGTTGAAGTTTTTGAATTTTAAGTCTCTGTATATCACTTTATGACCAACATAACTGAAAAAGAATTAATAGATGCACACATTTTAATCAATGTTATTCATCTAACAAATGAAAGCAGACAACGACTAAGTACAAGGGAATAAATATACTTACCTAGGTGGAGCACTTATTAATCGAGCAACAGAGTGTTGCTCCATGTATTTAGACATATCAATCCTAATCATGAGTTTTTCATCATCAAAAAGCTGCTTTGCAAGAGCCTTAGCAAGCTCCGTTTTCCAAACACCAGTGGGACCCAAGAACAAGAACGAACCGGTTGGCTGTTGAGCCCTTCCCAAACCAGCCCGAGACCCTCAAAACCGCCTCGGCGACAGCAAGGAAATGGAATTTTATTAGGAATAATAGTCAACAACGTACACCATATCGAAAACAACACAATTCAGCATACAAAATATATAAAAACTTCCAAAATACCACACCACAAATACCTCATAGAAATCAAAGTCTTACTGTTGTAGAATTAGTCGAATCGACAGCGACGCTGGACTGTTGTTTTCCAAATAAGGAGAAGATATATCTGACTGGTAACGCCAATGATGATCAATCTCGGTTTTTATGCAAGAAGAAACTGGATTCTCTGATACTTGCCGTGGTCTGTTCCTCTTTGGTGCTATAAAGTCAAGATTATGAGTTATATTCAATATTGTAGGAAAACTTTACCTTAAAATCTAGATTTTTCATTTAAGATATTGTCCAACACCAAATACAGTGGCTCCACTACATATTCCCGTTACAAAGATATCTACTTTATTGTTGGCGTCATCCTAGATCTCATGTCATGTCGTTTCAAAATGCACCTACATTCATTATATCAAATTTACAATAATTTACTTTTTCATTAGATAAAAATGTGACAACCCTCATTAAACCAGGTATCCGTACAATTAAATTAATTACAATTAAGTGCTTAATGACTGTGCTGAATTACTTAAACTGCTTTATGATTTCTGCATCATACATACATGTGCATCACATTTCATACTGCCACACCATTTATTACACACAAACTTTAGTGACATACATGATGCACAAAGCACAGTTAGCACAGTGAGCGGATAACTCAGAAATATACTGACAGTGCCAGTACATAGACAGACAGTGTTTTGAGACCCAGTGTGGGCCAGGGACAAGGTACTACACTAGTATGGTGAGTAGGGAAGTGAGGACCATAAAACTGCGTCACTAGGTGATAGTTTGAGTGCCGGAAAGTGCCTAAAACTCACTTTAAGTGCAGAATTCTGCATTTTCAGCAAAATTCAGCATTTTAACATACTTGTATTATGCAGAAAATTGACTAAATGGTCCTAAATGCTTTCCTAAGTGTTGGGAATTAATTGTGTTACAAAAAGATACATAAAGGACACTATACGGAACAACTTAGCACTTTAACGAACCGGTATCTAACCGAACAACCGGACATTACCCGGGACACCAAAATTTTGTCAGAAACATTGTTTTATTATTTTTGGACTAGTTATGGTCTCCGAATACCCCAACACACTATAAAGTATGTCATACACATCATACACTAGATATTACACTTAACCTCCAATTATTTACCTACTATGATAAAAAACTTACAATTAACCCCCCCCCCCCCATTCCCATTTACGGTCCAAGGGACCCACCCAAATCATCAACATATCCCACTAGATATTACTTCAATATTATAATAGATCTTTGCTTGATGGAATGAACAAAATATTAGAAGAGATTATAAGTATGGTGAACTCTTACAAGATTATATCTTCATCATTCCTTCACAAGTTCACCCCACTCTCTCACTTACTCTCTCTCCCTCTCGGCTCACTCTAAAACCGCCACCACCACCACTTTGCAACCTCCATCAATCCATTTTCAAGCTTAATCCAAGTACTAGAAGGTGTTACTTGAAGCTTGAGGAACTTGAAGAAACTTCATACATTGCTTCCATTCACCATTTTCTTCATCATTTTCTCTTGAGATCTTCCCTAGCTTTAAGCTAGTTGTAAGACTTCCTTAAACTCTTGTTTACTTCATGTTTTAGTGGTTAAAGATTATATTATGATGAAATCATATGAACACTAAAAGAACACAAACTTAAATCATGAACATAAAGCTTTACATAAAGGTGAAATATGATGATATATTGTTAGAATAATGGATGATGAATGCATGTTGGTTACTAGTAATATGATGATTGATAATCATATGGAACTTGTTAAAGTAAGATTAAAAACATGGTTTAACTAGTTAGAAGGTGATTATGGGTTTACATGAAATAATCATCATCTTGATCTAACATGAAATTGAAAGTGAATGATTTTCTTGTAAAGTGACAAACTAAGTGAACTAGTAAACTTGTAAGTCCAAGAGTTACAAATGATTTTTCTAAACAAACCAAGTTCAAGAGACGGTTTTGAAAGGTCATAACTTTTCTTGCACTTACATTATTTTTGGAAATAAAATAAGTGTAGGAAGGCTAGTAAAACAAGAAAATGTTGTAAATAAATATTTTTGTAAAATGAGTTCACAAGTTGTGAACATCTAGAAATCCCGAGAATGAGTTTTTAACAAAAGTAAATGCACTTTGGAGGGTAACTAAACCCATTAAACACTTCACAAAGTTACTACGCGTTTTCGTAAGAGATCAAGTTCATGTTATATTGTAAATGAAATAATTTTTGCACTTGGGAAGTGTAGTTTGGTTATTGATTGATTGAATGAATTTTGAAAAGAAAATGATTTGCTTATTAGCATGGACACCTCCATTTACAAAGGAAACTATGGCAAAATTTTCTAAAAATCCTAACACTTAGAAAATATTTTCTAGACAAGTGTTCACTAGTGTATTTTAAACTATGTTTTTCAAACATAACCCTCGCCATAATTTTTGTAACAAAAATACAAGTATTGGAGGATGATTTTTGTAAATAAAAAGGGGTAAATTTATATTTAGAATATATATTTTGTATTAAGACACTTGTGTGGATATTTATTTGATTTGTGGAGTAGTTATATTATTTTAGGGTAAAATAATATATCTTAACAAAAGACCATGAAATTACAACTCCAACATAATACAAAAAATCACACGGAATAAATATCTAAGTTACACATTTGGTATTGTGAAACCGAACGATAAAACGTAACTCACAAAATATTCTGGAAATTACTTTTACTTATATATTTTTTATATATATTATTTTTGGACAAGAAGTGAAAATATTTTATTTTTGGGAAAAATATATATATTTTGGAATACATTATTTTTGACAAATAAGTTATATATATTTTCTAAGTGGGACTTAAAAATATATTATTTCAAATACGAATATACATGTATAAATACCCCCATCCTTGGGAAGGAAGTACGGAGTTAAATACTTTAGAAGTATTAATACAGAAATATTGTCTAACGATTATTCCAAACCGAAATATAATTTAAAGTTAGAATAATTTATTTTAACAAGAAATTATAACTTGGAATAACATAAGGAACGCAACTCAAAACGTAAACTCTAAGCCAAGGCACGGCCCGTTCGTCTAATAGACATTAGTACGTTGTAGGTTGTCATGTAGCTGACAAAGTTTGGGTTGACAGTACAGAAGACGCACTACTGTGAGTTCATGTCCCCCTTTTCTCTTAACTGTTTTCAGTTTTATACTTCGGGGGTGGAATACATGTTACAATTATTACAGACATTTTTATACATGGTATGGTTAGCTTAAGGAGGGTTTACTGCGCGATCATGTGAGTGGTGGGCATGACACTTAAGGCCATTAATCCTCATTGTAGGACCAAGGGACATGAGTGATAGATCTATTTGGGTGTAGCGAGCCCACACCCATGAGGCCGGGGCGGCCCATAGTGGTGACTATGTCTTCATACCGGAGACAAATTTGCTAGGTTTGAGTCTTCCTGCACCATTTTCACACATACCATTGGCTTTGCAACCCATTGGTGATCTGTTTTTCCTTACTGCTACATACTAGGGACTTTTATACATACGAGACATATTTCAAAGGTTTATACTCACAGACATACATATGAACTCGCTCAACTTTTTGTTGATATTTTTAAACTACATGTATTTCAGGGAATTAATCGGATCTGGCAAGTGATACATGTTAGTCAAGTTGCGTACTAAATAAAGATTTCATCCAGGGTTGTAGGGTTTGGGAGGTGTAACCTCTTCCTGGACGGGTTACATGTCTCTAAACCTCGTTTTATTGAAAGTCTTTTGTTGAGTCTTATGAATTCGTTTTAAACAAGTCATGGTTTGTAACTTATTTTTGGGTGGATGTTTCAAGACAAATGTTACACCCCCAAAATCCACACGCGAAGTATCACCGTATGGAGGCGTGACATGACCAGGATCAAGCCACCAATCATATTGAACAATGTAATTAGTAAATGTAATTCAACCAAACAATATGAAAGGTGTTCAAAACAAAAGTATAGTGTCAATGTTTAGCGGAAGCATAAATGTAAAACCCAACATAAGTAATAAGTTTGAAATGTCATAAACGTTTAACATGGCATCCACGATCCATGTCCCACAACGACTGTGCCTCCCCGTGCAAGCTCCATGAGTACCTAACGACCTGCAAGGCATGTAACAACGAGTCAACAACAAAGTTGAGCGAGTTCACAGTTGGTTGTTTAGTTATAGTATTCGTTCGTAAATCATTTGTTCGCTTGTACCAGGTATCGTATTAATTCGTATCGCGGTCTCCCAGACATGTGTGCGAAGGTTAGTGGGGGTTTCCCATGTATCCTAGACTAGTTGTATTTGTATCGCGGTCTCCCAGACATGTTTATGAAGATTAGTATTCGTATCGCGGTCTCCCAGACATGTTTGCGAAGATTAGTATTCGTATCGCGGTCTCACAGACATCTTTGCGAAGATTAGCATTTGTATCGCGGTCTCACAGACATGTGTGCGAAGATTAGTGGGGGCTTCCCATGTTTTACTAGTCTAGCTGTATCTATAGGTGTCCTACACCTAATGAGGTCAGTGGTACGTATTTCAGTAGTGATGTAAGTACAAGTAATCATTCAATCCCATTCCCAACCCCGGGAATCCCATGCCTTGGTAAGAGTGTGAACTCACCTTGGTTTGCTCGGTATGCTAAACTATGTGCTCACAAGTAATCAGTCAAGTCCTATAGTTATGCACGTATACATAATCAGTTCAAGTTCGTAAAGTTTCACGTACAATCAATACCACAGAGTGTTTGGCCGTTAACATCATGCATCAAACAACAGTCAATCAAGTTCACATAATTCATGCTTCACATAGTTGATTACTCAGTCTATTACATCCATTAGTATACTTAACAAAAGTAACACACTTAACGGAGTTAAGATGCTTGACAGAATCATACTTAACAGTAATTAACATATCAGTCACAGTACTATTTAACAGATTACAAACGTGTACAGTTGTGAACAAACAAGTCGTGTAAACAAACAATCTAAACAATTAATCGTGCAATAATGCAAAGATGGAATCTCAGAAACTCGAGTTGTCACATTATCCCCAACTTGAAAGAAATTTCGTCCCGAAATTTAGCATGCGGTTACTGAGGAAGCTAGTTGTGTTGTGTAGTTTACTGGTTTTCCTGGGGTGTCACAACAAATATGTTATGGTATTTTCTAAACTATATTAATGGATGAACATCTCGTGTTTTTATCATATAGCATTGTTATGATTGATTGCTATGGTATTAAGAAGTCACACCAAATAACCACGCTTCCGCAAAAGTCAGGGTGTGACAGCTTGGTATCAGAGCCTCGATCATAGCGAACTAGGATAATTTCTCGAGTCTAGACTATGATCACTAGGGCTCTCACGAAAACGTTTTCAAACATTCTTACATTGCATACACAAAACGTCCAGATCCAGGAACAAACATTTTTACAAACAAAAGACACCAGTACACATTTCAAAAAGGCTATGTATATAATTCAGTCTTAGAGACTGAGGGAGTTCAGTCTTAGAGACTGAGGGAGTACAGTCTTAGAGGCTGGGGATAATTCAGTCTTAGAGACTGAGGGAGGTCAGTCTTAGAGACTGGGGAAATTTGAGTCTTAGAGACTGGGAAAGTTTGGTCTTAGAGACCAGGGAGTTGGTCTTAGAGACCAGGGAGTTAGTCTGAGAGACTGGGTGGGATAGTCTGGGAAGACTAGGATGCATACATGATTACGTTGCTATTTGTTTACATGCTTATCTGATATATGTGCATATGCTGTGGTTGTGTTACAGACACCATGTCATCTGCTTCTGATAGTGGGTGTCCGACACGATAGACCCTATGGCTATTACCTCGGATGATGAGATAGCCACGGACCCGGAGGTTTATACATCAGACACCACGAGTACCGACGAGGATGATTTTTAGCCCTTTGCCCTACCGGACTTTGGAGACGACTTGCCTTTAGCTGATGGTCTACCGGGCGAGGATCTACCACTTGTCCAGATCCCTGCCCCTCTCCCACTTGCTGCAGTTCCCATTGAGGATTTACCACTCGACGGTATGTTAGATGACGACATCGATCTATTCATCGAGGGTCCCCCGGAGGGTGACCAGGATGGCGGGGCCCCGATGGATGACGATATTCCACTTGCTGATATTCCGGTCGATGACCCTGTTGTTCCTATGGTTGAGGTTCATGCTGTTGATGCCATTGTTGTGCCACCTATCGAGGCTCCTGTTGCGGAGGCCTTACCCGATCCGTCTGGTCCCTACTCGCTTGAGTCTGTATCATCCGCCACTCTTCACGCCCAGGGCGTGCAGCACTACTCCACCGACACTGATTCAGACATGGCGATGTCTGCTGCACCCATTGTTCCCCATGACTTTGACCCGGATCCCGATGTTGAGTTTGTACCTGCTGAGCCACTCGTTGAGGCACCTGTTTTTCCGGTCTATCAGCTCCTCGATACGCCCGCTGATCATGAGCCAGCTTTAGCCGACCCTTTACCTGTGCACGACCCTATTCCTGATGATGTACCAGTCGTTGCACCACCCGTTGTTGATGTTCCTGCCGTTGTTGCACCTCTGCCCGACCCGGCCCCTGTGTTTGTGGACCGTACTCCATTTTCTACACACGTTGATCCTAGATATGCCGACACCCGTAACGGGTGGATTGAGGATGATGATGACTATCCTCCATTTGTTCTACCAGTCACTCCCCCTGCTGCACCTGTTTTTGCACCCTTTGATGTCCCACAGTTTCACCCTCCCGTGTCAGACGTCCACCGCAGAGATTTACCCGTCACTTTTCTTCAGGACATTCCACCTCCCCGTCCAGGGGGAGGACCTTCTACTCAGCAGCATGATCACATACCACCTATGACAGCAGCCTTTCCATTTATACCCCCTTTTGCACCTGCTGCACACACTGCTTTCTCTTCTTCAGCACCCACGGGCGAGCCATTCATGTGGTCTTCACCCAACGTCATGCCTTTGTCAGATCCATACCATCCTTTTCATGTTGGGTATACGACGGATGATATACTTTTATCCTTGTAGTTACAGCAGGATGCGTTGAGCCGACGAGTCCAGGAGCTAGAGAGGACCCCGCGTCCTCCCCCTTGTCATTACCAGTCCCCGTTCGCGACACCACCAGCTCCTCTCCCACCGCACCCTAATTCCGATGTCCGCTTCCTCACTACGGACCAGCAGATTGCTTACCTGCTGCGTGTTGTCCATGCTCTTGAGGAGGATTTGGCGCATTTACGCAGATTGATTTTCATTCCTCCACTTCCTCCTCCTCCACCATCGGCTTAGGGGTTTTAGGTCTCCTGCAGATAGGCTACTTTTGGTGAGAAGACAGCTAATGAGCCATGATTGTGAAGACTTTTGAAGACCACACTTTTGATATTTGACTTTTGGTTATTGTAGATTGTTAGACGATTCAGACAAGGGTGATGTGACCCTTAGTCTCTTTTGACATATGATAAAATTGTAAAACTGTACTGGTGGTCTTGTTATATGCAAAGCTTAATCGCAGCCTCTCATTACATGCATTGTTGATTTATTTGTTTGTGTTATGACATGGGATGTTATATATTGTTGTGTTGATGGATGTTATAACATACGCATATTACTTACTTACTATGACCTGACCGATATGATCTTCTTTTAGAAGATGCCTCCACGACGAGACACGCGTTTGCCTACCACTGAGGCGGAGTTACAGGAGCGAATTACCGCAGCAATAGCACAGTATGAGGCCTCCCACGCCGAGACGAGCGGAGGTTCCTCAAGGAACAACAACCCACCCAATGGTAATGTCCAAGTCGCTTGAGATGTATTACGTTACGCTTGGATACTTCTTATGTAGGATCGAGAAACGACCAATACGAGTCGATTAGAAGAGTTCTCGATCTAATCAAAGGCGGAATTCCAAGATTAGATCTTCGTTCAGCTTGATATTCACTATTAATTGTCTCTTGTAATGATTAGAACACGTTTACAGACTTGGAGACACTTCGGCAGAGCTTCGCTACCGGAATCCAAAAGTTACAAATGAAATGACATGAGCTTCTATTTATAGACAGGCCAGTCCACATGAACTGGACATTAGGCAGGCCAGTCCATATGAACTGGACATTGCCACTCCATGTGAAGTGGCCACTTCACATGAACTGGACACTACCACTTCATATGAACTGGCGTTTCGCCACTTCACATGAACTGGATCTGCCAGTTCATGTGAACTGGTCTAACAACCCTAAAAACCTATTTTCTTGACTACTGAGCTCCGTTCTATCCTATCTCTATACATGACTTGATACAAACGAAGTCAACAGACATATGCACCAACAAACTCCCCCTTGGATGTTGACGAGTCTTTGGCACACTGTTCTTCAGTCTTGATCAGTCTTCTCACACTCTTCCAAAGTATTTGACACTGTAAGTCTCCATCCATCTTTCTCTTCTTCTCTTTCTTTTCCATAATTGCAACCTGGCTTTCCAAATTCTTCTCCAGAATTATAACCTGGCTCTTTGAACTTCCAGGAGCTATTTCAAGATCAGAATCTGGCTCTTATGCTTTCACAGGTTCAGAACGGTTCTTGGCTCTTTCACAGCTTCAGGAGCGTCACCTGGGTTTCCGTAGCAACAGGATCAGGAACCTGGCTTTACCTTCTTCAGACTCCCCCTATCAACATGCTAGGATCGCAGTCTGGAATTTGTAGCTTAGGATCGAAAACCTGGCATTAATCCTCAGGAATCGAAACCTAGCTTTTTCAACATTTCCTGCACATTCTCTACCCAAAACATAAGTTTTTATTTATATCACTTTGAAAAACTTACTGATAGAGAGCATTCATTCACCAAACATAATAGTTACATCAAGTTCAAATTAATGACCTTGATTAACTAATCATACAATCATTCACAAACACATTTCTCATTTAAACAAACTCCCCAACCCAATGTGGTTCATCATGTTTACCACTCGGAATTTTGAAAATCAACTCTTCAACATCAGTTGTCGAAAATAAGATGAAGTAAAAACTTTTGGATTTTCAAAATTTTATGCTAAAACACACTTAAAATCTTTTTGGATTTACGGAAATAAACTATATACAAACATATTTTTGTGAGTATGTGTAAGAGGATCATATCAGATTTATGAGACAAATTAGCTACACTGTTGATCTAAACATTACCACTTAAAGCCTTTAAACAATTCACCTTAGATCATCGATATTGTGAACCACTTAAACTCCTCTAAGATGTTCGTAATGCTTACTGATACGATTAAGGTATATTTAGAGAGCACTAAATTCTTATGCGCCCCACGATCTTAGTATATCCCCTCATCATGCAATACACTGACTTACGTAATGCCTTTAAACTTTTATCAACTGTGATTTGTGTAAAAACAACGCAGAATGTTTAAACATTAACAATCAGGTCGATACTTTCGTATACGCAGAGAAAGTCCAATGTTTAAACAAAATAAGAAATAAAAAAAACAATTTGAAGTTGTTTAGGCTTTAACCACCAGGTCGATACTCCCGTATACGCAGAGGTGATCCAAAGCTTAAACGAAACACCAAAGAAAATAAAGCAGAACGTTTAGGCAATAACATCCAGTTCGATACTCACGTATACGCAGAGGATGTCCAATGCTTAAACAAAAATAAAGAAATAAAACAAGTTTAAGTCTTTTCAAAATGAAAACACAGAATCACAGTGACTTTTCAGCAAAATTGTGAAAGCTCACAAATTTAACCGGTTTTATGTCTTTCGACAATCAGCAATTACCAAGCAGGCACACAGTCAAGAAGGACAAAACTAAGTACTATGCGTTCAACCGTGTTTCCCACCAGACTTAGGCTTTTTGCTTTATGTTTGTATCATTTTCGCAAAACTACTAGTCTTAGCTGAGCCTATCGACACATCCCTAGTGAGACTGTTTAAAACTTTATAAAACTTTACATTTCTCTAGCGTGCACTAATAGTGCACTGATGTACTATCATTTCCTCTTTTTACACAAAACTCTTTTTGATTTTTCGATATTTTTGGAGTTTTCAAATTTTCAAAATTTCTAAAATTTTCTACTCCCCCTAAAATCAAAATATGTTTCAATTTTGATTTTCTGGGAAAATTTGAAAACAAACTATACAGAATAAACTGACACACTGATGAGAATCACTTCAATTCGCCATCCACTTGGCTTAAACAATCAGAACTTCCCCTGACAACAAACTATTTTCCCAAAATGATTTCAAAACACTTAAGTTTGTTTTAATCAAAATGGTTTTTCCGAAAAATAAGTTTTGTGTGTCATTTCACAAACATGGGGTTTCATCTCATTGTCTATTCAACCACTTGTAAAAAATATCACTTGTAGGTTCTTTCACAACCACAATTTTCAAGAATGATGCCGATTCATGCTCCACGATTACCAACTTGGGAGCTCCGGCAAGTTAGGATTTTTATTTAAAAAGATCCACCCAAGCCTGACGGTCCTTGGGTTTGCCAATTTTTTTATTTAACTTTCCGTTTGACAATGGTGGAAATTTTGCATCATCCATTGTCAAAACGGGATCATCACTTTTTATCTCAACTTGTGGCTCATCTGACTTTGACGAGTCAGATTCATCGCCTGAACGTGGCTTGTCTGACTTTGATGAGTCAGATTCATCGCCAAAACGTGGCTCCTTTGTTTTCGAAGAAACAAATTCATCGCCAGAAAGTGGAACCCAATCCACACAGGATTTAGGCTTTCCAAATTCATCAACATTTGTCATGAAAATTTTTTCACAATTTCTTTTATATTCAAAAACCTTTATAAAAATTTTATCTGAAAATTTAACTTTCTTTGGTTTTTGAATTGTTTGATTAACCACTTTTTCTTTCTTTTTCTTTCCTTTTGTCCTCAGATTTGTATCTGATGAGTTCGTTTTACTAGACTTATCATGTTTTGTCGTGTGAAGCGATTCATCAAAACTTTTATCTGAATCCCCAGTTGTACCCGAGGAAAAAAATCCTTTCAAGATACTCTCTTGCCTTCTTCCTTTTCTTCCTCAGTCTATCTTTCTGCCCTTGTGAAAGTTTAACTTTCTGTTCTTTCACTTTCTGTTGTTTGGGTTTTTCTTCAATTTTGACTGATTTCTTCATCTTTCCATGAGATTTAGCCCTCGATCTTCTCTTTGATCTCATTGGGTAATCTCTGGCAATATGACCTCTGATTTGACATTCATAGCATCTTCTTGTCTCAACACTCTGACTTTGGCAGTTAACAGCAATGTGTCCTTGAAAACCACATTTGTAGCACACTCTGTTATCGTACCATTCACCACTTTCAAACCAAATGCTCAGATCATGACATTGATTTGCTTTGTGGTAATCCTGACTTCTCCTGTAAGCTTTATTTGACTTTTGAGCACTGTGGTCAAACCTGCACCACTTATTAACAACTTTTTGTGAGTTTTGATTTTTAAATTTTTGTGATTTTTCATAATGATTGGATGATTGAACTGATGACCTTTTATTTTCTTTTTGAAATTTTTTTGTATTTTTCACATTTTGTTTTTGTTCTGCATTCTTCTTCAAAGGTTTTTGCGTTGAGCATTCACCTCTTTCAGTAGACTGCAAAACAGTTTCTTGAAATTTTTCTTTTAATTTCAAAAATATTTTTCTTTTTTCATCTTCATCATCAGTTTTATCATCACAATCTTCAATTATGACTTTATCACAGTTTGTGACATTGTCATTTATTGGAATCTCATTGATCGGTTTTGGACATATATGATCCAGTATTGATGACGATGTCTCAAAACCTTTCAATTTCTTTTCTAACTCATCAATTTTATTTGTAGCACATTCAACTTCTTTTTCAAGTCGAATGATTTTCTGAAGATGAGAATTTATTGCAATTTGTTTTTCAATATTATTTTTACTAAAAATAGATTTTTCATTTTCTAAACTTTTTATTTGATTTTGAAATTCTTTTTCATTTTCTTTTAAATTTTTGTTTTCCAATGTCAAACTCTCCACATCTTTCAGAAGTTTGACATTGTCTGATTCAGATTTATCACATTTTGAGCATTTTTCAGGCATCTTTTCAACATCAGCTTCCTTCTCAATTTTGAAAACTGGAATTTCTTCAACCTGTTCCTTTATCACTCTAACTTTTTCTTCAGGTTTGACTTCACCGTTCAGTGACAACTCAGTTGTCTTATCTTGTTTGGATTTTTCTTGATGAGCACTGTCAACCTGTTTCTTCTCGGATTCGACAGTTTTTTCAACATTTTCTGTCTTATGATTCTTCTTTTTCGCACCTTGTTTATTCTTGAGCTTTTCCATTTTTGCTGCAAAAAACATATTAAACAAATCAGGTGAAAACAATCCTTTATAAAACTCAAGTTGTTTAATTTCTTCACTGTCATCATCACTCTCTTCATCTGATGAGTGATAAAAAGCTGGAGCTTTTTCTGAAACAACTTCTGAAGCTTTTTCAGCTTTTTCTGTACCAACTTCTAAAGCCTTTTCTTTTGAAACTGGTTCTTTTGAAACTAGTTTTTCTGAAACAGATTTTTCTGAAACTGGTTCTTCTTCGATCTTTATAGGACTATACCGTTCAGATTCGTAGTAATAATACGCTATATCCTCTTCAGAATCCATGTTTCAGTATAAAAATTTCACAAAGTCAACTTTCAAACGAACTGACACTGGTGCGAACTGGAATTTGGTGCGAAGTGGGACTTTGATGCGAACTGGAATCTCAAACACTCAGTTCGTGTGGACTGGAATCTTCAGTTCGTGTGGACTGGAATCTTCAGTTCGTGTGGACTGGAATCTTCAGTTCGTGTGGACTGGAAGGTTCAGTTCATGTGGACTGGAATCTTCAGTCCATGTGAACTGGAATCTTCAGTCCATGTGAAGTGGCTGCATGTCAAGCGATCTAAAGATTTTTGTCAAATTGCCCAAGTTTTAGGTTGAATTAAGATATAATTTTCTCAAGGATTGATTAAAACACTATTACGCAGATAATATGTAAAAATCAACACATTTTAACCGTTAAATCTCGTTCAATTTTGATAAACGTGTAGAAGAATGAGTAGAAAACAGAATTTTTGGTGAAATTAAGCTGAAATCGGTAAGAACTCTTCCTCCTGGGCTCTGATACCACTTGTAGGATCGAGAAACGACCAATACGAGTCGATCAGAAGAGTTCTCGATCTAATCAAAGGCGGAATTCAGAGATTAGATCTTCGTTCAGCTTGATATTCACTATTAATTGTCTCTTGTAATGATTAGAACACGTTTACAGACTTGGAGACACTTCGGCAGAGCTTCGCTACCGGAATCCAAAAGTTACAAATGAAATGACATGAGCTTCTATTTATAGACAGGCCAGTCCACATGAACTGGACATTAGGCAGGCCAGTCCACATGAACTGGACATTGCCACTTCACATGAACTGGATCTGCCAGTTCATGTGAACTGGTCTAACAACCCTAAAAACCTATTTTCTTGACTACTGAGCTCTGTTCTATCATATCTCTATACATGACTCGATACAAGACGAAGTCAACAGACATATGCACCAACATTTTACACATCCGCTAATGCTTTCTGTTAATGATATTGCCTGTACAGGCTGTACCTACAAACAATTTCTGGATTGTAAGCCCTTAAATTACGACGGCACTAGGGGTGCTGTTGCTTTCGTCAGATGGGCGGAAAAGACGGATTCAGTTTTAAGGATGAGCAAGTGTGCTCCTGAATAACAAGTTACATACATATTAGGGCTTTTTCTTGATGGTGCTTTATCCTGGTGGAATCTGCAAGTCCAGACCTTGGGAGAAACGGCGGCGTATGCATTGACATGGACTGAGCTGAATGAGCTCACGAGGAAGAAATAATGTTCATGGGCCGAAATAAAGAAGCTAGAAACTGAATTCTGGCACCTCAAAATGGACGGCCCAAAAATTGCAGAATATGTGCAAAGATTCCACGACTTGTCACGCGTTGTGCTGTATATGGTTGATCCTGAATTTAAACGCATTGAGTGTTTCATCTGGGGATTGGCACCCCAGATCATGAGCATGGTAACATCTTCAAAGCCTGCAACGATTACAGAAGCCATTGATCTCAGCGTGTCACTGATGAAGGAAGCCATCAGGCTAAACAAGTTCTCGATCTCGGAGCCGAAGAAAAAGGAAACTCATGTTGAATCCTCAGGAGAGAACAAAAGGAAGTTCTCCAATTTTAAAAAGGGTACCAACAGTGTCAGCAAGAGAGAAGAGGGAAGGCACCAGCCAGGGCCAAAACTGGTGCCGAGAACAAAGGAAGAGGGTACATGGGCACTCTGCCCAGGTGTGATACATGCCAATATCATCACCCCGACCCGTGCAGAAACAGGAAATGTGAGTCTTGTGGGAAGACTGGCCACTCAAAAGAAACATGCTGGGTTGGTACCGGTGTTGGTCGTGGTAATCAAAGAGGTAATGGAGGAGGGAATGGAAACCGCCAACAGGGAAGATATGGTGGAAATGGGAATCGTAGAAATACTGGGAATCAAGCTGGTAACCGGGGAGCGAACGTCAATCGAGGCGGAAATGGTAATGGGAATGGTCGAGGACCAGGGTGTTTTAACTGTGGAGACATGGGGCACTTTAAGCGGGAATGCCCGAAGCTCAATCAAGCGCAAGGCAGAGTCTTCAACATAGGTGCGAGGGAAGCACGCCAGGATCCCAATGTAGTCACTGGTACGTTTCCTATTAACCAACGTTATGCATCTGTTCTATTTGACACTGGTGCCGACTATAGTTTTGTATCTCTAGAATTTAAAAGTATGCTTGGGTTAACTACTAGTAAGTTAGATATTCCGTACTCAATTGAACTGGCTAATGGGAAGCTAGTTGAAACGAATGAAGTCATCAGAGGATGTGTAATAGAGCTGGGAGAGCACGAGTTTACACTGGATCTACTGCCAGTCGAGTTGGGAAGCTTCGACGTGGTAGTAGGAATGGATTGGTTGTCTAGCAACAGAGCCGAAATTGTATGTCACGAGAAGACCATTCACATCCCAATGGCGAATGGAGAAACGATTGTGGTACACGGAGAGAAGCGTGATACGCCCTTAAGGATCATTAGCTGTTTAAAAGCTCGAAAGTGTTTGAGGAAGGGATGTGTTGCCTTTTTGGCGCACATCGTGGATAAGGAAGCCGCTGAGTCAAAGTTAGAAGATATTCCAGTCGTGAAAGAGTATCCCGAAGTCTTTCCAGAAGACTTGCCAGGATTACCGCCACAAAGACAAGTCGAGTTTCATATTGACTTAGTTCTAGGCGCCGCGCCGGTAGCTAAGGCACCCTATCGACTTGCACCTTCAGAGATGCAAGAGCTGTCAACACAACTCCAGGAGCTTTTGGATAAGGGATTTATCATGCCAAGCTTCTCGCCTTGGGGAGCTCCAGTCCTGTTCGTTAAAAAGAAAGATGGTAGTTTTCGCATGTGTATTGACTACCGCGAGCTGAACAAGTTGACAATTAAGAACAGATATCCTTTACCAAGGATCGATGACCTGTTTGATCAATTACAAGGTTCAAGTTTTTACTCAAAGATCGACCTACGATCAGGTTACCACCAGCTGAGGATTCAGGAGGAGAGTATTCCAAAAACTGCCTTTAGGACTCGGTATGGGCACTACGAGTTCCTGGTTATGCCGTTTGGGTTGACAAACGCGCCAGCCGTGTTTATGGATCTGATGAACAGAGTCTGCAAGCCGTACCTTGATAAGTTTGTGATTGTGTTCATTGATGATATTTTGATCTACTCGAAGACGAAGGAAGAACATGAGCAACACCTAAGAGCTATCTTAGAACTGCTCAAGAAAGAGAAGTTGTACGCGAAGTTCTCAAAGTGCGAGTTCTGGTTACGCGAGGTTCAGTTCCTTGGTCATGTAGTTAATGAAAATGGAATTCATGTGGATCCCACAAAGATCGAGGCAATCAAGAACTGGGAGACTCCGAAGACGCCAACCGAGATTTGACAGTTCCTAGGTTTGGTTGGTTATTATCGCAGATTCATTGAGGATTTCTCGAAAATCGCTCAACCTCTGACTTCCCTCACCCAGAAAGACAAGAAGTTTGATTGGGGATACAAACAAGAAGAAGCATTCCAATTGTTGAAGAACAAACTTTGTGACGCACCGATCTTATCTCTACCCGAAGGCACTGACGACTTCGTGGTATATTGCGACGCTTCGCGTCAAGGTTTGGGCTGCGTGTTGATGCAGCGACAAAAAGTTATAGCCTATGCTTCGCGCCAGCTGAAGGTTCACGAGAAAAACTACACCACTCATGACTTGGAGTTAGGCGTAGTGGTGTTTGCATTAAAGATTTGGCGACATTACTTGTATGGCACGCGATGCACAATCTTTACTGATCACAAGAGCCTGCAGCATATATTTGATCAGAAAGAGCTAAACATGAGACAGAGACGATGGGTAGAGTTATTGAATGACTATGATTACGAGATCAAGTATCACCCAGGGAAGGTGAATGTAGTCGCCGATGCCTTAAGTCAGAAAGAAAGGATTAAGCCCATAAGGGTTAGGGCTTTGGAAATGATTGTTCAGACAGACCTCACGTTACGCATTCGTGTTGCGCAGAGGGAAGCTCTTAAAAGAGAGAATCTTGTGAATGAATATCTCCGGGGGATGGAGAAGCATTTGGTACCAAAGGAGGATAGAACGTTGTGTTTCTTGGGAAGAATTTGGGTTCCTTTCTTTGGTGGTCTGAGAGACGTTGTTTTTGATGAGGCTCATAAGTCACGGTACTCGATCCATCCAGGATCGGACAAAATGTACCAAGACCTAAAGGATTTCTATTGGTGGCCGAGAATGAAAGGCGATGTTGCGATTTATGTTGGCAAATGTTTAACATATGCCAAGGTAAAGGCTGAATACCAGAAGCCTTCAGGTCTCTTGCAACAACCTGAAATACCCCAATGGAAATGGGAACAGATTTCTATGGACTTCAGAACGAAATTTCCAAGGACGCCCAAGGGCCATGATACGATTTGGGTAATTGTAGACCGTTTAACGAAATCTGCACACTTTTTGGCAATCAAGGAGAAAGATAATACAAGTAAGCTAGCTGAGCTGTATTTGAGAGAGATCGTTGCACGACATGGAGTGCCTCTCTCAATTATCTCTGATAGAGATAGAAGATTCGTGTCAAGGATTTGGCAATCCTTCCAAGAAGCTTTTGGTTCTCAGTTGAATCTGAGTACTGCCTTTCACCCACAAACAGACGGACAGAGTGAACGAACGATTCAGACGTTGGAAGACATGTTGCGAGCTTGCGTAATGGATTTAGGTGGAAGTTGGGATACTCACCTACCATTGGTCGAATTTTCATACAACAACAGTTATCATGCAAGCATTCAGGCCGCACCGTTCGAAGCTCTCTATGGGCGCAAGTGTCGATCACCATTATGCTGGTCTGACGCGGGTGATAGATAGCTTGTTGGCCCGGAGTTGGTTCAAGAGACAACAGACAAGATCTTCCAGATCCGAGAACGCATCAAAGCGGCTCGTGATCGACAAAAGAGTTACGCGGACCTAAGAAGGAAACCTCTGGAATTTGAGGTGGGAGATATGGTTTTGTTGAAAGTTTCACCCTGGAAGGGTGTGGCACGCTTTGGGAAGCGTGGGAAGCTGAACCCGAGATACATTGGTCCATTTAAAATCCTGAAAAGGATTGGTTTGGTAGCATATAAGTTGGATTTACCCGCAGAACTAAATGGCGTTCATGATACATTTCATGTATCAAACCTGAAAAAGAGTCCAACTCAAGAGACGGTTGTCATACCTGCCGACGAAGTTCATGTTGACGACACACTCCACTTTACTGAAGAACCAGTTGAGGTTATGGATTGGAAGATTAACAAGACACGCAGGAGTAGTGTCAAACTCGTCAAGGTTCGTTGGAACGCGCGACACGGCCCATAGTTCACTTGGGAGCATGAGGATCGCATGAAGGCTAAATACCCACATTTGTTCCCCAAGACCCCTGCAACTAGAAGCAGAACTTAAAATTTCGGGATGAAATTTTCTTAACGGGGGGAGAATGTGACAACCCTCATTAAACCAGGTATCCGTACAATTAAATTAATTACAATTAAGTGCTTAATGACTGTGCTGAATTACTTAAACTGCTTTATGATTTCTGCATCATACATACATGTGCATCACATTTCATACTGTCACACCATTTATTACACACAAACTTTAGTGACATACATGATGCACAAAGCACAGTTAGCACAGTGAGCGGATAACTCAGAAATATACTGACAGTGCCAGTACATAGACAGACAGTGTTTTGAGACCCAGTGTGGGCCAGGGACAAGGTACTACACTAGTGTGGTGAGTAGGGAAGTGAGGACCATAAAACTGCGTCACTAGGTGATAGTTTGAGTGCCGGAAAGTGCCTAAAACTCACTTTAAGTGCAGAATTCTGCATTTTCAGCAAAATTCAGCATTTTAACATACTTGTATTATGCAGAAAATTGACTAAATGGTCCTAAATGCTTTCCTAAGTGTTGGGAATTAATTGTGTTACAAAAAGATACATAAAGGACACTATACGGAACAACTTAGCACTTTAACGAACCGGTATCTAACCGAACAACACGACATTACCCGGGACACTAAAATTTTGTCAGAAACATTGTTTTATTATTTTTGGACTGGTTATGGTATCCGAATACCCCCAACACACTATAAAGTATGTCATACACATCATACACTAGATATTATACTTAACCTCCAATTATTTACCTACTATCATCAAAAACTTACAATTAACCCCCCCCCCCATGCCCATTTACGGTCCAAGGGACCCACCCAAATCACCAACATATCCCACTAGATATTACTTCAATATTATAATAGATCTTTGCTTGATGGAATGAACAAAATATTAGAAGAGATTATAAGTATGGTGAACTCTTACAAGATCATATCTTCATCATTCCTTCACAAGTTCACCCCACTCTCTCACTTACTCTCTCTCCCTCTCGGCTCACTCTAAAACCGCCACCACCACCACCTTGCAACCTCCATCAATCCATTTTCAAGCTTAATCCAAGTACTAGAAGGTGTTACATGAAGCTTGAAGCTTGAGGAACTTGAAGAAACTTCATACATTGCTTCCATTCACCATTTTCTTCATAATTTTCTCTTGAGATCTTCCCTAGCTTTAAGCTAGTTGTAAGACTTCCTAAAACTCTTGTTTACTTCATGTTTTAGTGGTTAAAGATTATATTATGATGAAATCATATGAACACTAAAAGAACACAAACTTAAATCATGAACATAAAGCTTTACATAAAGGTGAAATATGATGATATATTGTTAGAATAATGTTGTTTAGTAGATGGATGATGAATGCATGTTGGTTACTAGTAATATGATGATTGATAATCATATGGAACTTGTTAAAGTATGATTAAAAACATGGTTTAACAAGTTAGAAGGTGATTATGGGTTTACATGAAATAATCATCATCTTGATCTAACATGAAATTGAAAGTGAATGATTTTCTTGTAAAGTGACAAACTAAATGAACTAGTAAACTTGTAAGTCCAAGAGTTACAAATGATTTTTCTAAACAACCCAAGTTCAAGAGACGGTTTTGAAAGGTCATAACTTTTCTTGCACTTACATTATTTTTGGAAATAAAATAAGTGTAGGAAGGCTAGTAAAACAAGAAAATGTTGTAAATAAATATTTTTGTAAAATGAGTTCACAAGTTGTGAACATCTAGAAATCCCGAGAATGAGTTTTTAACAAAAGTAAACGCATTTTGGAGGGTAACTAAACCCACTAAACACTTCACCAAGTTACTACGCGTTTTCGTAAGAGATCAAGTTCATGTTATATTGTAAATGAAATAATTTTTGCACTTGGGAAGTGTAGTTTGGTTATTGATTGATTGAATGAATTTTGAAAAGAAAATGATATGCTTATTAGCATGGACACCTCCATTTACAAAGGAAACTATGGCGAAATTTTCTAAAAATCCCAACACTTAGAAAATATTTTCTAGACAAGTGTTCACTAGTGTATTTTAAACTATGTTTTTCAAACATAACCCTCGCCATAATTTTTGTAACAAAAATACAAGTATTGGAGGATGATTTTTGTAAATAAAAAGGGGTAAATATATATTTAGAATATATATTTTGTATTAAGACACTTGTGTGGATATTTATTTGATTTGTGGAGTAGTTATATTATTTTAGGGTAAAATAATATATCTTAACAAAAGACCATGAAATTACAACTCCAACATAATACCAAAAATCACACGGAATAAATATCTAAGTTACACATTTGGTATTGTGAAACCGAACGATAAAACGTAACTCACAAAATATTCCGGAAATTACTTTTACTTATATATTTTTTATATATATTATTTTTGGACAAGAAGTGAAAATATTTTACTTTTGGGAAAAATATATATATTTTGGAATACATTATTTTTGACAAATAAGTTATATATATTTTCTAAGTGGGACTTAAAAATATATTATTTCAAATACGAATATACATGTATAAATACCCCCATCCTTGGGAAGGAAGTACGGAGTTAAATACTTTAGAAGTATTAATACAGAAATATTGTCTAACGATTATTCCAAACCGAAATATAATTTAAAGTTAGAATAATTTATTTTAACAAGAAATTATAACTTGGAATAACATAAGGAACGCAACTCAAAACGTAAACTATAAGCCAAGGCACGGCCCGTTCGTCTAATAGACATTAGTACGTTGTAGGTTGTAGGTTGTCGTGTAGCTGACAAAGTTTGGGTTGACGGTACAGAAGACGCACTATTGTGAGTTCATGTCCCCCTTTTCTCTTAACTGTTTTCAGTTTTATACTTCGGGGGTGGAATACATGTTACAATTATTACAGACATTTTTATACATGGTATGGTTAGCTTAAGGAGGGTTTACTGCGCGATCATGTGAGTGGTGGGCATGACACTTAAGGCCATTAATCCTCATTGTAGGACCAAGGGACATGAGTGATAAATCTATTTGGGTGTAGCGAGCCCACACCCATGAGGCTGGGGCGGCCCATAGTGGTGACTATGTCTTCATACCGGAGACAAATTTGCTAGGTTTGAGTCTTCCTGCACCATTTTCACACATACCATTGGCTTTGCAACCCATTGGTGATCTGTTTTTCCTTACTGCTACATACCAGGGACTTTTATACATACGAGACATATTTCAAAGGTTTATACTCACAGACATACACATGAACTCGCTCAACTTTTTGTTGATATTTTTAAACTACACGTATTTCAGGGAATTAATCGGATCTGGCAAGTGATGCATGTTAGTCAAGCTGCGTATTAAATAAAGATGTCATCCAGGGTTGTAGGGTTTGGGAGGTGTAACCTCTTCCTGGACGGGTTACATGTCTCTAAACCTCGTTTTATTGAAAGTCTTTTGTTGAGTCTTATGAATTCGTTTTAAACAAGTCATGGTTTGTAACTTATTTTGGGGTGGATGTTTCAAGACAAGTATGTTATGGTATTTTCTAAACTATATTAATGGATGAACATCTCGTGTTTTTATCATATAGCATTGTTATGATTGATTGCTATGGTATTAAGAAGTCACACCAAATAACCACGCTTACGCAAAAGTCAGGGTGTGACAAAAAAAATGCACAAAACGATGTTGGCAGATCAGCCCGACCCATACTAAAAAAACCCAATACTAATTTGAAACCAGCAAGTTAAAGATGATCAAAAGTTACCTTAATGTTTGCAATGTTTGAAAATAGTTGAAGCGTGAAAGCGCCAGGTGTTTTTAACAAAAGAGCGTATGCATTGTTAACGGAACCTCCCATCCCTTTAGTGGGGTCAGTTAGGATCAACTCGGTTCCAAATGCGTGCATTGTTACCCTTCTTTCCCAGCTTGTGTAGACATTATCAACACCATCTTGTACCCTTTTAAAGCAGCCAAGGATGCCAAAGGTACTCCAGAACTTCTCGACGATTCGCAACAGCCATATGTGTCTTTCTCGTTTTCTACTAAAATCAAAATATGTCCATCACAATATTCAAAAGTAAAAATTTAAACATACAAAAAAATATTAACCACAAAGTACAGGAATCTTGGCTGCACGGGTCGTAAATATGTAGTATGTTTTTACATATCCATGGCACGTGGCATAGTAACTGTTTGTCATGATAAAAACTTAATAGTAAGTAATGTACATATGTTGGTTATGATAGAACCTGAATAAAACAAACATGAAAATGAAAACACTTCCATCTTAAAATCAATTATCAAGTGAATATCATGATGAATATATTGTGATATGTGAGGTATTGTGATTTGTTAAAGATAATATAGACGACATGATTTGTTAATTTGGGGTGACCTGATGATCCATAAAAAAACAAATGTTGTATACAATTTCCACCAAAACAAAACAATCTTAGATTATTTTCTATACAAAAAAAGTGAGATAAAAATCTTCTTACTACTCCAGTGTGATGACAATTATTGTTTTCACCAAAATACACAAATCTCAAAACACACAGAAATGTAAAACAACCTTCATACCTTTTTGTCAACCTTTTCAATTGATCTTTATAATCCCTCCAACTAATAACATCCCTGCACCCAAAATTACATAAGAAATTATATTAAAAAGAAACAATTATGAACACTATATGCAAATGAAATAACACCTTACAAATTGGAAAGAATGCTCAAAGATATAACAAATGAACAAACGGGATAACAAATAATACTAACCTGGTTTACACTTGGAATCAGAACAAAGAAGGAATCGGCGATCATATGTGAAAAACCATATAAACATCATTAATAAAAACGGAAAAACGATCGAAGATAGATGAAATTGGCAATCAAAATAACATATACCAAAAGGGTTAATACATACGGATCGATTGTAGAGTTTGAATCGTAGAACAGCGAATAAGACGTAATAACGCTAAGATTAAACCTAATTTGAAGAATATTACCTTGTTTGGAACAACGATTCGGACATTACCGTCGATTGTTGACTGAAATCCGAAAGAGGCAGATTGAGATCCGGAGGAGGGAGATGATTTCGCCTCTAGGGTTTTGGGGAAAAAAGGAACGATGATTGACAGAGATAGTATAAAAGAAACTTCCCTTATACGGTTCCTCTAATACTCGCACAAGGGTTTGCCACGTGGATTGCTTATGTGGCTTAACCAAGGGGTGACATGTGTCCCCCAATGGTTTACTTTATTATAGACTAGGTTATATACCCGTGAGCATCACGGGTTATGGGTTGTGTTAAAAAAATTTATATTTACAAAAGAATTTTTTTATATGATTTCTTATAAGTGGATAACCATTCATGTTTGGCAAACATTACCAACAAAAAAAATGTACCATAGATTGAACGCATTTCACTGTTGGGATCCGAGTGATTGTGGATCGGTTTTTTTGTTCGGATCATCCAACTTTCACTGATGGATATCTTCCTATAAAATAAACACACCAACTCCATTATTGGTCTTCTTCATCACTGACTTTCATTTTACCTTTCAAACCTTACCTCAAATCACTGGATCTCAGCTTCTCCGTTAACATTCACACGACACTTCTCCATTATCACCCGTGGCACCTACGGGTTCGGATATTTAAATTTTATCAAAGACAACTTTATATTTATTTTAAAATATGAATAATGCGTGATGAATAAGGTGTATTAATTAAACGTTAACAATGTTTTCAAACTTAAAAGTACTTATCAAATATAAGACAAAGAAAACATAACTGTATATATATATTATAAAAAATGCAAAATGTGTGACAAATAAGGTATATTAATTAGGAATATTGGATTTTAATAATCTCATTTGAAATTTGTGAAAAGTTTCATTATTTGGGCACATATATATATATATATATATATATATATATATATATTTGAAAGGCCAAATTTTATACACAACCAAAAATCTTACAATAGGAACAAAAGAACCCCCTGTTACATATTAGGGCCCATATAACTAAATATTTTTTCACCATATTAGGGCCCATATAACTAAATATTTTTTCACCATAACCTGGCTTGTATATACATAAAAGTACTAATAAGAAGTGGTATAATCACCACAATTACAAATCCAAATCACATAATCAGTTGCTATATTGCAGGAGAGTTTCTCTAAGGTAAAGACCATTGTCTTCCTATTGTATCTCTTAAATAAGAAGCACGATACTCCTGCCTCCCTACAAAATGTGAAAATAATATTTTCAGTAGTTGAGGAACATCACTTTTTAATAATATTTTCAGTAGGCTGAAAACCAACTCTCATTAAAGTCATTTAAGCAGAAAACACAAATTCTAAAGACAATCACACTCGTCTCTTCAGAAGAGATAGTGACATATCAATAAGAAATAAAAGAGGGGTTGAAGTCTGGTCCATCATGTGCAATAGAAACAAAAAGTCAGGAAGGAACAATTAAGGGATATGTTGAACTTGAACTTGTATCATAATCATTAGAAAAGTAACCAAAGCATAATGTAGGAGCTCAATACATTGTTGTGAATGATTGTTACTAATTTCCCATTGTTAATTATAAAATTAACCATAAAGGCTTCAAAAGGCTATAATGCTATATCACATGTATTTCCCTGTTACAACTTAGTACCATATCACCAAGGTCTAGCTTGATTGATATCAACTGGTTCCTTTAATCCCAGAAAACATACATGTTAGGGGTTCAAGTCTCATGGGAGACATTCAGGAGTATACTTCTTAGATGTTGTCACTTGTCAGAAGAACAAAATCATAACTTACATGTAAAATCCTAAAACATACTGATAAATCCCATGAATTCTTTTTAAGCAATTAGAAGTTTAGAACTGCAATTTACGAAGCAACGAATAAGCGGATAAATCTTCTCTAACCTGAGCACATTGATGCCCGACCGTTCACGACAGAGTGTTGTGAAGAAAACGGACAGAAGAGTCCTTTCTAGAACTTTTTCATTTCATCGCTGGAGATTTCGAGCTGTGCCGGAGGCCAATTGGGGAGTTCTGGGACAGTTGTATCGGATTCAATATCGATTGCAAGAGCGCCCATCTGGTCCTTGAATCATCAACTTATTCAAGTGGAAAATCAAAAGAAATAAGCAAATAAAAACTAAGAATATAAAGGTTAGATGGAATGCTTAACAAAAACTTAGAAAACCCATAGGCACTTGAAATAGAACAAATTAAATGTCAACTTAAAAAGCACATCCATACTTTTAATTTTCATCTATATAAATGTACCTTCTGACCCTAAAGATGTCATCTTGCATTTAAAACACAAAGCAAACAAAACACAGAACCAATTAAGGGGAATATTGGATATTTTTGGTAGATGGTATGTGTTGTATAGTTTGTATTCATATAGGTGTGAAGAAAAAAATAATTATAAATATAGATGTTTTGATATAGTTTAACTTTTTCTTTAAACATGTTAAAGTATATGAATATGACTTCGAATTCATTAATAGAAACATTTTATTAATATTGCAAGTAATATTTCTTAAGCAGGCTGGAGATGAAATAAAGAGATCTAGCAGTTTACAATCTACAACAAAACTTAAAAAACTCCATCAATTAGGTGTATAAATATTTCATTCTCTAATAGTAGATCCATAGTTTATGCATTTCACTCAGGTTTAGCTAGTTTAATAGTCTTATAACTGCTCATTAGAATGCACCAGCCCATTTAACCCCGCTCATTAGAATGCGCCTGACCCATATAACCCATTTTATGTTTTGCTAATTACTCTAATCTTAACCTAGGAACTAATAGAAAACTTAACTATAGACAAACCTAATATTAAAGTAAGCATTCTATTTAGTATTAGATTCTCATGTATTTCACGACATCATTGGTAACTTACACAAAATTAAATGAGTTAATTATTGTTTTCGTCCCTGTGGTTTGTCAAAAATCACTATTTCAGTCTATTAGTTTAAAAATTGCGATTTCAGTCCCTGTGGTTTCACTTTCGTAACCATTTCAGTCCATGTGGTTTCACTTTCGTAACCATTTCAATCCATTTATTTTGTAAGTACAGGGACTGAAATGGTTACGAGGTGGACTGAAATGGTTACGAAAGTGAAACCACAGGGACTGAAATCGCAATTTTTAAACTAATGGACTGAAATAGTGATTTTTGACAAACCACAGGGACGAAAACAGTAATTAACTCAAATTAAATAAAGATGAGGTTTCAAAATGCAAGTTCAAATTACTGGTTTTATGTCAAAATAGTTAAGAAGAATATTGACACTTACTGGTTTTCGTCGGTAGTTAGTTTAATAAAGTACATATTAATTCACATCAACTATATATAGACTAATCAATATGGTAAATACGATATAAACATGGAAAAATATAAACACTTAAACACTCGTAAGAGATGGGTCAAATCATCTCACCTGCACTGTTGATGATATCCAACTATAACCATGCTATTTTCAAAATTATAGATCGGACCTCTAACTACTACGGTTACTACAAACTGCAATCCCACCTTCAACAATGTGTTTTGCAGCTGAAATCCTTGATGGTGCACCCCCTCTCCGGCTTGATTGCATCCATTCCACCTTCTTGCAGGCCTAAATGTTGCATCAATGGCCTGCTCGTAAGAAAAATTGCAATATTAACCAATTATCTTACAAAATATAAGAAAAAACACTCAAAACTTTAAAGAATAAGCGATTCCAGATTGGTTGACAAAATACAAATGCATTAATGATACCATGATTTTGACACAAAAAACTCACACACCAAGATTATTGCGCCCCCTTTAAATGCTTTGCAATAAGGCATTGCACCAAATCCTTCGTAAGCAACGACCAACATCAAACACAAACCCTAATCAATGAATTGCAATACAACAACAACCAAATAGATGCAAAAAAGAAAATCAACGAAAAATGGAACATCTCCAAACCTGGGAAAAAGTACTCATCGGCAAAACCGGCAATAATCATCAGTTTTGGTTTCCGTTTAATCTGCAAAACAACAGGTCTCCGGCATCAAACCAAGTTTAATATTCCCTGTAAACAAACCAAGGCGTTGTACATGTTCGTTCGTTAAGCATTTACTCACATATTTATTGACAATGTACTCTATGTATCAAACCATTGACGGCCATGTAAATGATTTATATACTATCTTCAAATTCCATATATGGTACATAAAATTCCCAATCTTTTTACCACCATTTTTAATTATACAACATATAAACTTGGGGAAAATTAATATACCATACCGTGTATTACGAGTTAAAACCAAATACACCCACATCTCCATCATGTAGTAGAGCATCCCATGTTCTCGCCACTGCATATGCAAAACCAAATAAGAAAAACTTGGAGCTTAATTCAATTTACAAAACAATGACACTTTGTATCAGATATGTGAACGGAAACGGGTCAAATAGTTAGAACGCGACTAATTTACAACATATAAGTAAAAAATGGGATAAAAAGAAGAGGTTACTTGCTAGTAAAAAAGGTTACTCACAAAATCTCACAAACCAACATATATATGCATGAAACAAATTTGTATAGAACCGAGGTCTTACAACATGTTTTAACGTTATGGTAAGTCAAGTAAAAAAGAACCCAACGCCTCGTTGATGTATGTATCTGTGAAAGGACCCTACTAATTGTGAAGAATACTAATATAATTTTTTGAATAAAGTTATTTAAGAGACTGCAAGTATTAAAAACACACTTTTGGCGACAACTAACCTTTTTCCAAATTATAAATGGCAAGGATACCCATGTGACATGATAAAAAGGTGGACCCACTCTAATCCACCCGATTTGACCATAACTCACTTGTGAATTGTGATGTTTTTAAAGTTGCCCAATTTGACCCGAATAATTTGAACTCGCATTATGCAACTCTTACGGCTCTATTTCAAGTTTTATGTAATTATAAATAAAAAAAGTTGTGACCATTTTGTAAATATATTTTTACATGAGAAAATACTATAAAATTTGTTTTTTAAAATGTGGGTGTAAAAAAAGGCCAACAAACAAATGCACATATATTCTTACCAGATCATTGCTCAAATAGACATGGAGAGTTCGTTAGTTTTTTTATGCAAGCCATTTGTAAAAATATGATATCATTTATTGATGTTTAAGCTTCAAGGTATCACTTAATATAAGCAAACATCCAGGTTGAAGATCAGACCAGAAACCAGAAGTGAGGGTAAGAGACCGAAAACCAAATCACTAGTAGTCACCCTTGTTTCGACCAGTCATACAACCGCTCTGGACCAAATCATTGACACAAACCACAACCGACAACACCGCCAATTGCAAAATCAACCTACCTTTACCAATCAGTGAAGCTCATCCAACGATCTTACCAATCACATTAGAGATGTACAAACAAACCAATTTGGGCCTGCCAAACCGGTTTATAACTGGACCCACTTCACCGAAAAACCAGTTTAGACCCGGTATCCCACCAGTTTGTATATTGGTTCATAGTCTAGTTCCCTGAAACCGGTTTGTAACCCAGCTGGATTTTAAAAACATGCCAAACAATTGTTTTTGTCTCTAGCAGCTTAGAACCCGATCCAAGTCAGTTCGAGTGGGTTGGGATTTTCAACCCTAGATCAACACTTTTGATAACAGTTTCAGATCAAAAGAACAACTCAATACAACAAATCATCACCAGCAAAACCCTAGATGACACGCAACTACCTAAAACACGAGTTTACATAAACCGTAGCTCATATATACCAAATTATATAACAAAACTGAGATAAAAACAACGAATCTGTTATGTATCCACTTTGATTCGCACATATATATCAAATAAAATAACAAAATTGAGACTGAAAGAGCGAATATGTGACATACTTGAGCAGCATATGTAGCGATTTGAGACTGAAGCACTGAAAGATGAGGCGATTGAACTGGAGGATGATTGGTTTCTTCAGCTTTCAGCATTCTATATATTGATGAATCAATTTGCAAACAGGGGTTTGTGGTTAAGAAAATATACCCGCTTTGCAACGTGTTGGGTGCACTCCAACTATACAAAATTGCCTTGCTACAACAAATATCACACTATTAACAACAGTTATTTAACCTAATAAATGCAACTAAATGCTATGAAATTGGTACAACTATACTAAAATCAACACAAACATTGTTCTTCTTAAAGATGTATAACTTTCCAACATGGCATCACAATCATATAAATAACTGATGCTACATAAAAGTCATCAAGATCAATCTAAGCACCATATAAAATTATTTATTAAATGCTTTTTATTTCTCAAAACTAAAACCCCAATTCTTGAAAAACTTCCTCACTAATCAATCATGGGTTCTCAAGAAACCAAGATTCTTGAAATTCCTCAGCAAATGAAATATAATATTGATGAGTCGATTTGCAAACAGTGGCTTGTGATTAATCATATACACATAAGTAATACATAAACAAAGAAGTGAGGAACATCTATCAAAGACAAAAGTTAGAAGACGACTAAAAATAAGCAATGGAAGAGCAAATAGCAGATGATTATAAAAGTGGATGCTAGATTGTTGAAGAAGAAAAGAAGGATTTGATAACTATACCTTGTAGATCGTAGAGCATTGAGGGGAAGAAGAAGGAACCGGCTGAGAGATTCCGAAAACTACAGTTCATAAATCACTTTTGTGTGTGGTTGTTTTGAGGGAGGTGGATTTTGTGTGGTAATCGTCGAGTGTGAGGGAGGCAGAGATGGTGACGGCTAGGGTTACTCCAGAGAAAAAAAGGAAGAGAATGACGAATGAGCGGTGTTTAGGGTTTTTGTTTCAGGCGATGATAACGAAGAGAATGACTCAACACCAGTAACACCGTCACCACCTCTTCACATACCTTTGGTTTTCGGCTCTCTCCCCGTCTCTATACCAACGCAGTAGGGACAATGTTGGATTTGAAAAGAGGAGTGTATGGGGATGTGGGGATAAGAAGTGGAAATTAAAAAACTGAATCTTTTGGAAGGACCGCCCATTCTGAAAGTAGAGATTTGAAAGAACAGGGTATTGAGAGAGAAAATAGAGATTTGAAATTCAAAACCTCTATTTCAAAATTCAAAAGTAGAGAGGAGAACATGATCTAAAAATAGGAGCAGAGGGAAAGAAGAGAAAAGGGAAAGGTGGGTGACCAGTCTTTTGGTTTCATATGACAGATTGCTTTGACTGTGTTAATTAGGTTTTATAAAAAAAAAACCAGGAAATGACACATGGGATTAGGAGAGTGGAGAAGTTGACACATATGAGAGAGATAAGGGAGGGGGCTTTAGAGAGTGACACATAGGATTTGATCACTTTGATTTATTATAGTAGTAAGATAAGATATAGATGATAGGGTGAAAAGAACTAATATTTCATTGATAGGTATGATTTACAATGAGATACAATAGCGGTATATATACGAGTACAACACTTGGAGAGAAAATTAATCTATTTTTGGTTTTGATAATCATAATAATAATAATAATAATAATAATAATAATAATAATAATAATAATATATGTTTATAACACTCTCCCTTGGTTATCAACTTCATATGCTTGGAGATGTTGCCTCGTTAAAAACCTTGGCAGGAAAACCTGGTGGGACAAAACCTCAGCTAAGGGAAAAAGAGTGCAGCGTGTATTTTCTTCTCTGATTACTTCTGGATCAAGTATGTTTCTCATTAAAAACCTTACTAAGAAAACCCTAATGGGACAAAACTTAGTGAAGGTAAAAGAGTGCAACTTGAATAAATCTCCCCCTAGTTTAATATGTGTATCTTTTAAGTGACCTGTGTCCAGCTTCCTTGAAAGTTGCTTAAAGCATTTGGATGGATGATGGTTGCAATGACATAGACCCCAGGTGAGGAGGCAGCAATAAAGGCATAGAGGTGGCGACGATGTTGGTGGTGCCGAAAACGATGCCAGAAAAGGTGGCGGTTGTTGCGGTGATGGTTCTTTCGTGTGGGAAAGTGATTGTTTAGATAGTGGTGGTGGTGTCATCAGTAGTGGCCAAAGTTAGATGGAGTAGGCACCGACTGATAGATGATGGCGACAAACAATGGTCAATTGGTCATAGGTGTTGCTCGTCTATTTAGACCCATTGTTAACTAATCAAGTGTTTTAAGAGCAACTCATTTTGCCCTGTTCTTTAATTTAAGTCGACCTATATGAACTTGAATACCAAGTTAAATTTACTCAAATCAACCCATCTATTTATTAACAGGTGAGCAATATCATTAGCTATTCTAATCGTTTCTCTCATATACTTTATCTCATCAGATGCCTCCTTATTTTGGTAGGTGTCGTAATGGTGAAATGCCCCAACCATGCTTGGTACTTTGGCATGCCAGGAATGGGTATACATTCAGCAACTAGCAGCTGCCAATTACAAAGCAATAGAAGATATTAGATCCCTCAGTTTTTTATGGAATAAAAATATATCGACCTTAGTATCTAGAGTGGTCTAATTAGAGTATGTTTCGATTGTATTTCTTCCCCTTTTTGCATGTCAGGTTTGTGCTACCTTCTCTAGATTATTTTTTGAATGACAACGCTTACTCTACTCTACTACTACAATATCCTAAATTAATCGCCCTTTCCTACGTTTAAACCTGGTATCTCACCTCCAAGAGTCATATGTCTCTAGCAAGTGGATTAGCCCCACATTGGCCACCTTCTCTAGATGCTTGCCTTTTTTTGGTGTTTTTCTTATAAAAACATGTATAAGCCTTTTTAATAAAAAAAATCAAAAAAAAATGTAAAAAAAAAAAAGAAGAAGTTTAAAAACAGTTAAAAAAGGTTAAAATTTTCCATTTACATCATATTGGAATAGCTTCTACATGTATTTATAAGAAAAAGTGCCAAAGATTTAAAAAAAAATATTTTTAATATGTTAAGTTGAATTTTTAAGATATGTTTAACATAGAGTGAATTACAAGTTTTGTCCTTTATCTTTATACCCAATTTCAGGCGGTGTCCTTTGTCTTTAAAATTGATTAGTTTTGTACTTAATGTTTTAAAATCCTTCATTTTATGTCCTTTAGCCCTAACCCAGTTAGATTTTTCTGTTAAATCTGGTCATATGACTTACACATGAGGGCATATTTGTCTTTTCACCATTAGAGAGACTATTGTACATATATTTAATATATAGGGACTATGTGTGAGGTTCATTGGGGAACACTAAAAAAGTGGGGAACCGGGGAACACTCTTAAAAATTTAACTTAACATGTTAAAAATAAATTTTTTAAACATCTTTTTCGGCGCTTCTCCTTATATATACTTGTAGAAGCATTTTTAATAAAAAAAAATCAAAAACTAAAAATATTAAAAAAAACAATTAAAAAAAGGCTAAAAAAAATTTTTTTTAGAAAATTTTTTTTTTACTCGACTAGTTTCTCCTCCTTTTTATAAAGAAAAGCGCTGAAAAAGTTTTTAAAAAAAATTATTTTTAACATGTTAAGTTAATTCTATAAGATATAACTGTTTTTTAAACATTTTTTTATATTTTTAGTTTTTGATTTTTTTTATCAAAAATGTTTCTACTTGTATTTATAAGAAAAAGCGCCGAAAAAAATTTAGAAAAATATTTTTTTTAACATGTTAAGTATAATTTTTAAAAGTGTTCCCCCGTTCCCCACTTTTTTAGTGTTCCCCAATGAACCCTCCCCTAGGGACTATTGTGTAAAAATATTTGATAAAACAAAAAAAAAATATGAAGATGATGGGGTACGGTATTAAACCCGTCCCGAGTCGTCAGACTTCCCGTTACGTATTGCTTTTATATTAAGTATTTATTATTGTTGCTACTAACCCAACCGCGAGGCCCAACGCGATGTAGTTTACACTACTTTGGGTCGGGGCTTGTAGAGATAACCCCTAACTGGGCCTGGCCCATTGAGGTTAGGGGAGGCCCATATCCCCCTATATAAAGAGGTCTTCACCTCTTGAATAAGGAAGAGCATATGGAGCCGCCACACTTTTTGTAGCTGGAAACAGGAGAATCTTCTCCTACCGGCAATCTCTACAGCTCCACTTTCTTCTCTTCTTCATTTGCAGATCTAGGTTCAAGAGGAAGAACAAAATGTGATTCTTCACCCTCATGTAGAACGCGGTCCAGTCATCCCGGCGGTGAACCCGTGTTTCTTCATTGGCGCCCACCGATCTAAACTCTCCACAGCAATCACATCCTTCGTTCTACGGTAAAATCTAGGATCTGCGTTCTTGAGAAATCTACACTCGAATTTGTTTCAGATCCGAAATTTTTTTTATTAAGCATTAAAACTCAGATCTGGATCTGAAACTCGAACTTTATTCATGCTAAAACTCAGATCTGATGAGATGGGGCTCTAGATCTTGTTCATCACGTCTCGTTTCTTTCTACCAGACTTCCAGATCTTGTTCTTCATAAACATTACGTAGACATGTTCTGCTGGGGTATACAAACCAGATTTATCACAAGCACGAATTTTAATCGAGAACCACCAGCTTTTTCTCTCATTAAAGCTTTTCATCATGATTTTTGTATGGGTTTAAAACCCCTTTATTACACGTAATAACCCAAGATGCATTCAATTATCTAATATAATATCAAAACATTATTCTTCATATTGTCTGTTGAAGAAAATAGTGCAGCATCTTTTTTCTAAAAAAGGTGTATTTTAAAGTTGGGCAGTACAATTCATATTGCATAAGGTGCATCTCATATAGCATATGCTTTTACAATGAGCAGACAAATTCTGACATTGACAGGATAAAATGTACTATATGTTCCCAACAGTACATTTTCACACCAATCTTTTTGTTGTTATGCACACGCATACATTCCCTCATACTACCACACATTCATATGATACTCAAGTCGTCAACATGATGAACCCGTTGGTGCCTCCATCACTCGCCATCTATGGGCAATGACAGACCATATCATCTACCTGCCATCTCCGGCGAGATGCTATCACGTCTCGCTCATCTCCGACGGATAACCGTTTGGGTCACGCCATTATTGCACCTTAAAAACGCGCCATCGAACAGGCTCTGTAATCTGCATACATCGGACACGCTCCACCACCTACACGCGCCAGATATCCACTGCAACTAGCGCACATTCGGACATGCTCCTCCACCTGAGACGCAGGTAAGCTTTACACACGGTACAACCTTTGCCCTCATATCTGATGACTATTTTTTAGACTTTCATAAATTTGTGCTGTCATTATACTTGGAAATGCTCACATTACAACTTAAAATTTTGTTGTCCCGCGCGCCTGAGACATCGCATGTCAAAACCCCGCGCGCGTCGGAGACATCCCCATGTCGGAACCCCGCGCATCAATCAGACTATCGTCTCCCGCTTCGAAACACGTCGCGCACCTCAAACCCGACTGTCATCTACAGCATTAATCATATCACGCGCAACAATTCACATGTCATCTACATCATCGATCATGACGTGCGCAACAAGGATGAACTAGTTTTCTCCGACATGTAACGCAAGTGAGCTTCAAACAAGGTATTATTTTGCCTTCATCTCTATTTATGTCTCAAACAATTACAACCCCTGTCACGCGCGAGCAAAACATGTGTATAAAGTCTTTCGTGCGCGGAGACGGTTACGCCGCGTAGCCAAGCCTCCACATACAAGCACGGTTACGCCGCATAACCAAGCCTTTCATGCGTGAGCAAGGTCTTCGTGCACGATTACGCCGCGTAGCCAAGCCTCCACATACGAGCACGGTTACGCCGCATAACCAAGCCTTTCATGCGCGAGCAAGGTCGTCGTGCGGGTTACGCCGCATAACCAAGCCTCCACATACGAGCACGGTTACGCCGCATAACCAAGCCTTTCATGCGTGAGCAAGGTCTTCGTGCGCGGTTATGCCGCAGTAAGTCACCTTTTTTCCCGCCAGTAGAAACCGCGCGAGCGACTATTGCTTCCCAATCTAATATATACTTGTTTATTTTCAAGTGAATTTGAATTTGTTTTCTAAGACTCGTGATTTCTAAAAAGATGGGGAATGTATTTAGTATAATAAAATGACAAGGCAAGATATGTTATTTATCTAGTCCTTGGGTCACACGCTTTTTGTCCTTAGCAAAATGCTTGTCATCATGTTGCCACTAACCAAGGAGCTGGACACTTTTTACTCTAATTTAACAATTATAAAAAAAAAGGGGCTTCCAAGCTGGTTTACATGTATATTTTTTGGAAAATGTCTCTTTTTGAATAAACATTCCACATACTCGTTACGTATGGTATGTTTTCAAAAGTTGAGCTTCAACTCAAGACATTTCACATAAATAAATAAATCCCATACAAAGCCAAAGCCAAGGTTAATAGCTCTAGTTACGACGTTGACCTTTTCAAACAAAAAATTAACATTTGGCGGTTTTCAAATAACATATCAATGTTTGGATCTGTTGCAAGTAAAAGCATAGAAGTGATATTTTGTCATCACTATACCGTCATGAGTCCATTTTTTATTTAATAACGTGATATACGCATTACATGCGACACATTTATATACGGGTGCACTCGTTACCTCTCTATGATCAAACTTTAGTACAATGCAACTAACAGTTATGTGACAGCAATAGACAATTCACACTAGCATGCATGGTGTAACACCATTTCGAGGTTCAAAATTGCTTTCAGAGTATTGCGAAGTACGGATGCACGGAACAAACACCTCCTAAGGATGAAGTTTCGGTATAATGCTTTCCACATCACTCTTTATTACAATTTACCATGTCAACTTATTTGCAGGATAGGCAATACATTCAATCGGTGAAACGCAGCGAGCGATCCTCACGCACACCGATGAAAGCCTAAAAAGCACCTCCACATATGAGCACGTAAGTCGCCGGCTGGCGCATGCTCTTTCACATATGAGCACGTAAGTCGCCGGCTGGCGCATGCTCTTTCACTTATGAGCACGTAAGTCGCCGGCTGGCGCATGCTCTTTCACATATGAGCACGTAAGTCGCCGGCTGGCGCATGCTCTTTCACATATGAGCACGTAAGTCGCCGGCTGGCGCATGCTCTTTCACATATGAGCACCTAAGTCGCCGGCTGGCGCATGCTCTTTTTACATATGAGCACGTAAGTCGCCGGCTGGCGCATGCTCTCTGACATACAAGCACGTAAGTCGCCACGCGCGCATGCTCCCTGACATACAAGCACGTAAGCCGCCACGCGCGCATACTCCTCTGCATACGAGCCCGTTAGTCGCCTCGCGCGTACACCCCTTTACTTACGAGCACATAAGCCATGCTCCTTTACATACGAGCACGTAAGTCGCCATGCGCGCAAGCTCTTTTACATACCAACACGTCGATCTCCATGCGAGTCTGTTGTTTTACATACGATCATCTTAGCCTCCATGCGAGCCTTGCTGCTGCACATGTAAGCACGCTAATCTCCACGCGACCCTGCTGCTTTACATACGAGCGTGTGTGTCGCCCGCGCGCGCATGCTCAGCCATATATGAAAACGCTTACAAAACGTAAACTGTGCTACAAATGCACGCACCACTTTGGGTATACGCAAAAACGCATTGGCTAAAATAAAGTTTCGCTTACACCTACAATCTTCAAGTCAAGCCACATCTCCTTGCTTCATGCCACATTGTTGTTGTGTCACACCCGAGGATTAGCGCAGGCTCGGGTCTCCACTTCGTTATTCCTGACGCAACTTTATGCCAATTCTCATTCGCGATAACCTGTTCAAAGTGGATTAACACGTGCAACTATTGTAGACAGCAGTTTATAAAGATTCAAACACTATAAATACATACGCTTCATGGCTTAAGACACGTGCGCACCTTGCGCCAACCAACAGAAGTCACACCATAGGGTGAATATTTTACAATAGCCACACGACTGTGTGCGTACCGCTAAAGCTGGCCACACTCACATGACAAAGGCGAACCGTCGGTGACAACATAAGGATCGCCGTGTCAGCAGCCAACTCAAGGGTCACCATCAACGACATTTCCACCAACCTGTCAGAATTTAAATTTCGAGAAAAATTTCTCGCCTAAAATTACAACGAAACTTCATGTTGAAGTTAGCAAGGGTTGCGCCGCATGCGTCATCAGCCAATGATCATACGCGCCAGCTCTCAAAAGCAACAGGTATCAATTAACAAGTCTGGTCGCCGCGCCGTAGTAATAGACAAGCACTTACGCGCGCGCCGGCTACCATGACCTAACAAATGCTTTAAAGACCAACACACTTTCTTTTTTCTGAGTCCAGAGCTCCAACCATTTACTTCGCGCATGGAAGCAGCACTGGACTGGGGGGACTTGAAGGGGTATGGTCCCAAAAAGCCGCGCAATTCTTCCTCCAGATCGCGCGCTGGACCATACTCCTTAATCAACTACATTCCGATCTCAACCTCGCGCGGATAGAGCAATACTCGACAGCGTCGCGCGGGGTCTAAAGAGGCAAAATCAACAACTTAGCATCCTGAAGTCAAGCCTCCAAGCGCCCATACCTTGCGCAGGCCAGTACCGTGCGTAGCAAGGGTCACGCAAGGATGTGGCGTAAAGGCATCTTAAAAGTACAAAGGGTACAAATGGCAGACGAGAAGAGCCAATCCGTATCCTCCAGGCACTGCTCAATCGTGCTCCACGATCATCCGACATACAGGGAACAAAAAGTACTCAAAGACACCTACGTGTACCAATCACGAGGCAGAGACACCTGCCCCACGATCTCCACTAACTGGCTGATGACAGAGACCGACAATAGCATCCGCCTGCAACCAATCAGCGTGCGTCAGGTTTGCCCAACCACTATCACGTAATATTCACCGCTTCATTATCTCTACTCACAGCGAAAGACAGACGCAACAAGTATGGCCAACAGCTTTAACGCATCTGGACGACTGGTAAGCCTAAAACTCAATCTTTACTTTCGAGCACTCCTAACAAGTCTAGTACTCCTACCACGCTTGCACGCGAAGCAGCACTAGACTGGGGGACTTGATGGGGTACGGTATTAAACCCGTCCCGAGTCGTCAGACTTCCCGTTACGTATTGCTTTTATATTAAGTATTTATTATTGTTGCTACTAACCCAACCGCGAGGCCCAACGCGATGTAGTTTACACTACTTTGGGTCGGGGCTTGTAGAGATAACCCCTAACTGGGCCTGGCCCATTGAGGTTAGGGGAGGCCCATATCCCCCTATATAAAGAGGTCTTCACCTCTTGAATAAGGAAGAACATATGGAGCCGCCACACTTTTTGTAGCTGGAAACAGGAGAATCTTCTCCTACCGGCAATCTCTACAGCTCCACTTTCTTCTCTTCTTCATTTGCAGATCTAGGTTCAAGAGGAAGAACAAAATGTGATTCTTCACCCTCATGTAGAACGCGGTCCAGTCATCCCGGCGGTGAACCCGTGTTTCTTCAGAAGAATTTCAAGAAATGAAACATTTTAACCCATAAGCCCACACCAAAAAAAAAAAAAAAAACCCTTTTGATAAAACAATTAAAGTGAAGCAATTTGACTTCTTCGTGAAACTGTTTAGGGAGGCCAGCTAATGCTTCTTCATCTAGCTTCTTGCACTTGCAGACATCGGGAAACAAAACCCTATTAATTTATAATTCTCGTCTTGATCTTGATCTTGTGCATCGATTCATGTCGGTTAAATTAAACCAGGTTAGTTACTTGGGAACCATAGGTACCATGTGTGCAATGAGGTGGGTTTGATTTTTTTGTCTGGAACATCGTCCAGAATTTGATTCCGATTCTGATTTCAGATAATAATTGAGGTGGGTATCAACTAGGGTTTTGAAATTGGAGGTTTTTTAGTTGTGGGTTTTGAAATGGTTTTTGTGGGTGCTGGGCGGTTGGAGGTGGTAACCGGTGGGCATAGTAGTCGGGTGGTGGTTGCTGGTTGTAAGGTGTGTGTGGTAATGGTGGTGACAGGTGGGGGTGATGGTTGGGAGGGAGAGGAAGATATATATATATATATATATATATATATATATATATATATATATATATATATATATATATATATAGGATTAGGTTTAAGAGTGAATACTAGTGTAGCTTGCGAACTGAGTGAACTAATCCTGACCATACACGTGTGTAGATCAATGGCCAGGATTTGATGTTGAAATACACTAGTGTATTTTACGATTTGATAATGAGATCCTGGCCATACACGTGTGTAGATCAATGGCCAGGATTTGTTCACTCAGTTCGCAAATACATTAGTGTTCACTCTAGAACCCCACCCTATATATATATATATATATATATAGTGTGTGAGGTTCATTGGGGAACACTAAAAAAGTGGGGAACAGTGGGGAACCGACTCAAACGAACTCCGATTGGACTCATTCCAGCGGCGTTGAAACCGGCTCGTCGAACCCTAACTAGTATCTTTTAACCCTAACCCCTAAACTCTAAATATATTAGGGTTTGGCTTTTAGGGTTTAGCTTTAGGGTTTAGCATTAGGGTTTAGCTTTAGGGTTTAGTTTTAGAGTTTAGCTTTAGGGTTTAGGGTTTAGCTTTAAGGTTCAGCATTAGGGTTTAGCTTTAGGTTTAGCCTTTAGGGTTTAGCTTTTAGGGTTTATAGTTTAGATTTTACGGTTTAGCTTAGGTTTTAGCCTTATTTTTTAGATTTAGGGTTTAGAGTTTAGGAGTTAGGATTTAGGGTTTAGGGTTAAGAGATCTTAGTTAGGGTTCGACGAGCCGGTTCCAACGCCGCTGGAATGAGTCCAATCGGAGTTCGTTTGAGTCGGTTTCCCATTGTTCCCCACTTTTTTATTGTTCCCCAATGAACCTTTCCTTATATATATATATATATATAGGGGAAGGTTCATTTGAGAAGAAATTTAATGTGAGAACAAAAAGAAGAAATGGCATATTAGTAAAATGCTATTTCATTTATAACTCATATCATTAATTTTTCTCTCTTTAATTAATTAGCCAACCAAAGATTAATTATACTACATATAATCTACAAAACCTACACATATCAAAATTTTCCTACATGTACCCTACACGTTATAGAATTTTATCCTACACAGTCGAAATTTATCCTACACACCTCGAAATATATCCTACACAACTCGTAATTTATCTTACACAACTAGTAATTTATTCTACACTTTAAATTAAGTTGTTTTTTTAATTTGAAAAAAGTATATGTTTTGAAAAGGAGTTACAAATTTAATTTAGCTAGTTATTAAAGGGGAATAATACAAATTAATGATTTATGTAAGTTTACCAATATACCCTTATATTAAAATTAAATACAAATATTAAATGAAGTAAAATAAAGCATTCTTATTGGTTGAAACTTCTTCTTTTTTCTTCTTACAAAAAAATTCTTCTCATTTGAATCCTCCACTATATATATATATATATATGTGACAAAGATCCGTTAGGAACCACCCTTTATTGTGAGAACCGCGAGAACCAGTGTGAACACAAATAGTAATTCCTAAAAAAATCTAAAAAACACCAATTTTTTTTTTATTTTTTACTATTTTTTTTGGAAAAATCGCTATATTTTGTTAATAAAAAAAATTTTCAAAAAAAAAAAAATTCGAGTAACAGTTATCCATGCACATGTGCATATGCATCATTTCTTTGTCAAATTCCGTAATTCATTACAAATAATAGTCAATTGCACATTCATTTACACTACCACGTGTAATACACTACTTTTTACGTTAACAATATTAGAAATGCACATATGCATCTATATGTATCAACATGAAATAAGGTGTTTTGGTACACTACTTTCTCTTTCATCTATCATTCCATCCATAATACACAAGCATGCACATGTGCATTTTTGTCATTTATTTGACAAATTCCGTAATTCATTACACGTATTAGACAATTGCACTTTCATTTACACTACCATATGTAATACACTACTTTTTACATTACCAATATTAGAAATGCACATGTGCATTTATATGTATCAAAATGAAATAAGGTGTTTTGTTACACTACTTTGAATACACTTTCCCTTTCATCTATCATACCATCCATAATACACTACCATTACCTCCTACCATCCATAATACAATACCATTACCTCCTACCATCCATAATACAATACCATTAACAATATTTTCACTTTATTACATGTATGTAAACACCATTTATACCATCCAATCAACATATTAAATCATAAATTGACAACTATAACCAAACCATCAACCACTAGATATAACTAACCAAAAAACATGTATATGGGCATACTTCTCCATTCAAAATCACAAACTTTTTGTATCAAAACACGTTATATCATGGTTATACCTAATGATGCACATGTACATTTTGAATATTGGTAATGTAAAAAGTAGTGTATTACTAATGGTATTGTAAATTAACGTGCAATTGTCTATTCCTGATAACGTATTACCGAATTTGTCGAAGTAATGATACATATGCACATGTGCATGGATAACTGTTACTCGAATTTTTTTTATGGTAACGAAATATAGCGATTTTTTTTTAAAAAAATATTAAAAAAAATCTTTTGAGTGCTTTTTTGATTTTTTTTAGATTTTATTTTGTGTTCACATTGGTTCTTGCATGAACCTTACACTATATATATAGGACAAAGATCCTTTAGGAACCACCCTTTATTGTGAGAACCGCGAGAACCAGTGTGAACACAAACAGTAATTCCTAAAAAAATCTAAAAAACACTCAAATTTTTTTTTATTTTTTTACTATTTTTTTTTTTTGGAAAAATCGCTATATTTTGTTAATAAAAAAATTTCAAATTTTTTTTTCGAGTAACAGTTATCAATGCACATGTGCATATGTATCATTTCTTTGTCAAATTCCGTAATTCATTACAAATAATAGTCAATTGCACTTTCATTTACACTACCACGTGTAATACACTACTTTTTACGTTAACAATATTAGAAATGCACATGTGCATCTATATGTATCAACATGAAATAAGGTGTTTTGGTACACTACTTTCTCTTTCATCTATCATTCCATCCATAATACACAAGCATGCACATGTGCATTTTTGTCATTTCTTTGACAAATTTCGTAATTCATTACACGTATTAGACAATTGCACTTTCATTTACACTACCATATGTAATACACTACTTTTTACATTACCAATATTAGAAATGCACATGTGCATTTATATGTATCAAAATGAAATAAGGTGTTTTGGTACACTACTTTGAATACACTTTCCCTTTCATCTATCATACCATCCATAATACACTACCATTACCTCCTACCATCCATAATACAATATCATTACCTCCTACCATCCATAATACAATACCATTAACAATATTTTCACTTTATTACATGTATGTAAACACCATTTATACCATCCAATCAACATATTACATCATTGTGACAACTCGTATTTCCGAACTTATCAACGTACTTGATGTAACGTATTTGAACTTGGTGTAACTATTTGTGATGTTGAATTAATGAGATTATATGTGACTTTGTGTTAAATGTTATGTGAATATATGTTGTGTTGTATGTATGTATGATATAGTCGTACAACACTCACCCGATCGCACAATAGACACCCGAACGCACAAGCCTTTGGGCTTAACTACTCTCGGCCCACTTCTCTTGAGTTGAACCGAATGGGCAGCCATGTAAAGGGTTCGGCCCACTCCATGTTTACACACACACACCTTTAGGGAATTGCTTTCTCATTACTTGCAATCTCACAACAAACCTACAAACCCTAGCTCTCTCTCTCTCTCTCTCTCGCGAACCGAAGGCAGCCAAGCAATCTCTTCATCGAAGATCCTTCCTTGTTCGGATCACTCTCACCCATCACAACTCGGTTAGTGCTTGGGTTTATCGAATACATGTTTGATGATGTCTGATGTGTGTACTATTCTAGTTTGTATGATGATCTAGGGTTTCGAGTAACATGATAGATTATGATGATTGAATGATAAGTGTTCTTGTTAATCGACTCACATGTATGTTGACTATGATCAATATGAGATTTGATGATGTATTGTTATGTTAGTATGAATGTATGCAATCGGCTATGTATGAGTTTAGATCCGAAAGGTTTGATGTTGTGTTAGGATGATTCGTATGATCATGATTTGGAATCGAATACTAGTTAAATCGGCTGTTATGTATGAGCTTTGGATTGTTAATCATGTGATGTTGTTGTTATTCGATATAGCATGTATGTATGATGATATTCATGTTAATCGGATTGTGTGCTCTTGTTCTAAGCAAATTGAATATTGTTAATGGATTACATGTATGTTGCTACCAGATTTGTTAAAGGGTCGATTATGGGTATTGTATAGTGATTATTGTTCATGTCGAAAGTAGGATAGAGTTCATAAGAAATTTTGAGATAAAAACTTTGTTTGATCGATATAGGGTTGAGTAGAATGTGTAAACTTTGTTGATTGAATTTTTCAAATAAGGAAACTGTTAAATTGGGTCAAACAAACTAAATGGGGATTGATAAATGATTTCATAAAAGTACGAAAATTGTAACTGATTTCATAAGTCTCTTGATCGTACAAGAGACTTCGGTCGCACAAGACCTCTGGTCGCACAAGGAGGTCCACTCGCACAAGAAGATCAGTCGCATAAGCAGATCTGATCGCACAAGGGGCCTCCAGTCGCACAAGCGTACCTGAGTCGCACAAAGATGTTTGTTGTTTGTTTGTTAATTGGGCCGTGAGTGTATATTGGGCCGTAAGTACATATATATGGGCTGGGTATGGATGGACTTAAACGAGTGGATCGCACAAGGCTTATTGACTTGTGCGAGCCCATACTATAAAATCATACAGGTGTTTAGTATGTTAACGTGCCTAAAATGTGTTGTTATGATCCGTGCGTGTGTGTTCTTACATGCTATCTTACGTGATACTTATGTGCACTCTGTGAAACCAAAACCTGAATTGTATGATAACCATGTTAGGACGTGGTTGACCACTAGCTGTTAGTCTTGACCTTTCTCTGTAATCTGCCGAGCAAACCAAGGTGAGTTCACCCTCTACAAAGCATGGGATTCCCAGGGGTTGGGAATGGGGTTAAGGAATATGGATTCCTCGTCCTTTCTTGGGTAGGACAGTATTGGTTCAGGAATGTAATTCCTCGTCCTCACGGATAGATAACTTTACTAGACCAAAACTCTCTATCACGAAGTCCCTCCTATTTTATATCGACTTAATCGCCGAGCCAATGGCGAGCGGGTCATTAGTTAGATAGCGTTATTTAGGTCTGACAAGCCTCACACCGTGCCGCAGAGGACGGGCGTGAACTAATGGATCTGGGGCACGTCAATGCTGATAGACATTGACAGTTTCAGGGCACTTAAACATGACTTCAGTCAGTAGTCGATATGGTAACGAGTCTAGTGTATTCAAGGGGTAGCCCCCACGGCCGAAATGCCAGATAACTATCATGGGGTAGCCCCCACGGCAGGATTGCCAGAATAAATGGGTTAAACAAAAGGGTTAAACAAATCACGTTTTCAACTATGGGGTAACCCCCACGGCAGGAACGCCAGTTAAAGGAAACTGTTTTTGAACAACTTAAAACGAACACCCAACCGTGAACTCACTCAACTAGTTGTTGACTCGTTATAACATGCTTTGCAGGTCATTAGGTTATTAGCTGGAGTTTGCACAAGGAAGAGTCGTTGTGAGACATGGACAGCTGTGTGCCATGTTAAACATTTGGATAATTAAACTTTGGATTTGGTTTTGAACATTATGCTTCCGCTCATAACTTAAACTATGGTTATTTTGGATACTAATTATGTTGGTTGGACTTTTACTTTTAATTACTTGCTTGTTCAATATGATTAGTGGTTTGATCCTGGTCAGTCACACCTCCAAGCGGTGATACTCCGCGTGTGGATTTTGGGGGTGTGACAGATTGGTATCAGAGCCATTGGTTATAGAGAACTTGGTTTTAATAGAGGAAAACGTTTTTGTTAAAACCAGACTATAACCTGTACAGTGCTCTACGATCCACAACGACGCTTCACTCCATGTGCAAGACTCGACATTCTAGGTGATATGGTTTGTGTTTTATTGCCTACTTGTTAGATTACGTAGAACTTTGCTCATGATATGCTTAGCTAGTATAGCTACTGTTGCTTGAACACGTGTGTGCTTACTCTCTTCTGTCATCGCACTTTCGCGAACCTCTCTCACACATGCTTCCTTTGATATGAAGATCATGTCTGGACGCATCAACATGACTCAAGCCCAGTTGACGGCTCTGATTAACGAACAGGTTGCTGCGGCACTTGCGGCCGCACAGGCAGGAGGTATACCCTGCAGTTTATAACTCATACTAGGATCTTTAGATCCTACTCTCGTGAATCTATCCTTGTGTTAAACCTTGTCCTTTCTTATACCCACAACAGGTCAACATGCTCAGCCACCTGTTTGCACCTTCAAAACTTTCATGGACTGCCGACCCACTACTTTTAGTGGCACTGAAGGAGCAGTAGGTCTCCTCCACTGGTTTGAGAAACTGGAATCTGTGTTCGAAATGTGTGAATGCCCTGAGGCACGCAGGGTGAAATATGCTACCGGCACCCTCGAGGGTTTAGCCCTCACATGGTGGAACGCTCAAGTCCAAATGCTGGGGTTGGTTGCTGCTAACGCCACCCCATGGAACAATTTCAAAGAGATGATCAAGGAGGAATATTGCAGTCGTGACGACATTCATAAACTGGAAGTCGAGTTCTTCAACCTCAAGATGACGGGGTCGGAAATTGAGGCCTTTACAAAGAGATCTAATGAGCTTGCATTACTGTGTCCTACTCTGGTGGACCCTCCAATTAAGCGTATTGAACTTTACCTCAAGGGTCTGAAGCCAGAAATCCAAAGTCATGTGACATCAGCAAACCTCGCCACCTACCAGCAGGTCGTTCAGTTGGCTCACCGTCTCACTGACCAGGCGGTGGAGCAGAACAAGTTACCAAAACGCATTAGTGCTACAGCTACCTCTGAACCTTCCAGTGATAACAAACGTAAATGGGATGGAGCTTCAAGCAAAGGTTCAACTTCTGTGCAATCGCAGTCTCAACAGAGAAGGACTGACGACTATAGGAGTCCTAGTCAGCAATCATCTGGCAGCCAAAGCCGCGGGGTGTACAAGGGGAATCACCCTAAGTGCAACCGCTGTAACCTACATCACAGTGGGCCATGCACCAGGGGTAACTGCCATCGCTGCAACAAGCCAGGCCACGTAGCCAAGGATTGCAGAAGTTTATACCCAGCAAACCAGAATCGTCAGCAACAGCAAGACCAACAGAATCAACGCCAGCAACAGCAGCCGCAGGGTAATAATAAAGGGTGCTTTCAGTGTGGAGCTGAAGGCCACTTCAAGAGGGATTGTCCCCAACTGAACAGGAACCAGAACAACAATAACAACAACAACCAAGGGAATGGAAACAACGGGGGTAATAATGGCAATGGTGCAAGGGGCCGTGCGTTCGTTATTGGCAATGGAGAAGCTAGGAACGATCCCAATGTTGTGACGGGTAAGTTCCTTCTCGACGACTTTTACGTTACTGTCTTATTTGATTCGGGTGCTGATACTAGTTATGTGTCCCAAAAAGTTAGTCAACTGCTTAAGCGTACCCCAACACCTTTGAATCCCAAACACGCTGTAGAGTTAGCTAATGGTAAAAGTATAGAGGTCACACACGTAGTTAAAGGTTGTAACCTAGTACTTGCTGATCACACTTTCTCGATCGACCTTCTTCCTATTACTCTGGGTAGTTTCGACGTTGTCATAGGGATGGACTGGTTATCCCAACATCAAGCTGAGATCCTTTGCAACGAAAAGATTGTCCGTATTCCTCGCCCAGGTGAGGAACCTCTTATGATTCGTGGCGACAAAAGTGGTGCTGTTGTGAGCATCATTTCTTCACTTAAGGCCCAAAAGTGTTTGCGTAAGGGTCACACTGCCTTTCTGGCTCTTGTTACTGACACCTCGAAGAAAGAGAAAAAGATAGAAGACTTCCCTATTGTACGCAACTATCCTGAGGTATTTCCTGAGGAACTACCTGGCCTCCCGCCTCATCGCCAGGTCGAGTTCCAAATCGAGCTAGCTCCTGGAGCGGCGCCTATAGCTCGTGCACCGTATCGTTTAGCTCCATCAGAGTTGAAAGAGCTATCTACGCAATTACAAGAACTCTTAGATAAGGGTTTTATTCGTCCTAGTTCTTCGCCCTGGGGAGCTCCAGTGCTATTTGTGAAGAAGAAAGACGATACGTTTAGAATGTGCATCGACTACCGTGAGTTGAACAAGGTGACTGTGAAGAATCGCTATCCTCTTCCACGCATTGACGATTTGTTTGACCAGCTGCAAGGGTCGAGTTACTATTCAAAGATCGATTTGAGATCAGGGTATCACCAGCTGAGAGTCCGAGAAGAGGACGTCTCCAAAACAGCCTTCAGAACACGTTATGGCCACTATGAGTTTTTGGTCATGCCTTTTGGGATGACAAACGCACCAGCGGTCTTCATGGACTTGATGAATCGAGTGTGCAAGCCGTACTTAGATAAGTTCGTTATTGTATTCATAGACGACATCCTGATCTATTCGAAGAGTCAGGAGGAACACGAGCAACATTTACGACTTATTTTGGAACTCCTTCGAAAGGAACAGTTGTACGCCAAGTTTTCTAAATGTGACTTCTGGCTTCGTGAAGTCCATTTCTTAGGCCATGTAGTGAACAAGGATGGGATTCACGTTGATCCATCCAAGGTAGAGTCAATCAAGAGCTGGCCTGCACCTCGTACACCAACGGAAATTCGCCAATTCTTGGGATTGGCAGGTTACTACAGGAGATTTATCAAGGATTTTTCTAAGATTGCTCAGCCTCTTACTTCACTAACGCAGAAGGGCGTTGTTTATCGTTGGGGAAACGCACAGGAGTTAGCGTTCCAGCACCTAAAGGATAGACTTTGCAGTGTACCTATCCTTTCATTGCCAGAGGGCACAGACGACTTTGTGGTTTATTGCGACGCATCCATTCAGGGTCTTGGTTGTGTATTGATGCAGCGGGATAAAGTTATAGCCTATGCCTCACGTCAACTCAAAGTACATGAAAAGAACTACACTACACACGATCTAGAGCTGGGAGCAGTTGTTTTTGCACTTAAGATATGGCGACACTACCTGTATGGTACCAAATGTGCTATCTACACTGATCACAGGAGCCTCGAGCATATCTTTAAACAGAAGGAACTCAATATGAGACAACGACGATGGGTCGAACTGCTGAATGACTACGAATGCTCAATCAGGTACCATCCGGGCAAAGCCAATGTTGTGGCCGATGCCCTCAGTCGGAAGGACACTGCGCCTAAGCGCGTACGAGCTTTACAACTTACTATACAGTCTAACCTCCCTTCTCAAATACGAAATGCTCAGGTAGAAGCATTGAAACCAGAGAACGTCAGGGCTGAAGCCCTACGCGGCTCGAGGCAACGCTTAGAACAGAAGGAAGACGGTGCTTACTACGTAACAGGACGCATTTTGGTCCCACTTTTTGGCAACCTACGAGAGCTTGTGATGGATGAGGCACACAAGTCTCGCTACTCGGTGCACCCTGGTTCGGACAAAATGTACCACGATATCAAAACCACATACTGGTGGCCTAGCATGAAGGCACACATAGCCACATACGTTAGCAAGTGCTTGACTTGTGCGAGAGTCAAGGCGGAGTACCAGAAACCTTCAGGCCCCCTTCAACAACCAGAGATACCACAATGGAAATGGGAACAAATTTCCATGGATTTTGTTACTGGCCTGCCTAGATCTCAACGTGGTAATGATACTATTTGGGTGATCGTGGATCGACTCACAAAGTCTGCTCACTTCCTGGCTATCAAAGAAACAGATAAGTTCTCCACCCTAGCAGAAGTGTACCTCAAGGAAGTTGTTTCGAGGCACGGGGTGCCCATCTCTATCATCTCGGACCGAGATGCACGTTTTACATCAGAACTATGGCAAGCAATGCACAAGTCCTTTGGCTCAAGGTTAGATATGAGCACAGCTTATCACCCGCAAACGGATGGGCAGTCGGAACGTACCATCCAGACCCTCGAAGACATGCTTAGGGCATGTGTAATTGACTTTGGCAACGGCTGGGAAAAGCATCTGCCACTTGTGGAATTTTCGTACAACAATAGCTACCACACCAGCATTAAAGCTGCTCCGTTTGAGGCATTGTACGGGCGTAAATGCCGGTCACCTCTTTGTTGGGCAGAGGTGGGGGATAGTCAGATTACGGGACCAGAACATGTGGTAGACACAACAGAGAAAATTGCTCAGATACGACAACGAATGGCGGCAGCTCGTGACCGTCAGAAAGTTTACGCCGATAAGGATAGAAAACTACTCGAATTCCAGGTTGGGGATCGAGCGCTACTCAAAGTTTCACCCTGGAAGGGTGTGGTTCGTTTTGGCAAACGGGGCAAACTTAACCCACGATACGTTGGACCTTTCGAAGTCATTGAGAAAATAGGCAAGGTGGCCTACAGACTGAACTTACCAGCAGAACTCAGTGCAGTTCACAATGTTTTCCACGTGTCAAACCTGAAGAAGTGTTTATCAGATGAGACCCACGTAGTTCCTTTGAAGGAGCTCACGATCGACGAGCAGTTACGATTCGTCGAGGAACCTGTTGAAATCACGGACCGGGATGTTAAGGTCCTCAAGCATACCAGAATACCTCTCGTTCGAGTTCGTTGGAATTCACGTCGCGGCCCAGAGTTCACCTGGGAACGCGAAGATCAGATGAAACAAAAGTATCCCCAACTGTTCGCAACCGGTGCAACCACTACTGAGGCTGAAGCTACGGAATTTCGGGATGAAATTCCAGATCAACGGGGGGAGGATGTGACACCCCAGGAAAACCAGGAAAACCATGCAACTTAACTAGCTTCCTCAGTGAGTACGTGCTAAATTTCGGGACGAAATTTCTTTCAACTTGGGGATAATGTGACAACTCGTATTTCCGAACTTATCAACGTACTTGATGTAACGTATTTGAACTTGGTGTAACTATTTGTGATGTTGAATTAATGAGATTATATGTGACTTTGTGTTAAATGTTATGTGAATATATGTTATGTTGTATGTATGTATGATATAGTCGTACAACACTCACCCGATCGCACAATAGACACCCGAACGCACAAGCCTTTGGGCTTAACTACTCTCGGCCCACTTCTCTTGAGTTGAACCGAATGGGCAGCCATGTAAAGGGTTCGGCCCACTCCATGTTTACACACACACACCTTTAGGGAATTGCTTTCTCATTACTTGCAATCTCACAACAAACCTACAAACCCTAGCTCTCTCTCTCTCTCTCTCTCGCGAACCGAAGGCAGCCAAGCAATCTCTTCATCGAAGATCCTTCCTTGTTCGGATCACTCTCACCCATCACAACTCGGTTAGTGCTTGGGTTTATCGAATACATGTTTGATGATGTCTGATGTGTGTACTATTCTAGTTTGTATGATGATCTAGGGTTTCGAGTAACATGATAGATTATGATGATTGAATGATAAGTGTTCTTGTTAATCGACTCACATGTATGTTGACTATGATCAATATGAGATTTGATGATGTATTGTTATGTTAGTATGAATGTATGCAATCGGCTATGTATGCGTTTAGATCCGAAAGGTTTGATGTTGTGTTAGGATGATTCGTATGATCATGATTTGGAATCGAATACTAGTTAAATCGGCTGTTATGTATGAGCTTTGGATTGTTAATCATGTGATGTTGTTGTTATTCGATATAGCATGTATGTATGATGATATTCATGTTAATCGGATTGTGTGCTCTTGTTCTAAGCAAATTGAATATTGTTAATGGATTACATGTATGTTGCTACCAGATTTGTTAAAGGGTCGATTATGGGTATTGTATAGTGATTATTGTTCATGTCGAAAGTAGGATAGAGTTCATAAGAAATTTTGAGATAAAAACTTTGTTTGATCGATATAGGGTTGAGTAGAATGTGTAAACTTTGTTGATTGAATTTTTCAAATAAGGAAACTGTTAAATTGGGTCAAACAAACTAAATGGGGATTGATAAATGATTTCATAAATGTAGGGAAATTGTAACTGATTTCATAAGTCTCTTGATCGTACAAGAGACTTCGGTCGCACGTGTGGATTACTTGCTTGTTCAATATGATTAGTGGTTTGATCCTGGTCAGTCACGCCTCCAAGCGGTGATACTCCGCGTGTGGATTTTGGGGGTGTGACAATCATAAATTGACAACTATAACCAAACCATCAACCACTAGATATAACTAACCAAAGAACATGTATATGGGCATACTTCTCCATTCAAAATCACAAACTTTTTGTATCAAAACACGTTATATCATGGTTATACCTAATGATGCACATGTACATTTTGAATATTGGTAATGTAAAAAGTAGTGTATTACTAATGGTATTGTAAATTAAAGTGCAATTGTCTATTCCTGATAACGTATTACCGAATTTGTCGAAGTAATGATACATATGCACATGTGCATGGATAACTGTTACTCGAAAAAAAAAATTATGGTAACGAAATATAGCGATTTTTTTTTAAAAAATTAAAAAAAAAAACTTTTGAGTGCTTTTTTGATTTTTTTTAGATTTTATTTTGTGTTCACATTGGTTCTCGCGGTTCTCGCAATAAGGGTGGTTCTCGCATGAACCTTACCCTATATATATATATATATATATATATATAGGGTAAGAGTTGGCTACAAAGCCAACTTTTCCTACAAAGTGTAGGAAGCTATATCCTTATGACATGTGGCAATAAATTATTTTATTCAAAAGGGCATGCTAGTAATTTGATAATTATTTTAATTTTGGAATATATTATATCCTAAATTAACTAATGAGAATTTTAAGGAAACTGTATATCTCGATGATATCAAATACGACGGTTATCAATGAGTATAATACGATCAGTACAACATATTCACATTCAATTCGTATTTCATCTGGTTCGTCACATTGTGTTTTATCACTAAAACACACTACAATGAACACATCTACGTTGTGTTATAGCTGTAAGTAACTGGTTTGTGACGTTGTGTTTTAGTAGTCATTAACTGTAACTGGTTCGTCACATTGTGTTTTATCATAAACAAATTCTTAACGTTGTGTTTTAGCAGTCAGTCATTTGTTCATCACATTGTGTTTTATCACTAAAACACACTACATGAAAAAAAAAAACATTTTTTGATCTCTAAAAAATAACGAAACCCTAGATCTGTTTATCACTATTTTTGGTATGATGTGGTGTTTTAGAAAGTTGGGACTAAAGAGAGAGAAAATCGCGAAAATTATGGAGGCGATTTTATGATTGATAGTTATTTCCTTATTTAAAACAAGTTGAATGACCCATTTACCCCTAATCAATTAAATTGGCCTATTTTTAAGACACACATATTACCAAAATGCCACCAAGATGATCTCAACCATCAAACACACTCATCTAATGGTCAAGATCACTTCCTACACTTTGGGTATGTTTGGCATGGAGCTTTTAGGAGCTTCTAGCTTTAAGCTTTTAAGAAAAAGCTCCTAGTCAATAAAAAGCCTTGTTTGGTTGAAGGAGCATTAAGCTTTTAGGTTAGAAGCTTGAAGCTTTTGGTTGAATGCTACTACTAGTAGCGTTTAGAAGGAGCTACAAGCTTTTAGGGAAAAATGACTATTTTAACCACTAAAAATAAGGAAATTTTTAATGCACCAACTTTCTAAATTTTTAGTTATGTCCATTTTGGTTATTTTATACATTTTATTAAAAGCTCCAGCTACTCTACCAAACACCAAATATATCTAAAAAGCTATAGCTACTAGCAACCAGCTACAGCTACCAGCTTCCAGCCACCAGCTACCAGCTTCCAGCTTTCAGCTACCAGCCACCAGCCACCAGCTACTTTTGCCAAACATACCCTTTGTAGGAAAAACACACTTTGTAGAGGAACCCCACCCTATATATATATATATATATAGTGGGGAACCCGCTCGTTGCTGCGGGGGCTACAATTTACAGCGTTATTTTGAGAGTTTATATTAGATCTATAGATTGAGAACTTTTTCCAATAATGCTTGATAAATTGTGTACAGGTGGCGGTCCATATGCAAAAAGAGACGATTTAAAGCGAGCTGGTTTTACGTGACAAAAATTATGTAATAATATTAAGGTTACCGGTCCAAGTTGTCCCCCTTGAGTTGAGATAGTGTAATTCATTAAGAAAGGGTGATTTGGAACCTGCAGATAGCCAATAAGATTTCTGATTTCAGAGTTAGATAGCATGGGGAGTAAAAAGTAGAGATAATGCATCATGTTGGAAAAAAATCTAGCCCGGCCATACAGGTAGGTCGTCGGGATGGGCCAAACTGGCCATTTCAAAAATGTGTCAATTTGGTTCGGGTCAAAATGGGTTCCGACCAAAATTGGGCTTGTATTGAAACTGGTGGTTTTAGAAAGAAAAAATATATCACAATGTTTACACTGTAGCTGCACATAGCTATATAGGATTTTGGTTTTGAAGCGATTGGCAGTTGAGACTTGAGAGGAATTTAGGTGGTCAAAGGCACCCAAAATGTATTTTTATTGCAGAAAATACATTATTATTAAAAAAAATTATGAATCCATGTTCCATACAACAATTATTTGTAAAAAAAATTCGATAGAAAGTGTATAAAATCAACCAAACACGAGCACACCAAAACATACCTGTTTTAATCCATTACCAAGTCCGCCCGTTTTCCCACCTCTATCAACATGTAGTACAATATGATAAACTATAGTGATCAAAATTAATAGCAACAATATATTCACCAGAATGTGTCATAAATGCCGTCTGAGGAAGCACCTCCACCAATTTCTGCCCCTTTTTCATCCACTCATCAGACGGATCGCTAGACCTAATCATTTGCATTGGCGAATTCTTCACACATTTAGACCATGCAAAGTTAAGCCGATTTATAAATCTGTTATACAACATGATCTTGATGTAGATGCCCTTTTTTTAATGAAGAACTCGTCCAGGTGTTATGATCTTAATTGTTTTTTATTGAAAAAGTAGGAATGCTCGCGCGTTGCCACGAGAACTAATGTTTTTTAGTACACGTGTGGTGGGTTTCACATAATTTATTCTAATGCAAACTTTTCTAACACAACTAAATACCAATTTGAGTGCTTCTCTGATACAAGACTGAACGCTTCTCTGATACAAGACTACTTCTTAAACAACAAACATATTAGGAAAATGTCGTTGTTCAGCAGCTTCTTTATTCAAGGCAGAGAGCAGCCTCTGTAGTAAATATGTAGTAGAGATTATGTTGGATGATGATGCGGTCAAAGTAAACCTTTTCAGCGATGAAGAATGATTGGCCTTTTCATGTTGTCACAATTATTCTCTTCTTCAACTCTACGCTGCTACGAACTGTCATCAAACTGGAAATTAGATACAAATTTCCTAGATGTCAGCCTAGGCTAAAGATTACAATTAAAACCATTTCAAAGACACAAGGCTGCTTTCTATCATAAGTCGAAAATAGAAACAATTCACAAAGCTCGAAAAAAATTCGGTTGTAAACGAGCCCAACTCTAGCTAGGCCTTGCTCAACTTTAAAAAACATAAAAAAATGCAGAGAACCCCATAAACCCCCAACCCAGGACACACCACAACATCTCCGACCCTCTTAAGAACCCCACCCAGAATGAAAACACAGCTCACTCACGAGCCAAGCTCTAGCTAGGCCCGATTTGTAAACAAGCCTAACTCAAGCTAGACTTGGCTCGGCTCGTGAGCCGACTCGAGTATTTTATTTAATATATATTCATTTTAATTTTAAATGTATTAAAATAAAACATACTGTGAGAAGGGGTTGAAGTGTTTAACATTTAAATTTTAATTAATTAATGACATAAAAATTTGGGAAAATAAACAAAAACGTATACATATAACACTTTTAATAAGCCTTTCAGTCTTTATAATTATAGAAATATAATTATAATACATATAGATATTGGCTCAAGTTAGCTCGGACATTTTACAAGCCGAGCTCGAGCTTTGGCCTTGAAACCCCTCGGTTTTAAGTTTTTTAACAGCAATAACAGTTCCAGATCCGGGTTTTGAAGCCAAATGAGTAGCTTCATCAATCCAACCTTTAAAAACATACCCGAACCCCCCTTCGCCCAAAAGACTATCGGGTCGAAAGTTCCTAGTAGCATTTTTTAACTCCATAAAAGAAAAAAAGGCTTCACATTTGTAGATGATATTATTTCCCCTTCAGATCTTGGTGTACAAATACTATCAATACTACTACTTCCACCACTGTAACTTGAAATCGTCGTACTCGATGGACCCGAATATCAAATTATCAAATTGCAAAAGTATAAACACAATTTTCCCACTTCAAATCAAAATTGTGGGAAAATTGATTCAGTTCCAGATCTTTAATTCATATATAGATCAACTGTAATAATATAATTCAATTAACTGAAACAAAAAATAACCAATATGAATCAAATTGATAAACTTACCAGGGGATCTAGAGGCAATTGTTGTATCCACTTTAGCAGCAGAAGAATTCATACAGTTTTCCATAGAGATGAATTGATATGAATTAAACTGTATTGAAAATTGTGAGTGAATTAGTGAGATCTTATAAACTTATATTGACTCATGAGAAAGGGGATTTGTGTTCACAATATTAAAGTGAAAAACAGAAGCCGAAATGAAATTTCATGAGCATATTACCGTTGAAGAAGATGATGAGCCAGCAGACTATTTCTCTTCCCGGTATGGAGATTGCCGCTGCCATTAACTTGCCACCCTAAGCTATACGACGCCCAATACTGTTTCTCTTGGGCTTGGGCCGGCCTTGGCGATGGTGCTGCTAACGGCGTTGTTGTCATATTACAAGAAACTGAAACTCGAAGGCAAGATGGTTTACGCCATTATTAGAGCTTTTCTTCAGCTCTCAGTTATTGGATTTGTTCTTCAATTTATTTTCAACCAAAACAGTAGTTGGTGGATCATTCTTCCTTATCTTTTCATGGTAATTTATTATTCTATTTCAACAGAATTTAAAGTTTAATAATTAAAGGTTAATAGTTGGTGAGTTTGCAGGTTTCAGTTGCGGGATACACTGCAGGACAACGAGCAAAACATGTGCATCATGGGAAATATATCGTTGGCGCGTCTATTTTTGTTGGTATCAGAAGTAGTGCCTCCATAGACTACTCCTGAAATAAGTGGAGGCCAAGCTTATCAATAGAAACTTAACAATCTTGATCTAAAGCAGTTTGAACCATGAAGACCAAACCACCCATTTTTACAGACTTGACTTTGATCCAGTTAAGTATTTTGTTAGTTCAATCTCTGCTAAGTAGAAACTAACAGACTACACGTAAAATCTCGAAGACTACTGATTTCAAAGAGATTAAACTAAAAAAATATTCTAAAATTGGATGCTTTAAAAAACAAATTTGGTAAACTCATATCAGCAGATTGAAGCAACTGACCCCTTTTGTGGTGGATGTGTGAGGGTCTTTCTGTGGTATCTTGATGCCATTCCTACGAGTCTTGTACGACTGGTTGCACGCGGTATGGTTCTTCCATGTTGTTCATAAGCATACAATACCATCAATTACGAATCATAACACATTTCTGCAACAGGAATGATGAATGAGTTCATATATTACAAGAAATTAGAAACAAAACCAGTAGAGAGGGAAAGAGAAACCTGCAGATGTGGTGGTTGACGAATCGATTAGGGTTTGGCCGAGATGAAGAGGGGTTGTTTCAATCCGTCCTTTTAAACACCGATTACACCTTCGAAACACGGGTGTAGATCACAGTAGTGGGTTGGTGATGTGCTAAAAGTGGCGAAAATTGGTATGAAAAAAAAAATTTGGTATGTTTTTTTGGCTTTTTTAATTAGTTTTTGAGTTTTCACAATAACTAGTGGTTTTCATTTGAACCTTCCCATATATATATTAGGATAAAAAATATATATTTAGATAACCATAAAAGTGTGCATATATTTATGTGTTACTTGTATGTATTTAGAAAATGTAGGATGTACATGATAACTGGGTACATGGACAAGTATACAAGGAAAGATATATACATTTATGATAACCTTGACATGTTATCGGACGAAACACACATATGGATATATATATATATATATTACCGACTAGAAACATTTGTATTTTATCGACAAAAAATATATATATTCACAAACTTACCGACAAGTCCTAAAAATATATTATTTTTAAGGACCCAACAAATATATATTTCACCAAATAACAAAATCCGGAAAGTTATAAAAAAATGACTAAGTGTAAGAATACAAGTATATAAGTATACTTATATGTATAAATACGTATACCAAAATACTTAGTAAAATACAAGAATTACAAGTGATATACATGTATAAACAAATACGTATGAATACGACACCAAGACCAAATTCAAAAGTATATAACTAAGTATACATACATGGTATTCGTATACGTATAAATACACAAGTACACACGATGGGATGTACACATACAAGAGAACATTATACATGTATACATACACAAGTTTGATGTTAAAAATATTAAAAATATTTATTTTTAACAATATATCTAACTAAGATATATATATATATATATATATAGGGTAGGGATAGTGTACATTAATTCAGAAGTGTGAGAAGTGTATTATAACACTATATATAACACTATATAACACCATATAAACACCGTATAAAACTATGTAACACCATATAACACTATGTAACACTATGTAAAACTATGTAACACTATATAACAATATATAACACTATACATCTATCATAGACATGCTATCAGACAAAATATAGTGTTATATTTGTTATATAATGTTATATAGTGTTACATAGTGTTATATGGTGTTACATAGTATTATACGGTGTTTATATGGTGTTATATAGTGTTATATATAGTATTATAATACACTTCTCACACTTCTGGATTAATGTACAGGATCCTCTACCTATATATATATATATATATATATATAGGGGATCGCTAAAATGAAAACCACATCCAGTTGTATGAACCATGAGAACTACACCGTACGGGGCGAGTTGGACCAAAAGTTTTTTTTCCATAAACGTAGATGCGTGTATTATAAACACATTTGTAACACTATGTGAAACTATGTAACACTATATAACAATATATAACACTATACATCTATCATAGACATGCTATCAGACAAAATATAGTGTTATATTTGTTATATAATGTTATATAGTGTTACATAGTGTTATATGGTGTTATATGGTGTTACATAGTGTTATACGGTGTTTATATGGTGTTATATAGTGTTATAATACACTTCTCACACTTCTGGATTAATGTACAGGATCCTCTACCTATATATATATATATATATAGGGGATCGCTAAAATGAAAACCATATCCAGTTGTATGAACCATGAGAACTACACCGTACGGGGCGAGTTGGACCAAAAGTTTTTTTTCATAAACGTAGATGCGTGTATTATAAACACATTTGTAAAAAAAAATTCAAAAAAATAATGTCGTGTGTGTAGTTTTGAGCACCACAAGTTTGTGTTTACGGGTACCGTAAATTTACAAACTTGTGGTGCTCAAAACTACACACACGACATTTTTTTTTAATTTTTTTTACAAATGTGTTTATAATACACGAATCTACGTTTATGAAAAAAAATTTTGGTCCAACTCGTCCCGGATCAAAAAGTTCTCATGGTTCTTACAACTGAAGGTGGTTTTCATTTTAGCGGTCCCCTATACATATATATATATATATAGGGGAAGGTTCAAATGAAAACCATTTTTATTGTGAAAGCTCGAAAAACTAACTAAAAAAATCCTAAAAAACACACCAAATTTTTTTTTTCAATTTTTTATAAAAAATCGCAGGTTTTTTTATATAAAAAAAACTTTTTTTCAAAAAAAAAAAAATTGTATTACACATGTGCACTACAAAATTTTTTTTTTTTTGAAATTTTTTTATATACTAAAAGTGGCGAAAATTGGTATGTAAATAAAAAAAAAATTGGTATGTTAATTGGTATGTTTTTTTGGCTTTTTTAATTAGTTTTCGAGTTTTCACAATAACTAGTGGTTTAATTTGAACATTCCCCTATATATATATATATATATATATATATATATATATATATATATATATACAAAGGAACAAAATACACAAGTACACATGATGGGATGTACACATACAAGAGAACATTATACATGTATATATACACAACTTTGATGTTAAAAATATTTATTTTTAACAATATATCTCACTAAGATATATATATATATACACACACAAGGAACAAATACATATACAAGGGAACAAATGTTCACAACACATGAATATATATGGATCATGACAACAAGACATCGTGTGAAACACGAATACATACCGAGGGCTAGCCCCCGGAAAATACATGAACATGTAAAAACACTCGTGCGAGGCACGAAGACATGTGAAAGGTTAGGCCTGTTCATACACAACAAGAGTATACAAATATATATATATATATATATGTATATGTATATATGTATATGTATATGTATATGTATATGTATATGTATATGTATATATGTATATGTATATATGTATATGTATATGTATATATATATATATATTAACAACAAACGGTTAAAAAAACTACCAACGTGTTTACAAACAAGTGTTCCCAAACAAACAAGTATAAGTCTTAACAAACATTCAAGATGAGAGACTCGTACACGGTCAAGTATAAACCTAAATATCTAATGAGTTTAAAACAAGTAGGTTGTGATACACACACGGAACCCCAAGGTTGCTAACACATTACACTTGGATGCAAACTATGAATTCATGTCCCTTTTTTAAATGTTTTTTTTTTCTAGTTTTTAAACTTTTGGGGGAAATACATGTTACAAGTGGTACGATAAGCTAGGGAATGAAACAACATAGATCATGTGCGCATAGGGTAGAACTTAAGCAGCTATTAATCACACATACAGATCGAGGAACGAAAGGGGTAGATCTATTAGGTTTTGGCGAGCCCCACTCTTGGTCTTTGAGACCTTTTGGAGTGCTTTTGTGTTTCATTTGAGGGTAATCGACACAAAAATCATCAAGGGTTGGTTACCCCCTATGTCTAGACACATATTAATGTCCTTGCAAAACATTAATGATCAACGATTCCATAGATGCTTTACATACCGGTTTCCATTACAAACATATTTCAAATGTTTTTAAGATTCATTGGACACTAACGAAAACACATGAATTCACCAACATTATGTTGACTTTTCAAGCTTACATTTATTTCAGGAGATTAGTGGATTTTGCATGGAACAAGACAAGATCAAGGGTCAGGAATTCGATGCCATCCTTTTGAAGGGTTTGGTTCACATATTCCGCCTTCTCGTGAAATATGGAATGCAAAGCCTTAATTTGTAAAACAATATTTTGTAAACAAGTCTTTGTTAAACTTAAAGTTTTTGGATTGTCATTCATGAACAACACTTGTGACTTGTAACTTCATTTAAATCAAATGCATGGATGGACATCGTACTTATTTATTAATATAGTATGTTTACTTAATTGAATGCAATGATTACTTATCAAGTTCACACCTCGTGCTTCTACCCACGAGTGGGTGTGACAATATCAGTTTGGTTACCGACATTCGCTTTAGCTTACGGTAAAAAAATACTCTAGTGCAATACGTCGACAAAACCATAAGGTTGCATCGTATGGAGTGGAGCCCCTTAGAGCTCCATGCGCCACCTCAACGCCATGTATGCGCCACGTCAACTAAGGGGCTCCATTGTTTCTTCTCAATAAAGTCAACGGTTTGGAATAAAGCCCCCCCAATCATTACCTAATATATATATCTTTTTTGTTTTTTATATTTATAACATTTAATAAATAAATAATAAAAAGCAAAACATTTAAATAAAAAAAATAAAAAAAACATAACATTTAAATAACTTAAAAAACATAACACATAAATAACTTAAAAATAAAAAAAATAACACATATATAAAAGGATAACATTTAAATAGAAGGATAACATTTAAATAAAGCAAATATAAATTAATGACGTGGACGTGACTATACACATTTGTTTACAGTATTTACAATCACACCCGGCGTAACTTGGTGTTTTAAATTTATAAAAATGGTTTATACCTTAACATTAAAACACACACAACATAGGACAAGTGTATCCCGTCATATATGTAGCAAAGTATTGGTAAGAGTCAGATATCGATCCGTGGAACACGGGCATTATTAAGTACTAAATCTTTGTCGTTATTTTACCATATAAAAGGATAGGTGAATGGTCGTTTAACTAAGGGGCCGTTTGGCAACATTTGAATGGTTAAGTGCTGAACCAGTAAGAGGTCTGAACCATTAAGTGCTGAACCAGTAAGAGGTCTGAACCATTAAGAGCCTATATAATGCTAACCGTTCAGAGGCAAATGCCTGACCAATTCAGATTAGAGGTCTTAAACATTCAGACTCTGTATAAATCTTAACCATTCAGAGGCAAATGTCTGAACCATTCAGACATCTGCTCGTGAAACAAACAGTCTGAACCATTAAGTGCTGAATCAGTAAGAGGTCTTAACCATTAAGAGACTCATTAAGAGGTAAACAAACATCCCCTAAATTATCTAAATTATATATAAAACATATTAGACTCCAAATATGAAAAATAAATATTATCTTGTTTGACAAACAACCTAAACATGTTATCTAGATATGTCACAAAAGCACTTAATCAGTTTTCCAATTTCAAGACAACTAGTTACCGGGTCTGGATTTCTAGCATTATGATTCTTTGGAAAGTTAACGTGATGGTCACACGTTAACCACCTAAAATCATTCATTAGCGAGCTATTGATATTTATTCATGCGAATCTTTAAAGATAGGTTATTTACCGGGTTTGGATTCCTAATCTCACTTATTAAAGAAAGCAATACCGATGGTCACAATACAACCACGAGGATAAGCAATTAAGTAGATCATATAACAAACCGTTTCACCTTTACAAGTCTTGAACACAAATCTACCATGTCAGTAATTTCAGACCAAAACTACTAAACAAGGATCATAAACCGCATGCAAGAACATGTAATCAACACCATATAATTCATTAGAACCCTTATGTGCAAGAAAGCATTCCTAATCAAAATAAGATATATCTTGTATAAAACCAATACCCTGGTCAGGTTTCATGGTATAAACAAAGTCTACAAATAAGTGATTAATCAAGAAATAGATACCATCCCACTAACCACAGATTCATTATCCAAGATAATCAAACATAATCAGGAACTCAACATCAATGAAACACTCATTATATAATCATGAAGATTCAAACATGAAAAAATACTAAAGAATCATATAAACAAGATTGCAACATAAAGATTATTTAAGAAACAAGTACATTACTACTATTACATAAACTACATTAAACATAAACTAACATCAGCTCATAACTTGCAAAATGATCAGAATACATGCTCAAGAACAAGGAATCGAACCATAAACAAGCAAGGAATTGATGAGTTGGATCGGTTATGCTTCCATTCGGTCTTGAAGCTTCAAAGTGGTCTGATCAGGACTGCTTCGGAACCCAGAAATTGCCCAGAAACATGGAGAAAACCCCAACACTTGAACCAGTAGCGAATGGCTGTATTTATAGAGGATTTTGTGATCGGCACGGTCGTGCCATAGGTCGCACGGTCGTGCGACAGGTGTTGTCGGGTGACGTCATTTTGCCCGATTCAATGTTAGCCAAGTGGACTAGTGGACATGTTGCCTGAGTCTTCAGATCGGCACGGTCGTGCCGTTGGTCGCACGGTAGTGCTTTGTCATCAGAAACTAGATCAGGAATCTTGGTCAAGCCTTGGCACGGTCATGCGGCGGGTCGCACGGTAGTGCGGCCTAGGAACAGATCGACACTAGCCTTTGCACTGGCAAGGCTTCCGAGATCGACTCAATTGGCACGGTAGTGCCGTCAGATGGCACGGTCGTGCCACACCTGGCAGTCATCAGAATTTTGTTCTTTTTATCAGAAATGCATCAGAATTTGTCCGTTTTCATCAGATTTTTCTTTTGTGCTCTGTTTAAGACCTGAAAATATAAAAGTACCGAATTTGGTACCTAAACGTTGTTGTTTCGGTCAAAAACGCTTAAAACGGAAGTGTTTTGGGGTATAAAAACATGTATAATTTAACGTATATCAAACATCCCCACACTTGAACTTTGCTTGTCCTCAAGAAAACTTAAAATAAAACACGGAATCAAATCTGAATATTTACAAGGTTTACTAATTTGTTTGGTGGTTAAATTGGTTTTCAAAAAGTCATCATTAAAGATTTAAAACAAACAAGCTTTGTTACATGTATGAAAGGATAACCATAAAGCAATGATTCTACGTTTGATTGACTTAGCATGCAAATCTTTATATTTCTCACAATGTCCGCACATACTCGGCTAAACTTCTGAATCATACATGTAATGTGTATATAAAACACTCGATGCCTAGTCAATGAATCATGCAATATCATAAGCTTGTCAAAAGATCTAATCTCCACCAACTAATATGTGAAAAAACATAAATCAAGAGGTCTTTGATGGGTTGAAATGTTAGGCTAAGGTTAAGGGTATGGAATGGATATTTGAAAGTGGCAAGAAAGGTTAAAACTTGGCGATTTATTTTCTAGGATTCTACACACGTTGCTAAGCTACTTGTGTATGTGTCCAGAGTTTATTCTTTTTACACTTCTACTCTCTATTTATTTTCTTGATAGTTTTTCCTCAACTTTCTTAGAGAGTTTTGACAAACGGGTTTTGTTTTTTTTTAGCATATGTTTATTTCAAACTAGATAGCTATGGCCGAATTTTAACGAAAATGGGTAAATATGAAAAGGTTTAAATCTGGTTTAAGTAGGCTTTATTATTTGGGTAAAATTAAGAAAAATACGGAAAATAGGCTCAACATGGCGAACTAATGGATAATGTTGGGTGCGGGATATAAACAAAGAAAAAGGCTGACAAAAGGGTAAAGGCTCTATCATTTCTATGTAATTTCACATATTCATGATTTTAAAAAGTATACAAATGACAAGTTCTAAATTACATAAAACATCCGGCTCACTCATTTTTCCGAAAAAACAACGAAGCATTTGACAAGAAAGCTGTAAAGGCTTAAATATATGCTCACGTAAACGGAAGGAATGGGTGTAAATATAAAGATAAACATGCAAGTCTTTTTTTTCTTTTTGTTTTATCACGCTTTTTAGTTATATTTTTCAAAAATCAATTTGGCTTGTCGATTTTTATCAAATTTGATACTTTCTAAAGAACACAATTGACCATTTTAGTTTTATTTTTCGAAAATATGTACAGAAATGAGAACAATTAAGGATAAACAAAGCTTAAAACCTTTTAAACCCCTCCCCACACTTGAACTTCACATTATCCCCAATGTGAAATACATATTAGTTAAGCAATTATGAAGAGCTATACTAATAATGTGAATAGGGAAAGAGGTACTCCCTCAGAGTTGGGGTTGACTTGTTTGAGTAGACTTTGATTGAAGTCGTCTCAACTCTGTGTGCATTTCTTCACAATTCTGCCAAGTATGTCACTTGCTAAAGCGGTCAACATTACCATTGATCAAAGTGTTAGAAAATCAAACCAAATCCATTATTCAAACAAAGCGAACACACTACTTAAACATTTAAAAACAGACATAAAGTTTTAAAAAAAATCCCAAATAAAGTACTGAATAAAAATTAGATAAAACATCAGTTTCTGAACTGTTTTGCTCTACCTCCTCCTCCTACTCCTCATCATCATCATGGTGGTGTGTTCCAGATGAACCTGCCCCATAGTTACCTGTGTTTCCAAACGGAAACTGTGGAGGGTTGCCGAAGTGGCTAGGATATACGCTTTGTAGCCCTCCGAAGATGTAGGAAAACCTGCATACATTTCCTCCCTCATTGTGTGTTGAGTCGCCTGCATAGCTTCCTGGTCGGCTCTCATAGCGTCTTGAGTTGCTCACATAGCTTCCTGGATGGCTCTCATAGTGTCTTGAGAAACCTGCATATGTTGGAACTGCTGGTACAACTCTTGGTAAGAAGGTATACCTGGAGGCCAATTTTGCTGTGGTTGATACTGATACTGGAGCTGGTCGTGCTCTGGTTGATCATGTTGTGGCTGGTCGTGTGGTGGTGTTGGAACCTGAAGGTTTATACATAGAGGATTACAAAGTTAGGGGTTGATTTGTAATGTCTTGTTTAAAAGTCTTTTGGGTCGAGATGTTAGTTTGGGTCTAGTATATGGTTTCGAGTGGGTTTTAGGGGTTTCGACCCATATATTTTGTATTTAAGCAAACCTCAACCTAATGGTTGAGGTTGATCAGTCTTAGGAGATTGGAGGCCACTCGAGACCTTGAAGTTCTTGTATCAGTCATTGTTCATCAGTGAATGCAAGACAATCGGTTTGTTTGATTAATCTTTGTTTCGATTATATTTAGTTTTCTTGAATCCACTTGTGTTTGATTTCCGCACTTACACAAGTTATTGTTTAATATCATTGAAAGATCTTTACGGGTTTTACAATTGGTATCAGAGCCAAGAAACCAATTCTTGGTTTGGTTTTGATATCATTCGGATTCAAGAAAAGGCCTTATTGTTACTGATCTTGTCTTCGCTAGTGTTTATTTTACAGTGTTTCAGTTTTGGTAGTATTTTCTGTTTACGGATCATACAAGCCTTCAAACTGTTCTTTGCAAATATATATCAAAGTGCTGATTTTGGTTCTGTGATTCCAGAAAAGTGTTTGCTGATTTCTCTGAAATTGTTGGTGATAAAATTCAAAGATTTCGATATCTTTGAATTTTGGAAAGTGCTGAAATTCAGGATTACGAGTCAACAGTTTTATCTCATATTTGTTTTGCAGGTCTCAACTCGTAATCACATAGTCTTGTGTTATCAACCTTCTTGGTCTCGACTCGCAACAAACCTGGTCTCGAGTTGTCTTCTTCAAGATCTCTACTCGCAACCAGCCATCCTGTCTTGACTCGAAACCAGAATCTCGAGTGTCAACATCTCAGTCTCGACTCGCATCATCACTGTCTCGACTCGCAACCAGCCATCTTCGTCCCGACTCGCAATCTTTAGTCTCGAGTAGTCAATTTCTTCATCTTGATTCGCAATCATCAGTCTCGGCTGAGGTCTCGACTCATTGTCTCAAGTCGAAACGACAATCTGCTACGTGATATTGAACAGTGGACTGTGAATTTGGACCTTGAACCTTTGGACTTAACAATAATTAATCAGTTAATTGAACTAATAAAAAATTATGACTACAAATAATCAAAGTGTTGACCTGGCAGCCATGAATGCTCAGCAAGAATTGGACTCAAAAATTGGAACTACTACACGTATTCCTAGGTTGATGGATGGAAACGAATTTCCCGAATAGAAATGGCGTTTTGAACAACATATGAAAGTTAAGGATCCTAAAATCTGTAGATGTATTATGAGAGGTCCTAGGGAAATTATGTATGAACGACCTACTGATCCAGGAGTTAAGATCAAGAAGCCTGCTGCAGAATATACTGAAGAGGATTTTGCTATTATCGAGGAAGATAATCGGGCGACCTCCTATCTGACCATGGCTTTGGGCTCAGACATTGCTATGGGATTTCGTACTTGCAAATCAGCGAAAGAAATGTGGGAAGCACTGATTGATGTCTATGAAGGTAATGAAGACATGAAAGAGAGCCGAAGGAACTTGTTAAGGCAAAAATTTAACAACTTCAATTATGTCTATGGAGAGTCCATTGATAATCAGATTCAGCGATTTGTGAAGATTGTTACTCAGAATCGACAACTTCTAAATGCTTTGCCTAAAAGCTGGGATAATCATGTTGCAATGATCAAACGGACCAAGGACCTTGCAAGATGCACTTTGACTGAGATGATTTCTCACATCAAGGCATGTGAGCTAGATGACAAGCAGATGGAAAATAACCACAAGTCTAGCATGCTGGATGCTGGCTTCTCAATTGCTTCCACTGCTTCAAACAACAATAATGCTGCACTCATTTCTCAAAGTGGATTTCAAAAGGCCAGTCCTGCTTCCGCAAATGTTCATTACTCTGGATCGACTGCTCCTTCTACTTTACCGTCAACTGCTACTACTGCTGCAGCCCCTCTAATGAAAAACGAGTTGATTGCATTCTTCACACAACAGTCTAAAGAAAATCTGGAAATTGCCGCTTCTGTTCTAAACTGCTTAAATGCCTTTGTTGCAGGAAAGATGCAACCTCCTGGATGGTCTTTGAATGATCTTTATCAATATCATCCTGAGGATGTAGAAGAAATGGATATTACGTGGCAGATGGCTATGGCTGCTTTCAGAGCACATAAGTTTGCTCAAAAGACGGGAAGAAACAAGTGGGAAGCTGGTTTTTCAAATTCTGCCAGTGTACCATTCAAGTTACGTTGTTATAACTGCCATGAACCAGGACATTTGGCGCGAAACTGCACTAAGCTGAGCGTCAATAAAGAACAAACTCCTACACAACCTGCTCTACCAAACTCTGAAAGAGCTCTTGTCACTACAAATGATTCCTCAACAGCTGCTAGTGGAAGCACTCAGAGCTCAGCCCTGGTAGTTAAACCAAGTGCCAATTTTGATTGGGATGCTGAAATTCAACGCTTGAACATCTCTACTCCAGAAAGTCAGACTACCTTAGAGAACATTGCTTTCATGACTTCAGCTTCCGAGGACAGGAATTTTGCACCTGATGATGAGATTCCAGCTGAAAATTTGGCTCTTATGACTAGGATTTTGTCTGCTCCCGTCCATGGACTTACTGCTGAAGAGGTACGTTCCGTTTTCTGTACTCCTGAATGCAGAGAAAGAGTTGAGGCATATAGGTTAGATAACGCTGATTTAATTCAAGATTAAAAAGATATAAAGAATAAAAACTTTACTTTGGTGAAAAATGAAAAACTTTATAAAGAAAAAATTGAAGCCCAAAAGAAAGATATCACCAAATTGAAAGAAGAAATCAGCGTTAAAAATTGTAACTATCTGTATGACCAAGCGGTGATAAGTGACTTGACCAAGGAGCTAGAAGAAATTAAGTTGAAATATCAAATAAATGAAATTAATATTAAAAAATATGATACTTCTAGCAAATTGGTCAAGGACATATGTGATATTCAGTTAGTATACAAGGAAAAGAAAGGGGCTGGGTTAGGTTATAATAAAGCTCCTCCTCCGTACAATCATAATTATACCTATATGCCTTACTCAGAAGAGGAATTAATGAATGAGGGCAAGATGACTTACGACCCAAAAACCGATAAGTCATCATTCAACAACAAATTTGTTGATAATAAACAACCAGCTCCTTCAATGAATTTTGTCTCAAAAGGCACCCTTGATCCTAACAGATTGTTTGCACGTGCAGATGAAATAGTAGACTTAAAGTGTGAAGATAGTATTGGGGAGAACAAGCTTGTGTTTCTGATTTTTCTAAAACTTCTTTTGATAAAACTGATTCTGATTTTATGTTGGGACAAAATATTTTTCGTATGCTTGGTTCTTTTGCATGTAGTGGGCCTGATGTTTTGGGCAAGACTGATGATGTTTGTGTTGAATCTTTGAACAATAAGTCTGGTGATGAATGTTTTTCAGTTAATGCTTGTGATTGTGATGTTTCTAACTCTTCAGTTGATGATAGTGTTACAGGTGAGGTCCCTCAGGATACATTCAGTGAAACCACTGAAACCCCTTCTCAAGAAAATCAAGAATATCCTATTCTTCTTCTGAATCGGTCTCAGTGGACGTCCCTAATGTTGAATCTAGTGGGACCCCATTGGAAACCGTAGCTGAAAGCAAATCTCAATTAGATTCACATGATACATATGTTGAAGAAACATATGTTGATGAAATTTCAACTTATTATGAAATTAAAACTAAGTCAGAATCCATTGACGAAGAAAAGAAGGTTGAAATAAACAAATAGTCACCAACAAATGCTTTAGAAAATAAAACTGAAACTGAAACACCGGCTTTTCAAAATGATGATGATCACAGTAAGAAGGATGAATCTCATCCTCCATCCACATCTCATGTTTGTGTCAATTCTAAACAGCAGGGACCAAATTGCTCAAAAAGGCACAAGCTAAACAGGCTAAACAAGAAAGGAAAATCAAACAAGCTCATTTTTTAAAGCCCGACAGACCAACATCTGCTAAGAAAAATCAAAATACTCACACTTTGAAACGACAAACATGTTTCAATTGTGGTGTTGCTGGACACATCGCCAGAAACTGTGTTCAATTCTCCAGAGGGCAATCTAAGCATAAGAATGCACAATATCAGAAGGTTAAGCCAGACAGATCCCGTTATTCAGAACCAGTGACAACTACAAAGTTTGAGGCAATGAAGAATAACAATCGTAAAGCTAAGCCCTCTGATCAAGACTGGAATGCAGCAAAACAAAGAAATCGAAACTGTCAAAATGTTTTTTATCAAAATAAATTTAGAGCTTTCGGGAACTACAATTATAAGTGGTCACATCAATATTGGAAACCCAAGGCTAAAGCTGCACAATCAAACACATGTCAACAGAAATCTATCAATAAAAACCAATCAAAGTTCTTAAACAAAGACAATCTTGTTTGGTAGAAAGTGACATACGTTGATGCATGTGGAAAACCCAGATCCACTATGGGTTGGGTTCCTAAGTCTAACTGATCCCGCTGATCATCCAGGAACAGCTGTGGAGGACTACCGTGCGACTTTGGTACATGGATAGTGGCTGTTCCAGGCACATGACAGGAGACTTGTCTCAACTCGTAAATGTCAAAGAGTTTGATGGTGGATATGTCTCTTTTGCGGGGGGAGAATCAGGAAAAATCACTTTGAAAGGAACAGTGAGAAATGGCATTCTGAGCTTCGAAAATGTAAATTACATCCCAAAACTGAAACACAACTTGTTGAGTATCTCACAAATTTGTGACAGAGGAAATTCGATTCATTTCACCAAGAAGGGATGTTATGTGCTTAAACCAGGTATCATGATACCAGAAGACTGGTTTTTAATGACTGCCGAAAGACGTGGAAATGCGTATTATATCGACATGAACAAGAAACCATGTGAAGAAATTACTTGCCTCTTCTCAAAGATTTCAGAACATGATGGTTTGTTGCGGCATCGTCGCCTTGGGCATGTGAATATGAAAAATCTGAATCGTCTAGCTAAAGGCGAATTGGTCCGTGATCTACCAATCAAAGACTTCATGTTGGTAGAAAAGTGTGTTTCTTGCACTAAAGGAAAAGCTCATCGAAAGCCTCATAAATCCAAATCTACACCTTCAACAAAAGCTGTACTTGAGCTGCTACACATGGATCTATTTGGTCCAGTGAACGTTCTGAGTATTGGAAAGAAGGCATATTGACTTGTGATCGTCGATGACTATTCTCGTTACACATGGGTTTACTTTCTTGGTCACAAAAATGAGGCTGCAAGTTTGATCAAACAGTTTGTCACTCTAGTGGAAAATCAGGCTAGTACAAGGGTGAAAGCAATTCGATCAGACAAAGGAACTGAATTCAAAAATATCACCTTGGATACATTCTGCGCAGAAAAGAGAATCGAACGACAGTACAGTGCACCACGAACTCCCCAACAAAATGGAGTAGCTGAGAGACGAAATCGTACTCTTATTGAGGCTGCACGAACCATGCTGGCTGACTCGAAGCTTCCTAGTTTCTTCTGGGCCGAAGCAGTTAACACGGCTTGTTACATCCAGAATCATGCTTTAGTAAACAAACGTCACATGAAAACTCCTTATGAGATTCTGGAAGGACGTAAACCCTCTGTCTCACACTTCCGTATTTTTGGTTGTCCGTGTGTTTTATTACTCATGGACACCAATGGGAAGTTTGAAGTCAAAGGGGATGAATGTTTCTTTATTGGATACGCTAAAGGATCTTCCTATAGAGTATAAAATAAAGTAACCAAGAAAGTCGTCGAGTCGTGTAATGTTGAATGGCTCGAAGAAAACTCTACGGACGCTAGAGTTAGTCCAGATTGGCTGTATGATTATGCTGATTTGTTCAAATCATTTAACATTCTCTCTAGTGTTTCTTCTGATGCAGGTGTGTCGAATATGAAACAACCAGTTTCATTTGGTGATACGGAAGAAATGGAACATGACGAAGGGATCTCAAGAAATCACACTATTGATCCACCATGAATGCGATTTACTGAGCATCCAACGTCTCATCAGACCCCTGAAGGTGCACAAACTAGAGGCGTTTCTTCAAATGCATCTGGATCAGAACTGTTTGCTGATCCTATTCCTGAAGATTGTACGGTTATTACTCCTGTGATTCACAGTCCACCAGCACCTAATGAGGGGGAGTCAAGCAACGTCAACACACCTCAAGACAAGACCATCCTATTGAGAATGTGATCGGTCCTGTTAATGCAGGAGTTCAAACCAGGAGCCAATCAGGAACCATTAATCTATGCTTATACTCTAGCTACATTTCTCAAATTGAACCTAAAACCATTGATATAGCTTTGCACGAACCAGGTTGGGTTGACGCTATGCATGAAGAGCTGAACTAGTTCGAGAAGCTAGGAGTATAGAAGCTTGTGGAGTTGCCAAGAGGGAAACGCAAACTTGGAACTCGTTGGGTTTTCAGAAACAAGCAAGATTCTGCAGGAGTTATTGTTCGAAACAAAGCAAGATTAGTGGTCCAAGGATTCAAACAGATAGAGGGACTGGATTATGATGAAGTCTACGCCCCCGTTGCCCGACTTGAGGCAATCCGGATCTTCTTAGCATACGCATCCTACATGGGGTTCACTGTTTACCAGATGGACGTCAAGACTGCGTTTTTGTATGGAGATGTGAAGGAGGAAATCTTTGTTGAGCAACCACCGGGCTTTATTCATCCAGATCATCCAGAATATGCCTACAAGCTTGATAAGGCATTATATGGATTGCATCAAGCACCTAGAGCTTGGTATGCAACTCTGACTTAACATCTTCTGGCTCATGGGTACACACGAGGCACGATAGACCAGACTCTATTTATCAAGAGAGTGGGCAAGGATCTGATACTGGTTCAAATCTATGTCAATGATATTATCTTCGGATCAACAAGTGATGCTCTTTGCAAGGAATTTGAGGGAGTTATGAAAAAGAAGTTCGAGATGAGTGCCCTCGGAGAAATGACATTGTTCTTAGGCTTACAAGTCAAATAGGATTCTCGAGGCATTCTCATTCATCAAGGGAAATATGTGGATGATGTGCTGACAAAATTCAAGTTCACAGACGCTAAACCGCCTGAAACTCCAATGGCAGAAAGACCTTTACTGACTGAAGATGCAGAAGGATCCGTTGTTTATCAACGCCTTTATATGTCAATGATCGGGTCCCTGATGTATCTGACAACGAGCAGTCCAGAAATTATGTTTGCTGTCTGCAACTACGCGCGATATCAGGCTAATCCTAAAACTTCTCATCTTACTGCTGTTAAACAAATCTTTCGGTACCTTAAAAGCCGACCTCGGTTTGGTCTGTGGTATCCGAGGGATTCCAATTTTGACCTGTTTGCATTTTCTGATAGTAATTTTGGAGGTACTGACAAGGACAGGAAATCTACATCAGCTGGATATCAATTTTTGGGTGACAGGCTCATTTCTTGGCAATGTAAGAAACAGCAAACGGTGGCTATTTCAACAGCTGAAGCAGAGTATGTTGCAGCATCAGCATCTTGCTCTCAAGTGGTGTGGATGCAGCATCAATTGCAGGACTACGGTTTGACTTATCTTAATACTACCATATATTGCGATAATGATGCTGCTATACAAATTGTGAAAAATCCTGTCTTCCACTCAAAAACCATGCACATTGATATTAAAGTTCATTTTATACGAGACTGCTTTGACAGAGGTCTTATCAAACTGGAGCAAATCGACACAGATGCAAATGCTGCCGATTTGTTCACAAAACTTGTCAGCAACTCGAAATTCCAGGTGCTTGTGGATTTTCTGAAAATGATCCGTTTTACTGACTGAGCATGTTTTTATTTTTTGTAGGTAAATTTGTACATAAAGTTTTCTATTCTTAGGTAGTTTTTATTTCTGCACAAATTTAGGGGGATAAATTTGGAAAAATACAAAAACATTGAAAAATTTTGAAAAAATACAAAAAGAAGTATTGCGTGACATGGGAAATGATATGAACTTTCACATCATGGTGAAGGGCTGACTCATGTAAGACCAGTATCGAAATAGTTTGACTCTAGTATGATGTGTTGGTAGGCTCTATCCTTAAGACTGGAAACATTGGCTGTTTCTGTTAAGAACCTAAAATAGCTCATTACCCCAGGAAAGAAAGTCACTTGGAATTAGCTCATTTCTATTTCAATGTCTGTATGTTGTCCCGATACACACAATTTTGGTCTGTTTCTGAAATCTTCTCTGAAAAAGTCGTGTATCTCCTCTGTTTTGCGTGAGCAAAGACCTGGAGGTGCTAGGCAGCGCTTAGCTTTTGTTTTGCGTGAGCAAAGACCTAGCTGAGCGTTTGTCATCTTATAGATCAACTAAACACCTGAAAGAGGCCCTCAAGTGCCCAAAAGAAACCCAAGAAACCTATATCAAACTGAGAAAAACTCGTTTGATCTGTATATTATATCATCTCTGCTCATGATCTATTTTGTTCTCTTCTCAATCTAGTCCCAGTTAAGGTTTCAGAAAGTAGAATGGACTTGTGAAATATGTGGTAGGGAAACTGCTTGCATGATAGAGTGTGCTGTCTATAATTCCGGGATTTGATTAGTATTTGTTTGGGTGTTCATTGTTAAGACATCAAAACATGATAAAATGAGTTACAGGCAGTTATATGGAAAAGGCCTAGGGTGACGAGTTTAAGTGGACAAATATACTGGCAATTGTCTAGATAATTCAGTAGTAGATCGGTGTTGATAAGTGACGTCAGGCCCGAAACCTCGTGCTCGGGAAGTTAAATGGGTCATCAAAAATATAAATAAAATTTTTATCTTGGTTTAAAGTAATTTAAAAATCAAAGAAACTGCATTAAAATCTTTAAGCTGAGTGTGAATTTGAGATGATCTCGGCCCAAGTTTTGGTCTCGGCCCAATTCAAAGGCCCAGTTCACTTAAGCGGGTTGTGGTATAAGAGGCAGGTCTCGAGTCGAGACCTCATTTCTCACTCAAGACCAGTTCCAAGTTCTCTCAAATTCTCTCTAGAATTCCGGTGAACTCTCTCACTTTTCCGGCGAAGTTCTTGTTTCCGATGTATTTTCCGGTTTCGACTCATCAAATTTGAAGGTATTATGATAGTTTGTTTGAAGATTTGCAGGTTGATTGAAGATTAGTTGAAGATTTGAAGTTGCTTAAGAACCCTAATGATGAACTTATTTTGGTCTTCAAAGAAATTCAAGAGTGTTTTTGGATTTTGATCCAAAAATTTCTCAGATGATTGGTGTTTACGGGGTCTCTACTCAGGTTTCAACTCCTCTCATATGAGGACTCGAGACGTGTGGTTGCGGGTCGCAACCTTGTTGATCTCGACTGAGGTCTCGACTCTTAATCACTCAGTCTCGACTGGGATCTCGACTCGATATCATGTGATCTCGACTCATAATCACTCGGTCTCGACTGGGATCTCGACTCGTAATCACTCGGTCTCGACTGGGATCTCGACTCGATATCATGTGGTCTCGACTCAAAATCACACCATCTCGACTCGAAATCTCATGGTCTCGAGTCAAGTCACTCCTGTTGATTCGCGACCTGAGTTGTGGACTTTTAACCCGTATTGATTGTTGACTTAAATATACATTTTTTTTGTAAATTTTGAATCAAGCCAAACAATGAATTTCACAACCATACATCTATACTTAACAAATTTTGGTTTGTGTAAGATATTGATCTGAAGTTTATTTCGACGCATAATCATGCAGGATATCTTGCACCACCTCCAGAGAAACACAGGGGAATGTTTACTTCTTTGATCAAGGGCTTGAATAGCTGCAGGATAGTTCACGCACTACGAGAAAATCCTGTTATCTACGAAAGCCTTGTTCAAGATTTCTGGAAGACTGCTAGGTTCGAAGCACTTAAAGCTGAAGGTAAAGGAGCAATAGTTGCTGAGATTCAAAAGAAGGTTGTTTCTGTGACAGAGCAGATGATACGGGAGGTGCTACAGTTTAACGACCAAGAAACTGATCATATTGAGCCTCCAGCTGGGATTGTGGAAGCGATTTTGCCACGATTAAGTTATGAAGGAAAGTACCCGTCATTAGTGAAGAAATTTGTGCATCCATATTGGCGTCTGTTACTGCACATGTTCATTCTTTGCATGATAGAAAATCGAGGAGGCACAGATCAGTTAAACATCACACAATCTGCTGCTCTTATTTGTCTGATAACAAATGAACCTTTCAACTATTCGAAGTATATATTTGAAGGCATGAAGAGAAATGTGACAGGGGTTCGAAAGGACAAATTTATTATGTATCCAAGGTTCTTGCAAATGATTCTTAATGCTCGTTATCCAGAGTTGGTGAGATCTGGAAATACCTGGGAGTTGAAACCTATGGGTCCTGCATGTTTTGGTGCTCTCACTTCTAAAAAGGGTACTGAAAAGAAATTTGAAGGACTAATTCCTCTGGAGAAGTTTGGTCAGTTTGCTGAAACAGAGGATGTAGAAGCTGATCCGGTGATTGTTCAACCTGTTCCTGTTAATGCTGCACAAATCAATGCTCCTGTGAATGCTATAGTTGCTTAAGAGCACGCTCTTCGAGGTGCTGATGAAAATGAGCCTGAGACAGAGATTCTTACAATAAACTCTGACGATGAAGGCATCGAGATTAGTTGTGATGATGAAGATGAAGCTGAGCTTCCTCCTGAAGCTGATGTTAGTTCTGCTGCTTCTCCTGTTCAAATACCTGTGATTTCGTCTGAAAGTTTGTCTCAGCTGTTGAAGTCTATAACTGAAAAGATGGGAAATCCTCCTTCTAATCCTTCAGTTCATATTGAAGAGCAAACGTCTAGTGACCCAAAGGATCATGATTCATTGCCTTTGAAGCGAAAAAGGAGGGATCCTCGACCCGGAATGTATGTTGAGAAGAACCAAGATCAACCCACGAATGATGCTGAAGATGATGATGGCTTATATGACTTCGACTTTGAGAAGAATGCCACTGATACCAACACTACTACTGATGATATATTTGAGTTTGATGTAGATACTCAGAGGATGGATGTGGAAACCTCCACTACAGATATTCCAATTCCCACCAGTGTTTCTGATCCTGTTATCGTTTCAACACCACTCCCTTTCAAATACCGTTGCAGGTCCATCTAGAACAATTCATGAAGAGCCTTGTAGTTCAAGTGGTAAACGGCCTGAAGAGCCATTGAGAATGTTATTTGACGATGATTCAAGTGATGATGATGAATTTATCAGCATGAGGGAAATGAAGAAATGACTAGTTGTGCTTAAACAAGATTCAATCCATAATGACGTGAAGTTCATTCAGCTTGAAGATACCATAGTGCAAAAGAATCAACAAATTAATCAGCTTCAAAGTGACGTCAGTTTGTTGTTCAATATGGTTTATGATTTGCGTGGAAAGTTGGAGAAGAAGTTTGGCCGAGAGTTTTCTGATCCAACTAATGTGGAAAGTAGAAGAAAGGCTGATGAAGATAGAGCAAGAGCTTTTGCTAAGGATGACGCTGAACGGAATGCTGCTATGGAGCATTACTTCACTAAAGTTACTGATGTAGAAGTTGACAAGGCAAAAGCTGAAAGAATTAAGAAGAAAAGAGAGTTTGTGATCCTGAAGAACAAGAATCTCAATCCAGAGGATGAAGACGCTAATGCTACTCATCATCTGATGGATGTTGGTGAAACTCTCTATGATAGAGTTGGAAATCGATCTGGCATGGTTAGCTGGGGATTTGATCATGATCGTAAAAGGTGGTGGATTAAAAGAAAGGTTGGACCAGTCGAATGGTACAAAAATCATGCTCAGTTTCAAACATTTACTAAGGTGGGCTTGATTACTTTGTCAAAGTCACCTTATGTTGATGACAAGCTAGGAGGACGTGGATATCTGTCTTTCGAAAGATTGCAGAGAGAGGTTGCTCTTGATTTTCCTTCAATGCATACTGCAAAATCTATCATTACTCCAGCTGAAAGAGGAGTTAGGGATCCATACACCAACAAGCGTATGAAGATTGTATCTTGGCCACCAACTGACAAGGAAAAGACTATTCCCTTGGTCAGGAAAATTCCAAAAGGTGCTCTGAAGACCTTGCATTTTTGGGCTTATGATGAGTGACTAGGGCAAGCAGTGATGGTTTGTGATGGTGATGTGAGCTTTCGTATGGTTGATCAAGTTGATTTGCTGAATTTAGCCTGTTAAGATTTGGAAGTGCTTGCTTGTAACCAGATTAGAGCTAATGAGAAGTATGAAGAGATAGCTAAAGTATGGACCTCTGCCGTTGCTTCAGCTATTCACATACGCACAAAAGGATTTGGTGGTTTCAAGGATTGTTTGGGTGGTAGCGGTGGAAGTTGAAGTCTCAAGAATCTCTATGCATAAACCTAGGGGGAGATTGTTAGAACCTGAAGGTTTATACATAGAGGATTACAAAGTTAGAGGTTGGTCAGTCTTAGGAGATTGGAGGCCACTCGAGACTTTGAAGTTCTTGTATCAGTCATTGTTCATCAGTGAATGCAAGACAATCGGTTTGTTTGATTAATCTTTGTTTCGATTATATTCAGTTTTCTTGAATCCACTTGTGTTTGATTTCCGCACTTACACAAGTTATTGTTTGATATTATTGAAAGATCTTTACGGGTTTTACAGGTGGTGGCTCTAGGACCTGATGCTCCTCTATGTTAACATCCTCGTCCTGTGGGGGTATCGGATCCCATATCTCCCCATTTAGACCCCTTAGTCTTGGGCCATTATTTGTATCAACTACCAGACCCATCGCTCTCAAAGATCTCATGTCTACGTCTCCTCCTGCATGAACCATCATGAGACCACTGACTACATCATCCGTCATAATACCCAAATTGTATGCCAGTTGAGTCACATATTCACCACCATAGATTTCACTGCTTGTAGTTCTCCCTGGGCTGGTCACGAAAAATTCAGCCATTCATGCTGCGAGGTTGACGTGCACTCCATTCACTATGGAATATAAGAAAAGAAGATCCAGAGTAGGACAGTTTCCTGCACTGTCCATGCGTCCACAAATGGTGTGACTCATGACCTAATGAATAACCCTAAGTAGCGGGTCTTGTAGTCATGAGGCTTTAGCTTTTCTAGCCTCATAGGGTGGTCCAACTGCCACTTATGCCCAAAAGTTAGCCCGTTGTTGCTCATTATCAAACTTGTAGATATCAGTGAAGAGTTCTGAATTAATTTCTTCAGCTGAGTATATTCCCAGTCTTCTCCCAAGTCTAGCAACTGACCACTTATGCCACTTTCTGCCCAACCTAAACTGTATCATCTCCTTGTTCTTAAAGTCTGGATTTTCGCTTCTTGGTTTTTCATAAGTGTATGAAGCGAAAAATTCCAATGTTAGCTCAATATATACGGGTCTTTCAATATTGAACAACCTTGACATTGGATGCGACATCATGTTGGATTACCTTTCTTCTTGGTTCAAAGCTGTTAGTGTTGCCCAATTGATCCTTCTTGGTTCACCAATTTGTCCCCTTCGATTCCATAAAGCTTCTAATATGGCAATACAGGGACGTTCTTTCATTTTTCTTTTGCTGAACTGGAGGAATCTATGGTTCATCTGCATACAGGAATACAACAAATTAAGAGCAGAAAATAAAATTTCAAGTGCTGCCACTGGAACAGGCCGTTTACGACGTTCTGTCGTTGTTTCAGCATCCGCACGGTCGTGCGACTAGTCGCACTACCGTGCCAATCGAGATCAGTGGTCTGTTAGTTTCCGGTAATTGGTCTCGCACTACCGTGCCGATTTGGCACTCTCGTGCGTCTCGCCATCGCAGTTTTGATTCAGCGATCTGAACTTGATTTCTGACCAGCACTGCCATGCCGTTTCAATCGCATGACCGTGCGGTCGTACTTTTCATCAGAAATCAGTCTAATTCACTGATTTTAACTGGTATCTTTCAAAATTTAACTTGTAATCAGTGAATAGACTTTGAATTAAGGACCAGAACTACCGATTTAGCATCAAACAATCAAGATCAAAGTTTTTTTAACTTTATGAAGAAAACCCTTAAATTTCTTGATTCAAACCTTAGATCTACATCAGAAACTAAGTTAAATCTACAAAACAAGTAGGAAACATACCTTGGAAGATGATTGGAGTGAAATCTATGCATAAATTGGTTGATTTTTGGGTGGGGGCGACCTGGAACTCCCGTGCGGCCACTAGGGTTTCGAAAAAGTGATAGGTTTTTACTACAAAATCGTATTTATACCCTGTTTTTACTGTGCAAATTTTTACTCACACAGTCGTGTCGATCCGAGACACACTCCTGGTTTGCCTGACAGTTCCTTGTTGCACGGTAGTTCATCGATCCCACGGTAGTATGAGCTTGTGACCGCCCGGTGCACGAGTTATGAGTTGGTCTGATTACAAAGTGCATGACCGTGCCGATTTTGGCACTGCCGTGCAACACCTGAGCCTTTTTTGGGTCATTTTCAACAGTAAGTGCTTAACTTCGTATTTTCACCAAAATTTTCCATTTTTGCAAGATTTTTAATAAATCAACTTCATAATTCCAAAAGTTATGAATCAAACTTGTATGTAACCACGTTTAAAACCGAAAATTTAATAAACTAGGAAATAAACATGACAAACTAATATTTATAAAGTTACCCTTAGCGTGTGAAAACACGCTCGCTAAATTTGTCAGCGAGTCGATAGCTAGACTCATTCTCCCCACACTTGTTTTAAACGTGCGGGACATGGAGTTCGAGAACCTCCGCATAGTCAACCGGCTTGTTGATGTAAAGTTTTAAACGATGACCGTTGAATTTGAAACTCACCCCGTTCGGATCCTCGATAGTTACGGCCCCGTACGGAAATATTTCCTTAATTGTGTATGGTTCCATCCATCGAGATTTTAGCTTTCCGGGGAATAAACGCAGTCTTGAGTTATATAATAGGACAAGATCTCCTACACGGAGATCCTTATGGTCTCTCAACCTTTTCTCATGAAATCTCTTGACTCGCTCCTTGTATTTGCTAGAATTTTCATAGGCATGGTTTCTTAGCTCCTCGAGCTCGTGGATTTGCAGAAAACTGGCTTCACCTCCGCTTTTTAAATCCATATTTGCTGTCTTCAAGGCGCAGAATGCCTTGTGTTCTAGCTCGACAGGTAGATGATAGGCTTTCCTGTAAACCAACCTAAAGGGTGTGGTCCCAATAGGTGTCTTGAATGTTGTTCTAAAAGCCCATAGAGCGTCATCTAACTTGTCTGACCAATCCTTGCGGTTATTATTAATGGATCGTGCAAGGATTCTTTTCAAACGCCGATTTGTGACCTCTACTTGCCCGCTTGTTTGAGGATGATATGGCGTAGCCAATTTATGATGAACACCATAACGGGACAAGGCTCGTTCTAACTGCGCATTACAAAAATGTGTTCCTCGGTCACTGATTAGTGCTTTTGGAGCACCAAATCAGGAAAATAAACTTTTTAAGAACCTCACAACCACCCTAGCATAATTTGTGGGCAAAGCTTGAGCTTTGGCCCATTTTGAGACATAGTCTACAGCAACTAGGATGTATTTGTTCCCTCGTGAGGCTGGAAATGGACCCATGAAGTCGATACCCCATATATCAAAGACTTCACAGACTTGCATTGGATGTTGAGGCATCTCATTGCGTGCAGAGATATTTGTTGCTCTCTGGCAAGCATCACACGCTCTAACCCATTCATGCGCATCACGAAAGATTATGGGCCAGTAAAACCCAGAGTCTAACACTTTCTTTGCTGTGTAGTTTGCTCCATGATGACCTCAGGTTGGCCCTTCGTGACAGTGGCTCAGAATGCTAGATGCCTCTTCTCCAAATACACATCTTCGGATCACCTGATCGAATCTGATTCTAAACAAGTATGGTTCGTCCAAAATATAATACTTTAAATCTGCAAAGAACTTCCTCTTTTGCTGATATGACAATCCTTTGATAAGGATTCCACATGCGAGGTAGTTTGCAAAGTCGGCGAACCAAGGTGACTCATCATTCATCTTGACACTCAAGAGAAATTCGTGGGAGAAATTGTCGTTTATTGGTTCCTCCACCGAATTTTCTGAATTACCATGCTCAAGTCTTGAGAGATGATCGGCTGCAACATTTAACGCTCCCTTTTTATCTTGGATCTTAATGTCAAATTCTTGTAGTAACAAGATCCATCTGATAAGACGCGGTTTTGCGTCTTGTTTGCTAAAAAGGTATTTGATTCCTGCACGATCCATATACAATATTGTCTTGGACAACACAAGGTACGACCTGAATTTGTCGAAAGCATATACTACTGCCAAAAGTTCTTTCTCTGTAGTCGTGTAATTCTCTTGAGCATCATGTAGTGTTTTGCTGGCATAGTATATAGGATGAAAATGCTTCTCCTTTCGTTATCCTAAGACTGCTCCTATCCCGTAATCACTGGCATCACACATTATCTCAAATGGCAATGCCCAGTCTGGTGTAACTAGAATAGGGGCTTCGAGAAGCCTTTGCTTCAGTTGTTTAAATGCCTTTATACATTCGTCTGAAAACACAAATGGAGCATCTTTTTCTAACAAACGGGTCACAGGTCTCATGATTTTTGAAAAGTCTTTTATGAATTGCCTATAGAACCCTGCATGACTCAGGAAACTTCTAATTGCTCTGACCGAGGTTGGGGGAGGAAGTTTAGAAATGATATCCACTTTTGCTGGATCAACTTCCAACCTGGCTTTAGAGATTTTGTGCCCGAGAACTACTCCTTCCTTCACCATGAAGTGGCACTTCTCCCAGTTAAGCACAGGATTAGTTTCCTCACATCTCATTAACATTCTTTTCAGATTTCCAAGACACTAATCGAAAGAACTCCTGAAAACAGAGAAATCATCCATGAATACTTCCATGGAGTCTTCAATCATGTCATGGAAAATGGCTACCATACAGCGAGGAAATGTGGCTGGTGCATTACACAGCCCGAAAGTCATACGCCGGTAGGCGAATATGCCGAAAGGACATGTAAAGGTAGTCTTCTCCTGATCTTCAGGAGCGATAGGAATTTGAAAATACCCAGAGAACCCATCCAGAAAATAGAAAAATGAATTCCCCGACAGACATTCCAACATCTGGTCGATGAATGGAAGCGAGAAGTGGTCCTTACGGGTGGCATCGTTGAGTTTGCCGTAATCGATGCGGCAAACTCGCCATCTGGTGACGGTACGGGTAAGAATAAGTTTATTCCTATCGTTTGGAATTACAGTAATACCACCTTTATTGGGTACTACTTGCACTAGACATACCCAAACAGAATCAGATATAGGATAAATCAGCCCTGCATCTAACAACTTGATTACTTCTTTCTTTACCACGTCTTGCATATTTGGATTCAAACGCCTTTAATGCTGTGCACTAGGCTTGTAATCGTCTTCCATTAGAATCTTATGAGTACAAAAAGAAGGATTAATGCCTTTGATATCCATAATCTTCCACGCCATTGCTTTCTTGTGGAGCTTTAGAACTTCGAGAAGCTGTCTCTTTTCCTCTTTTACTAAAGATGCTGAAATGATGATTGGCAAGTGACACTCGTCGTCTAGAAATGCATACTTGAGATGCGGTGGGAGTTCTTTTAACTCCAAAGACGGTGGATCTTCAACCAACGGTTTTGACTTTTCTTCAACTTTAAGGTCAATCTCCACAAATTGATATGGACTTTGGGAACCATCATCACCAATTTGGCAATCCGGCTGCTCAGTTCCGTGGCCCTCCTACGAAATGCCGTCTTGGTTCTCACACAACAGATGTGTGTCCGTATCAATTTCTTCAATTGTGCCTTGGAAATGAGAGCTTACACAGGTACCGACAATGTCGACATAGTAAAGCATGTCCTCGTGACTTTGCGGATGTTGCATTGATCTTTTAATATCAAAAGTCACGTGCTCGTCATTTACTCGGAGCGTGATTTGGCTAGCTGCCACATCAACAATCGTCCTCGCAGTATTGAGGAACGGGCGTCCAAGTATTATTGGCACTTTCGAATCTTCGTCCATGTCAAGAATAACAAAATCTACAAGGAAAACAAATTTATCGATTTTAACGAGCATGTTTTCAACGAATCCACGTGGATACTTGATTGAACGATCTGCAAGTCGAATGCTCATTCTAGTGGGTGACGGTTCACCCAGATCTAATTTAGCAAAGACCTTATAAGGCATAAGGTTTATGCTAGCTCCTAAATCGGCTAATGCGTGACTGACAGACATGCTGCCAATGAGACAGGGAAGAGTAAAACTGCCCGGATCTCCCATCTTCTCAGGTAGACGGTTTTGGAGAAGGGCTGAACAGTTTTCATTCATCAACACACAAGACAAGCTTTCGAGCTTCTTCTTGTTTGTGAGGATGTCTTTTAAGAACCTGGCGTATTTAGGCATTTGAACCAATGCCTCAACAAATGGTATGTTTATGTGTAATTGTTTAAACATCTCTAAAAACATACCATGTTGTTCATCGTTCTTCTGCTTCTTCAATTTGCTCGGATATGGAACTGGAGGAATGTAATCTGTAACTGGCTCCTGGAGCTGTGCTGTACTTGCTGGGACTTGCCTAGCATGCACCTCGTCTGAAGCATTAGTTTGGACTGTCTCAGTGATCGGTGGTGAGTCCGATTTGTTAGGTCTCGTGGTTTTACCACTCCTCGTCATTACTGCATTAACATGCCCTCTTGGATTTGGTTCTATGTTACCTGGAAGACTACCTTGGGGTCTTTCAGACAACATCTTAGCCAACTGGCTGACTTGATTCTCAATTGTTTGTATTGAAGCCTTCTGGCTCCACATTTCCCCTTCTTGCGCCATGAAACGCTCCTCATGCTGCTGGTATCGTTTCTCAGATATTTGATTGGCATTGTTGGAGTTGTTTAACAGCTGCGCTATCATCTCCTCTAGTTTTGAGTTGTTTAGAGAGGTTTGTGGTTGGGAAGTGCTTCCTGAACCTAAACTATTGTAACATGGTTGAAAGGTTTGCCCTGATGGCTGAAAAGATTGTCCCTGGGGCTGAAAGGATTGCCCCTGAGGTTGTTGTGGTGCGGGAGCGCGTTGAGCATATCCGAGCGGGTTTTGGTTATTGGAATTAGCTTTCCACCCAAAGTTTGGGTGATTCTCCAACCCGGATTGTACGTGTTGCTATAGGGGTTATTTTGGGGCCTAATTTGATTGCCTAAATAGTCCACCTCTTCTTGGCCTGTAAACATAACACCCTGCTCACATGTACCTGGCTCGTGTGATACTCCACACAGCTCACATGATGATTGTACTTTTGAAATGTTTTGAGCTTGATCAAACCTTGCTGCCAAAGCTTCAATCTATGCTATAAGAGTCGTATACGTATCCACTTGACGAACTCCAGGAATTGATAAGGCTTTACTTCGTACTCCACTATGACGCGAACTCGACTTCAAGGTAGCTTTCTCTATAATTGCGTAGGCTTCATTGGGTGTTTTTGTTCCAAGATCGCCTCCTGCATATACATCTAAACGTTCTTGTGAGTCATAGTTGAGTCCTTGGTAGAAGTTCAACACAAGTTGCCTTTTGGACAACCCATGATGTGGAACATCGATCAGAAGATCTTTGAACCTCTCCCAAGCTGCATGTAGAGATTCTCCTTCGTCCTGTTTGAATGTCATAATATGGTTCTTAAGCTTAGCTGTCTTTTCCGGCGGGAAATATTTTTGCATAAAAAGATCTGCCATCTCGTTCCAAGTTGTGATGGAACATGCGGGAAGTGACAAAAGCCAAGATCGGGCTTTGTCTCGCAAAGAAAATGGAAAGAGTCGCAAACGAATTGCGTCTTCAGAAACGTCTCTAATCTTGAAAGTCGAGCACACCTCGAGAAATGATGCGATGTGCCGACTTAGATCTTCATGATCCTTCCCATCAAACTGCACAGAATTTTGCAACATGTTAATAATACTAGATTTAATTTCAAAACTCGGTGCTGCTATTGTAGGTCGGGCGATGCTCGGTAGCAAGCCCTCTCCTCCTGGATGGCCGGTCTCGTTTAAAGGTTGGTCATCCTCTGCCATAATGCTCCCTGTTTCGTCCTCTGAACTCTCGCTGTCAGAAAGTATCACTGGTTCGTTGATTGCGGCCGCAATCCTTTCTGCAACGACAAGCGATCTTTCTCGGAGCTGCCTGCTTCTTCTTAAGTTATTTTCTGGTTCGTTGGCTAGCTCATCATTAGCGGGTGCAGGGGTCGTGGACATTAGCCTGCACATAAAAAGGAAGGCAATATACAGAAAAAAGAACATAATAATAATGTAAGAAATAAGTGTAAATAATAATACTAATACTAATATATAATATACAAAATATATACAAGTTACGAAACAAATCTATTTAACTATTTACTTGATTATTTACTTATTTACATCCAAGAACTGTTTTTGTTTGTTTACCAGAAATTCTGATGACAATCATCAGAAATCTGAGGAAACTTTTTAAATGTTTTTTCTTATCAGAAAATCTGATGAGTTCTTATAAAAATCTGATGAAATTTTCGTTCCATCAGAATTACCAGAAAATCTGGTAAATTCATCAGAATATGTAAATTGTTGTTTTAGAACTAGGGCTGGTAATAGGTAAACTGTAGGTAACCTGCTAAGACACGATTTGCCAGCCCTATTTAGAACATTTAATGGGTTTATCAGAATCCATCAAAAAACCTAATAAATTCATCAGAATTTATCAGAAAATCTGATGATTTTATCAAAAAGTTATATATTTTTTTTATTTTAGTGGAGTAAATAAATAAACAATTTAAACAGGTTCGCTTGATTCCGAACAAGTAAATAAATGAATATATGCGTATCAATAAATGAAATAAATAAGCAGTTAATTTAAATATGGACAGAAATGAATAAATGAATGAATGAACGTAAATAAATAAATGTAAATAAAGAAATGAAATAAAAATAAATAAGCGGTTCGACGTACGAACACGAACATAAGTATAAAAATAAACAAAAATAAAATAACTGAATTGAAATAATTGAAATTCTGAATTAAAAATGCCGAAATGAAATAAATGAATGAAGTACATGAATGAAATGACTGAATTAAAATAACTGTAATGGAAGAATAAAAGAAAATGGTTCGATCTCGAACACATTAACTGAATTAAGTAAAATGAATAAAAAAATTTGTTAGTCGAATAATAAAATAAAAAGTTAGTATGTTAGTTAGGTTAGCGGTTAGTTAGTTAGTAAAGTTAGTAGATCAGAAAAAGAAAAGTTAGTCAAAAAGTCAGATATTAATAAGTTAGTAAATAAGAAAACAAATAAATACAAAAATGTACAAGTATTCACAGTTTGTACACCGGTAAAATAATGACTCGGATTGTTCCATTAATTTCGCCATCGTTCCCCGGCAACGGCGCCAAAAACTTGACGTGAGCGTGACTATACACATTTATTTACAGTATTTACAATCGCACCTAGCGTAACTTGGTGTTTTAAATTTATAAAAATAGTTTATACCTTAACATTAAAACACACACAACAAAGGACAAGTGCATCCCGTCATATATGTAGAAAAGTATTGGTAAGAGCCAGATATCGATCCATGGAACACGGGCGTTATTAAGTACTAAATCTTTGTCATTATTTTACCAGATAAAAGGATAGGTGAATGATCGTTTAACTAAATTATCTAAATTATATCTAAAACATATTAGACTCCAAATATGAAAAATAAATATTATCTTGTTTCAGAAACAACCTAAACATGTTATCTAGATATGTCACAAAAGCACTTAATCAATTTTCCAATTTCAAGACAGCTAGTTACCAAGTCTGGATTTCTAGCATTATGATTCTTTGGAAAGTTAACGCGATGGTCACACGTTAACCACCTAAAATCATTCATTAGCGAGCTATTGATATTTATTCATACGAATCTTTAAAGATAGGTTATTTACCGGGTCTGGATTCCTAACCTCACTTATCAATGAAAGCAATACCGATGGTCACAATACAGCCACGAGGATAAGCAATTAAGTAGATCATATAACAAACCGTTTCACCTTTACAAGTCTTGAACACAAATCTACCATGTCAGTAATTTCAGACCAAAACTACTAAACAAGGATCATAAACCGCATGCAAGAACATGTAATCAACACCATATAATTCATTAGAACCATTACGTGCAAGAAAGCATTCCGAATCAAAATAAGATATATCTTGTATAAAACCAATACCCTGGTCAGGTTTCATGGTGTAAACAAAGTCTACAAATAAGTGATTAATCAAGAAATAGTTATCATCCCACTAACCACATATTCATTATCCAAGATAATCAAACATAATCAGGAACTCAACATCAATGAAACACTCATTATATAATCATGAAGATTCAAACATGAAAAAGTACTAAAGATTCATATAAACAAGATTGCAACATAAAGATTATTCAAGAAACAAGTACATTACTACTATTACATAAACTACATTAAACATAAACTAACATCAGCTCATAACTTGCAAAATGATCAGAATACATGTTCAAGAACAAGGAATCGAACCATAAACAAGCAAGGAATTTATGGGTTGGATCGGTTATGCTTCCATTCGGTCTTGAAGCTTCAAAGTGGTCTGATCAGGACTGCTTCGGAACCCAGAAATCGCCTAGAAACATAGAGAAAAACCCAACACTTGAACCAGTAAGGAATGACTGTATTTATAGAGGATTTTGCGATCGGCACGGTCATGCCACAGGTCGCACGGTCGTGTGACAGGTGTTGTCGGGTGAAGTCACTTTGCCCGATTCGATGTCAGCCAAGTGGACTAGTGGACAAGTTGCCTGAGTCTTCAGATCGGCACGGTCGTGCCGTTGGTCGCAGGGTAGTGCGATGTCATCAGAAACTAGATCAGGAATCTTGGTTAAGCCTTGGCACGGTCATGCGGCGGGTCGCACGGTAGTGCGGCCCGGGAACAGATCGGCACTAGCCTTTGCACTGGCAGTGCTTCCGAGATCGACTCAATCGGCACGGTAGTGCCGTCAAATGGCACGGTCGTGCCACACCTGGCAGTCATCAGAATTTTGTTCTTTTTATTAGAAATGCATCAGAATTTGTCCGTTTTCATCATATTTTTCTTTTGTGCTTTGTTTAAGACCTGAAAATATAAAAGTACCGAATTTGGTGCCTAAACGTTGCCGTTTCAGTCAAAAACACTTAAAACAGAATTGTTTTGGGGTATAAAAACATGTATAATTTAACGTATATCAACTAATATTTTAATAAACCCCCTGCCGGTCTGCAAAATCTTCCAAGCCGTAATGTGATCAAACGACGTTATGTACAGTGCTTCGAACTCGGTACGTGTAGCGACAAGTGCTTCATCGTCGGGTACACCTTCCTCGCGGTTCAATGCTGTGACGTAGCACCTCTCAAAATGTGTACACTTTATACGTAGGTGCATAAACATTCCTAAAAATTGTTCTCTTCCACGAAAATTCACACCCACACATTCGTAGAATGTGGTCCTAATGGTACTCCAACATTGAGGTGAATCTAAAGGGAATTCCAAATTTATTGTGTCCACCCAACTCGTGACTAATGCGGTATCCTTAGCCTCCGTCCAACGACGTGCCATTAAAAATAAAGAGTTTGAGAGTATGGAGAGATTGAGAATGGAATAAAATAAGAGTGTTTCTGTGTTTATACAGATATGAAATTAATTAATTTGAAATTATTTTTTTAAAGTTAGCGTTTTATGACAGTCAAGAAACAAGGACCCACCACTTGTTGCTCGCTATTCCACTAACAGCCAACCAATACCCCCCCCCCAATAGCACTGGCGGGAAAAAAATAATGTACCGGATGTTCTTAGGATAATATTTGTTGGGTTGGTCTTCATAAAGAACAAAAAACACAAGTTTATTTGACACATTTCGAATTAAACCTTTATCGAATCATAGATATAGAATAAACACATCGCAAAGATATATTCGAAAAATAAAACACTATATCTAAAAAGTTATAAGCAAAGAATAAAATGTTGCAAAATAAAATGTTGCAACGACAATCTCAGGATTTTATATAACGTCATATTTAAAAAGTTGTAATAAAAAATACTTTTAATATAATACTAAATTATTATAATGATATAATTAAATAATAAAAATTAAAAATTAAGGTGCCTGCCACTATTCATTTCTAATATGAAAAATGTATATATATAGTTTTCCCCGCTCGCGTTGCGGGGCACTAAGCCAAATATTTTTCTCTCACAACATGTACGTCTGTGAGTTACTTACTTGCACATACTACTCATAACACGATATCAAAAAAAAAAAAAAATTGAATCGAGTCAACCAATTAGAACAAAACACAACCTTGCTAAAAATGAAAATGATAGAAAACTACCGTTTGACACGAATAAAAATTACACCGAACCAACCAATTAAAACAAAACACTACCATAGTTTTGCCAAAAAAAAAATTAAGCGATGGCATGTCTGTAATTTTACACCAGGGCAAATTTATAATTTGACAGCGAAAAAAAAAAACAGTGAAAAAACTATATTTTTTAGGTGAGGACAAAATCGTAATTTAGCTGGGAGGGGGAAAACAAAACCAATGGTAAAACTGTAAATTTAAATGAGACAAAATTGCAATTTGGTTAGACCAATGAGGAAATGTCAGGCAAGGTGTCTTATAGTTTGTATTTCATTTCTGCTTTTGTTTATAACATCCTTTTAATAGTTTAAACTTTATAAAGTACAAATGTAACATGTAAATTTACTTGTCTAATTGCCTTTTATTATGAGCTTTGCTTTTAATATGTTCTACATGTTTCGGAGGAAAAAAGTTATAAATTTATATTACTATTTGACACTTGTATAGCTAACTTTTATTACATATAAACAAATTCGAAAACATCATTTCAAATTTGCAATTTGGTTAGACCAATGAGGAAATGTCAGGCAAGGTGTCTTATAGTTTGTATTTCATTTCTGCTTTTGTTTATAACATCCTTTTAATAGTTTAAACTTTATAAAGTACAAATGTAACATGTAAATTTACTTGTCTAATTGCCTTTATTATGAGCTTTGCTTTTAATATGTTCTACATGTTTCGGAGGAAAAAAGTTATAAATTTATATTACTATTTGACACTTGTATAGCTAACTTTTATTCCATATAAACAAATTCGAAAACATCATTTCAAATTTGGTTTAAAAAAAACGCGCCTAAGTCACGAGGTAATAGTAAAAACGCCTCAAAAGAAAAAAAAAGGCTGATATGTAAAAGAGAAGCGAGAGATACGGTTTTTGGTTGTAGATATATACCAAGTCTCATGACCTACACGCCTTGGAGGTTAATACCAAAATCTAAAATATTGACAAACAAATTCGAACACATCAATGACTTACAGTCAATCCTAAACACGGAAAAACCAACAAAAACAAGAGAATTCAACTCAAAAAAGAAGATTAATTCACAAATAATAAACAACATATACAACTGACACAGGTTAGCGTGGTTTTGCAACACCATTGTCATCAACTGAGTTCACGGGAATTGATGCACCACTCCGTTTAGAACCACCGGCTCCAGTTATGGTCCGGCCCATGAACTTTCCGGCCTTGCTTAGCCCACTACCAACAGCCCCCAACCCGTTTCCAACCAGCCCAACCCCCGCGCCAACTCCACTTCCAACAAGCCCAACTCCAGTGCCTATACCAGACCCTACCAACCCTGCTGCTCCATCAATGGCATCCATGGTGCTTCCTATTAAACCTTCTGCTTTAAGTCTCTTTTTCTCTTCAAGAATCTTCTTTTCTTGTTCTAAAGCAGCATCTTGCTCTTCTTTAGTAAAGTGATGATACTTTACCTATATATTCAAATACTCATACCAAAGTTTACAAAGAATAATAACTAAAGTGCCCATTATCATCTTAATGAATCTTATTGAACAAATGCATGGCTAGTTGGCTACCAATACTAGACAGATAAAAAGGGTAAAATGGTCATTGTTTTACATAAAGTGAGACAAGGAAAGACATGTTGCATTTGTGTTGGAACGTCCTAGTAAGAAAAATGTAGCAAGGTACCAGGTAGATACCAAGTGCGTAGTAGCATAAGTTGTGTGTTACCTAGTCCCACTACATAGCAGGGTATTGGTGGGGTCCAGTGAGTTTTCACTAATAGGTTCTCACAGCTACTAACTCGAACATTAAATTAAAGCTAATTGTATAAAGGTGAAATCACCTACATACCTTGATTGTAAGAGTTCCTCTATCCTTCTTATCTTTAATCTTGAGCATGTCAATTGAAGGTAGCAGTCTCAATTCAATATCTTTTTCGATTTCGGGTTCAAGGTCGATTAGAGGTAATTTTGCTATGCCCAAACGCTTGTCTTGTCCAATGTCTTGATCCAAAACCTGTTTGGGTCACACCCTATGATCCTTATTGTTTAACTAAATAAAGTTTTTTCTATAGCACAAACAAATGTGGGAGTCGCTACATGGTTTTGAAGAATATATAGATGTGTTAGTAGTGGGCTGAGTTCAAATGAGAACCATCAAATAATTAGAAACTACTTTTTGGCCTTCGATCATGGAGCGGATGAAAAGGACAAGGCAATCACGAGTCATTAAATGACAGACATATTAGATGAGATCACGGTCATCCATTCTAGGGGTGTTCACAAACTGTTGAAACTGATATAATCGCTAAAACTGGCCCTGTCTGTTTACTTTATTGTTACCAAAACCATAGTTAGCAATTCCGCATAGAAGTTTCGTCAAAACCGGCTGAACCATACCTAAACCATCAAATTATGATCCAAGGGTCAAATTGGGTTTCTTTGGTTTCTAATTATTTAATGTTCCTCACCGGAACCTCACGCTTTAGTATACCAGATGGTTTCATATAAGGACTTTAACAAAGGTGAACTGGGACCAAATTTTAATTTTAACCATTTAAGAACCAACGATACTAGGCTATGTATAGAAAAAATCAACCAAGTGAAAAGATAATAACCTCAAGTACAGCAAACTGGGTCTCCTTGTCTTCTGCAATTAACTGAATGACATGATTCCAAACAGGATTAAGGTTGTTATTAACAACCTTTGTTTTGAACTTCTCAAGAGGCCGAATATACGCTGTCACATAAGGATCAGACTTTCCAATCATTTCCATGTTTTTCAAATTATTTGCCTTCACAATTGTTAGTGTGAGTTGTCCATGTGGCTTTAGCTCAAGATCACTACATAATATGCAAACAATAAAATCAAATTCATATCTTTCACAAACGGTTTTAGTGATGCCATGAACATGATAAGATAGATATAAATATAGTACAAGGGGCCATATTCGTAAGGATAGCAAAAGAACCCGACAAGAAAACCCATATATATTAATTTTTGCGGGTTTCAAATAGATTATTAGGTGATAGCAAAAGAGCCCGACAAGAAAACTCGATGACCTGTACCCATTTCCCCATATAGAAAACAAATATATTAAGATATTATACTATATTATAAAAAATACACTAAATGGTATGTTAAAGTTGTTAGAAACTTCAAATTATTACAATTAAAGGCATGTTTTAAGTGTAGTTAAGGGTTTAATATTTCGAGGTTTTTTAGGAGTTTAAGATTTGGTTTTGAGTAATGGGCATCTCAACGGAAAATCTTGAACAACATAAAACCATAAAGGGGTAAATCCAATAGACGTGGATATACACACAAACCCAATGGATAACGAAAAACATGTATCCAACTGTTATGAGGACAGGTATGAGACTGGAATTACCAAAACCCGACCCACTATCATCCCTAATTATTACCTTGTATCCGTAGGTACAATGGGAACAACCATCCTGTGCGGCCACTCAAGCATGTCTTTAACTATTGTTTTTACAGTATCCTGCACACATCAAGTAAACCTATGATGACGCAGACAAACTTAGTTAGTTACAAAACAACGTTAATCACATCATAAAGAAACTTACATCTATCATGTCAGAAAGTCCAGGAATGGCTGTTAAACTTCCACCAACAGCTTTTAATGTATAATCAATTTTTGGCTCTGGCTGATAATTTATAGCTGATTATTTTTTAAATCAAATATATTCTTATGTATGGATGTTAAGAAAACTGGTGTGATTCATAGGGTGTACCTCTGAAAGTAACGCAACAACAACCGCAGAGATGCAAGGAATTTCCTCATAGAGTTGGAAAATAACGCGAATAACTGTAAAAACTTGTAGATCCTTCAGCTGTAAACAATACAAAACATACAATTTTCTTTCAGCAATTAGGGGTGTTAAATGGTTCTGTTCGTGGGTTGAACACGAAAATATTGTTCGACACATGAACCAGACAGTGAAACAGTATTCGTGGGTTGACACGACCCTTTAACCCAAAAAAATTTTATTTTATTTTTGTCGCATCTAAATTCTAAACTCTTAAACTCTAAAGTTACATATCTACCGCAAAAAATACAACAGTATATAAATAATTACTTGAAACTACTTTATGCTTATTTCTTTTGTATCTTTTGAATTTTGATAAAAATATCCGATCAGTTTAAATAGTTATATAAAACCCTTTTTGATTTGTAAAAATGAACAGATCAACCCTCAAGTCATCCGATAGACCCAAATATGTCTGGTTTAGCTAAACGTGTTGATGGGTTCGACCCAAAACGTTAAGACAAAACCCAAACCCATGAATATCATGTTAAGCTCTTATTGTGTCAGATATTCACACCCCCAAACAGCAAAATGATTCATAAACGTACCCACCTGAATAGGTAACTTAGCAACAACAGCTTCAACTTCCAAAACAATATTTGGGTCACCGCCCCAACGAAAATCTATGTCCATTGTTATTTGACCTTTTTTAAGACTCTGGACACGAATACCTGCACATTTTGTAGTTAGTAATAGTGATATATGCAGGACATATATTCAGGCTGCAATAATATGTACCCTCAATCTTTGGTGCTACAGTTCCAAGAGAGAGTTTATCAAACTTCATTGATGTAATTCCAGTTGGACGATAGTCTTCCAATAATGGCTCAACCGATTCCTTAATTATAATACGAGCTGCCTGTATGTACAAAAAAATTTTAAGAAAAAAAAAAAAGATTTGTCCAGGAATGCAGTAAAGCTAAGAGCCCAAAGTAAAGTACTTACTTCTTCAACATATGGCCAGAGTTTGCCTAATAGTTTATTCAACCATTTCACCTGTAACATCAAACTGTATGAAGATGAGACGCGTTCGACACAAAACTTGTGAGAATGGAAAAAAACAAGAATTAGAAGAAAAAAAATATAGTAATTATTTGATGTGGAAAGAGGTAACCTGTTCATAAACAGGGAAAGATATCCATTCGGGAAAGGTGTCGCCACAAATTTTCCTGAGATCGTCTCGGTTGAGACATCCAAGTTGCTTTATGACAACAGCCTGAGGGTGAAACAAAGCATTAAACACCTTCAGTATATAAATTATCTGAATGCTGCATAAGTTAGGATGATCATCTAATATTTTATATTCAATGCACCTTCAGTTTGTTGATATTACAAGTATATCATTTAATAAACACATGATTTCGATATGTAATTTGATTGTAATTTGTACGGTAACGTATGCTTGTAAATTTTTGTTGCAGTTTCTCATGGTTATTAAGTTCAATATCAAAATTTGTTTTTCTTGATGTTGGTTTTCTTTTCGGTTTTTGGTGTTGTGGCAGTTGATGTGGTGGTGGCCAACAGTGGTGGCAGCGTAAGTGGTGGCTGACGGTGGCAGTAGGTGGTGGTGCCTGTTTCTCTTAAAGGTCAGGGACACAGAGGTTTTTTTTTTTTTTTTTTATGAACGAACCATTTGGACCCGTTCTAATTAGCCAGGTTTTCCATTCACGTCCGTGATCTGTCATTTAGGCAGACCCAAATCTACCCAATAAGACCAACGAAAATGACCCAAACTAACTTGTATCTAGCAACAAGGGTTGAGTTTGACCGATAGGGCTGTTCAAAAAACTCGTCTAGCTTGCGCCTCGCTTGAGCTCAACATAATATGATTCATCAATATGTGTAAAGAGATAAAATTATTTCTATATAATAAACGAGTTAGGCTCGAGCTTAATATCTCAACATAAAAGATATAAAAGTCAAAGATCGGTTACACAAACTAACAAGAAATGTAGTTTGACCAATCCAAAACCTTACCTATCTTCAACATCAATTCATAAAGAAACTGGTCATCCTAACATTAACAAATCAACAAAAATAATTGGTGAAAGTAAAATCAAATTGATCAACAAATGATGAGAATCACATCAATATGTTAAAGATCGAATCCCAACAGTTAACTACCTTAGCGATTCGTTTACCGCTTCGGTACATCATCATCTGACGCCAACCAGCCATGATTGAAACGCCAAATATAGTCCCCATCATAATTCCAATAATCAAACCCATCTTGTATTAACTTACAACTCTCCAGAAACAAGAACTACAGTCGATATAACATCAAAAGATTGGTTTTAGAGATGATGAAAAATGGAGTTGCAGAATACTATGTGATGAAGAAGGAGGTGAATGTATGAAACGTTCAATTCTTGCCTTGTTCTGTCCGTTACTTGTTTTGTTCTCCGCATGAAAATTCTTAGTTACGAATATTATTATTCTAGATAATAATGTGTTTATTTTGTATTAAAATTAGGAATCGTGTCAATCGTAACAAGGTAATGGATTAAACCGATAAACTCAAATACTGCATATTCTTATAAATAATTAATTATATTATGATGGGTTGAGTTATAATACAAAGTATTTAAAAATAAGAAGGGTAAGAAGACACCAGATTGTGATAAGTGTCTTAGGAGGAATTAAATGAAAAGGGTAATTTTGTCTACAAGAGGAAAGAGAATATGCACATGCAAGTCTATTTCCCCACAATTTTTAAACGTCCGTAACTTTTTTATACATCATTTGTTTTTTAAAAAAATTATACCATAAAATCGAGCGTTTTTTTATCTTTAATATGAGTACCATATTGTTATATTTTTCAAAAAAAAATTCAAAAACCCAGTTGCATATTACACAATGGACATGATGTAAAACACAATGTAAAATAGATCAAAAACACAATCAATGACAACAGATAAAGACACAATGGACAACATACTAAAACACAATGACCATAACGTATAACACAATGGCGATAACATATAACACAATAACTATCAGACTAAATAAAAACACAATTGATGACAACAGATAAAATACACAATTAATGACAACAGATAAAAGACACAATGGAGAGCATATGAAGACACAATGGAAAACAAACTAAAAACACAATACATAACAAACTAAAACACAATGAACAAAGATAATAAAAAAATTGAACAAATTATTAAAACACAATGGACAACATATTAAAACACAATGAATAACATATTAAACACAATGACCTGAACTAATAACACAATTTATAGAAAACCATATATAACACTATCTTCATTGTGTCATTTATTGTGTTATAGGTCTTATAAAAACGCAATGGATAGAACCTAAATTAACATTGTGTTATAGGTTTTAATAATAACACAATGTATAGAAACTCTACTGACCAAAACCCAGTTAAAAGACACAATGACCTGAACCTTTTTCACAATGCAAAAAAAAACCCAGTAAAGATGAAATTTTTTATTTTATTTTTATATGATAATATGGTACTCATATTAAAGATAAAAAAACGCTCGTTATTATGGTGAATTTTTTTTAAAATAAATGTCGTATGAAAAAGTTATCGACGTTTTAAATCGATGGAGGAATTGGCATGTGTCTTGCATGTGGAGAGAGAAAATCCATAAATATAGGATTCCCTTTATGTCCTTCTATTATCTTCTTTTCCCTACAACTAATCTCAACCTTTCAAATCTAAGATCAATGGACTAGAATCCTTCTTACCATTCTTATTTATTTTGTCCTTTGTATTTGATCCTAACCCATATGATTATTAATTCCTAATACAGTCAACTTTTTCTCCAAAACTTTTCCCCCTTATAAATACTCCATGTATTCTAATTTAAAAGATGCACAATTAATAATAAACATCTCTTTCTCTCCCAATATCTTTTTCAACTTCTTGCTATTAGGCTTGTTCATAACACGTTATCAGCACGATTGCTTTGGATCACACAATCATAAGGGGTGATTCTTGACAACTTTTAAACTGAAATTTTAGGGAAGGGGTATGACAAGTAACAAAGTTCTATCATTACAAATATTGCAAAGCTTGAATTTATGACTTTAGATATTACTGGGAAAAACTATTTGTCATGGGTATTGAATGCTGAAATACATTTGAATGCCAATAATCTGGGTGAAACAATTAAAGAAGGAAATAAAGCAAATACCCAAGATAAGGCAAAAGTCATGATCTTTTTACGCTATTATATTCATGAGGCTTTGAAAAGTGAGTATCTCACTATCAAGGATCCACTTGTCCTTTGGACCAACCTGAAAGAAAGGTATGACCACCAGAAAACGGTAATATTACCGAGAGCTCGTTACGAGTGGATCAATTTAAGGTTACAAGACTTTAAGTTGATAAGCGAGTACAACTCGGCAATGTTTAGAATCACATCACAATTGATTCTAAGTGGTGAAAATATTACTGATAAGGAAATATTAGAAAAAACATTCTTAACCTTTCACCCTCGAATGTAATACTACACCAACACTATCGTGAAAGGGGTTTCACCAAATATAGTGAGTTAATATCATGTTTGCTTGTGGTCGAGCAAAACAGTGAGCTCTTAATGAAAAATCATGAGACTCATCCGGTTGGAGCAACCCCAATCCCTGAAGCTAATTTGGCAACATATAATGACCAAAGTGAAAGTTACGGGCCTGGTCGAGGTTATCATCGTGGTCGTGGTCATGGTCATGGACGTGGCCAAGGAAATTATCATAGTGTTCAGTTTAAAAAGAAAGGGACCCACCAAAAGTGGCATAATAATGAAAATAAATCCAGTGATGAAAAAAATAAAAAGGTCGGATATTCATCGAATGCATGTTACCGATGTGGAAGTAACAATCATTGGTCGAAGACTTGTCGTACGACCAAGCACTTGGTGGAACTTTATCAACAATCCATCAAAGACAAAGCAAAAAGAATAGAGACAAATTTTACATATGAGGTTGTCATAAAGACCATAATGATACAACTAATCTGGATTATGATCATTTCCTTATTGAACCAACTAACTTGGATTCTGGTGATATCGTGGCTGATACATCCCAGTTGGATACTTGCAATTTTTCTTACATATGAATTATTAGTTCTAAGTGATGTGATTTCCTTCATTTCTTTAAAACATTTTGTTTGAGTTTTTGTTTTGTTTTGATGCGTATGAAACATGTTAGGCCCTAATTAAGTTTGTGGATTAGTGGCTAAGTGGATTAGTGGATATGGGGTGGGCTTTTATGGAAATGGGCCTAGGGTTTAAGGAGCATCCTCCCTAAACACTTTCTATAAATAATAAATTATGTTTAGGTGATTAGTGTTGATGACATCATAGAAAATCTTGTATTTGACAATCATCTTTTGTATGCAAGATCTAATCAAGAATTTTTCTACTCCATCTCCTTTCTTTGAATCATTGCTTGTTTGTATGATTCCGCCACCAAACAAGCTTGTGTGATATCATTGTGATCTCGCATCGGGACTTACAATTGGTATCCGAGCCTGTAAACCTGTTTCCAGGCTCGGATCTGATATCACAACGATTCTGGATCTCGGACTGTTGACTGGTACTGTTTCTGTTCGTGACTGCTGAAGAACTGATCATCTCAGACCTGTTTCTGATCATCTCGGACCAGCTTACTTGCATCTCGGATAATCTTCATTGCATCTCGGACGATCTCGGACATCATCTCGGATCAACTGCTTTGTTGGTGCATATGTCTGTTGACTAAGTCTTATATCGAGTCTTGGTTTCGTTGTGGATCTGAACAAGAATGATGTCATCATTCTCAATGATGACATCATAAAGATGACATCACAAAGTTACATCATGGAAGTATATCTTCAAGCGAAATAGGACACGAAATAGAAATTTATAATTGTTTATTGTAATTTCGCATGAAAGTATGTTATGTGATTTCGCTTGAACATTCATGGGTGTCTTTCAAGTGAAATTACATGGACTATATATAGGTGTGCTTAGCTTCTCATTTAAAACGGAATTTCCAGATTGTGTCACGAAGTGCTGTCGAATTCCTGCCGTGTAATCAAGTGAAATCTTAATGAGAAAGCTGTTTTAAAGTGAAATCAATCTGTTTCTACTCATTTCTTTCTGATTCAAAACAGTTTGATTGTTTCCGCCACTCAAACTGTCGTGTATTGACTCTAATTGACTCATTCGATCGTCAAAACAATCCTACATGCTTTGAAGATTGCCTTCATCTCGGACAATCATCATATCATCTCGGATAAACTTCAAACCATCTCGGACAATCATCAAACCATCTCGGACAATCATCAAACCACAAGCACCTCCACTGGACCGCCACCACCTTGCACCACCCCCACCCACTCTACACACACATCTGGCGGCCCACCTTGCACCAGCCCCAATGGAGTCGGTGGTCTCCATCATCATCCAAGTGTTACACTAACAGCATTCGGATGTATAATTTCTTATCAACACAATCATCGAAAAATTCAAACTTCTTACGCAATAAGTCAACAAATACATCAATTCTTCACAAATAGGTATACATACTAAATCTCCTTTCAAAACCACAAAAGTCATTATAGATCACCATTCTAAAAATTAATTTTCATTTGAAAATTTAAACCCAATCGATTTGGGGCAAACCTTAAATTAGGATTTAGGGCAAACCATATATGGCAGATCGCCATCACCACAGGTCGTACATCCTTTTGACGTGTTCTTCGATATTGCGCCACCCACCATCGACAGACCCTAGTTTTTTTTATGGACGAAGCCCTAGATCCAAGTCATTGAGATGAAGGTGTGTTAAGACTTTTAAAGTGTGTTCAGATTTGCGGTAAAAAAGTGAAGGTGTGGTGGTGGAGATGAAAGTGTTGGAGACGGTTGTGGTGGTGGTCGGCATGTCATGGTGGTGGTGGGTGGTGTCAGCAGGTGGTGGTTAATGGGGTGGTGGGCAGGTGGTGGTTAATGGGGTGGTGGGCAGGTGGTTGTTAGTAGTGGTTGGCATGTGGTGGTCTGTGGTGGTCGGTAGGAAATAGTGGTGGTGGTGTGGGATGGTGGCCGTTGGTGGTGAGGTTGTTGATGGTAAGGCTGGTGGTGGTAATGGGTGGTTAGGGGGAGGGGCGGTCCGTTATGGACTCCCCATCACGAGTGATAGTATCACTAACACCGCCGCCTCCATGTTTATCACGAGTTATAGGAATAACTCGTTGAATATATAACGCGTTGAACTTGATCAAATGAATGTGTATGACTTGTACATTGTGTATTAATAATTGTACATTGGAATCCCATCACTAGTGATACCACCCCCACTACAATTCTATCACTAGTGATAGAATATTGGGTGATGACTAGTGACCACTAGTGACAGAAATCTATCACTAGTGACCACCCCCTCCCCCTTATGGAGGAGGGGTGATTTCTGGTTACGGAGGAGAGAGAAAGAATGTAGAAAGAAAATAGAGAGGATTGATTATTAAGTCGATATATAATAATAAAATATATTTTTAGGTTGGATGGGAAAAGACTAAAAAGCCTCCCATGTGAGGGGCACATGATTGATTTTAATGTTGCAAATGGGTGTCGTTTGAGACGGGGATTGAAATGGTGACGAGATTCATAGATTAAGGAGGAAAATGTCCATTTTTAAATGATTGGGGCAAAACCGTTAAAATGGTCAAACCATAAGTAGCAAAATGAAAGTTTACTCCAATATAAAAATTGACTTTTTTTCTATAGTATTTTGGATCGTATGAAGAAACATCACCTATTCACTTAGTTTTAATTATCTTAATTACTTCTAAGTTAAACATAAAATCCAAGAACACAAATTGGTTTAGGCTAGAGGGTATGGTGATGGTCCTCTAAGGGAGGATGATCCGCCACGTAGGCGCCACGTCATAGTCCTCTCAAGGATGGTCCATCCCACAAAATTAGAGGGTATGGATGATGGTCCTAGATGATCCTACCCCACCACTTTTATGTTTTTTTATTTTTTTAATCTTCTACTTTTTTTTTTAATTTAACAAATAAACTAACAAAATATTTTCATTAATATTAAAAAACATTAGATAAACTTTAAAAAAAAAAAAAACCTCTTAAATACATTAACCATTCCCAAAAATTTACCTTGTATTCTTTTTATCAAAACTTGTCATCTATTCACGAATCTCCAAATTCACGAATCTCCAAATTCCATCTTTTTTGTGTTGTTGAAATGCATTTATAGATCATAAATTGTACAACGTATACTTGCTCTTTCGATCAGAATCATAACCCCCACATCCCTCTTTATGATAACAATCGACCCCTCAAATCTCAATCTTGAACTCAGATCTCCTGTTTTACACTTCACCAACTCATCTTTATGCTCAAAATCCAACAAAAGCAGGTATCTTTATATAATCCCTTTACTTCAATTGTTGAAATCTGTTAATTTCACCCTAATTTGATCAAATTGTTGTCTAGGGTTTAGTGATTTTTGCAAGTGTTTGTTGAAGTGTTGTAGATGTTGTGCTACAGATCTAGGTTGATTCTGCTTGTTATTTGAAGGGGGCCCACCATATTAGAAGCGTCGCCAACGTCCAGCACAAGACGGTGAGGACGGGACGGGAGGGGGGCGACATGGTGCGCCGGCGTCGCCGGAGCTCGACGGGGGTGGGGACGAACCCCATACCCTCTAGCCTTAGATTACACTTTTTTTTCCTTTATACATGTGGTAACTTCCAGTTTTTATCACTTAACTCTATGTATAAAAAACTGTCCCTAAAATTTATACTACGTTAAATATTTTACTAATCATTATTTCATAATTCATTTATTATCATTTTTTTCTTCTCCTTTCTTTTCTTTCCTCTCTTTTTACAGTAAATTGCCATTTTGGTCCCTGAGTTTTGGTCACTTTTGTCACTTTAATCCAAAACTCAAATCTTTTAAATTTGGGTCTCTGTGGTTTACTTTTATTGCCATTTTGGTCAAAAAGTGAAATCAGCTGATATTTGTCTAATAAAGTCTTTTTTTGTTTCCTTTTGCTCAGGGGAAAAATAGTTAATATAATTTTACTATAAAACATTATTAATTAAAGTAATTAAATTAAATAACCCTTTGACCTTGACCTCATAAAAGCTCAGATATTTTCATATTCCTCAAAAATCATCTTCTCCAAACCCTCCCAAACCCTCAGTTCTACGATCATCTTCTCCAACGATCATCTTCTCCAATAGACAATTACGAGGTAAATCACCCCTTCGCATCCCCTCACAAAGATATCTAACCTACCATTTCCCCACACAACCAAATTATATACACACACATCGTATCCCCCTCACAAATCAGTAAATCACCCCTTCAAATCCAATGGCAGAAAAAATCTACCCTGTCGCCAAACCCTCTGGTACCCCACCCCCCGCCACCACCACCGGAAACCCTACCTTTTCGGCCACCAAAGCACAACTCTGCAACAACTCCCATCCAGTTTACCGTCCACAACCCCGCCGCAGTCGCCGCAGCTGTTGCTGCTGTTTCTGTCTCTGGATCACTTTCGCTATAATTGTTTTGAGAGTTATCGCCGCCGTAGCTGGCGGAGTGATGTACGTGCTCTACTGGCCTCACCGCCCTACGTAAGGCGGTGGCTCCTGCCGGAATAACGCCGACGACGGCGACGACTTTCGGTGCGAAATGTAAGGTGGATCTGAGGATTAAGGAGAAGATGATCGTAGAATAGAGGGTTTGAGAAGATTTGGAGAAGATGATTTTTGAGGAAGATGATAATATCTAAGCTTTTATGAGGTCAACGTCAAAGGGTTATTTAATTTAATTGATTTAATTAATAATGTGTTATAATAAAATTATATTGACCATTTTGCTCCTGAAGAAAAGGACAAAATAATAGGATTTGATTATATAAATATTAGCTGGTTTCACTTTGGAACCAAAATGACAATAAAAGTGAAACCACAGGGACCAAAAGGACAAAATAATAGGATTTGATTATATAAATATTAGCTGGTTTCACTTTGGAACGAAAATGACAATAAAAGTGAAACCACAGGGACCTAGATTTAAAAGGTTTGAGTTTTGGACTAAAGTGACAAAAGTGACCAAACCTCAGGGACCAAAATGGCAGTTTACTCCTCTTTTCATTTTGTTCTTTTTATCATTTCTAAAACTTGTTAATCATGTAATCAACTTATATATTTTATAAAAATATAGCTTTTATATTGTTTGTTTAATTAAGTTATCTATTGTTCGCATTTATAATTATTATAATCTATACAAATTTAATCATTTTCGATTGTAAACGAGTCTGGCTGAGCCATGCCCGACCTCGCCTAAGGGTTCTCAGTGATGAGGTTTTACTTCTTTGTGTCATTATGAAAGTGGTGGCGGGAAAAAATCATGGCCTTAGCGTTCACTTGGAGAGAAACATCGTTCCCAGTTGTTTCTCTTGTGTTAGTTTTCGTCGGGTGGATTTGGGCATCTAAAGTCCAAGGGAAGTAGTTGTGCCCGGAGATGTCGAGTGCTCTTTGAAATAAAGATTGGCTTGTAATTCAAAGAGTCATATAACGGTTACCTTAAAATAAATATAAGGAGTTAAAACATACATTAGAATAAAAGCTCAAGTAAGTTTACAATCCCTTGTACTTTGATCCTAATAAAGTGTTTAAATTCTTATCCCGATTCGAACAAGTAAAAACGATTTCCCACGGCTATTGCCTAATAAAATTGAAACTTTTTTTATATATAAAAACCTGCGAAATTAAATAATAAAATTGTAAAAAAAATTATGTTTTTTTAGGCTTTTTTAGTTTAGAATGCCTCCTCGACGCGAAAATCCGCTACCTAATGCCGAAATGGCAGCTATCATGGCGCATCATATGGCTGCTGTACTCCCAGATATTATTGCTCAAGTGAACCAAGCCAACAATAACCAAAATGCTCCATGCAACTTTAAAAATTTCAATTCGGCTAACCCACTCAAGTTTAATGGTTCTGAAGGAGCAACTGGGCTCCTACAGTGGTTCGAGAGCATTGAGAGTACGTTTCGTCACGTTCAGTGTCCTGAAAATCGGAAAGTCGAGTTTGCTTCCAGTGTGTTTCAGAAGAGGGCTCTTACATGGTGGAAAGGGGTTATGAGAGACCGTGGTGCTGAGGTTGCGTTAGCACAAACTTGGGCCGAGCTTAGGGCTCTTATGATGAGGGAGTTTTGTCCTCGTCATGAATTAAGGGCTTTAGAAAGGGAGTTTGATGACTTAAAGCAGGATAGTGGTGAGTATCGGGCTTACACTGATAGGTATGAGGAGTTGAGTTTGCTTTGCCCTACAATGGTTACCCCACTCGAGAAAGCTATCGAGAGGTATATTGATGGCTTACCTGACTCCGTGCAAGACATCGTCACTGCTAGTAACCCTACCACAGTTCGTCAGGCAATTGAGTTAGCTGCGACATTGACTGAGTCACAGGTCCGAAAGGGTAAGCTACACAGGAAAGGTAACAAGGGTAAGAAACAGTCATCTGATAAGGGTGAAAGCAAGAAAGGTAAGAACAAGAAGGGTAAGGAATTTGGTTCCTCGAAGGGGTCTAGGAAGCGTAAGGCTTCTTAGAATTTTGTTGTCACTGCCCAAGTTAATCAGGCAGCTCCCAACCAACCTACACAACCGCCAGCGAAGAAACGGTATGCGGGGAATGCACCGTTGTGCAATAGATGCAATAGCCACCATCAACCGCAAGTTCCGTGTCGTTTCTGTACCAACTGTAGGAAGTTGGGTCATCTTTCTGATGCTTGTCGCTTTGCTCCGAATCAAGCAGCACATAACCCAGCTCAGCAGGCTGCTCAACTGCCTGCTCCACAGCAAGCACAAGCTGCATGACCTCATTTTCCTCTTGGTTCGTGCTATAATTGTGGGGACCTGACTCATTATCGAAACCAGTGTCAAAGGCTGGTGAATGCAATCCAAGCTCAGGCTCGTGGACGAGTCTTTAACATGAATGCTCAGGAGGCGCAAGCAGACAACGAGGTGGTCAACGGTATGTTCTTTGTTAACAATCAGTCTGCTTCTGTTCTTTTTTATTCGGGTGCCGATAAGAGTTTTGTGTCATTGTCTTTTGAGCCATTGCTTCGCATGTCTAGAACGAAACTAGGAAAGCATTTGACAGTAGAAGTTGCTAGTGGTGATCCCATTGTTCTCGATTCTGTTCTTCGTAACTGCCAGTTGAACCTTAACAACCATCTTTTTCCCATCGACCTCACGCCAATGCAACTTGGAAGCTTCGACGTTATAGTGGGTATGGATTGGTTAGCCAAGCATCACGCAGAGGTAGTTTGTTTTGAGAAGATTGTTCGTATTCCGCTCTCGACAGGTGAGATCCTACAGGTTCGTGGTGAGAAACCTGCTAGTATTCTCAAGCTCATGTCTTGTACTCAGGCTCGGAAGTATCTGCGAAAGAACTATGTGGCCTTCTTGGCACATGTTGTAGCAGATAAAGGCAAAGGTAAGTCAATTGAAGATATCCCTGTTGTTCAAGATTATCCAGAAGTGTTTCCTGAAGAGTTACCTGGTTTACCCCCAGCGCGCCAAGTCGAGTTCCGTATTGATCTTGTACCTGGTGCGAATCCTATTGCCAGATCTCCATATCGTCTTGCACTATCTGAGATGCAAGAGTTGTCTAAGCAGGTCCAGGAGCTATCTGACACTACAAGAAAACTGGGTTTTTAGTACGCGCAAAAGCGTCCTAAAATGCTATTTTATAGGACTTTTCATTTAATAGGACCAAGGGTAAAAGTGTTTCATGTAAAGGGGTCGTAATAAGTCCCGGAACTAAAAAAGTGTCCTAACATCTCAAATAAGATTATGAAACCAATTTTATGGTCGCGTAATATGTCTTTGAACAACCAAAATAGTGTCCTAATAAAAACATATTAGGACACTTTTACGATGTTCTAACATGTGCTTACATACTTTTAATCTTTTGATACACTTACAAGTGTCCTTAGAAATTAATTGATAGGACCCTTATGATGTAACATTATAGCTAATTTAGTACCAAGAAAAAGGTCCTAATATACTAAACATTATAGCTAATTTAGTACCAAGAAAAAGGTCATAATATACTAAATAAGATTATGAAACCAATTTTAGTGTCGCATAATATATCTATAGACAACTTAAATAGCGTCCTAAAAAGAACATATTAGGACACTTTTATAATGTTCTAATATGTGATTACCTACTTTTAATCTTTTGATACACATACAAACGTCCTTAAAAATTAATTTACACTACAAATAAAAGGCCATCTAGTGGCATACAAAAAGTGCGAAAAAAAAAACCAAAAAAGTGCCATTAAAGACCCATATAAGAATGTGCGGCACACAAAAAAGTACCACTAGAAGCGGTGACGCTAAAGCCTTTTAGTGGCACATTTTTTGTCTGCCGCTACAAACTTTTGGCCTTTTAGTGGCACTTTTTTGGTATGCTGCTACAAACTTTTAGGGCTATAGTGGCATATAATTTTGCCACAAAAATCGTATTAAATTAAATGGCACTACGGACGTTTATTATTCAGTTTTTTTGTTATTTAAAATATGAAATAAAAATAATACCGTAAAATGTAGAAAGCATATTATTATCACCTCAATTAAAGTTCACTAGTGTTTCAAACATTCCTTCTTTTACAAACAAATGTCTAAAAAGTGTCAAACTAAGTCTATATATCAAACATACAAAATTAAAACTAATAGATGCTTAAATAAAAATTCCAAGTCTTTCACAATCTTCCTGCAAGTAAAATGATCATTGTGTTAAATCTTTCTTAGCAATCATATATCACACTTTATGGTCGTTCCTTTCGCTTAGTATTGCCACATCAGACAACTTACTGTATTCAACCTGAAATTAATATTTATTGTTAAATTAAATAGATCGCGTAACCATACTTATCAAAGATGTAAGAGCAATTAATAAAAGGCAAAATCACTTCTTTGACATCAGCTTAAGCTCTTCAACCAAAGGATTCGGTGTTTTTTGCCTCTAGTTTCTAAATTGGTTTATTACATGTTGCTATCACCTAATGAAAATAGAGAAAATAAGAATGTTTACCCTACAAGATTCAAACTTCTCAAAAATTCAACTGATACCCTAAACACCCTTGGTTACTAAGCCTTGTGCTAGAACAACAAATGATGTCCTTTCACCATCTAAATCATTAGTCTTTTGAAATTGAGCAGTGGTGGACCCAGAACTTTTTTCTCCGATGGGTTCACCTTTTTTTCAATGGTCAAATTTCTCACTATCAAACGTTAAAATTTCGGGTCGAGTCAGGTCAAATTTCTCACAATAATGGACTAGTCTACTACTGTACAGTCCATGATCTAAATAATCATCAATCGTTTAACAACATGCCATGAAACAACGAAACAAAAATGAATCACAACAATAGTCGCTTATATAATCTCCAATACAGTAGTAGAAATCTAACTATAGGACAAATTTCATGTATAGAATATAGGACATCATTTTAAAAATATCAGTAATTAAAGCTTATGCATTTATAATGTTATTCAACCAAAAAATAAAAATAAAAACATAGATTGATTCCCGACTAGGCGTCGATTAATCACCAATTAATCTCGATTAATTTTCGATTAACTTTCCATAATTAATCACCACCACCGCCGGCCACCACCACTACTCACCACCACCACTCATCGGCCACCACCACCACTCACCGGCCACCACCACTACTCACCACCACCACCACTCACCACCAGAGAAAACCACAACATAGGGTGGAAATGAATGTAGCAGGATGAATGATGAAACTTTAATTTCAAAATTATTGTTTGTTTACTACCATCCCGTGTAATCACGGGTCAAAAACCTAGTGTTATTAAAAAACTCTAGCAAATAAACGTTTTATAAAACTTATGTTTTACGACTCAAATATCAAGTGTCCTATTACGGTGTATTATAATAACACCATAATGATTAAGCGTCCTATAAAGGTTAAAGTTATAAGACCCTGGTGTCAAGTGTCCTATTAAGTTATGTTATAATAGAACTCTAACGAATAAGCTTCCTATAAAACTGATGTTTCATGACTCAAATATCAGGTGTCCTATTACAGTTTATTATAATAACACCACAATGATTAAGCGTCCTATAAAGGTTAAATTTATAAGACCCAAGTATCAAGTGTCTTTTTAAGTTATATTATAATAAAACTCTAATGAATAAGCGTCCTATAAAACTAATGTTTTATGACTCAAATATCATGTGTCCTATTACGGTTTATTATAATAACACCACAATGATTAAGCGTCCTATAAAGTTTAAAGTTATAAGACCCAAGTGTCAAGTGTCCTATTAAGTTAAGTTCTAATATGACTTCGACTAGAAAGGGTCCTAAAACACTAAACATTTATGACTTAACTACAACGTGTCCTATTAAGTTATGTTATAATAGGACCCCAGATGATCAAGTGTCCTAATACAGTACCACATAATAGGACACTAACAATTAAATGCCTTATAAAGTATTTTATTAGGATCTACATTTTAAGTGTCCTATTAAATTATATGATAATAGGACCCCAAAAAATCATCCATCCTATTAAATAGTTTTTTAGGACACTGGTTTAGTAGAGTATATGATAAAAGGACCCCAAAAGTTCATTAGTCCTATTAAATAGTTTTTTAGGACCCTCTTTTACAAGCGTCCCACAGAAAAGGTCCTAAAAAGCCATTTTTGTCGTAGTGTGACAAAGGTTTTATCCGTCCTAGCTTTTCACCTTGGGGTGCTCCCGTTCTTTTTGTCAAGAAGAAGGATGGATCTTTCAGGATGTGCATCGATTACCGTGAGCTTAATAAGCTTACCATCAAAAATCGATATCCCCTACCTCGCATTGATGATCTCTTTGATCAGTTACAGGGTGCTTCTTATTTTTCGAAGATTGATCTTCGTTCTGGGTATCATCAGCTTCGTGTTCATGAAGAAGATATTCCCAAGACAGCTTTTCGCACACGCTATGGGCATTATGAGTTCACAGTTATGCCATTCGGTTTGACTAATGCTCCTGCTGTTTTCATTGACTTGATGAATAGGGTCTGCAAGCCTTATTTAGATAAGTTCATCATCGTTTTCATTGATGACATTTTGGTTTATTCTAAGACGCAAGCTGATCACGAGCAACATCTTCATCTTACTCTGGAACTCCTAAAGAAAGAGCAATTTATTGCCAAATTCTCCAAGTGCGAATTCTGGCTTAAGGAAGTTTAATTTTTAGGACATATTGTCAACAAACAAGGTATTCATGTAGATCCCTCCAAGATCAGTGCGATTAAGGATTGGGATACGCGTACTACACCCATCGAAGTTCGTTCATTTCTTGGTTTTGCGGGTTATTACTGCCGCTTCATCGAGAACTTCTCAAAGATTGCAGTTCCCCTAACTGCTCTAACTCAGAAGAACAAACCCTTTGAATGGGGAACCAAACAAGAAGAAGCGTTTCAGACCTTGAAGCAGAAGCTTTGTGATGCGCCTATTCTATCTTTGCCTGAGGGCAATGATGATTTTGTTGTGTATTGTGATGCCTCTAACTTGGGTCTTGGCTGTGTTCTCATGCAAAGGAACAAAGTCATAGCATATGCATCAAGGCAGTTGAAGATACATGAGAAGAACTACACCACTCATGATCTTGAGTGAGGTGCAGTTATTTTCGCTCTCAAAATCTGGAGACACTATTTGTATGGTACAAAATGTGTGGTTTTCACTGACCACAAGAGTCTTCAGCATATCTTCAATCAGAAAGAACTCAACATGAGGCAACGACGTTGGGTTGAACTTCTAAACGACTATGATTGTGAAATTCGCTACCATCCTGGTAAGGCGAATGTCGTGGCTGACGCTTTGAGTCGTAAAGAACGTGTCAAGCTTCATTGTGTTCGTGTTCAATCTGATATTCAAGCTCGACACACTTGTGTTTCACAAAGATTGATGGGTTAGGAATTACCCTATCACATTAAGCCTGATCTTATACTGAAGGACAATGGATCATATTATTTCATGGACCGTCTGTGGGTCCCAAGCCAAGATGATCTTCGCACCTTGCTTATGGATGAAGCTCATAAGTCTCGCTATTCTATTCATTCTGGCTCAGATAAGATGTATAAGGATCTTCGTACTCAGTATTGGTGGCCTGGTATGAAGAAAGACATTGCCTTATACGTATCAAAATGCCTTACTTGTCTTAAGGTTAAGGCTGAACATCAACATCCTTCTGGTTTATTGGAGCAACCAGAGATTCCAGTTTGGAAATGGGAAAATATTGCTATGGATCTTATTACCAAACTTCCGCGCACTAAGAAAGGTCACGGTGCCATCTGGGTAGTAGTTGATCGTCTTACAAAGTCAGCGCATTTCTTGCCGATCCGTGAGGATCTATCTGCTGACAAGCTTGCTAAAATCTATGTGGATGAAATTGTATCTAGACATGGTGTTCCTTTGAACATTATTTCTGATAGAGATGCTCGATTCTCGTCTTGTTTTTGGAGAACCATGCAATCTGCTATGGGGAGCCAACTAAATTTGAGCACAGCTTATCATCCACAATCTGACGGCCAAACTGAAAGAACAATCCAAACCTTGGAGGATATGCTTAGAGCTTGTGTGATCGATTTTGGTGGTAGTTGGGATTCGTATCTTCCATTGATCGAATTCTCCTACAACAACAGTTATCACTCCAGCATCAACATGGCTCCTTTCGAGGCTCTCTATGGTTTTAAATGTCGTTCACCAGTCTACTGGAATGAGATCGGTGAGGCTTAGCTTACTGGACCTGACCTCATTCTAGAGACAACATATAAGGTTAAGAAAGTTCGCGATAACCTTCAGACAGCTCAAAGTCGTCAAAAGAGTTACGCAGACCGACGACGCAAGCCCTTGGAATTTCAAGTCGGTGATCGTGTATTACTTATGGTCTCACCTTGGAAAGGTGTGATCAGATTTGGAAAGACAGGAAAACTTGCACCTAGATATGTTGGACCATTCAAGATCGTCGAAAGAATCGGTAAGGTAGCCTACAGACTTGAGTTACCTCCTGAACTTGGAAATGTTCATCCAACCTTTCACGTGTCCAATCTCAAGAAGTGTCTAGCTGATGAGAACCTCCACATACCGCTTGATGAAATTCGTGTGGATAACCCGATGTATTTTGTTGAGAAACTAGTGGAAATCATGGAACGTGAAGTCAAGTGGCTTAACCGCAAGTGCATTCCATTGGTCAAAGTTCGCTGGGAATCTAAACGTGGACCAGAATTTACTTGGGAACGTGAAGATCAAATGAAAGCGAAGTATCCACATCTATTCTCACGAGTTTCCTCTAAACAAATTTCGGGACGAAATTTCCGCAAGTAGGGGAGACTGTGACACCTGTGTCTATAATCATTGTAAACAGTTCAGTTATCAATTAAAAAATGTTATTTGATCCCAATGTTTGTTTGTTTATGTTTGACATTTTGCATGTTTTGATTTTTGTTCAATTTCAAACTCTATATCGCTTTCTATAGAGTTATACGCAAACTGGGGTGTAAACGTAATCAGTTTAATGTGACAAACACTCCGGAACATCAATTTGTGCTTAACATACCTTAAATAACCTTTACATTACTTATAAATAAGTTTTGAAGGCTTTGGTATGGCAAAATCAAGTTTATTCGCTTACAGGGACTAAATTCAACAAACTACGAAAGTATGCCGATTCATACTATAACGGACATTCCAGAACTTGATAATAAGTTAAACATACCCTTAATATCCTTTACATAGCTTAGAAATATGCTTTGAGGGGTTCGGTATGCTAAAATAAACTTTATGCTCATTCAGGGACTAAAAGCGTCAAAAAGTGCATAAGTTTGCATTTTCGCGCATATCTTACGTTCTGAATACATCCGGACATCCAAAAATTTATGTAATCATTAAAATATTTTATTTTAGTGATTGGCATGATAAAAATCCATTCGTCGCGTAATTTGGATCATTTTTCACGTGCGTTCGCGTTTCGTCGTAATTAACCGAATAACATGATTGTATGACCAAACGAACCGACATCCAACATATTTTTGAGCATGTTTCATGTCCACAATGTTTAGGCATCATTGTAGAGCCTTAAAAATGGTTTAACGAGCCTTAGATGTGTCGGGAATGAGCTTAAACCACTGTAGGGACTGAAACTGTAATAACTGAAAGTCTGTTGCTGAACTGGGATCTCAGGCGGGCCGCGTAAGTCCCCCCATGACTCTTACGCAGGCCGCGAGCTAGTGTCAGACCTGCAAAAATGTGTTTCTCAGCTGTTTCCAGCTGTTCCAGCTGATTTTGGCACTTGCAAATGGTATTTTAACTTCATATGGGCCATTTTTAGGTGCCCATGGTTTTGCAAAACCATGGGTACATGTGTACGGTTGAGATCGAAGCACGGTTTTCGATTAACGATCTTAACGGCTCTCTGAACTCTATATAAACCCCACCCCCATTTGCTTGAAACTCACACTTTGATCTGATTTGGCTCTCTAAGTTGAAGTATACACTTCATACCTGAGAGTAATCGGATCAAAACTCCATAGCTTGGACCCGTTGTAAGTCCTCTTTCGTTCTTTTATGCGTTTTAAGCACGAAAGTCAAACTTTGTTTGACTTTCTGCATTGACCAGTTTATGGTCAACACGAAGTTCATTTGATCTTCATAACGTGAGCGTAATCACGATGGTTTTAGTCTCTTGTGACTATACCTACTGATTACCACGTTATCTAGGCTTAATAACGAGTCGTAGTTTCGGCCAGAATGCGTATTCTTGCGTATTTTGTAACCAAACTACTTTTAGGTATCAAGACCCTTTGTTTTGATACCAAACCTGTTTTCAAACTTCGTTAAACATGTTTTAACATGTTTAACTCGTCACTTTAGGTTTAGTGCTTATATAGGGTCGTAAAGGTAAGCGATCTAAACTATCGCTTATACTTTCGAACCCGACCCATTTGGTCGATCATTAGGATCCGACCAAACACATTAGGTGACCATAGTTGTATAGGGAATAACCTTCCGAGGTTATACCTTATGGTCACGTCGTTTAGTTAGTTGTATGATAGGTAGTTTATATGCCTTAGGAAAATTACCAAAATGCCCTTTTTACGCCAAAATTCATTTTAAGCATATGTAACATAACTTTTGACATCTAAACTGATTTGGCAACATTATTAGACATGTTAAGGAATATTTTACTTATCATAGGACTAGTTAGGTGGTCCGAACGCGTTTTACGCGAACGACGCGTTAAAGTAGCGTAAGCTACCTAAACGAGTCGTAATGGGTCGTAAGCACTTAGGATAGGTTCCGTTTTAGAATGTAGGCTTTTTTAAACCATACTACATGAGTTCCCACACTCATTTGGTTTATGAAACCACATTTTATCCGATCCTCCGATTTAGGTCCGTTTATTAACATAGTTACCTATATTAGGTGCCGTTTGATTCCGTGATCTTTCTAGCATTGCTTGGTGGTTATCTAAAGACTATTAAGCAATCTCAAGTGAGTACACAGTCCCCTCTTTTACTGTTTTTCAAACATTTTGGGGTGATACACATGTGCCTACTTGTTACTTTCGTGCTTTCCATGTTTTCATATCATATGCTTGTTATGTTCCTTAGTACACTTATAGTACATGATTTCATTGTGTTTTTTCTATGTATGTCTGTTTAGTGCATACTTAGTACATTGTTTTACATCACATGCTATGTATGTCCATTGTTGCATACTTAGTACATTGTTCTACATCACATGCTATGTATGTCCATTGTTGCATACTTAGTACTTTGTTTTACATCACATGCTATGTATGTCCATTGTTGCATACTTAGTACATTTGTTTTACATCACATGCTTACATTTTGGTATGACATTTGGTTTGTTTAAATGGGGCAAAAATACATTCATTAACATTGATCACGCCGTTCGTTAGTAGGTAGTGGTACCATAGGAATTGACAACTCCCGTTCCTGACATCCTAGGTATGTTTGGACGGAAGGAATGACCGAATTCGATACACATAACTTAGATAAACCTTTAATTTGTTTAAGGGTTTATCGCCACAGTCTCAAGGCTTGAATGTATGCATTTTCACAATACCGCATAGATGTTTGTATCAGTATAGCATGCATTTCCACAAAACATAACTTTGATTTAAACTATGTTTTACTTCAAAACCTTGTTTTTGTGCATTTTACCTATGGTTTAGTTGATACATTTTCACTTTCCATACATGACATTTTGGTTACACATCACATGATATACATTTGACACATGAACATTTTTGACATTGGTTATACATTACATGATTTACATTTTGACATAAACATTTTGACATAGTTTACACAATAACATTTGACAAATGGTTTAAACATGAACAATTTACATTGGTGGTTTGTTTGGGTAAGTGATTTAAGTAACGAGGCGTGTGTAATATGATACAAGCATGGTGGATACGCCGCTGGTACTTCCTATATATAAATGCTTGTATGATATTACATATCGTAGCGTTATTTAAATCATTTCAATTTAGACATATAACATTTTTCACAAATGACATATTTTTCACAAGACATTGTTTTACAAAACAGTTTGTTTTATAAAACTCATTTTACTTAGTTATTCATTAACCATACACCTTTCTTTTATATAATCTGATTTCTTATCACATTCTCATATGATTTATAAAAGAAAACACTTAACAAGATTCATGACTAATTTTTATTAAACCTTTCTTTAAACTCAAGTCATGAATCCTATTTTTATAAAACCTATGTATCTCACAGGAATTTTTATGCTGACGTACCTATTTTCACATGTGTTTCAGGAGTTGTTGCATAGGTTTGATTCAGGATACACTAGGGTGGACTCGGGCCTTAGTGACATAAAAGAAGCAAGATTAGTTTAAATAATGTTATGTACTCTTGTTTCTCTTTGTTTAAAGACAATGTAATCCTCTTGTTTAATAAATTAAACATAACTTTAATTACCATGGTTGTGAAACAATAATTCTTTTACAACACTCCCCGACGTTTCCACCACGTTTTTTGTTGTTTTACGTGGTCGGGGTGTGCCAACCGTCGGATAACCCTTAAATGGCATAATTATAATGAAAATCATATGTTTATGTGGGTTATTCTATAGGATTGGATGACTACGGTTTACTTGTTATCTCAGGTGCACCAGGTATGAAACGGGAGCTTAAAATGGAAGGAATACGGAGCATAAATGAAAAAAATAATATATTGGAATTGAAGAATAAGAAGATAACATGATAGAGGATGAAATTACGAGAGTGTGGGTGAAAACGGCGACGAAAACGGAGTTGAAACGAGAAAATTATGATGAAAACAAAATTGCTTGCTGAAGCCTACCGTAGCTTACGGTAGCTAACGTAATTGACGGTAGACCCTGACAAAAATTGACACCGTAACACAGTTTCTTCATGGCGTAACAACTTTGAAACCTACCGTAAGCTACGGTAGGTACCGTAGCTTACGGTAGCGCCCAGACCAAAATGTAACTCCTTGTTTTTAAAGACAATTATGTGTGTCTTTTGATGATCCTTATCATTTTGTTCCGTTTTGGGAGACTTTGGAGGCGGAATTCTGCAACTTTTTGTGTTCTTGAAGATCTAAACATTGAGTATTTGTGTTTGATTTCCATGAACAAGTATTTGAAGGTTATGATGATTCACCAAACCACGAGTAGCTAATTCGATTGGTGATCATCCCAAATGTAAGGTTTGGTTGAGACACTTTTGTTTTATTCTTTGATTTCTGGAATAATAAACTTCGCATGTGTTAGTTTGTTATGGTGTTTGGATAATTGTGTGTAAATTGTTAACTTGTGTTTGATCATAGTTCTAAACTATACGTTCTTTGTGCCGTTGACAATTAAGATATCATGGGAGGGATTAGGGTTGGATATATGTTAATTGGTTATCGGGTAAGAACCTCGCGTTCTTGGAATCCGAGTACTTAGTTCCTTTTCATCACAAACAATTAATCTTTCATGAGCCATGTCTATGTGGTTCTTTCCAGTTGAGCATGAACATTAGTGTCACTTAAAACCTGAAACTTGGGATGATCGCTACCTCTTTAACCTGTTTACAAACTCAATAGTGATTTCTGATTTAATTCAGTTCAATTTAGTTAAACAAACCAATTAATCAAAACTCTAAATTTATATTTCCTACAACGTAGTTTTAATTTCATCACTTAGCAAAGCTACTTAGAGAACAAATTTTCCACAAACTCCCTGTGTTCGACACCCACTTACCGCTATCTATTTAGTTGTAATTGGATTATCTTTGAGTGAGTCTCCGACCTCGTAATCAAGTGGTTGAAACTGAGTTTTCTACTTGTGTTATTGGCTTGTAATTAAGTGGTTGTGAATGAGTTTTCTACTGGTGTTAATTGACTCGTAATCAAGGGGTTTCGACTGAGAACTTTACTAGTTATAATCACTCGAAATCTTGAGATCTCGAGTGTGAATGCGACTGAGAAAGCTGTGTTCCTTGGTTCCGATTGGTGTTGCTGATTTCGACTCGAAAACAACTTCTTCTGTGTTGTTTTCTACTGCTGATCTCGACTAAAAAAGGGACTATGTTTTTATTGACATTTGGACTTAAAAACATTAAAAAATTCATTAACAATGAACTCCACTAGTTTGACTGTCGACCCTAACTTGGTTGCTATGAACAAACATCAAGAACTTGATTCCATCATAGGAACTACTAGAGTTCCTAGACTGCTTCATGGAGTAGATTTTCCCGAATGGAAGTGGCGGTTTGAGCAACATGTCAAAGTAAAGGATGCTAACATTTGGAGAAGTATTATGCGCGGTCCAAAAGAAATAACTTATGAAAGAGTAGATGCTCCTGGTGTTAAGATAAAGAAGCCTTATAATCGATACACTGGTGAAGATTTTGCTATTGTTGAAGAAGATGACAGGGCACTTTCATATTTGGCGATGGCTTTGGGTCCTGATATTGCTATTGGTTTTAGAACTACAAAATCTGCCAAAGAATTATGGGAGTCGTTACATGATGTGTTTGAAGGAAATGAAGACATGAAGGAAAGCAGACGAAATTTGTCAAGTAAAATTTTTAACAATTTCAATCACATCTATGGAGAAACAGTCGACAAACAAGTTCAGAGGTTTGTGAAGTTAATCACTCAAATGACAATTGCCGAACTACCACTGTCGAACGCCTCGGTGAACAGATAACTTTTGAATGCTTTACCAAAGAGCTGGGATCATCATATGGCTATGATCAAGAAAAGCAAGGATCTCGCTAGATGCAGTCTATCTGAAATTATCTCTCACATCAAGGCTTTTGAATTGGATGATAAGCAAAGGGAAACAAATCATAAAAATAGTTTGCTTGCTGTAGGTTTTACTACAATACCCACTGCTTCCAACAATGTTGCTCTCGTGTCACAAACTGGATCCAGATGTTTAGAAGTTCGACATCAGCTAAATCCGCACCAGAACCGGCATCAACAAATGTGCTCTATCCAACAGTACCTGGTTAGTCATCATTCAATGTTGCTGCAGCCTTAAGTGTCAAGAATGAATTCATAGCATTTTTCTCACAACAGACCAAGGAGAATCTTGAAATTGCAGCATCTATTTTAAATTGTTTGAATGCTTTTGTTGCAGGTGATATTACTCCTCCCAACTTTGTCATGTCTGATGTAGATCAGATGCATCCAGATGATGTAGATCAGATGCATCCAGATGATGTAGAGGAAACGGATATTACATGGCAAATGGCTACGGCAACCTTCAGAGCCAAGAATATTGTGAAGAGAACTGGAAAGAACAACTGGACTAATTCTAGAGACCGAAAGGTGGGAATTGGCATGTCACACCCCGACCGCATAAAACAACAAATCGTGGCGGAATCGTCGGGGAGTATTGTAACAGAATCATTGTTTCAAAACACACGGAAAATTTGAAGTTTCGTTTTATTAATCATTAAACATTTACATCGTCTGGAAATCTAAATAAACAAGTTAAACATAGTCTATCATTGTTATTAAGTCACTAAGGCCTCGTCCAGTCCTATGTGAGCATGCATCCTAGCAATCAACATCATTCAACAACACCTGAAACATATGTGAAAACAAAGTCAGCAAAGAAATGCTGGCGAGCACATAGGTTTATAAGAGTGTCAGATTCATGGCTAGTTTACATGTTGCAATACTTAATTAAAAACCTTGTTTTGAAAAGTATAGTATTGCGACATAATTAACCAAATCAAATCAAGTTGGTTATAATTTATAAAATCTCGTAGCCATGATTCTTAACCCAAAACATTTATTTAATTAAATCAAATTGTAAAACTTCTCGTAAAAACTCGTTAATAAAACTCGTATGGCTTATATTATTCAGAAAAGCATCATTGTGTGACATCGTTTCAGAATCGTTTACCCAAGTGAACTAAATAATGCCACGGTAAGTAATATGATGAAAACACTTATATATAGGAAGTACCAGCGGCGTATCCACCACGCTTTCATCACATTACACCCGTCCCGTTATCTAAACACTAACCAAAAACCATTCGTTTACCCAAATCGTTTAACTCGTTAAAATCGCTTCAGTCGTTTAAATCATTCTCGTTTTAATTGTGAAAACTATTTTTGGTCGTCTCGCTAATAACATTCAAACCTTCGTTACCCGACTATCTCGCTTCTCGCATTAATAAACCACCAAAGGGTAAATTAACAATCACAGATTAAGTCGTTACCCACCTAACCCACACATAACCATGGGTGCAGTCTGATAACGGGATTTGTTAGATCCTATGGTACCATAACCTAATACTGGTCGGTTCGGCCAAAACTAATGAATGTTATTCGTTATGTAATTACAACCAACAAGTTTATCCACATTATCGAAATCGTTTTTAATTTAATATAAACCATTTTAATCATTTTCGAAACCATCGTTAAAAATATCGAAATCTTTTAACACATATAAATCACTCTAAAACATTTGAAAACAGTAAAATAGGGGAACTATGTACTCACATGGGAATGCTTAGAAGTCTTGAACAACAACCAAGCAAAGCTAGAGGGATCACGGAAATCAATCGGCACCTAATATAAGTAACTATGTAAATAAACCGGACCTAAATCGGAAGATCGGATATGATGAGGTTTCGTAAACCAAATGAGTATTGGAACTCATATGACATGGTTTAACAAAGCCTATATCCTAAATCGAAACCTAACCTAAGTGCTTACGACCCATTACGACCCATTAAGGTAGCTTACGCTACTTTAACGCGTCATTCGTGCAAACGCGCGTTCGAGACGTCTAACTAGTCCTATGACAAGTATTATATGCCTAAACATGTTGCATAATCAATCAAGTGACAAAATTTTATGTTACATATGCTTAAAATTCAATTATGCATGAAAAGGGTATTTTGGTCATTTTACCTAAGGAATATAAACTACCTATCATACAACTACTTAAACTATGTGATCATAAGGTATAACCTTGGAAGGTTATTCCCTATACAACTATGGTCACTAACATGCTTGGTCGGATCCTAATGATCGACCAAACGGGTCTAGTTCGAAAGTCTAAGCGGTGGTTTAGACCGCTTGACTTACGACTCTACACAAGCACTAAACTAAAAGTGACGAGTTAAACATGTTAAAACATGTTTAACGAAGTTAGAAAACAGGTTTTTGATATCAAAACAAAGTGTTTTGATACCCAAGAGTAGTTTGGTTACAAAATACGCATGAACACGCATTTTGGCCGAAACTACGACTCGTCACTACACCTAATCAACGTGGTAATCAGTAGGTATAGTCAGTCACTAGGGACTATAACCATCGTGATTACGCTCACGTTGCAAAGTTCAAACGAACTTTGTGTTGACCAAAGACTGGTCAAAGCAAAAAGTCAAACACGGTTTGACTTTCACGCTTAGAAAAGAATAAAAGAACGAAAGAATACTCACAAAGGGTCCAAGCAAGGAAATCTTGATCCAAATTGCTTAGGTATGAGGTACTAAACCCCAACTTAGAGCAAAAGAATCAGATTTGTGTGTTGCAACAATGAAAGCTTGTGGGTATTTATAGATTTTCTAGAACCGTTAGGATCGTTTCGTGAAATCCGAGCTTGAATCTTGGCCTTACACTTGGGCCCATGGTTTAGAATACAATGGGTGCTCACATACAAGTCCATATAATCAAAAATCAGGGGTTAAAAACCATTGGAATGGGTGGTATTGGCCAAATTCATTGTTTCTGCATTTTTGCTGGTCTGAAGGTGGCTTACGGACTGTATGGCCCTTTGCATACGGTGTTCTGCAGATCAGCATCTTTCATAAATTGACAGAACAGGCCACTGAGACTCCAAACTTGATTTTCGATGCATTTTTGACACGTTTAAGCCCCGTTAACCACATTTCAAGGCTCTAAAATGAAGTTAAAGTATAGGGAACTTAAATTATGCTAAAAAACATCTTGGATGTCGGTTCGTTTGGTCGTACGATTGCGTTGTTCGGTTAATTACGACGGAAGTCGTAACGGACGCAAAAACGATCCAAATTGCGTGACGAATGAAATTTTATCATGCCAATCACTAAAATAAAATATTTTAATGATTAAATAAATTTTTGGATGTCTGGATATATTCAGAACGTAAGATATGCGCGAAAATACAAACTTATGCACTTTTTGACGCTTTTAGTCCCTGTTGATCAAATAAGTTTATTTTTGTGCACCAAACACCTCAAAGCCTATTTCTAAGATATGTAAAGGATATTTAGGGCATGTTTAACTTATGATCATATTCCGGAATGTTCGTTACAGTACAAATCGGCATACTTTCGCAGTTTGTTGAAATTAGTCCCTGTAAGCGAATAAACTTGATTTCGACACACCAAACCCTCCAAAACTTATTTATAAGTTATGTAAAGGTTATTTAAGGTATGTTAAGCCTATTTCACTATCCCGTAGTGTTTGTTGCGTTAAACTGATTACGTTTACGCATCCGTTTGCGTATAACTTTCCAGAAAGCGATTTATAGCTTGAAATCGAACGAAAATTGATATGTGCAAATGATACACATATTTATACAAATCCCAAGTATGAAATACAATATTTCATTGATTTGGAATTTGTTTGATGGCCGTGGAGGCACAGATGTCACAGTCTCCCCTACTTCAGGAAATTTCGTCCCGAAATTTATTTAGAGGAAACTTGTGAGAGCTCGAAACATGAAGTCGAAAAGATAACATTGTTTAGGTTCTGAACTTCTAGTAACTTTAAATAATATTATGCTTGCAATGTAAGAGGGACACTTATATACAAGTATATGAAGCGCCATTGGTGCGTCCACCGTACCACCATTACATTGTTCACGTTTCGTTATTGTTGCCACTATAGGTTCTTACACATGATAAATCTTACTGAGGTTCCTGTGCACTGAATTTCATAATTATGTACGCGTCCATAATTACGTAATTCCTTGCATAGTCCACACAGTGTATTTGATAATGTGTAGGGGAAAACCAAATGAACGAACCTGTGATGAATGTGAGTGGACCACCATAGGGTCCTTTCAGCTATATCATCACATGCCATTCTTAACCAGATTCTGAATCAATCTTTTAACTAGACCACTCAAGGGGTCTCCTTCGAATCATGGAATGGTACTATATAATCCAAGGGTCTTAACTACCACGTAGAAGCCCATTAAGGATTTAAGGTAGTCCCTTTTGAATATCCTACTATGAATCCCTCATATGAAGATATGGAAGATTCTACGAGGATTTGGATAACGAAAATCGGATCACACAATATCATAAAAGAGAACACATAAACACATAATCGCATAATTGTTTAATTTGTTATCTTTGGACATGGGTATTTAATGCACACCAGGAATCCGATCCATGGATTTCATTTGGCACTTTAAACATTTTCAAGAATCTAACTATGAAGATAGGAAGATCTTAATAGGAACTCGGCTTGTCCTTATTGAATTGTAATGTACGTATTAAGGCATACAAGGAATCCAATCAAGGGCTCCGATTTGAGCGATAATCATCCACCAGGATCTAATTGTGGGGACAAGAAGATCCTATATGGATTTTTTTTTGGAATTCGAAGAGTGGGAGACGCTTCGAAACCTTGCACTAGACGTGCCTAAGTCGATAAACGAGGTAGAGTCCTCATGAAGTTGAGGTGCTAGATATGCCAAGGCGACATATGAAGCAGAATTTGAAGGTTGGGTAATATGAGCAGAATGCTTTTTTGAAAACTATGCATGGGGTTCTTATCAGAAATACGTTTAATGTTTTTGAAATCCTACATAATACTTTTGAAATCATAAAGTAGGCGTATTAGGTATGTATATTTGTAAAATGTTTTAAAATCATGCGAGATAAATTTTGAAATTACGCATAAGGATTTTGAAAATATGGATAAAGCCTTTGAAATCATGCATTTGATACATTAAGTAAATATACTGTGTTAAAATTGTTTTCAAACTATATGAAATATTTTGAAATCATGAGGGTTGTGTTTTGAAAAACATATACTATGTATGTTGTTATAAAAACTAGAATGCAATGATATGGGTATGAGATCGAAGAATACCCTTAGTTATTAAACCAAGGATTTAAAGTGATTACTCAAATTGTCACTTATTTTCTGTACTTCGTTTCTTAGAATGAAACGAGCACTTAGAATTTTCGAGGAAATCATAAGCGATCACATGAACGAGAGAACTACAAATATGGTTCTTTAGTGTAGGTATCGTAGGGGTATGCCATACTTTTGGTGCATGAGAATGTCTGTTGACTTCATCTTCATCAAGTCTTAAGTCAAGAAAATCAAGATTAGGGTTATAATGTTAATTTCGCTTTTATGAACATTAGTTTATAGGTGATTTCGCTTTAAGGGTCATGGTGATTTCGCTTTTCAGTCACATGGTGATTTCGCTCATATGGTCTTGACATATAAGCGAAATCAAGTTAACAAGTGATTTCGCTCATATGGTCATGCCATATAAGCGAAATCAGTCCAACTATAAATACTTCTCATGTGTTCATTAGTAAAGTACATTGGAGCGAAATCAGGTCATAGCAATTGTAACCGAACTCTGTCAAATCGATCTCAGAAAAGCAATAAAGTGAAGGAATTGAAAAGGAAAGCTGTTGTTACGTTACGTATATTGATTCCGCCTTTATATGTGATGATGAACTGCCTTGACTGATCGTTTAGGGTCACGACACGGTCCAACAAGTGGTATCAGAGCTTCAGGACGAGGAGTTCATACTACTTCAGCTGATTCAACATTATTCTCTCATTTCTACTCAATTTCTCTTTTATTTTTTCGAATTAAACAAGTTCCTACGGACAAAATGAGTTGAAGTTCAAGTATTTTGTGCGAAACTAGATTTTAAACAATCTGTAATAGTATCAGACCTTAAAACAAAGTAAAATTCAATCAATTTTAAGAAAATCTAAATCAGTTCACGAACAGAAATTTCAATATCAGATCTGGAACGAATTTGTGGTCGAAATTGAACATTAAACATGTCATTGTGATCGGAATTAAGTGTAGTACAACCCTTGAAAGTTTCAGATTGAAATTCGGCTTAAAAGTAAGTAAAAACGTGATTCCGCTTTTGTGAACATCGAGTGTTAAAAGTCTGATTTCGCTCATATGGACAAGTCTGATTTCGCTCATACGGACAAGTCTAATTTCGCTCATATGTACATCTTGATTTCGCTTATACGGACATAAGTGATTTCGCTCAAAGGGACATCATCTGATTTCGCTTATACGGACAAAAGTGATTTCGCTTTTGTGACACATATTGTGATTTCGCTTATCTGTCACACAACTGATTTCGCTCTTGTGTCAATCACATTGATTGATTTCGCTTATCAGTCATTCAGACTGATTTCGCTTATTTGTCAAGTTTTTCAAAAATTTCGAAAAATTTTACTAAGTGATTTCTGATTTTGCAGGTACATTTATGATGGATGATCTTTTCATGAACCCGTTTAGTGATATGTACGCGTTCGCTGGAAATTCTGGAAACGATGATTCTTCATCTAGCAATGTGAACGAGAACCCGCCAAAAGAGAAGAAAAAGGAAGCTTGGGAATCGGAAAGTGCTTTCGGAACGTTCAATAAACCTCCAAAACTTATGGCTATTGAGGAGTATAGTCGGTGGTCAAGAAAGTTTGAGGACTGGATGATGGCATTTGCATTTCCAAGTTGGAAAAGTCTGAAGAACGGTTATGAACACGGAAACAAGAATGGTGAAGTCTTAACAGCTACTGATGAGATTGAATCATTCGTAGCCGAACAAAAGTGTGTGGCTTTGTTATTTCAGTCTGTTCGGGAGGATATCATCTCATTGATAGACTATTCAAATGCTAAAGATCTTTGGGCAAAGTTAGAAAAGAAATGTATAGGTAGTGAAGAAATCAAGAAAAATAAAATAAAACTACTTAGGAAAGAGTTTGATATGTTTGGATGCTTAAAGAATGAATCAGTGTCAAAAATGATCGAGAGGTTTGGGCACTTGAAGCTGGAGTTAGTTAGACATGGAATTAAGTATTCTGATGATGAGCAAGTAGACAAGTTGTTCGATTCGTTACCAGACGAGATGGAGTGGAGATATTATGCTCTCATGCTTAAAAATACTATTTTGCCGAAAGATCTTACTCCAGATTTGTTGATTGAGAGACTTGAAAGTCATGAGCTGGAGTTGAAGAAGACGTACAAAGTTAATCATTCATCTTACAAGCAGAATTTGGATTTGTATTATCCAAAAAGCATGATGCCAAAAGCAACTTCTCCAAAAACTGCGTTTTCTGCTGAAAATGTGTCGACAGCCGGCAAAGAAAATCAAAGCAGTCAAAGCACTGGAAGTCACAGTGGTTATCACAGTGGATCTTCATCTTTTGGAAATCATCCAGATGCAAAGAATCGTTTTCAATGTAACATCGCAATAGATTTGAAGAATGCTCAGAATTTTGATGAGGAGTCGGCCAAGCAGCAGATGATCTTCCTAGCATCGGTGTTGGAATCGTATGAAGGGTTGGTAGCTGGGAAGATAGGCAACACAAATCTGACAAAAGAAGATTACGATCAGATTGATCCGGAGGAAATGGAATTGATCGATATTCGTTGGGCTATGGCAAGTGCTGTTCGCCGAGCACAGCGTTTTATGGAAATTACCGGAAGAAAAACAATTGGTGGTGCATCTACTAAGTTGGGGTTTGATAAATCGAAGGTGACTTGTTTCAAGTGTAAGCAGAAGGGTCACTTCAAGAGAGAATGACGAAACGCTTATGCTGATGAGTCGGAAAATCCTTTCAGAGATGATTACTACAAGAAGGCGATTTATCACCAGAATAAATCCGAGCCGCCTAGATTGAAGCAGGTTGAAGACAACAGAGAGAAATCTAGAGCTCTTGCAGTGATTTACGATGATGAGGGGTATGATTGGAGTCAAGATGTTCTACCGGAAGAAGATGCGGTTGGTTACACATTCATGACGAAAAATGAACCTATTCCATGGAAAGATGATAGAACTGAAGAGCAGAAATATAGATACAGAAAGATGATTTCAGAAAACAAAATGATTAGACTTTCTGGTATCTATTTGGAAGCAAAAAGAGCAAAAAGATGGGATCCAAATAGGGAGTGTTATCTTGATGAGTATGGAAATATTGCAATCGATCACAAAACTCTTGATCTGGAAGCCTTAATCAAGGAAATGAAAGATGATGATGAGTATTGGCAACACAAATGGTGGGGAACTCCAACCGAGAAAATGAAAGAGGAAGCGAAGAAAGAAAAAGAAGAAAAAGAAATGAAAGAGAAAGAAGAGATCGAAAAATCAAAGAAGATGGATACTGGAGTTATTGATACAACGCAGGAGTTGATTGCAGAGAACCTGGGAAAAATGGCTGACAAAGTGCTGGCTGCTAAGGCACTTGAGGTAGACTCTAACTCCGTGTCTGAGTCAAAAAGCCAGGTCAGTTCAGATGTGTCAACAAATGCGTCAGGTAAAAAGATCGAAGGAAATGCTGATTGCAAAAATTGCAACAAAGAGTGCAAATTTTGTAATACTGTCACGTATCTCAACGGTGAGAAAATTAAAGATCTGACAGCAAAGGTCAGAAGCGTTGAGAATCAGATTCTTGGTCGTGACAAAACAGTTAAAGCTTCAACTGAACGGATAAGAGAATTAACTGCTCAAATTGAAACTGATAAAATTGATCATGACAAAATTAAACAAGAAAATGAAAAGTTGATTCTTGAAAACCGTCAGATTTCTGAAAAATTTGAAAAACTGAAAAGCACAATGAAAGATTGTGATGATCGAAATGGTAAAACTTTTAAAGAAAATGAACACTTAAAAGCAGTGCTTAGAATAAAAGAAGAATCAATCAACCAACAACTGGATGAAATCGCTAAATTGAAACTTAAAGTTCAAGAGGCTGTTATCGAAAACGAGCGAATCTAGTTGAAGCTTAACAGTTACAGCTCCGCAAGCTTTGTTTTGCAACATATCATTCCCAAACCCATAGGGAAAGACAAAGCGGGTGAAGATGTGTATTGTGATGGAACTGGGGTGGGGTTTCATCAAGTTCCACCACCTGTTCTGGCTAACTACACGAAAAAGCAATCTGGTTTGGTTGAAATTGAGGAAGAAAGTGTAGTTAAACTTCCGAAAAACATTGATGTTACTTTTACATCATCTGATGATAGTGTTCAGACAGAGATTGTTAAGAGCACAACTGAAAGTGTTTTGATGTCTGATTCACCTGAAGATGATGGGTGTTTCTTGGACAAGTACATTCAGAAATCAAAATCCAAAAACAACTTAAGTGATGAATCGGGTCTTGTGATGTACAAGATGGCTAGATCTGATAAGTTGTATTCGGATTCTGAGTTTCCGATTGAGAATGTTAATGTGAACAAATTGACAAATGTTTTCAAGTTGGTTGAAGTTGAGTTGTCAGAAGTGAACAAGTTCAGTCAAACAAAGAGAAAAATGAGTTTTGAGAAAGATAAATCATACTACAAGAAATCTGTTAATCCATCACGTTTTTATAATAATAATCGAAACAATTGGTCGGGTGGTTATCGGAGTGGTAATAGTTATCAGAAGAAGAGTTATCAAAACAAGAGGTTTGCTGAAAAGAAGGTGTTTGTGAATAGTTCAAGTTCACTTGCTGATGAAGAAAATGAGATTTTTTCAAAATCGAATGAAGAGTTCTTTGAGAAAAGAGCTTCACAGTATCAGTCTGAAGGCACAAGTCGAGTTATTGATACTCGAACATGTTTCAGATGTAATCAAGTTGGTCACATTGCACGAAAGTGTACCAATGTGAAGCCTAAGACTGAAACTGTGAAGACTCAACAGAAGAAAGTTGATGTGAAGGGTAAAGCACCAATCGTTGTTGAGAAAAAGAATGAGAAAAATGACAATATCCAAGTGAAAAATGAATTTATAAAGAAAATGGTAACTAAAAATGACAAATTTTACAAACGGGTTGCATTATCTCAACAAGCTTGGAAACCAAAAACTGAAATGAAAATTTCAACTTCTGAAGTGAAAAAGGCTGAAGAATCAATTTCGGTTGATTATGATGCAAATTTTCCACCTTTGAAGGCTGAAAATTTCAAAATTCAAATTGCTAGAGTCAAGGTTACACCTAAGGCTGATGAGGCCTGGGTGGACACCATGTTCGAATAAGCAGTTTGAATTGCCGGAGCTTCCTTGATCGCGGAGCATGAATCGGCATCTTTATTGTAGTTGGTTAAATTGAAGTTTGTTTTGTGCAGGATCTTTCACAACTTGTATCCAGATGGATTATGGATAGTGGTGCATCTCGACATATGACAGGAAAGACCGCATTGCTGTATGATGTGAGAAATATTAATGGTGGTTATGTGGGATTTGCTGGTCATGAAAGTGGTCGAATTGTTGGTGAAGGAACGTTATCCAATGGGATTGTGACGTTTGAGAGAGTTAACTACATTACTGAGCTGGAGAACAATCTGCTTAGTATCTCCCAGATCTGTGACAATATGTATACTACTCACTTCACTGATAAAGAATGTTTGATCTTGAAACCAGGTTTTGTTATCCCTGAAGAATGGATTATCATGAGGGCACCTAGAGTGAATGATTTATATGTGTTAGATATGTCTGTTGCAACTACAACTACTGGTCAAGCACATTGTTTTGTGTCGAGAGCAACTGAGAAAGAATCAAGATTGTGGCACCGAAAGATGGGGCATATTCACCTAAGGAAAATGAATCATTTGGTGCACAATGATTTGGTATTGGGAGTTAATATCAAAGGTTTTCATCTGGAAGGGGAGTGCATTAGCTGCATTAAAGGCAAGCAGAAGAAAAAAGTCACACCCTACAAAGCAAGTCAATTCAGTTTCGAGACCGCTGGAAAGACTTCACATGGATTTGTTTGGTCCTGTGAATGTCAAAAGTATTACAGGAGATTACTATTGTTTGGTCGTTACTGATGATTATTCCAGATTTTCGTGGGTTTCTTTCTTGAAAACAAAAGATGAAACATTTGATAGTTTGATGGGTCTATTCAGGAAGATTGAGAATTTGTACCAAAGGCGTATCAAGAGAATTCGAAGTGATAATGGTACTGAATTCAAGAACAGCAAGATGGAAGAATTTTGTGATGAAAGAGGTATTTTGCATGAGTTTAGTGCTCTGTATACTCCGCAGCAGAATGGAGTTGCAGAACGCAAAAACCGGACACTAATCGAGACGGCTAGAACTATGCTCGCAGATTCAAAGTTACCAATAAATTTTTGGGCTGAAGCTGTTTCCGCCGCATGTTATACGCTCAACAGGGTTCTCACTGTCAAGAAGTTCAACAAAACATGCTTTGAGCTAATCAATAACCGCAAACCGAATTTGAAGTATCTAGAACCGTTCGGGTCACCCTGTACTGTTATAGAACCTTTTGGAAAGTTTGGTCCGAAGTGCATTGAGGGAATATTTGTTGGTTATGCAAATCCGATGCGACGTGTCTTCGTTCCAAGTGAGAAGCGGATTATTGAAGCTGCAAATGTTGAATGTCAAGGTTATACTATGCCGCCGCAGAATCCTGGTGATTCATGGCGTTATCATTATGACAAACTTTGGGATTCGTTTGACATGAGAGAAGAATCAGAGGATGATGAAGATTTCTTTGATGAGTTGGATATTTTGCGTGAATATGAGTCGCAGCTAAGGTTCCCAGCTGAGTATTCTAGAAGACCACGGGAAACTTCAAATGATGATGAAGCAGGTCCAAGTAATGCTGGTGAACATGATGATGTCCAACAGAATGAAGTTGCTCAGGATAATCAGTCGGCTCAGAATGATAATCTAGAAGCTGAAAACATGCCAGTATTTGATCATGGTGATTCAGATTCAGATTCTGAGGGGGAGCAAATTCAGATTTCAAGTCAAACAAACCAAGTTGGTGAACAAGATGCAGAGCAAAATGTTACTAATCTGGAGGGAAATGTAGATGTTCCAAGTGAAGTGATGCCGCGAACTTTTTCATATCATCCAGAGGAGTTGATCATAGGAGAATTGCAGACAGGCGTTCGCACTCGAAATCAGATTGATAAAGGGCTTACATGTTTTTATACAAAAGTTGCTCCTTTGCAAACTGAATTCTCATTAAGTTGTTTTATCTCGCAGGTTGAGCCAAGAACTTACAAAGAGGCGCTTACTGAAGACTCTTGGGTCAATGCTATGCAGGAGGAACTTAGTCAATTCGAGAAATTGGGAGTGTGGAAGTTAGTTGATTTGCCGGATGGTCAGAGGAAAATTAACACCAAGTGGGTGTTCAAGTGTAAGAGGGACGATAGAGGAGTTGTTGTAAGGAATAAAGCTCGACTCGTTGTTCAGGGATTTAGTCAACAGGAGGGGATTGATTTTACCGAAGTCTATGCTCCTGTAGCACGACTAGAGGCAATCAGAATTTTCCTAGCATTTGCGTCTTGGAAGAACTTTAAAGTTTATCAGTTGGATGTTAAATCGGCTTTTCTCTACGGGAAGGTTAAAGAGGAGGTTTATGTTGGTCAACCACCGGGCTTCACCGATCCAATCCACAAAAACAAGGTCTACTTATCGGACAAAGCGCTGTATGGTTTACATCAGGCCCCGAGAGCCTGGTACGAGACTTTGTCTCAACACCTACTAGCCAACAAGTTCATTCGTGGAAAAGTGGATGCCACTCTCTTCACTAAAGAGGTCGATGGTCATCTTCTGATAGTTCAGATTTATGTGGACGATATAATCTTTGGGTCGACAAATGAAAATCTATGCAAAGATTTTGAATCAGTGATGAAGCAAAAGTTTGAAATGTCATCAATGGGGGAGATGAAATTCTTTCTGGGTTTACAAGTTGAACAACTTCCTGAGGGAATTTTCATTCATCAGTCAAAGTATGTTCATGATATTCTAGAGAAATTTGGGATGTCAAGTTCTACTCCAGCTGCTACCCCACTTGCAACAAATCATGGGATTCACCCAGATCTCACTGGAGACAGGGCTGATGAAACATTTTACCGTTCCATGATAGGTTCTTTAATGTACCTAACTGCTTCACGTCCTGATATCATGTACCCAACGTGCCTCGCAGCAAGATTTCAGTCTAACCCGAGAGCATCGCATATGATCATTGTGAAGAGGATATTGCGCTACCTGAAAGGAACTCCTTCATTGGGGTTGTGGTATCCTAGGAAAGGCGACTTTACGCTCGAAGGGTATTCCGATTCGGATTTCGGATGCTGCAAAGTCAATTCAAAATCAACAACTGCAGGATGCCAGTTCTTTGGTCCTAGATTGGTTACCTGGCAGTGTAAGAAACAAACGTCTGTGGCGTTATCTACATGTGAAGCGGAGTATGTTTCTGCTAGCAGTTGCTGCTCTCAGATCCTGTGGATACAGCAACAGATGCGCGACTACGGTTTGCAGTTTCTTAACACACCTCTTTTTGTTGATAATGAGGCCGCTATAAATGTAACAAAAAATCCAGTACATCACGCTAAAACTAAACACATAGAAATTCGTCATCACTTTATTCGTGATTGCTTTGAGAAAAAGTTGATACGAATTGAGAAAATCCACACTGACGAACAAAAAGCTGATTTACATACTAAAGCTTTTGATAAAAATCGGTTTACATATTTGTTAAAACTGAACGGTATGAAGCTTCTGTCGGTGTCGGATGGCATAATTGGTGTTGATGAGAGTACTGTTGCGGATGAAGGCGAGAAACAATCTGCAATGGTTTGTCGAATTTTTACTTGTTTTGGTATTTAGGGGGAGTAGATGTTTGTACATAGTTATATTTTCAGAAAATACAAAAACAGTAAAAATGCAAAAATACAAAAACATGATAAAATGAAAAAGAGCTTGTGTATATAGGGAAAATGATAGTACATCAGCTAGACAATTACAGTATGCTAAAGATTTGTAAAGTATAAATGAGTTAAACAATCTCACTGATGATGTGTCAATAGGTTTTCACACATTTAGTAGATTTATTCGGGATATAAACCTAAAATTCAAACTTGTGAATTCGTGGGGAACACTACTTGGATATATAGGTAACCCCTGAAATCTCGTTTGAAAGGTCTCTTAATCTGATATACTAGGTCTTTATACTCAATGATGTCTGGGGTATTATTCCGGGACTTCTGCTGAACGGTGGTTCTGACCTAGTCCCTGGATAATGCTTGCTGCAATGCTTGAAACACAGCATTAAACCCTCAGCATGCCGATGAAACAATAAAATTGATAGTCGCTGCTGTTGTAAGCAAAAAGATCCTCTAAAGGGGACATACCGTAAAGTCGAAGCTGATATCTCTCTGCGTATACGGAAGTATCGACCTGAGATCCCTCGGCCCTCACATACCTAATTTATATACAGATATCATTGTAGTATACTCACCTGTAAGACTGATTATTGAGATTCTGGATACGGGAGTATATTCAAGAGGTGGGACACATGAATGAGCTAAGTTCATAATTCATCTAAATCGTATCCTGAGTAGATTGAAATTTGTGTGAGAATTTAAGATGGATCAGTATATCGACAATCGAGGTGAATTGTTTAAGTCTGAGTATGAAATGAAGCTTAACGGTACTTGTGATTTGTCTGATAGCTGATATGATTCCCTGACACGCTCACCAAAAATATGTTTGTAAATAGTTTATTTTGTTTACTTTCTGCAATTTAAGTTTTCTGTATTTCATTTCTTAGTTTAGATCACTTTGATAAAATCCAAAAAGATTTTATTTTCTGCTTTATTTTCCGACAAACCAAAGTGGAGAGTTGATTGTTGGATTCTCAGATGTTTGGAGCAGATGCAGGAGATTCTGGACTGAAGAATGAGGAGAGCTTACTTTGATGAAGTTTGAATTGTTTGAAAAGTCAAAACAAGTTCATTAATTTGATACTTGTTATTTTCAGAAAATGTTTGAAATTGTTGTTTTAAAATCAGTATTGATTCGTCAAAAGATTAACCAAGGTCATTAATTTGGACTTGGTAGATTAATCAAGTGATCAGGGTCATTAACTTGGATCTGAATACTTGAGTGGATTTCTAAAACTGATTAAGTTTGTGTTTTAATGTTTGAAAGATAGAATTGTAATGTTTATTGGTTGAGTAACAGGTTGTAAACTTCATAATTCCCAATGGAAGCTAATTGTTAAAGCTTGAACCAGATATCTCAGATTCTAGCATATCGAGAGGGGGAGTCTGTGAAAGGGGGAGTCTGGATCAACAGTCAAAGGGAAGATGGAAGTTAGAGACAGGTTGTGTTTCTGAAGTTTGTAAAGACTGAGAGTTAGAGAAAAGACTAAGACTGAAGACTCAGGAGCTGAAGACTACGTCAACATCCAAGGGGGAGTCTGTTGGTGCATGAGAATGTCTGTTGACTTCATCTTCATCAAGTCTTAAGTCAAGAAAGTCAAGATTAGGGTTATAATGTTAATTTCGCTTTTATGAACATTAGTTTATAGGTGATTTCGCTTTAAGGGTCATGGTGATTTCGCTTTTCAGTCACATGGTGATTTCGCTCATATGGTCTTGACATATAAGCGAAATCAAGTTAACAAGTGATTTCGCTCATAAGGTCATGCCATATAAGCGAAATCAGTCCAACTATAAATACTTCTCATGTGTTCATTAGTAAAGTACATTGGAGCGCAATCAGGTCATAGCAATTGTAACCGAACTCTGTCAAATCGATCTCAGAAAAGCAATAAAGTGAAGGAATTGAAAAGGAAAGCTGTTGTTACGTTACGTATATTGATTCCGCCTTTATATGTGATGATGAACTGCCTTGACTGATCGTTTAGGGTCACGACACGGTCCAACACATACACACATATGCAACTATATTGTACATCAGAATTGAGAACAACTATTTATTTATAAACCAAACAAGTTGTTTTGGAGTTCAAGAAAAACAAAAGAAACAAAAGCGTGAGATTTAAACTAATTCAAAGCTGCAACGTCTTCTAATCAGCCAGATGCTCATTCATGGGTCGGATTGGCATTGACAAGCTTTGATCATTGGTTCCTGAAATAACCCGTCTCGCCATAGTTGTAGCAAATACCAGGCGGGAAACGAGTTTGAGCAAGGTTGCCTTGGGGTTGGTTTGGACCACTTTGGCTTGGGTTGAACCGACAAGCATTTTCCAGATGACCGATTTGCCAACATGATGCACACAGAGGACACCGTAGGTAAGCTAGGTGAGGTGCATTACATTTGTTGCACATCGACGCAGTACCGGTATAAGGTTCCCTTGCAGGAGGTTGAGCAGCAGCAGGATTCGCAACAACTTTGTTTTGGATAGCAAAGCGGCACGTTTTAATCAAATGTCCCCATCATCCACAGTGGGTACATTTGAAGCAGGGTGTTTGATTCGGATGATGGCCCTTGCATTGATTGCAGAAAGGAGCAGTCCCCAAGTACGGCTTCTTAGCTGATGGTGCTGCCACCTGGCTAGGTTCTGCTTGATTTGGTGTAACGACTGGAGGATTCTTTGAGGCTTTACGCTTCCTTAACCTTTTCGAAGGCTTGGCTTCTGCTTCTTTCAATGCTTCTTGGGTGGCTTCATTATTGAGACGAGACATGGCGACACCTAAATCCACAGACTTCAGGATTACTTCGCCTATTCGCTGGGTAAATTTGGCAGTTTGCTCGGACATTTGAGTGTCTCTGTGATGAAGAGACATTCTGGAGGAAATGAAAGACATAGGAGGAAACAAGTGAAATGTTATCGGATAATCAAAACAGAACGACAACGCATAGAAATTGCGATCATTTGTTTGTTACCTAAGTCAAACAAATGAGACGGTGACTAATCAATGTAAACGGGTCATATTAATGTATCACTTAAAGACATGCTCGCCTATAAGTGAACACTCACCCTAAGAGTTCCCAGGTAAGAGTGACTGGTCCGATACTGCGGATTTATACGAACACTCTAGCCTTAGACAGAAAATTCAGGGTACAGGCATTCACCCTTCCAGTTTGCACGTGTTCACATTATAAGACCCAAACTTTGACGAGATTTTGAAAACTTAGAGGGTTCAAAACCTTACAATAAATCATCCTAGAACAGATGATTGGTTTTCAAAGCGGATTCGAAATTTGTATTCTTGTTGTGGTTGTCGCCTAAGGATAGGTGACGGTATTGTTTTAAGATCTAAACACAAGAATCTTGTGTTAGGGTCCTACGAAGGTTATAGACTAGGTCAAAGCATTACAAATAACCTAATCCCTATAACCATGAGCTCTGATACCAACTTTTCTGTCACACCCCGACCGCGTAAAACAACAAATCACGGAGGAATCGTCTGGGAGTGTTGTAACCGAATCATTGTTTCAAAACACATGGAAAATTTGAAGTTTCATTTTATTAATCATTAAACATTTACATCATCTGGAAATCTAAATAAACAAGTTAAACATAGTCTATCATTGTTATTAAGTCACTAAGACCTCGTCCAGTCCTATGTGAGCATGCATCCGAGCAATCAACATCATTCAACAACACCTGAAACATATGTGAAAACAAAGTCAGCAAAGAAATGCTGGCGAGCACATAGGTTTATAAGAGTGTCGGATTCATGGCTAGTTTACATGTTGCAATACTTTATTAAAAACCTTGTTTTGAAAAGTATAGTATTGTGACATAATTAACCAACTCAAATCAAGTTGGTTATAATTTATAAAATCTCGTAGCCATGATTATTAACCCAAAAAATTTATTTAATTAAATCAAATTGTAAAACTTCTCGTAAAAACTCGTTAATAGAACTCGTATGGTTTATATTATTCAGAAAAGCATCATTGTGTGACATCGTTTTAGAATCGTTTACCCAAGTGAACTAAATAACGCCACGGTATGTAATATGATGAAAACACTTATATATAGGAAGTACCAGCGGCGTATCCACCATGCTTTCATCACATTACACCCATCCCGTTATCTAAACACTAACCAAAAACCATTCGTTTACCCAAATCGTTTAACTCGTTAAAATCGCTTCAGTCGTTTAAATCATTCTCGTTTTAATTGTGAAAACTACTTTTGGTCGTCTCGATAATAACATTCAAACCTTTGTGACTCGACTATCTCCCTTCTCGCATTAATAAACCACCAAAGGGTAAATTAACAATCATAGATTCAGTCGTTACCCACCTAACCCACACATAACCATGGGTGCAGTCTGATAACGGGATTTGTCAGATCCTATGGTACCATAACCTAATACTGGTCATTCGGCCAAAACTAATGAATGTTATTCATTATGTAATTACAACCAACAGTTTTATCCACATTATTGAAATCGTTATTAATTTAATATAAACCATTTTAATCATTTTCGAAACCATCGTTAAAAATATCGAAATCATTTAACACATATTAATCACCCCAAAACATTTGAAAACAGTAAAATAGGGGAACTATGTACTCACATGGGAATGCTTAGAAGTCTTGAACAACAACCAAGCAAAGCTAGAGGGATCACGGAAATCAATCAGCACCTAATATAAGTAACTATGTAAATAAACCGGACCTAAATCGGAAGATCGGAGAGGATGAGGTTTCGTAAACCAAATGAGTATTGGAACTCATATGACATGGTTTAACAAAGCCTATATCCTAAATCAAAACCTAACCTAAGTGCTTACGACCCATTAAGGTAGCTTACGCTACTTTAACGCGTCGCTCGCGCAAACGTGCGTTCGAGACGTCTAACTAGTCCTATGACAAGTATTATATGCCTAAACATGTTGCATAATCAATCATGTGACAAAAGTTTATGTTAAATATGCTTAAAATTCAATTATGCATGAAAAGGGTATTTTGGTCATTTTACCTAAGGCATATAAACTACCTATCATACAACTACTTAAACTATGTGACCATAAGGTATAACCTTTGAAGGTTATTCCCTATACAACTATGGTCACTAACATGCTTGGTCGGATCCTAATGATCGACCAAACGGGTCTAGTTCGAAAGTCTTAGCGGTGGTTTAGACCGCTTGACTTACGACTCTACACAAGCACTAAACTAAAAGTGACGAGTTAAACATGTTAAAACATGTTTACCGAAGTTAGAAAACAGGTTTTTGATATCAAAACAAAGTGTTTTGATACCCAAGAGTAGTTTGGTTACAAAATACGCATGAACACGCATTTTGGCCGAAACTACGACTCGTCACTACACCTAATCAACATGGTAATCAGTAGGTATAGTCAGTCACTAGGGACTATAACCATCGTGATTACGCTCACGTTGCAAAGTTCAAACGAACTTTGTGTTGACCAAAGACTGGTCAAAGCAGAAAGTCAAACACGGTTTGACTTTCACGCTTAGAAAAGCATAAAAGAACGAAAGAATACTCACAAAGGGTCCAAGCAAGGAAATCTTGATCCAAATTGCTCAGGTATGAGGTAGTAAACCCCAACTTAGAGCAAAAGAATCAGATTTGTGTGTTGCAACAATGAAAGCTTGTGGGTATTTATAGATTTCCTAGAACTGTTAGGATCGTTTCTTGAAATCCGAGCTTGAATCTTGGCCTTACACTTGGGCCCATGGTTTAGAATACAATGGGTGCTCACATACCAGTCCATAGAATCAAAAATTAGGGGTTAAAAACCATTGGAATGGGTGGTATTGGCCAGATTCATTGTTTCTGCATTTCTGTTGGTCTGAAGCTGGCTTACGGACCATATGGTCCTTTGCATATGGACCGTATGTGTTCTGCAGATCAGCATCTTTCATAAATTGACAGAACAGGCCCCTGAGACTCTAAACTTGATTTTCGATGCATTTTTGACACGTTTAAGCCCCATTAACCACACTTCAAGGCTCTAAAATGAAGTTAAAGTATAGGGAACTTAAATTATGCTCAAAAACATCTCGGATGTTGGTTCGTTTGGTCGTACGATTGCGTTGTTCGGTTAATTACGACGGAAGTCGTAACGGACGCAAAAACGATCCAAATTGTGCGACGAATGAAATTTTATCATGCCAATCACTAAAATAAAATATTTTAATGATTAAATAAATTTTTGGATGTATGGATATATTCAGAACATAAGATATGTGCGAAAATGCAAACTTATGCACTTTTTGACGCTTTTAGTCCCTGTTGATCAAATAAGTTTATTTTTGCGCACCAAACACCTCAAAGCCTATTTCTAAGCTATGTAAAGGATATTTAGGGCATGCTTAACTTATGATCATATTCTGGAATGTTCGTTACAGTACAAATCGGCATACTTTTGCAGTTTGTCGAAATTAGTCCCTATAAGCGAATAAACCTGATTTCGACACACCAAACCCTCCAAAACTTATTTATAAGGTATGTAAAGGTTATTTAAGGTATGTTAAGCCTATTTCACTATCCTGGAGTGTTTGTCGCGTTAAACTGATTACGTTTACGCATCAGTTTGCGTATAACTTTCTAGAGAGCGATTTATAGCTTGAAATCAAACGAAAATTGATATGTGCAAATGATACACATATTTATAAAAATCCCAAGTATGAAATACAATATTTCATTGATTTGGCATTTGTTTGATGGCCATGGAGGCACAGATGTCACATGACAAGCCCAAAATTCGATGCTTCAACTGTCTTAAGCCAGGGCACTTGGCAAGGAACTGCACCAAGCCTCCAACTAACAGAAACTCAACCCCTCCTCAATCTGCTACCAGAAAGCCAGAAAGAACTGTTGTTCCAGCAAACACTATAGCGACTGCATCTAGCGGAACTACCTCTAACACAGCCATGGTGGTTCAGACTGACGCCTCGTTTGGCTAGAGCATTGAGATTCAACACCTCAATCTGATAGCTCTTGAGAATCAAACACCTACTGACAATGTGGCATTCATGGCTCAGGTTTAAGAAATGCTGAAGAGGTAAATTCTTACTTATGTACTCCTGATTATAGTGCTAGGGTAGCAGCTTATCGTTTACACAACTCAGAACTGAGCTCAGATCTTCAAGACATAAAAGGAACAATTCTGCTTTAAAGAAAAATGAAAAACTTTACAAAGAAAAAATAGAAGCTCAACAAAAAGATATTGCTAAACTTTAATAAAATCTGAGTGTGAAGTGTTGTGTATACGATGATGCTAAAGAAACCATACGTGTCTTGACGAAGGACCTAGAAGAAATCAAACAAAAATTTTAATTAAACGAGATAAATATTAAGAAATATGACACTTCTAGTAAATTGGCCAAAGACCTATGTGATAAACAATTAGAGTACAAATGAAAGAAAGGGTGTGGTTTAGGTTACAATAAAGTACCTCCACTATTCAATCATAACTATACCTATTTGCCCATGACTGTAGATGAATTAGAAAGAGCTAAAAGTATGTCTTATAGTCCAAGGACTAATGAGGCATCGATCAACGGTGAACCTGGTGGAAAACGAACAGATCAGGCGTATAAGTTTGTCTTTAAGTCTATGAAAAATACTAATGCTTCTTCTACCCTTGCAGATGAAGTAGTTGTTGAAGATGTGATTGGTGATGAACAAGCATTCTGTCACGGCCCCCGTCCCGGTTTGACCCGGTCCAGGAGCCACGAGACAGAAACCCATGGTATTTATTAATCGAGTTGACAGCGGAAGATTTAACAGGATCTTTTAAAACTTGAAATGCTCGATTATTTTATTTCATAATTTGGGATAATCCCCGTAATTTACAATAGAGGAATTTCACAAGGAAATTCCCTGATTTACAAAACATGTTTTATTTGTTTAACTGAGCCACTACTTCAAGCTTTGTTAGTGCTCCGTAGCACTATTCCTTGGTTCACAATAGTCACCTGAAACATGTTTTGAAAATATTTTATCTGTGGGGAAATACTGGCGAGTCACTCAAGTTTAATAAAACCACACATAGTTATAAATTACAGCATAAGAGCGATTACAATGGCTTCTATCTTATTTTTATCTGGCTCCGTGTCACCTCCTGGTGACGATGGTCATACCACTATTGGGTCCTTTCACCCAAGTAGTGATGATTATCACTATTAGGATTTATTAGCCTAACCATGAGAAATTTAGTAATGTGCACAATACCCCACTAGCCAGTGATTAAGATAACCATGACTTAATCCCTGTAATTATAACTTTTGAAAATAACTTGGAGTATTGTAAAACATTATTGATAAAAAGAGAATGACTCACATTGCAGATTTAACCGGGCAGAGTTTAGCCTACTGATTAGCCTTGTAACCTAATTTAAATAACAATGCACACGAACTAGGTCAGTAACTAATACAGCATTTACGATAACTCACAAGATTAAAACCCTCACAACGAATGACAAAGTGAAATACTTAAACATCCATCGAATTCACGACGAATGACAAAGTATGGCCCCAATTTGGGCAGCACTTAAACATCCATCGGATAGTTTCATTCGATTGGACATTGAATCGTAGCAGCGATCGAGTTAATACCCTGTATCGTAGTAGCGCTTCACTACTGTGAATATGATTTTCGACTTTTGAGCAGTATTCTTCGTGTTTTTGACAGAGATGAACTGCTCATGAACTGAACAATTTATAGCTGAAAAATGGGGTTTACGCGGCCCGCGTAAACCCACACTTAACACTTACGCGGCCCGCGAGGGCCTCCTAATCGTAGACTAGGGCTACGGTGCCACGAGTAGGTTTGCCAGGTGGTCGACACGTGGCCGGTTAGCTGATCCGGAGTTTTAATGAGTTGTCGCGGCCCGCGTAAGCCTAGGCTTACTCTTACGCGGCCCGCGTGAACCCTAAAAATCTTGTTTTCTTTGTTTTTCATGCACGTTAGGGTTTCAGGGGTCCGGGTTTTTACTTATGGGTTGTTTTAGGACATTTTTGAAGGTCCTTACCTCCTCCCCACCTTATTTAAAATCTCGTCCTCGAGATTTATTGAAATAAGTGAGGATACTTTCGCTTCATCTCTGATTCCAGCTCCCAGGTGTATTCGGGTCCTCTTTTTGAATCCCACTTAACCTTGACCAACACTGGTCTTTTGTGTTTGAGAAATTTAATCTTTCTGTCTTCTATTTGAAGTGGTCTTTCAACAAACTTTAGCTTTTCATTTACCTCTATGTCTTGAAGAGGTACTACCAAGGATTCGTCAAATAGACATTTCTTGAGGTTGGATACATGAAATACGTCATGTACCCCGGCTAACTCCTCTGGTAGTTGTAAGCGATAAGCAACTGGTCCTATTTGCTGGATTACTGGGAATGGTCCTACGTACCTTGGACTTAGTTTTCCTTTCTTACCAAACCGAACTACTCCTTTCCAAGGAGAAACTTTCAAGAGTACCTTGTCTCCAACTTGAAACTCTAGTGGCTTGCGTCAATTATTGGCATAACTTTTCTGGCGATCTCGAGCCGTTTTCATTCTTTCCTTGATTTGAGTAATTTTGTCGGTAGTCTCTTGAACAATTTCAGGACCTGATAATCGACTTTCTCCTATCTCTGCCCAGCAGACTGGAGTTCTGCATTTTCGTCCATATAGTGCTTCGAATGGGGCAGCTTCAATTCTTGAATGGTAACTATTGTTATAGGAGAATTCGATTAATGGTAGGTGGTCATCCCAGTTTCCACCAAAATCTATCACACATGCCCTGAGCATGTCTTCCAGGGTTTGGATCGTCCTTTCACTTTGTCCATCTGTTTGAGGATGGTATGCAGTGCTTAAATTTAGTCGGGTTCCCATTGCTTCCTGGAAACTTGTCCAGAAGTGGGAAGTGAAACGACTATCCCTATCCGATACAATGGAGAGTGGAACTCCATGTAAGGATACTACCTCGTCTACATACAACTTTGCTAACCTTTCCATGCTAAAGGTTTCTTTCATGGGTAGAAAATGAGCTGATTTGGTTAATCGATCCACAATTACCCAAATTGCGTCATTACCTTTTCTGGTTTTGGGTAACTTAGTAACAAAGTCCATTGTTATGAGCTCCCATTTCCATACAGGCATTTCTAATTGTTGTAGTAGACCTGAGGGTTTCTGGTGTTCTGCCTTAACTTGTGAACAAGTAAGACATTTAGAAACATATCTATCTATATCCCTTTTCATTCTTATCCACCAGAAATTATTTCTTAAATCTTGGTACATCTTATTGTTACCAGAATGCATGGTATACCTAGATTTATGGGCTTCTTCTAAAATCTTATTTCTTAATTCTCCTTGCTTAGGTACCCAAATTCTTCTTTCATGGAATCTCCAAATTCCATCGCTTCCCTGTTCCAAATCTTTTATTCTTCCTTTCATTCCTTCAGCACCATCCTTGATTGCTGTTTCCTGATTATTCTTCAGTTGTTCCATTAAATCTAACTGTAGATTTAATCTAAGAGCACGAACTCGCTTTTGCTTTTCATGATACTTACGACTTAAAGCATCAGCAACTACGTTTGCTTTTCCTTCGTGATATTGAATATCACAATCGTAGTCACTTAGGATTTCCATCCATCTTCTTTGCCTCATGTTCAATTCTTTTTGCCCAAATATGTATCTTAAGCTTTTATGGTCTGTATAGACAGTAAACTTACTTCCATATAAATAGTGTCTCCAAATCTTAAGGGAAAAAATTATGGCTCCTAATTCTAAGTCGTGAGTCGTATAATTTTCCTCATGCTTTTTCAATTGCCTTGAAGCATACACAATTACCTTCTTGCGTTGCATTAGCACACATCCTAATCCTAGCTTTGAAGCATCGCAGTATACTTCAAAATCCCCTGTTCCTTCTGGTAAGGCTAGAATTGGAGCATTTGTTAATTTCTGTTTTAAGATCTTAAAAGCTTCTTCTTGTTTAGGTCCCCATTCAAACTTAATTGCTTTACAGGTTAGCTTAGTTAAGGGTACAACTATTTTGGAAAAATCCTTAATAAAACGTCTATAGTATCCAGCTAACCCTAGAAAGCTTCTAATTTCCATAGCTGATTGCAGGATTTTCCATTTGGTGATTGCTTCTATTTTAGAGGGATCTACGTGAATACCTTCGTGAGTCACCATGTGTCCTAAAAATTGCACCTCCTGTAGCCAAAATTCACACTTCAAGAATTTGGCGTAAAGCTTTTCCTTTCTTAACAAAGTTAAGAGTACATGCAGGTGCTTACAATGTTCGTCCTGACTTTTGGAATAAATGAGTATATCGTCGATGAAGACAATTACAAATTTATCCAAGTACGGTTTACAGATTCTATTCATCATGTCCATAAATGATGCTGAAGCATTTGTTAGTCCAAAGGGCATGACTGTAAACTCGTAATGACCATACCTAGTTCTGAAAGCAGTTTTAGGTATGTCTTCTTCCTGTACCTTCAATTGATGATATCCAGAGCGTAAATCTATCTTAGAAATGTATCTAGCTCCTTGCAATTGATCAAAAAGATCATCAATCCTAGGTAATGGATATCGATTCTTAATGGTAACCTTATTTAATTCCCTATAATCGATACACATTCTCATTGACCCATCTTTCTTTTTCACAAACAACACTGGAGCTCCCCACGGGGACGAACTAGGTTGTATGAATCCTTTATTTAATAATTCATCTAACTGCTTTTTCAATTCTAGCATTTCGGTGGGTGCTAACCGATAAGGTGCTTTGGCTATCGGTGTAGTTCCAGGAATTAGATGAATTCTAAATTCGACTTCCCTATTAGGTGGTAATCCAGGTAGTTCTTCTGGGAATACATCCGGGTATTCTGATACTACTGAAATTTCTTTAAGTCCTTTAACTTTTGTGTTAATGATTACTGAAATCATATACACTACTTCTTGTTTTCTTGAATAACTGGCCAACTTCATTACTGAAATGAATTTCAGTGGCTTACGTGGCTTATCTCCTGTAATCACCACTAATTCTCCAGTGGGTGTATGAATTTCTATGGAATTTTTATCACAAAGAATTCGAGCATGGTTGGCTACTAACCAATCCATTCCTAATACAACATCAAATCCGGCTAAATTCATAGGTAACAGGTTTGCAGAAAATTTATGACCTAGGAGTTCTATCTTTTCTTCTCGCACAACCTTATCTATGTTAACAGAATTCCCTTCTGCCGTTTCGGCTGTAAAAATCTGCCTAAGGTTGGTTAAGGGTAAGTTAAGTGCTTGGCAGAATGAAGTATTTATAAAACTTTGGTTTGCACCAGAGGCAAATAATACTTTTGCATAAACGTCGTGAACTAGGAACGTACCAGCTATCACGTCAGGGATTAGTTCTGCTTCCTGAGTAGTCAACTGGAAGGCTCTTGCGTTTCTCTTGGTAGTTCCTTCTGCAGGTTTGGCTTTGTTATCAGCTAGTTTGACCAATTTCGGGCAGTCTAGCCTAAAATGTCCAGCTTCTCCGCAGTTGTAGCAGATTGTTGCTTTCTTCTTCCTGCAATCTTCTTCTTGGTGCCCCGGGATTTTGCAGAAATTGCAATACCCCTTGCATCTACCAAAATGCTTTCTTTTACAGGCATTACAAAATGGAACAGTGGAAGATTGCCCAGTTCCCTTTTTCTTGAAATTACTACGGTTGCCCACACGGAATCCATGGGTAATCTTTTGGGCCACTTCCTTTTTCCGGTTTTCTTCTCTTGTGCGTATCAGCCCGTCAGTTAGGGTGTTAGCTAACTCCACAGCATCGTCAATAGTGCGAGGTCTCGCAGCTTTAACGATATCACGGATTTCGCCAATCAATCCCGAAATATAGCGAGAAATAAGTACCGGTTCTGGCGAAGCCAGGGTAGGTACAACTCTAGCATACTCGAAGAATGTCGAAGTATACCCTCGACAATCTACATCCACCATCCGGTGGTTCAGAAGTTTATTCGCCATTTGTTCTTTCTCATATTCGGGACAGAATGTTCTCTCTACTAGCCGCTTAAATTCTTCCCAACTCATGGCATAGGCTACATTGCTTCCCTTGGCTTGAAGTACCGTATTCCACCATTCTAGTGCCCCTTCTTTAAAAAGATGTGATGCGTACATGACCTTGTCTTCCTCAACACATTTACTTATTTTAATCACCGCCTCAGTTTTCTCTAACCAACACAGTGCAGCAGTCGCTCCTTCGTTGCCTGCAAATTCAACCGGTTTACAGGCAAGAAACTCCTTATAAGTGCAACCAGGCGTTGCAGCTTTCATTTTCTTAAGGAGTGGGGCTTGCATTCCATCGTTGTCGTTATTAGTATGGTTGCCGCCTCCGTTTACACTATTACTAAAATTGTCACCGTGTGTACGTTTGCTAGGAATAATTTGTTGAGGTTCAACTGGATTTCGAGCAGCAGCAAAGATTGCTGGAATAGCATTGGCTATTCCCTGAGCAACGATATTCTCGATATCTTGCCTATTCAGAAATTGATCTTCATGATTTTGTTCAGATTGATTAACTTCATTAACGGGTTCATTACCAGCGTGTTCCATCTGGTAATTAATTTATATAAGTGATTAGCATAAAATAATTAATAACCAAACATAATAAAATAATTGCATATAATCACGTCAACAAGTATAGCCAAAATTGTCGACTTTTCGACGTTCGATATTTTATATATTATAATAGGCATCCGTACACACTGGTTATCTTACAAAAGTTTTATTTTTTAGTTATTTCACATAATTATATTTTTATTACTATTATTTTTATTAAACACACATTCCTACAACCACATAACCACAGTCACACCATCCCCGTCAGCTGGTATCTTAGAAACGACGTTCCCTCTCTTCGTATTTCCAAGATATTCTTTCCCCTACTTCCCTAATTCGATTCCCTGCATCAATCAGTTCCTCGCCATAATGACGGAGTTCCACCAAGTTTTCTGCGCTCATAGGTGGGTGTAGTGGAGGCTCCGGGTCAAACTGAGGGAAAAAGGTATTAGGGTTGTTTAGGAGATTTTGAAACTGCCAGTCGGTGGTCCACCATTCTTCTAGTTCTGCTGGTAGAGGTTGGGAGTGGATAATGGGATCTGGGATATCAGGCTCTAGATCAACTGGAAGTTGTGCTTCCGCTGGGTAAATAAAAAGGTTTTCACCGGCAGGTCCGATGAGGTCACTAAGTGCTAGTTTATGATCCAGCTCCTCCCAGGTTGGCATTTCCTGATCTTGCCTGGAACTTTCCCCAATTTCTATTCCCTTGCCTTTATCTTTGGGATCCTCTGTCTTTATAACTTTCCGTGTCGCTGGTTTCCTCCTGCGCACACGCCTCCAGCCCACAATTCTTCTTCTCTTCTTTGGCTTGGGTTTCTCCGGTGGTTGGGCTTGAAATTCCATAGGTTCCTCCATGTCGGCACAATAACCAGTAAAGTCTCTGGAAACTTCCATATTAACAGAATAGAGATTGAGATTCTGAAGAGCTTCAGACAACTCATTCATGTTGTTTAGCAGATATGAAGAAACACACAAAATTCTAGGTTAAAATTTTGTAACTTGAATTTTCACTTAATCACAGAATGACAATCAGAAAAATTAAGTATTAATAAAAATATTATATATATATATATATAAATATATATATATTACAAATTACAACTGAAATTTAAAATATACTTAGGGATTGTACATTTTATTTTAGTCTATCTTTTCTTACTAAGTTGTTTATCTAATAAGCAAGTTTCTTTAAAGTTTCTGGTTTATGGATGATATGGGTGCTAGTACTGGATCAAGGTGTTGGCAGTTAAAGGTTAACATTTACTGCTGTAATGGCTAACATATAGAGATTTTCCCATTGTTCATCTAATTCATCTTCCCATGGTGGGTTATCACCTGTTTCCTGAGTCTCTTTATTAATTATCACTTCTTTTGTTTGTGACTTCTTTATTTTCTCTTGACTTTTTCTAATAATCCAATTTCTTTTCTTAATGGTAAGTGGTTTCTCAAACTGTGCCTTACGAACAAATATTCTTTCCTCAGTATCTGCTGAGTATCTTGAGGAATTTGATTGAAATGTAGTTCCCTTATCTTTTGGTGTACTATCTAATTGACGATAGATGTCCGAAATTCTTTGCTTACCCATACTGTAACTAACAAGTAGTCAGTTAGAAACACATAGTCACAAAAGGGTAATCAGGAAAAATTAAGTATTTCTAAATACTTAATTGGCTTAAATCAGTGGCTCTGATACCACCTTTTTCTGTCACGGCCCCCGTCCCGGTTTGACCCGGTCCAGGAGCCGCGGGACAGAAACCCGTGGTATTTATTAATCGAGTTGACAGCGGAAGATTTAACAGGATCTTTTAAAACTTGAAATGCCCGATTATTTTATTTCATAATTCGGGATAATCCCCGTAATTTACAATAGAGGAATTTCACAAGGAAATTCCCTGATTTACAAAACATGTTTTATTTGTTTAACTGAGCCACTACTTCAAGCTTTGTTAGTGCTCCGTAGCGCTATTCCTTGGCTCACAGTAGTCACTTGAAACATGTTTTGAAAATATTTTATCAGCGGGGAAATACTGGCGAGTCACTCAAGTTTAATAAAACGACACATAGTTATAAATTACAGCATAAGAGCGATTACAATGGCTTCTATCTTATTTTTATCTGGCGCCGTGTCACCTCCTGGTGACGATGGTCATACCACTATTGGGTCCTTTCACCCAAGTAGTGATGATTATCACTGTTAGGATTTATTAGCCTAACCGTGAGAAATTTAGTAATGTGCACAATACCCCACTAGCCAGTGATTAAGATAACCATGACTTAATCCCTGTAATTATAACTTTTGAAAATAACTTGGAGTATTGTAAACCATTATTGATAAAAAGAGAATGACTCACATTGGAGATTTAACCGGGCAGAGTTTAGCCTACTGATTAGCCTTGTAACCTAATTTAAATAACAATGCACACGAACTAGGTCAGTAACTAATACAGCATTTACGATAAATCATGAGATTAAAACCCTCACAACGAATGACAAAGTGCAATACTTAAACATCCATCGAATTCACGACGAATGACAAAGTATGGCCCTAATTTGGGCAGCACTTAAACATCCATCGGATAGTTTCAATCGATCGGACATTGAATCGTAGCAGCGATCAAGTTAATACCCTGTATCGTAGCAGCGCTTCACTACTGTGAATATGATTTTCGACTTTTGAGCAATATTCTTCGTGTTTTTTATTGAAATTTTGACACAGATGAACTGCTCATGAACTGAACAATTTATAGCTGAAAAATGGGGTTTACGCGGCCTGCGTAAACCCACACTTAACACTTACGCGGCCCGCGAGGGCCTCCTAATCGTAGACTAGGGCTACGGTGTCACGAGTAGGTTTGCCAGGTGGTCGACACGTGGCCGGTTAGCTAATCCGGAGTTTTAATGAGTTGTCGCGGCCCGCGTAAGCCTAGGCTTACTCTTACGTGGCTCGCGTGAACCTTAAAAATCTTGTTTTCTTTGTTTTTCATGCACGTTAGGGTTTCAGGGGTCCGGGTTTTTACTTACGGGTTATTTTAGGACATTTTTGAAGGTCCTTACACATTCGTTTTTGATGAAATTTTGAATAAGTTTGATTCTGATAACACTTTGCTTTTTGAGATTCTTAGTACTATGTGTGTTGGGCATGAAGTTTTTGGCGAAAACTTTGATGCTTGTGGTGAAAATTTAGACTCTTTACATGATGATGGATTATTTTCAGTCAGTAATGAATGTGATGTTTCTTGTTCAATAGTAACTGAAGCAGAACAGACAAATGAAAATGAAAGTGTTGATCAAAATTGTTCTAATCATTCATTTAATCTATCTCAGTAGATGTCCCTGATGAAGTATCCAGTGGGACCTCTGAAACACTTTCACAAGATGATCAGAACACATCATTGAAAAATTAATTCACAAGTGAACCATTTTTTAATACACCTGAATCATGTGAACCTAAACTTGAAAACGAAAAGGTGATTACGCCAGAAAATGAGTCACAAAATGTTCTTTCTGAGTCAAAACTTAGAGATGAATCTTTTTCAACAGATAAATTAGAAAATTATGTAAGAGAAGATAATCAACAAATGCCTAATTTTCATACATTTGTTAGTTCTGGTCAACAGGTACCGAGACACCCAGACGAGGCACATGGAACACAAGCAATGCAACAAAAGCAAGCTCATTTATCTAGACCCATCAGATCTGCTAATACATCTAGATCTCCGAATCTCCATACTGTAACAACCCTCAATAAAACCGACACCCTCATAATATTTCTGACACCCAAGTATATTTTAAAATGTCCTAATATGTCTTTAATTACACCCCGTATGTGAAAACCGAGCCCGAAATACGTTATAACATTTAAAAATAAATTAAAAATCTGAAACTTAAGTTGAGGCGGGCCGCGTAGGACCCACCCCAACCTTACGCGGGCGGTATAAAGGTTGAAACCTGATTTCGTTTGATTTCTTAAGTTCAGGCGGGCCGCGTAAGACCCCCCATTAGTTTACGTGGGCCGCGTGAGATCAAAATAGTGGCGCAGCCCGGTGATGACACGTGTCATCATCGTGTCAAGTCTAGTTGGTGATCCGGAAGAGCTACGCGTTGACCCAGCTTTGACGCGGGCCGCGTAAGCCCCGCTTATATGTTACGCGGGCCGCGTGAGACCCAGGTTCAGCAACTATATAAAGAACGCATCAGATTTCATTTCAGTTCGTCCCGTTTTCATTTCTCAATCTCAAATTCTGAATATAGGCTTTATAAAGCTGGTATTATACCCCCTATTTAGCGAGGTTCTGCTCCGTTGTAAGTTTTATAACCCCAGTTTCGTAATAGATATGCTGCCCGATTGATTTAGGGTTCCGTAACAACTGTCGTGGTTCTGCCCGACGTAGTTGTTGGAATACCGTCTCGGGGAGGGTATCATTAATATTTTCAAAGGGTTATTATACTAACCAATGTACATTTGTTTAAATTATAGATTTATCCCAGGAAACCCTTATGCGAAGTCTAAGATAGCAATGTGAGTTTATCCAATTTTTGTTAACCTTTTTGTAATATTTTACAAAACCTTAATTATTTTACAATGTGATTAAGCGGTGATTGAGTCTTTGTAGTTCTTCAATTACTGCCGGTATGTTGGGGTTTTGTATACAAAATTTACTACATTGTGAGTAGTAAGTCGGGATGACAACACGTTACCATTGGACGACGAGTTAGCCAATGTGTAATATGACCCACAAGTCAGGATTGACAGTACTGAATGAGTAATTGTGTAGAAATAAACAATGTGATCGCTCTCAATACTGTTTTAATTGATAAAATGTTTCTTGATTAAACTGGGATTCACTCACCAGTATTTCCCACTGACAAATGTTTTTAAAACGCGTTTCAGGTAACACAATGTGACAGCCAATTAGTAAAAAGCCAGCTGGAGAGCACTGGAGGCTTGGGAAAAATGTGGCTATAAAAGTTACCTAAAAGACGATGTTTTAAATTCAATAAAATAGGGTTTATCCCTATAAACGTATTGTAATAAGAAACTTGGGTTTTACCCATGTGATTATTAATATCAAATGTGGTAGTTTTACTCTGATAAACATTTCCTAACTACGGTCCTGATGTAATTTCCGCTGCCAAATTAACCAACTGATACCACCAAAATTCTGAGTTTGCGTCCGCCCGTTCCCGGGACAGATAAGGGATCGGGGGTTGCGACAGAAGGTGGTATCAGAGCCTAGCCACTGGTCTAAGCCAAAGAAGTGTTCTGCTGACACTTAAAATCTAAATTTTGTGTTAGGAAATAATTTATGTGATTATGTGTTTTGTGTTTTTTGACTATTTGTTAGTTTACAGTATGAGTGATCAAGGACCCTCAGACATGTGTCGTCAGTTTTCTGATTCACCTAGGAGTGAAGGTACCTCTTCACAGCCTGCCCTTTCTGGGTATTCTGCTGATCAGGAAGAAGGGATGTTTGCCTTTAAAGCTCAGTCAGAAAAGCCATTCCCTCACAAAAAGAGAGGATGGTTCAGTAAGGAAGCCTTTGCACGTAGGAAAAGAATGCGAAAGTTGCAACAGCAAAGAGCCTTAGCAGCCGTTAAGCGAAAAACAGATGCCCATACACAGGATATGCTTAATAGAAGCCTAGCCAATTTCCATATCCTAGCTACAACTGCTGCTGACCCAAGTCTGGAACAACTAGTAGCCCCACAACCCTTACCTTTATTTCCCACCCAACCGATGGAGGTAGAAATGCCTGATTTTAACCCTGAGGAGATACCTAGGATACCAGCCCCTTATCCTCTAGATCCAAACTATGATCCATGGTTTGATGATCTTAGAGATTATGTGCCACGCTATCACTTAAACGAAGAACCCTTGCCAAACTTAGCAGCATATCCAGGTTTGGACCCTCTAGATCCCTATTTTGACAACGATGAATACATTAGGGAGATTTTGGAGAATCCATACCCTTAGGAGAATCCAGTACCTCAGTACCCAGAGCCAATACCAGTACCTGCACCCCCAATGAGTGCAGAAAATTTACAAGAACTTCGAAATTTTGGAGAGGAAATCATAGAAAGTAGCGAGAGGATGAGGTATGTAGGAGAGCAAATCGTATGGAAATACGATGAGCGCTAGATGGATTTCGGGGGAAATCCATATCCATGAAGGAGATGGTGAAGTTGGTAATAGTAATAAAATAAATAAAATATGTGTAATAATAATAAATCTATCGTAGTATAGACCACTCTGTGGTTAACGAGGCATAGTAGTATTGTAATTTTTAATTTCTGTTTTAGTGTGTATTTGACGCATACTATATCAAAAAGAGTAAAGTCGCAATGCACGACGTTTTTGACCAATATGTGTATTATGTGGTTGCTACTTAAACTATTTAATTATTTTATTAATGATTGGTAAATGTTTAAAATTCAGATGGTCGATGAAGGAAATCAAGGAAATCTAAATAATGATAACCAGAGTAACATTAATGTGGTTAATGAGAATCCGAGCATCAATAACAATGGAAACCAAATGGATAATAGTGCCGTTCAACATATAGTGGCACAAGGAATCATAGATGCCATGCCATTTATTATTTAAACAATTCAAGAAGCGAATAATAAAAGTAAGCATAGCAGTAAGCGACCAATCGAACCAGAACACAGCGTGAACAATGGACCGGTACTTCAAATGCCCATTCCCAAAAGGAGAAGAACGATGTCTTACGGTTGTTCTTATAAAGAATTCTGGTCTTGTAAACCAATGGAATTCTCGGGCAACGAAGGGGCCATTGCAACCCTACGCTGGATAGAGAAGACTGAGGCAGTCTTAAGAATAAGCAAGTGTGCTGAAGAAGATACGATATTGTTTGCTTCTAATCTGTTTAAAAATTCAGCACTAGAATGGTGGAACACTATCCTCCAATCAAGAGGAAGTGATAAAACCTACAATATGGAATGGGAAGAATTTAAGGATAAGGTAGAAAGGAAATTCTGCCCACCCAATGAGAAGGAACAGATAGCAAACAAATTCCTAAACCTTAGGATGACTGGTGTGGATAGTAAGGGATACACTAAATTATTATTTGAATATGCTAGAATAGTGCCAACCCTTGCTTCACCTGAACTAGTGTTAATCTCCTGTTATATCTGGGGATTAATCGGAGAGATTAGACATGTAGTCAAGGCAGCTAGACCTCAAACCATAGAAGAAGCTGTAGAACTAGCAAATACCTTGACAAATGAATTAGTCCGTACCTGAGAAGAGGATCAAAGGAGGAACCTAACCCAGAAACTCACACAAGAATTTCGTTCTGGAAATTTTAATCGTGGGAAAAATATAGGTTCTACCTCTACACCTTACTGTAAGAATTGCAAAAGAAAGCATTCAGGAAGATGCTCCATATACTGTAAATTTTGCAAAATATCGGGACACAAGGAAGAAAATTGCAGGAAGAAAGCTAATAACAGGATATGTTACAACTGCGGAGAACAAGGTCATATTAAGCCTAATTGCCCAAAATTAGCTCCAGCTATAGACAACAAGAATACTCAAAATGCTAGAGCATTTGTTCTGACTGTAGATGAAGCTAAGATGATTCCAGATGTCATAGCTGGTACGTTTTTAGTTAATGATGTCTTTGCTAAAGTATTATTTGACTCTGGCGCAAACCAAAGTTTTATTAATACATCATTTTGCAAATTTCTAAATCAGTCATTAACTAAACTACCACAAGAATGCTTAGTAGAGACAGCTAATGGAGAAACTGTTAGAATTTCTGAAATCTTGCAGGGAGCAAGCATAGAAATTTTAAATCAGAAATTTATTGCAAACCTTTATCCCATGAATCTGGCAGGATTCGATGTTGTTTTAGGAATGGATTGGTTAAGAGCCAATAAAGCCAGTATTTTATGTGATCAAAAGTCAATTCAAGTAAATTCACCAAAAGGTAAAACGATCACAATTAAAGGAGATAAACCATCTAGATCCACAAAATTCATCTCTATGATGAAAACTGCAAGTTATATAAGAAAAGGTTCTATAGTGTATTTGATTTCCATAATCACTAACACTAAAGGAAAAGAACTAAAAGATATTCCAGTAGTATCTCAGTTTTTAGATGTATTTCCAGAAGAATTGCCGGGGCAACCGCCAGATAGGGAAGTTGAATTCAGAATCCATTTAATACCAGGAACAGCACCGATTGCCAAAGCACCCTATCGTTTGGCACCCGCAGAAATGCAGGAATTAAAGAAACAATTAGACGAATTGCTAGAGAAAGGATTTATACAGCCAAGTTCGTCACCATGGGGAGCGCCGATACTGTTTGTTAAAAAGAAGGACGGATCAATGCGTATGTGCATTGACTACCGTGAATTAAACAAGGTTACGATTAAGAATCGGTATCCATTACCGAGAATCGATGATCTGTTCGATCAATTACAAGGAGCTCGATTTTTCTCTAAAATCGATTTAAGGTCAGGATATCATCAATTAAAGGTACAGGAAGAGGATATTCCTAAGACCGCATTCAGAACAAGGTATGGCCATTATGAATTTACCGTTATGCCATTTGGTTTAACCAATGCCCCAGCTGTATTTATGGACATTGTAGGATCGAGATGTGACCCAAACGAGTCGTTCAGAAGAAATCTTATCAGTTTCAGATGCGGAAAATAAGAAACTGACTTCGAAGCAGCTTGGTTATCACTTTAAACAACTTGTGTATTGATTTAACAGAGATTACAGTCACAAGAAATACCGGCAGCACTTCGGTATCGATTCTAGTCTCTCTCCCTGATCCGCTTGAAATGATAAGACATGACATCTATATATAGTGTAGCTAGTCCGCTTGAAATCACACAAACATGTTCAAGCGGTCAGACATTTCAAGCGGATTCCCCTAAAAACCATTCAAGCGAACCAAACAAACAATTCTGTTTTGTCTTCTTGTGAATATTCTATTCTGTTTCATGTGCTGATGTAGGATGTGATGTCATATATGTGATGTCATCATGGAGAATGATGACATCATTCTTGACCAGATCCGCAACAAAACTGAGACTCGATATAAGACGAAGACGACAGATGTATGCACCAACAGACTCCCCCTCAGATATTGACGAGTCTTAAGTATCGAGTCTTCACAATCTTCAGTCTTTATCATTCTTTGTGCTTCCAAAATCTTGTCCTGGCTCTTGTCTTACTCTAAATCCTTCTCTCTCTAGCAGACTCCCCCTCAACTTGTACTGGGATCGTAGTCTGGCTTTCACAGGATCAGAATCGTGACCTGACTCTCTGTCTACTCAGAATCAGAAACCAGGCTATCCTGCATATTCTTAACCCAGAAATAAATTTCACAAATTTTAACATTTGTCAAATATACTTTCATCTCAAATTTATCCAGAATGATTTACCATTGATAAAAACCTCAGATGATCACTTGTATACACATATTCAAAAACTTTTCTCATTTAAACATACTCTCCCAAACCAATTGTCATCATGTTTAGCACTTGGAATTTTGAAAATCAGCTCTCCAATACCAGTTGTCGAAAATCTTTTTGGATTTTTCAAACTTTATGCTAAAACACACTGAAAATCTTTTTGGAATTTTTGAATAAAAAAATGCAGTAAAGAAATATTTACAAACAATATTTTTTTTGTGAGTTTGCGTAAGAGGATCATATCAGTTTATGAGACAAATCACCAACACCGTTAAGCTTTAAACATTTTAAGTTCTAAATGATTCACTTAGATTGTCAGTATACTGGTCCACTTAAATTTTCACACAAAGTTCAACTGTTTCGAGATACGAGATTAATGTCTTAAGCACTTAGACTTAATCGCGTGTCCCACCTCAGAATATACTCCCATATCCAGATCCCAATATTCAATCTTACAGGTGAGTATACCACAGATGATATCTGTAAGGGGTTAAATTGCGAAACCGTGAGAGCTTAGGTCAGAACTTCCGTTCAGCAGAGAGATGACGGCTTCGACTTTTGGTGTGTCCCCTTTAGAGGATCTTTTTTACAACAGCATTGATTAGCAATTTTATTGTCTTATCATTTTATGCTGAGGGCGGCGCTATATTTCAAGCAAGCGTAAAGTATTCTCCGGGGACTAGGCCATTGCTTCCGCAAAATCAGAAGTCCCGGGATAATACCCCAGATATCACTGAGCATAAAGACCTAGTATCTCAGAAAGAGGGACCTTTCAAACAAGATTTCAGGGGTTACCCATATATCCGAGAGATGTTTCCCCACGATATAAGCAAGTTTGAATTTAAGTTTATATCTCGTCACAATCTACTAAATGTGCAAAAACCTACTGGCACATCATCAGTGAGACCGTTTATCACTTTTTAACTTTCCATTTCTTTAGCATGTTGTGATAGTCCACTGATGTACTATCATTTCCTCTTCTTTGACACAAAAACTCATTTTTCATTTTATCATGTTTTTGTCTTTTTCAAAATTTCAAATGTTTTTGGATTTTCTAAAATTTCTTATGATACCACTTGTAGGATCGAGATGTGACCCAAACGAGTCGTTCAGAAGAAATCTTATCAGTTTCGGATGCGGAAAATAAGAAACTGACTTCGAAACAGCTTGGTTATCACTTTAAACAGCTTGTGTATTGATTTAACAGAGATTACAGTCACAAGAAATACCGGCAGCACTTCGGTATCGATTCTAGTCTCTCTCCCTGATTCGCTTGAAATGATAAGACATGACATCTATATATAGTGTAGCTAGTCCGCTTGAAATCACACAAACATGTTCAAGCGGTCAGACATTTCAAGCGGATTCCCCTAAAAACCATTCAAGCGAACCAAACAAACAATTCTGTTTTGTCTTCTTGTGAATATTCTATTCTGTTTCATGTGCTGATGTAGGATGTGATGTCATATATGTGATGTCATCATGGAGAATGATGACATCATTCTTGACCAGATCCGCAACAAAACTGAGACTCGATATAAGACGAAGACGACAGATGTATGCACCAACAGACATGATGAACCGAATATGTAAGCCATATTTGGATAAATTCATAATTGTTTTCATAGATGATATTCTCATTTATTCTAAGAATAAAGAGGATTATCCACAGCATTTGCACGCACTTTTAAGTTTATTAAGAAAGGAAAAGTTTTATGCTAAATTTTGAAAGTGCGAATTTTGGTTAGAACATGTACAGTTTCTCGGACACTTAGTTAATCATGAAGGAATTCATGTAGATCCCACCAAGATCGAGGCAATTACTAAATGGAAAACCCCTGAATCGCCAACCGAAGTTAGAAGTTTCTTAGGATTGGCCGGTTATTATAGAAGATTTATTCAAGATTTTTCTAGAATAGCCATTCCTTTAACTAAGCTAACCTGTAAATCTGTTAAGTTTGAATGGGGATTAAAACAAGAAGAAGCATTTAGAATCCTTAAGAAAAGATTAACCCATACACCCATACTAGCATTACCAGAAGGAGCTGAAGACTTTGTAGTCTATTGTGACGCTTCCAAATTAGGTTATGGATGTGTATTAATGCAACGTCAAAAGGTTATAGCTTACGCATCTAGACAACTTAAGAATCATGAAGAGAATTATTCAACCCATGATTTAGAGTTAGGAGCTATAATTTTTGCTCTTAAGATTTGGAGACATTACCTTTATGGTAGTAAATTTACCATATTCACCGATCATAAGAGTTTAAGGTATATTTTCAAGCAAAAGGAGTTGAATATGAGGCAAAGACGCTGGATGGAGATGCTTAGTGATTATGATTGTGATATCCAGTATCATGAAGGAAAAACAAATGTAGTGGCAGATGCTTTAAGCCGAAAGTATCATGAAAAGCCAAAAAGGATACGTTCTCTTAAATTAAATCTGCAAGTAGATTTAAATAATCAGATAAGAGAAGCACAAGAATCAGTAATCAAGGATGATACTGAAAAACTAAAAGGTATGATTAAAGAATTAGAACAAGGAACAGATGGAATTTGGAGATTCCATAAGAAGAGAATGTGGATACCTAAACTAGGAAACCTACGTCATCGTATATTAGAAGAAGCACATAACTCCAAATATACGATGCATCCAGGAAATGATAAGATGTATCAAGATTTAAGAAAGAATTTTTGGTGGATAGGAATGAAAAAGGACATAGCAGCCTATGTTTCTAAATGTTTAACCTGTTCACAAGTCAAAGCTGAACACCAGAAACCCTCAGGATTTCTACAACAGTTAGAAATGCCGGTGTGGAAATGGGAATTGATAACAATGGATTTTGTTACTAAATAACCCAAAACAAAGAAAGGAAATGATACAATCTGGGTGATTGTAGATAGGCTAACCAAGTCAGCTCATTTCCTACCAATGAAGGAAACTTTCAGTATGGAACAGTTAGCTAAATTATATGTAAATGAAATTGTTTCATTACATGGAATTCATTTATCAATTGTTTCTGATAGGGATAGTCGATTTACCTCTCATTTTTGGTCAAGTTTCCAAAAAGCTATGGGAACCAAGTTAAATCTAAGCACGGCTTATCATCCTCAAATGGATGGACAAAGTGAAAGGACAATTCAGACAATGGAGGACATGCTTAGAGCTTGTGTAATTGATTTCAGAGGTAATTGGGACGATCACTTACCTTTAATAGAATTTTCTTATAATAATAGTTATCACACAAGTATCAATGCTGCACCATTCGAAGCACTTTATGGACGAAAGCGCCGAACCCCAGTCTGTTGGGCAGAAATTGGGGAAAAGCAACTATCTGGACCTAAGATAGTGCAAGAAACAACCGACAAAATTATTCAAGTCAAGGAACGACTGAAAGCAGCACGTGATCGACAGAAGAGTTATGCTGATAACCGACGAAAACCATTGGAATTTCAAGTAGGAGATAAAGTATTATTAAAAGTCACTCCTTGGAAAGGAGTGGTAAGATTCATCAAATGGGGAAAGTTAAGTCCCAGGTATATTGGACCCTTTAAGATTATTAGAAGAATAGGACCTGTAGCCTATCAGCTACAACTGCCAGAGGAAATGGCAGGAATACATGATGTATTTCATGTATCTAATCTCAAAAAGTGTTTAGCTGATGAATCACTGATAGTACCTCTTAAGGATATAGAGGTAAATGAACAACTCAAGTTTGTAGAAAGGCCTCTACAAATTGAAGACAGGAAAGTCAAGAATCTCAAGCACAAGAGATTAGTTCTGGTCAATGTGAAGTGGGACTCCAAAAGAGGACCTGAGTACACATGGGAGCTTGAATCAGAGATGCAAAGGAAATATCCGCACTTGTTCCAGTAGATCTCGAGGACGAGCTCTAAAACAAGGTGGGGAGGATGTAACAACCCTCAATAAAACCGACACCCTCATAATATTTCCGACATCCAAGTATATTTTAAAATGTCCTAATATGTCTTTAATTACACCCCGTATGTGAAAACCGAGCCCGAAATACGTTATAACATTTAAAAATAAATTAAAAATCTGAAACTTAAGTTGAGGCGGGCCGCGTAGGACCCACCCCAACCTTACGCGGGCGGTATAAAGGTTGAAACCTGATTTCGTTTGATTTCTTAAGTTCAGGCGGGCCGCGTAAGACCCCCCATTAGTTTACGCGGGCAGCGTGAGATCAAAATAGTGGCACAGCCCGGTGATGACACGTGTCATCATCGTGTCAATTCTAGTTGGTGATCCGGACGAGCTACGCGTTGACCCAGCTTTGACGCGGGCCGCGTAAGCCCCGCTTATATGTTACGCGGGCCGCGTGAGACCCAGGTTCAGCAACTATATAAAGAACGCATCGGATTTCATTTCAGTTCGTCCCGTTTTCATTTCTCAATCTCAAATTCTGAATATAGGCTTTATAAAGCTGGTATTATACCCCCTAATTAGCGAGGTTCTGCTCCGTTGTAAGTATTATAACCCCAGTTTCGTAATAGATACGCTGCCCGATTGATTTAGGGTTCCGTAACAACTGTCGTGGTTCTGCCCGACGTAGTTGTTGGAATAACGTCTCGGGGAGGGTATCATTAATATTTTCAAAGGGTTATTATACTAACCAATGTACATTTGTATAAATTATAGATTTATCCCAGGAAACCCTTACGCGAAGTCTAAGATAGCAATGTGAGTTTATCCAATTTTTGTTAACCTTTTTGTAATATTTTACAAAACCTTAATTATTTTACAATGTGATTAAGCGGTGATTGAGTATTTGTAGTTCTTCAATTACTGCCGGTATGTTGGGGTTTTGTATACAAAATTTACTATATTGTGAGTAGTAAGTCGGGATGACAACACGTTACCATTGGACGACGAGTTAGCCAATGTGTAATATGACCCACAAGTCAGGATTGACAGTACTGAATGAGTAATTGTGTAGAAATAAACAATGTGATCGCTCTCAATACTGTTTTAATTGATAAAATGTTTCTTGATTAAACTGGGATTCACTCACCAGTATTTCCCACTGACAAATGTTTTTAAAACGCGTTTCAGGTAACACAATGTGACATCCAATTAGTAAAAAGCTAGCTGGAGAGCACTGAAGGCTTGGGAAAAATGTGGCTATAAAAGTTACCTAAAAGACGATGTTTTAAATTCAATAAAATAGGGTTTATCCCTATAAACGTATTCTAATAAGAAACTTGGGTTTTACCCATGTGATTATTAATATCAAATGTGGTGGTTTTACTCTGATAAACATTTCCTAACTACGGTCCTGATGTAATTTCCGCTGCCAAATTAACCAACTGATACCACCAAAATTCTGAGTTCGCGTCCGCCCATTCCCGGGACAGATAAGGGATCGGGGGTTGCGACACATACATTGAAACGATAGACATGTTTCAACTGTGAAATTTGTTGGTGCATGTGTCTGTCGACTTCGTCTTGTATCGAGTCTTGTATTGTTTTAGATAAATCAGAGCTTGCAAAATGAGAAAATAGGTTAACAGGCAATTTCACACGAAATCACTTTGTTAATTCCGCTCGAAATTGTATTTCCGTGTGAACTGTGATCTCGCTTGAGCATGTTCAAGCGGAATTAGCTTACCTATATATAGGAGTGTCCTGATTTCGTTTGGGAGAGACTTGGATGTGTGATTCCGGAGCCGAAGTGCTGCCGAAGTGTTGTTTTGCTGTAAAACTTTGTCAAATCAATCAGAAAGACATTTAAAGTGTATATCTAGCTGAATCGAACTCAGTATGTCTGTTTCCGCCTTTCATATTGAGTAGAACGCCTCTGAACGACTCATTCCGGTCGGTAAAACGTTCCTACATGTGGTATCAGAGCTCAGGAGGAGGAGTTCTACCTTATTCAGCTTGATTTCATCGGATTTTCTATCTTCTGCACCTTCTTTTCAAAATTGAACAAAATTTCACGGTTAAAATGGTTTGAATTTCACACATTATATGCGAAATTGTGTTTTAACGAATCCTTGAAAGAATTGGACCTTAATTCGATCTAAAATTGATAAAATTTGTAATTTCGCTTGAAAAGTTTAATCGAAATGATGATGTCAGCATAATTCCGTTTGAAAGTGCACTTAATTCCGCATGGCATTAGTATTTCGTTTGAGTGATTCCGTTTGAAATCACTATTTCGCTCCAAATTGGTATTTCGCTTGAGTGATTCCGTTTGAAAACCTTATTTCGTGTGAAAAGTGATTCCGTGTGAAGTGTTATTTCATTTGAAAGTTGTTTTGCAGGTGATTTCGCTTTAACTGTGATTTCGTGTGAAAGGGTATTCCGTTTGAAGAGGTTAATTTTGCTTGAAAGTGTTAGATTTTGGAAAATTTTTCTGAATCATGGAAGAAGAATTTTATAACGCGTTTGCTACTGCCCCGACTACTCCGGCTGAAATTGCTAAGAACATGAACATGGAAAATGAAACCGGAACTATGCAAAAACCCCCGAAACTCATGGGAATTGAGGAGTATTATGGTTGGAAAGATCGATTTGAAAACTGGGTTCAAGCTAACCATTTGAGGTCTTGGGAATGTGTTGAGAAAAAGTATGTGCTACCACGTACAGATTTGGGAGTTGAGAAAAAGATTTATGAATTTACAGATAAAGAACGAGACATGTATAAAGCAGAAAAGATGATGATCAGTTTACTCCAACAAGCTATTAAAGAAGACATATTCGTATTGCTTCAACATGATAAGACTTCACGTTCAATTTGGGAAGCACTTCGAATTAAATTTGAGGGAAGTGAGAAAATGATCAAGAGTAAAAAAGCATTGCTGAAGAAAGAATTTGACTTGTTTACAGGATTGCCAGGAGAAGATACAAAGAAACTGATTGAAAGATATTGTTACTTAGTACGTTCAATGTCATTGTTAGACATCACCAAAGATCGTGAAGAATGGGTCGACAAATTAGCTGATGCATTACCTCAGAAAGAATGGGGTACATTTTTTATGATCTTGAAAAATACTGGAGAATATGATGGTTTGACAATTTCTCAGTTCATCGAAAAGATTGAAGGTCAAGATCTTGAACAATAAAAGATTGCAAGAATGAACAATCCGAGTGTACAACAAGATGTTAAAATGTACTACAAAGGGAGTGTTCAGAATGTCGAAGCAAGTCCGAAAATCCAAACTGCTTTCAGTACAGAAAAATCATCTGAATCAAACAATCAAAGTTCTAACAACATTGGTGGATTTTCATCATATCCGAGTGTTAATCCGAAAGCTTTAAGCTCAAGTCATCAAGTTCAAAGCTCAAACAACAACAATGGTCATGTCTTAAATTGCAACATTGCATTGCATCTTCAGAATGGTCAAAATTTTTCTGAAGAAGTTGTTAAAAGTCATATGGCATTACTTGTTACAGCATTGGAATCATATGAAGGATTGGTTGCAGGAAGGATTGGAAATCCGATGTTGACGAAAGAAGATTATGATCAGATAGATGCTGAAGAAATAGAACTGATGGATATAAAGTGGTGTTTATCGAGTGTGTTGAGGAGAGCTGAAAAATTCAAAATAATTACAGGAAGAATTGATTTTTTAGATGCTAATGTATCTACTTTGGGTTTTGATAAATCTAAAGTTACTTGTTTTCGATGCAGGGAGAAAGGACATTTTAAGAGAGAATGTAAAAATCGAGAAGCAAGTGGAGCACAGTTGCTCATCAACAAGTTGCTCATCAGCCTTATCAACAAAAAGAACCACAAACTGCACATGCTAAAATGATCGAAGATGCAAATAAGAAAGCTTATTATGGTATCATTGATCAAGATGATGAGAAAGTGGCTGCAGGTTTCGGTTGGGACAAATATATTCCACCCGATTCAAAAGTAGCAGGTCTCATTGCACAGATAGTTCAAGAACCAGATTTAATGACAGAATGGATGAAAGCGTTTGCCAGTGAAGAAAAAAATCAAGATGAAGAGTTTGTTTCTTCAGATGACAGTTCAGAACAAACACAAGTGTTTGATCAATCATCAACTGATGATAGTGATGATGAGGAAGAAATGCATATTAATATTGCAAAAACTCATTTATCTCCTGAAAGTTTTCAATTTTATTTTGCAGATAGAGTGGAAAAGCTGAAGGAGAAACAAGCAGCAAAAGAAAAGAAAAAAGTGTTTGTTGATGAGAAAGTGGTTGAAACTGAGGAATTAGTTAAAGCTGAAAATGTGTTTGAAGCCAAGAAAGAAGTTGAAGTTGCTGAAAAGGCAGTTGAAGTTGAAAAGATAATTGAAGTAGAAAAGATTATCGAAGTAGAAAAGATTGTTGAAGTTACAAAACCTTGCTTAAAATGTTTGGAGTCATGCAAGCAGTGTGAAGAAAAAGATAAGAAATTGAGTGAGCAAGATAAGATGAAAGAAACTTTATTGTTCAATCTCAATTATGTGAAGGAATCGTATGATATTTTGAACAGAACAGTAACTGGTTTGCAAAAGACAAATTCTGAAAGAGAAGATGCGTTGACTATGATGAATGCTGTGATGATGACAAAGCAGAAGGCCATTAACCATTACATTGAAGAATGTGCAAAGTTGAAGCAAGAATTGGAAACCGAAAAGATAGAGAATGAAAGAATTAGACGTTTGTTACAAAGTTATTGTAGTTCTGATTATTTGATTGATCGAATTTATCCAACTGTTGCAGGTATGGAAGCTTTTAAAGAAAAGAAGACTGAAGAAAATGATACTGGTAAGAAACAAAGTGCAAATTATAACAAGTGTCCGCCTCCGATCTGGGAAGGTTATTCTCCCAGAAAACCAAATGAGGAGCAAGTCAAAAAGGCAGTCAATATAAAGTTAAAGTCTGAAATAACTGATGAGTTACCAGAAAATATTGACGTCACGTTCACATCGTCTGACACTGATCATGAGTCTGAGTTAATAAAAAAGGTGGTCGATCAGGTGTTGGATAAAGATGAGGAGTCAGAGTCAAAGTTGGAGTCCAAAAGTTCGAGTTCATCATCAGTTGACAATCCAAAGTCGTCAGTTAAAAGGGTTTACAATAAAGAGTTTCTGTTATCAAAATCTAATTTGAATGACGAACCAATCAAAATGGCATATACTTTGATTGATTCAGACAAATTATATTCTGATGAGGAATTTCCAATAAGAGGTGTTAAACCAGAAATGATCAAAAAGGTTTTCAAACTAACAGAAATTAATATTTCTGAAATAAAAGATGTAAATCTTACTGGAAAATCTAAATCTTACACCTCAAGAGTTCAACAATGTTTAAACAAGAAAAAGGGTTACAGTTCTGGTTCTAGTTTTCAAAAGAAACCAAACCATAACGGTAATTACAAAAAGAAAGGTCTTGGTTTTATTCCACATGAAAATCATATAAATTATAAAAATGATAAGCCAAACACTGTATTTGTTTCAGGGACAAGTTCGGAAGAAGAACAAAAGAGCTCGTTTTGGAAGCAAACAAACAAAGAGTTCTTTGCTGAGAGACAAAAGTTTGAGAAGATTGGAGCTTATCAGAGAAAAGAGACAAGAACCTGTTATCGATGTCAAGAAGTTAGTCATATTGCTTGGAACTGTCCTAAAGCAACCAACGTCAAACAGGAAGTTGTTTCTAAACTTAAAGAAAAGATTGTTGAGAAAAATGAACAACCAACTGAAAGATTCAAAGTTTTTAAAAATTCAACATATGAAGTTGGTGAATGTTCAAAGAAGAGATTTTACAAAAGAAGAGTTAATCTTGACAACCAGAAGTGGGTTGTTAAGAAATCGGATGTGAAATCTGGCGATGAATCTGATTCCACAAAGTCAGAGGAGCCACAAGTTGAGATAAAACTGGAAACATCAGTACCGCCAATGGATGATGTCAATTTTCCACCATTGCGGGCTGAAAATTTTAAACAAAAAGTTGGTAAAGTTGAGATCTCGAATCAATTCTATTCTGAGAAGAAAGAATTTGATGTCGAAAAGATTTTTAATGGAAATGTTAAAAAGATTTTTGGGAAGATGATCGATGGGAAGGTTAAAGGGGTAAAAGAGTTTTATGAAACAAAGAAAGCATCTTACTACCCGAGTGAAACTGAGGAGGAAACATCCAAGTTTGGTGAAGCTTGGATGTCTGTTTTTCATAAGTAACAAGTATGACTTGCCGGAGCTTCCAGGTTGGTAAGTGTGAAGCAGGTATCGGCATCTTTCTTGAGAAATTCACGAAAGTGATTTCGTTTTACAAGTGGTAAATCAGGGACATTAAGTTGTACTTGATTTTCTACAAGTGGTGTTTGATGTTTAAACTTAAAAATGTTATATTTTTCAAGTGGTTGATAGAACAAGGTGATGAATTGATCCCCGAACCTACATGTGGTTTTATTAAATCAACAAAACTAATTTTCCGTAAAAACCATTTGATTAAAATAAACTTAAGTGTTTTGAAATCATAATGGAAAAATAGTTTGTTGTAAGGAGGAGTTCTGATTGTTTATGTCAAGTGGATGGCGATTTGAAGTGATTCAATATCAGTTGTCATTTTATTTGTACAGTTTGTTTTCAAATTTTCTTTAAATGATTTTGAATTTTAGGGGGAGTAAGAATTTTCAGAAAATCCAAAAACATTAGAAAATTTGAAAAAGTCAAAAACATGATAAAATGAAAATGAGTTTTGTTGTGAAAAAGAGGAAATGATAGTACATCAGTGGACTATCACCGCATGCTAAAGAATTGGAAAGTTAAAATGTGATAAACGGTCTCACTGATGATGTGCCAGTAGGTTTTTACACATTTAGTAGATTGTGACGAGATATAAACCTAAATTTCAAACTTACTTATATCGTGGGGAACATCTCTCGGATATATGGGTAACCCCCGAAATCTTGTTTGAAAGGTCCCTCTTTCTGAGATACTAGGTCTTTATACTCAGTGATATCTGGGGTATTATCCCGGGACTTCTGATTTTGCGGAAGTAATGGCCTAGTCCCCGTATAATACTTTATGCTTGCTTGAAACATAGCACCACCCTCAGCATAAAAAATGATGAAACATTGCAAAATGCTAATCATGTGCTGTTGAAGAAAAGATTCTCTAAAGGGAACACACCAAAAGTCGAAGCCGTCATCTCTCTGATTTTGCGGAAGCAATAGCCTGAGCTCTCACGGCCCTCGCATTTAACCCTTTACAGATATTATCTGTGGTATACTCACCTGTAAGACTGAATATTGGGATCTGGATACGGGAGTATATTCTGAGGTGGAACACGCGAATAAGTTTAAGTGCTTAAAACATTAATATCGTATCTCGAAACAGTTGAACTTTGTGTGAGAATTTAAGTGGATCAGTATACTGACAATCTAAGTGAATCGTTTAGAACTTAAAATGTTTTAAGCTTAATGGTGTTGGTGATTTGTCTCAAAAACTGATATGATCCTCTTACACAAACTCACAAAAATATTGTCTGTAAATATTTCTTTACTACTTTTCATTTAAATCAAAAATCCAAAAAGATTTTTAGTGTGTTTTAGCATAAAATTTTGAAAAATACAAAAAGATTTTCGACAACTAATGTTGGAGAGCCGATTTTCAAAATTCCAAGTGCTAAACATGATGACAATCAGTGAGGGGGAATATGTTTGAATCAAGAAAAGGTTTTAAAAGAAAAATGTTTTTCATACAAGAGGTTCATCAGAGATTAACATTGTAAAATCATTTATTGATTTGTGTATATAATTGATAAGCAAGAGTATAAATTTGTCAAATTGTAAATTTGTGAAATTTATTTTTGGGTAGAGTTTGTGCAGGAATGCAGTATGGAAAGAGTCAGGTTTCTGATCCTAAGCTTAAAAAGAATCAAGAGATCTGATCAAGAGAGTTAGAGAGAGATAAGAGCCAGGTGGAGATCCTGGAGATGAAGATAAGACAGAGATTGAGAAAGTTTTACACTGTCAGATACTTCAGAAAGAGCAGACTGATAAAGACTGAAGACGTTGAAGACTCGACACTGAAGACTCGTCAACATTCGATGGGGAGTCTATTGGTGCATGCGTCTGTCGACTTCGTCTTGTATCGAGTCTTGTATGGTTTTAGATAAATCAGAGCTCGCAAAATGAGAAAATAGGTTAACATGCAATTTCACACGAAATTAGAAAATGTAATTTCGCTTGAAATCAACAAGTGATTTCACACGAAATCACTTTGTTAATTCCGCTCGAAATTGTATTTCCGTGTGAACTGTGATCTCGCTTGAGCATGTTCAAGCGGAATTAGCTTACCTATATATAGGAGTGTCCTGATTTCGTTTGGGAGAGACTTGGATGTGTGATTCCGGAGCCGAAGTGCTGCCGAAGTGTTGTTTTGCTGTAAAACTTTGTTAAATCAATCAGAAAGACATTTAAAGTGTATATCTAGCTGAATCGAACTTGATATGTCCGTTTCCGCCTTTCATATTGAGTAGAACGCCTCTGAACGACTCATTTCGGTCGGTAAAACGTTCCTACAAAATTCCTGGACGCATTGCTAGAAATTGTGTTCATCGCCCAAACGTGCAGCAAAATGCTAAAAATGCACGAAATCAAAATGTTAAGCACAACCGACAACGTTATTTTGAGTCCGTGATGAATGCCAAGTCCGAGACAATGGTAAATAATTCTCGCAAAACTAAACCTTCGATCAAGATTGGAATGCAGCTAAACAAAGGAACCAAAATCGACAAAAGGGTTTTCAAAATAATTCAGATAAGAGTTTTGGTAAAAATGCATACAAACGATCAAACAGACATTGGAAACCTAAAGTTAGTGTTGCTTAATCTTCTACATCTCAGACAAAATTTGCTCATAATGAATCCTCAAAATTTTTGAAAAAATAAAATTTTGTTTGGCAAAAGGTGTCCAATATTGATGCTTAACGAAAACCCAGGTCCACTATGGGTTAGGTTTCAAAAACTAACTAATCCCGCTACTTGTGTAGGAACAGATGTGGAGGACTATCATACGTCTTTGGTACATGGATAGTGGCTGTTCCAGGCACATGATGGGAGGCTTATCCCAACTCATTAATGTTAGAGAGTTTGACGGTGGATATGTCTCATTTGCGAGAGGAGAATCTGGTAGAATCGCTCTAAAAGGAACAATGCAAAATGGGGTGTTGAGCTTCAAGAATGTGAATTATGTTCTTGAATTAAAACACATTCTCTGAGTATCTCTCATATCTATGATAAAGGAATGATTGTTCATGTTACTAAAAAGGGGTGCTACATCTTGAAACTGGGAATCGTGATACTTGAAGATTGGTTTTTGATGATAGTTGAACGAAGAGGAAATGCCTATGTCATCGGCATGAACAAGAAGTCCACTGAAGAAATTACTTGCCTATTTTCAAAGATTTCAGAACATGACGGTCTCTTATGAAATCGCCGCCTTGGACATGGAAATATGAAAAACTTAAATCGTCTTGCCAAAGGTCAAATGGTCCGCGATCTACCGATCAAAGATTTCATGCTGGTAGAGAAATGCGTCGCTTGTGCAAAAGGGAAGGTGCATTGAAAGCCTCATAGATCCAAACCTATGCCGTCGACCAACTATGTGCTTTAGTTGCTTCACATGGATCTCTTTGGTCCAGTAAATGTACTGAGCATTGGCAAAAAAATCTTACTGTTTCTTGACAGTTGATGACTATTCACGCTACACTTGATTATTCTTTTTGAGTCACAAGAATGAGATTGCTGAGTTGGTTAAACGATTCATCACTTTTGTTGATAATCAAGCGAGCAAGAAGGTCAAGGTAATTCGATCTAATAATGGGACACAGTTCAAGAATATCACCTTGGATTCATTTTGCGCTGAAAAAGGAATTGACAGACAATATAGTGTACCAAGAACTCCGTAACAAAATGGAGTGGCTGAGAGGCGAAATCGTACTCTTATTGAGGTTACACGAACCATGCTGGCTGACTCAACTCTTCCTACTTTCTTTTGGGCTGAGGCAATTAACACGGCTTGTTACGTCTAGAATCACGCCTTAGTTAACAAACGTCATATGAAAAGACCCTATGAGATTCTGGAAGGATGTAAACCCTCGGTATCACACATTCGCATTTTTGGTTGTCCATGTGTGTTACTACTTTAGGACGCAAATGGAAAGTTTGAGGCCAAGGGGGATGGATGTTACTTTATTGGATACGCTAAAGGCTCTTCTTATAGAGTATAAATAAAGTGACCAAAAGAAGCGTCGAGTCGTGCAACATTGACTGGCTTGAAGAGAATGAAACAGATACTAGAGTTGGCCCAGACTGGTTATATGATTATGCTCATTTGTTTAAATCTTTTAACATTTCATCTAGTGTTCCTACAGATGAAGGTGTTTCCACACCATCACAACCTTTACCGTATGGTGACGCATGTAACAACCCGACCTTTAAAGTCAAAGTACAAGTCAAAGTCAAAGGAAGAAAAGATTGCTAATCAGATCTGTCATTTCTGACTTAATTATTACTTGTACTCTTTGACTCGATAATCGATACTTCGCTTGACGCTGTTTTGTTTTACGATTTATTAATATGTGAAGTAACAATGCGATAAACGTAATTAAACACTAATCTACTAACGCTATCACACCCCTATCGCATCGCAATTCGAATTGCAGATTCTGGATATTGTGTTACGTGTGTATGATATTTTGTGCTTACTTATGTGTGCTTATATTATGTTATTGGGTGTTATTCGCAAACGCAATCGCAACTCTATCACAATGCAATCTCATCACGGACTCGACGAATAAGTTCTACCTTTAAGTCATTTAGTAGTTATGTTATCTGTGTAACTAATGTGTCATACTATCGCATCGCTTACTCGCAACGCAACGCACCTCTCAACGCACAAAACGAAGTCGGAAACTAACTCACTCAAGCCATCCGATCGAATGACCCTTCGATCGAATGGTCATCCAACCGGATGACCATCCGATCGGATGGCTATCCGATCGAAAGGCCATCCGACCCATTACATTTCACCGCCTTTCTCACTCTCACACTATAAATACCTCACCTGTCACATCACTGTTCACTGATGTGACAGCTCCCCTTGACCAGCACGCTCTTAGCAACTTTCCTTCCGATTCCTCGCGATTCTTGTTAGTTTTCATCTCAAATCTTGTACTTTCTTCATCAATAAACACTTCCTCATCATCTTCACCATCAAAACACAACTTTTAACCGTGAAATATTTGGATTTGGGTTGTTCTAAGATGATGTCATCATGGAGTTCTTATGAACATTGAGTTGAGACCTCATCTCATCAAGAATGGTTCGGATCAGATGAATTTCTACACGTTTTTACATCATTTTCATCTAAAATCTAAACATCTTTTTAAATGTTTCAAACTTTTCTTCAACATTCTTAACTGTTCGCTCAAAACCGTTAGAATCTGGACTCGTTCGGATTCACTACTCATTCTCTAGTAGAAACCCGGACTGAGAATGGATTTCTAACGAAGAGACGACCAATTCACGGGATGAACATGAAACTCCGTCAAGAACAGTTAAGTCTGATCGAACGGGGTGATTCCCGTCCGAGCGGAAGAGCTGGGCTTAATGTGATTCCCGTTGTTCAACACGTTGTCATACCATCTCGGTTAAACCTTTGACTTAGCTGAATTTACAAAGTTTTCAACCCAAAACAGTCACCCGATCGAACAGCCATCCAATCGGATAGCCATCCAATCGAACAACTATTCGACCAAGTGACTTGTGATGTTCAAACACTTAAGCAATTCAAAACATCGAAGAATATCAGTCCACTCGGATCACCATCTGAGCGGACGGCCAACCGTCTGGATGACCGTCCGTCCGGATGGCTTGATATGTAGAGATATTTCAAACTTTTTAAAATACTACAACAAAAACTTCAAAGTTCATACACAAACACATCCTTCCCAAATGAATGACTATCCGACCAAATGGTCATCCGTCTGGACGGTCATCTGACCGGATCACTGTTCGTCACTCAAACTCTCTGACGCACTGTTTAACGCACTGTTTAATGCTTACACTATTGTTCTCTGACCAGGCTAACTCTCAAGCGCTCCCTTCAATCCAAGCTTGTGTTTATTTATTAAACACGAACTGTGAGTATACTCGAACCATTTTTGCTTTATGCACTTTTGGGTGTTACATACGTTACTTATATCAAATCACTATCGACACACAACACAAACACTTTTATACGTTAACCGCTCTCGCATGTTATACGTGTTATTCGATGAATGCTAGTATGTTATGTTTACACAGTGATTGTTTCCTGACACCTTAGCAACGATAGTACTATAGTTTGGACTCAGCACCTGTCGTGGACAGGGGTTGTTAAGGGCTTTTCTTCATACATTACAGTGGTGATGTGTGTTGCGCATTTTACAACTCGCAGTCACGTCTGTGCATATTTCATTGTCGATAACTTACCTTCTTCACATTTCTATGTATTACCTGCTGGTTATGCGTAAATCGCTTTCGCTACTATTATGCTATTAAACTTGTATGCTCAGCTTTACACTATGTGTATTGACTTTTATTTTAACGTTTGTGACAGGTGTTTAGGATGCTTATGCTATGCTTGCTGTTATAGAATCAAGTTAGGAGGTCTAGATACATCACATTTAAATCTGAGTTGTCAGAATAATTTAATTGTCTTTGATAACACTATGTCTGTAATAACTGTTTTATTTGATATGTTATGGTATGGGACGTAACATTAAATATCTGGTAATTTAGTTGTCATGGATTCTCCTGGACAATCAGTTTCGCTCAGTGCCACGCCGCGATGTTTCCGCCATCGGTTGGGGTGTGACAGATTGGTATCAGAGCCATAACTATAGGGAATTAGGCCAGACTTGACCTAGTCCGGGTCGATGTCTTAGAAATAACCTAGTCTATAGTCTAAGTACCAACACACCGCCTTGTGCGAACCCGGTAGGGGTTTTGCGCGACCTTACTCTTTATACTCTCGTTTGCACTCGCTGAACTCCCTCTACATACTACAACCTTAGGAAAGGAATGCTGACAACACACACGGTTTTCGAAAATATTCGAGTGATTTGGTCGACATTAGGCGTGAAAACCGTAAACTCTCGATAGAATCACTCACCCGACACGCATTTTTATTAATAAAACACGAGAATTTGTGTTGAGTCCGGTGTGAAAACCATACCTCAACGTGATTCTCCCTATCTATATCGTGATTGGATGTAACAACCCTCGGTAAAAACCGACACCCTTATAATATTTCCGACACCCTGTTATATGTTAAAATACCCTTATATGTTTTATATTACACCCCGTATGTGAAAACCGAGCCCTAGTTATGTTATAAATATAAAATAAATCAAAAACAAGAAATTATAGGGCTGAGGCGGGCCGCGACATACTCTACTTTAGCTTTACGCGGGCCGTATCAAGACCAGACTTGACTCCGCTGACTTCTTTAGTTCAAGCGGGCCGCGTAAGAGTTCTCCATAGTTGACGCGGGCCGCGCGTGTTCTAAATGGTGGCGCATCCTTGAGCCGACACGTGTCGACATCGTGTCAAGTCTAGTTGATGACCGGACTAAGCTACGCAGTTGACCGGAGTCAACGCGGGCCGCGTAAGATCAGCCTATATGTCACGCGGGCCGCGACAGGACGAGATTACACAACTATAAATAGCAGGCATCGGATTTCACTTTCCGTCGCTCATTCCTTTCAATCTCAATCACAATTTCTGTAGTAGTGTTATAATACGCGGGTATTATACCCCTAATTAGCGAGGTTCTGCTCCGTTGTAAGTATTATAACCCCGGTTTCATAATAGTTACGCTGCCCGATTGATTTAGGGTTCCGTAACAACTGTCGTGGTTCTGCCCGACGTAGTTGTTGGAATGCCGTCTCGGGGAAGGTATTATTAATATTTTCAAAGGGTTATGATACTAATCAATGTACATTTGTATAAATTATAGATTATACCCAGGAAACCCTTACGAAAAGCCTAAGACAGCAATGTGAGTTTATCCTCTTTTTGTTAATGTTTTTGGTAATGTTTTACCAAACCTTAAATGTTTTACTATGAAAATTAGCAGTGATTGAGTCTTTGTAGTTATTCAATTACTGCCGGTATGTTGGGGTTTTGTATACAAAATTTGTACTACTTGCGAGTAGTAAGTCGGGATGACAATACGTTACCATTGGACAATGAGTTAGCCAATGGGTAATATGACCCACAAGTCAGGATTGATAGTACCAATTGGAGTAATTGTGTAGACATAAACAATGTGATCGCTCTCAATACTGTTCACTGTGACTTTAAACTTGATTAAACTGGGATTCACTCACCAGTATTTTCTGCTGATAAAATATTTTAAACACGTGTTTCAGGTAACTTAGTGTGAAGCCAATAAAAGCCAGCTGGAGAGCACTGAAGGCTTGGAAAAGTGGCAATAAAGTTACCTAAAATAAAATAGATGTTTTTATTAAATAAAATAGGATTTATTCCTATAAAAATGTGTGTACTATGAACTTGGGTTTCATCCCATTTGTTTAATATTATAAAATATGGTGGTTTTACTCTGATAAACATTTCCTAACTACGGTCCTGATGAAAATTCCGCTGCCAAATTAGACCAATACCACGATACCACCGAAACTCTGTGATCACGTCCGCCCGTTCCCGGGGATCAGGGATCGGGGGTTGTGACAGAAGGTGGTATCAGAGCCTAGCCACTGGCTCAAGCCAAAGAAGTGTTCTGCTGACACTTAAAGTTATATTTTGTGTTAGGAAATAAATTATGAAAATACATGCGTAATTGTAATTATTATGATGTGTTATTTGACTATTTGTTAGTTTACAGTATGAGTAAGAGAAGAATTTTGGACATCTATCATAAATTAGATAGTTCACCCAAAGAAAAGGGAAGTTCATCTCAAACAAATTCCTCAAGATACTCAGCAGATACTGAGGAAGGAATATTTGTCCGTAAAGCACAGTATGAAAATCCACTTACCCCTAGTAAAAGAAGTCGGATTCTTAGAAAAAGTCAAGAGAATATGAAAAGGTCTCAGGAAAACCAGAAAATAGGCAGTAACCCACCTTGGGAAGATAAATTAGACGAAAAATGGGCAAATCTCTACATGTTAGCCACTATAGCAGTAAATGTTAACTTATAGTTGAATCGTCAAACCAGTATTAGCATTCATGCCACCTACGAGCTAGAAACTTTAAAAGAACTTCGTTCATTTGACAACAACCTAGTAAGAAGAAAGAGATAGAATAAAGCTTACATAAAATGCGTGTTGAGCATAATATTCTTAGTTAGACTAAAATAAGTTACGGATGTATAACCAATAATATATTTCGAATTTCAGTTCTAGTTTGTAATAAAATATATAAATCACAATATTTCATTTTAATCAATCTGTTCGTATAATTGTACTAGATATTCGTTTATGATAAATAAACATTCGGATGAACAACACAAGTGAACCAAGAAAACTAGAATAAGATCTAGAAGTACAAGAGAATTTTTTTATGCTATGCTTTAAAGTTTTGAGATAAACCAATTGCTTGCATAAATAAAGTGTGATGGTTATTGGTATCCTGTGAAGATAATAACTAGAACAGTGCCTGTATGATAAATAAACAATAACACTTGGCCACTGTTATTTCTTGTTTATTGATACTACTCAGTTCTAGAATATGATTCCTCATGAGAATACTAATTTCCTTATTTCTTGATGTAAATGATGCCTTTTTAAGATCATGATTTGAAATAAGTTTATGGGTGGAAAATACTATGATAATTACCTCTCCGGTAAAACTGGGCATGGTGCGGTAGACTCTCCAGCTTGTCCGGGTGAGATGGGGTTACCTCTCCGGCAAGACCGGGTAAGATGGGGTATGTGTTATGATAATAGAATTCCCTAAATAATGCTATGACCTGATGTCTGACTTGTGAATCTGTTGAATACTTTGACCTTATGAATGGTCTGTATATTACAGTATGTGAAATATATATATCGATGAGGAAATCCAAAAGATCCTAATAATTGATAATGAGAAATAAAATAAAATATGTGTACGGATGCATATTATTATTAGTATGTTTTTATTTCTGTTGGTATTGTAATTTTTATTTCAGTACTAGTGTGTAATAGACACATAGTATATGAAAAGAGTATAGTAGTAATGATCGACGCTTTTGGCAAAAATGCGTGTCATGTGATTAACTATAGTAAGATATTAATTGTGATATTAATATGGGATAAATGTTTGAAATTCAGATGGCCGACGAAGAAAATCAAGGAAATCTGAATAACGATAACCAGAGTAACATTAACGTAGTTAATGATAATCCGAGTATCAATAACAATGGAAACCAAGTGGATAATAGTGCTATTCAACACATAGTGGCACAGGGAATTATAGATGCTATGCCATTTATTCTTCAAACTGTTAAAGATGCTGATAATAAAAGTAAACATAGCAGTAAGCGACCCGTTGAACCAGAAAATAGTGTAAACAATGGACCAGTATTTCAATTGCCTATTCCCAAAAGAAGAAAAACCATGCCTTATGGTTGTTCTTATAAAGAATTTTGGTCTTGTAAACCAATGGAATTCTCGGGCAATGAAGGGGCCATTGCAACCTTACGCTGGATAGAGAAGACTGAGGCAGTCTTAAGGATAAGTAAGTGTGCTGAAGAAGACAAGATATTGTTTGCTTCTAATCTGTTTAAGAATGCAGCATTAGAATGGTGGAACACTATCCTTCAGACAAGAGGAAGTGATAAAACCTATAGTATGGAATGGGAAGAATTTAAAGAAAAGGTAGAAAGGAAATTTTGCCCACCCAATGAAAAGGAACAGATAGCAAACAAGTTCCTCAACCTTAGGATGACTGGTGTAGATAGTAAAGGGTACACTACTACATTCTTTGAATATGCTAGGATAGTGCCAACCCTTGCATCACCAGAACCGGTGTTAATTTCTCGTTAAATCTGGGGATTAATTGGAGAGATAAGACATGTGGTCAAGGCAGCCAGACCCCAAACCATAGAAGAAGCCGTAGAACTAGCCAATACCTTGACTGATGAACTAGTTCGTACTAGAGAAGAAGATCAGAGGAGAAACTTAACCCAAAGGCTTACTCAAGAATTTCGTTCTGGAAATTTCAATCATAGGAACGTAGATTCTACCTCTGTACCGTATTGCGGGATCTGCAAAAAGAAGCATTCTGGAAAATGCTCCACCCACTGCAATTTCTGCAAAGCACCAGGACACAATGAAGAGAACTGCAGGAGGAAATCCAGTAATGGATTGTGTTTTAACTGTGGAGAAAAAGGTCATATCAAACCAAACTGTCCAAAACTGGCTCCAGCTACGAACAACAAGAATACTAAAAATGCTAGAGCATTTGTTCTGACTGCAGATGAAGCCAAGATGATTCCAGATGTCATCACTGGTACGTTTCTGGTTAATGATGTCTTTTGCTAAAAGTATTATTTGACTCTGGTCCAAACCAAAGTTTTATTAATACATCGTTTTGCAAATTTCTAAATCAGTCATTAACTAAACTACCACACGAATGCTTAGTAGAGACAGCCAATTGAGAAACCATTAGGATTTCTGAAATCTTGCAGGGAGCAAGAATATAAATTTTAAACCAAACATTTAGGGCAAACCTTTATCCAATGAATCTAGCCAGATTTGATATTGTTTTAGGAATGGATTGGTTAATAGCCAATAAAGCCAGTATTTTATGTGATCAAAAGTCAATTCAAGTAAATTCATCTAAAGGTAAAACGATCACAATTAAAGGAAATAAGCCATCTAGATCCACAAAATTCATCTCTGTGATGAAAACTGCAAGTTCTATAAGAAAAGGTTCTATAGTGTATTTGATTTCCATAATCACTAACACTAAAGGAAAAGAACTAAAAAGACATTCCAGTAGTATCTCAGTTTTCAGATGTCTTTCCAGAAGAATTATCAGGACTATCTCCAGATAGAGAAGTTAAAATTCAGAATTCCTACTACCAGGAACATCGCCAATTGCCAAAGCACTCTACCGTTTGGCACCCGCCGAAATGCAGGAATTAAAGAAACAATTAGATGAATTGTTGGAGAAAAGATTCATACAACCGAGTTCGTCGCCATGGGGAGCACTGATATTTTTGTTAAAAAGAAGGACGGATCAATGCGTATGTGCATTGATTACCATGAATTAAACAAAGTCACGATTAAGAATCGGTACCCATTACCGAGAATCGATGATTTGTTTGATCAACTACAAGGAGCTCGATTTTTCTCTAAGATTGATTTAAGGTCAGGATATCATCAATTAAAGGTACAGGAAGAGGACATTCCTAAGACCGCATTTAGAACAAGGTATGGTCATTATGAATTTACTGTCATGCCATTTGGTTTAACCAATGCCCCAGCTGCATTTATGGACATGATGAACCGAATATGTAAGCCATATTTGGATAAATTCATAATTGTATTCATAGATGATATTCTAATTTACTCTAAGAGTAAAGAAGATCATGCAAGACATTTGCACGCATTTTTAAGTTTTTTTTAAGAAAGAAAATAATACAATCTGGGTGATTGTAGATAGGCTAACCAAGTCAGCTCATTTTCTACAAATGAAAAGAAATATCCGCATTTATTCCAGTAGATCTCGAGGACGAGCTCTAAATTAAGATGGGGAGAATGTAACAACCCTCGGTAAAAACCGACACCCTTATAATATTTCCGACACCCTGTTATATGTTAAAATACCCTTATATGTTTTATATTACACCCCGTATGTGAAAACCGAGCCCTAGTTATGTTATAAATATAAAATAAATCAAAAACAAGAAATTATAGGGCTGAGGCGGGCCGCGACATACTCTACTTTAGCTTTACGCGGGCCGTATCAAGACCAGACTTGACTTCGCTGACTTCTTTAGTTCAAGCGGGCCGCGTAAGAGTTCTCCATAGTTGACGCGGGCCGCGCGTGTTCTAAATGGTGGCGCATCCTTGAGCCGACACGTGTCGACATCGTGTCAAGTCTAGTTGATGACCGGACTAAGCTACGCAGTTGACCGGAGTCAACGCGGGCCGCGTAAGATCAGCCTATATGTCACGCGGGCCGCGACAGGACGAGATTACACAACTATAAATAGCAGGCATCGGATTTCACTTTCCGTCGCTCATTCCTTTCAATCTCAATCACAATTTCTGTAGTAGTGTTATAATACGCGGGTATTATACCCCTAATTAGCGAGGTTCTGCTCCGTTGTAAGTATTATAACCCCGGTTTCATAATAGTTACGCTGCCCGATTGATTTAGGGTTCCGTAACAACTGTCGTGGTTCTGCCCGACGTAGTTGTTGGAATGCCGTCTCGGGGAAGGTATTATTAATATTTTCAAAGGGTTATGATACTAATCAATGTACATTTGTATAAATTATAGATTATACCCAGGAAACCCTTACGAAAAGCCTAAGACAGCAATGTGAGTTTATCCTCTTTTTGTTAATGTTTTTGGTAATGTTTTACCAAACCTTATATGTTTTACTATGAAAATTAGCAGTGATTGAGTCTTTGTAGTTATTCAATTACTGCCGGTATGTTGGGGTTTTGTATACAAAATTTGTACTACTTGCGAGTAGTAAGTCGGGATGACAATACGTTACCATTGGACAATGAGTTAGCCAATGGGTAATATGACCCACAAGTCAGGATTGATAGTACCAATTGGAGTAATTGTGTAGACATAAACAATGTGATCGCTCTCAATACTGTTCACTGTGACTTTAAACTTGATTAAACTGGGATTCACTCACCAGTATTTTCTGCTGATAAAATATTTTAAACACGTGTTTCAGGTAACTTAGTGTGAAGCCAATAAAAGCCAGCTGGAGAGCACTGAAGGCTTGGAAAAGTGGCAATAAAGTTACCTAAAATAAAATAGATGTTTTTATTAAATAAAATAGGATTTATTCCTATAAAAATGTGTGTACTATGAACTTGGGTTTCATCCCATTTGTTTAATATTATAAAATATGGTGGTTTTACTCTGATAAACATTTCCTAACTACGGTCCTGATGAAAATTCCGCTGCCAAATTAGACCAATACCACGATACCACCGAAACTCTATGATCACGTCCGCCCGTTCCCGGGGATCAGGGATCGGGGGTTGTGACATTATATCACACAAACAGGAATGAAGTTATTAAGTTAGGGGTGAAGCCCGCATATTAATGACACATTCCGCTCTATATATCTTGTTTTTACAAAAACTCTCACCAAAGTCTCGATCCAACGACTGGGGTCACGCAATGGCCGAAAGGATGCGTGTTGTTCGCCTGGATTGAGGCGAGAGCATAGTCTATTAAGCCAACGCGTGTACTCGAAGTCCTTGAGAATAGTCGAATCACTTTGGGTAGTCAAAGTCTAGCACACCCGAGACATTATATTTTCAAGCTACGATCGCTGATTTTACGCTTTATCGCTTTTATGTGTTTCGATTCTGAGATCACCACCGCTGACTCCGTAAATTATCGATTTTATGTGTTTTATGTGGTTTTATATGTTTATTTTGTTAGCGTTTTGATATAAAGAGTGTTGTGCTCTATATTGATGAACTCGATTTAACGCTTCTTGCTCTGCAAAACACACACAACTCACGACACCACGCTAACAAATTGTAGACACACTACAAGCTATTCGCATCGCTAATCGCTGTTTATGCTACTCGCTATCGCTACTCGCATTCGTAAGTCTCGATCGCCTTACGCAGCTGTGAAAGATAGGTGAATATGTGCAAAATATGTAGGTGAACACGCGTAAAATATATTGAATATGTGCTTACGTGAATTACGTGCTTCTGTGTTCTGTGCTTATGTGCCTATGTGCTTCTGTGCTTACATGCTTAAGTGGACTATGTGCTTACGTGCCTCTGTGATTATATGCCATGTGTGATCGTGTTCCTGAGCTTTATACGTATGTTGGTAAAACACTGTGTGGCGAGATTGAGTGTATCGCCTAAATCCTGTGACAACGTCTGTTGCAGACAATGTCGTGATTCGGATCTCATACTTCTCGCTCTGATCGTCGCAATCACGCTGACAAACGCATCGCCTCGCTGGTCGCCAAGCAAATGGCTAAGGTTATTCCGCAAATCGTCAGCGAAATTAATGAGATCGCTAGCAAGTCCTCTCCGAAAGCGACCTTTAGCTTCAAGCAGTTTAAAGCTTGTGGACCCAAAGACTTCACTGGGGAAGATGGGCCTACGCCAAAGCGGATGTCCAGACAACCTCCGCATTGTTAACGCAACTGGTGTCTTCCAGTCTAGGGCACTGGAATGGTGGACAGCGGAGCAAAATAGGCATGGGAACGACGCAGCCTATGGACTTTCTTGGGAGGAATTGAAGGAAATCATGATGAAAGAATTTTATCCCCCGCATGAACTCCAGAAGCTGGAAGAGGAGTTCTGGCACATCAAGCAAGAGGGTGGCGACAATGCTGGTCTTACTGCTCGCTTTTAACAACTTAGCATCATCTGCCCTGGCCAAGTCTCAACTCCCGACATCACAATCAAGAAATATATTCGCGCTTTACCTGATTGTGTTGCCGATTTGTCCAAGCAGCCAAGACTACTACCAATGAGGAGACCTTCCTGCTCGCTGCCGAGATTAATGACAAGCGAGTTTAGGCTGGTTACTTCAAGAACTACACCAAGAGTCTCCACCAAGTCACTGCTACTTCTACTACTCCCGCCGCTGAAACCGCTTCACCTCAAGCTTTAAAGTCAACACGCCGCAAGCGCAAGAACAACAACAACAACAACACGAACTATGCTGTTACTACTTCTCCTCTCAATGTTGTTCCTGTCCAATAGCAGAACCAGAACTGCCAAGTCACTGCGCCCGTGACCAACGCACCTCCTGCAAAACGTGCGTACACTGGTCCTCAACCACTATGCCCTACTTGTACTTACCATCATCCAGTTGGGATCGCTTGCCGCTTCTGTGTCCATTGCAACATTTACGGACACTTTACCGCAAACTGCTACACTGTCCCCCGTCAAGTCCAAGTTCAAGCTCCTCCTGCTCTGTCAGCTCCACTTCCCGCTCCTCAGGGACAACAAGCAGCTCCTGCTCCCGCTGCTCACGCAAGACCCTACTATGCATGTGGTGATCCTAACCACTTCGCAAATGTCTGCCCGAACAGAATGGTGAAGCAAGAGCCACAAGAGCAACCAGCGCGACAAGAACAACAGCAGCAGCCTCAGCAGCAGCAGTAGCCAGCTCAGCAAGAAGCCAGTGGGCTAGTTTTCAACATCAACGCTCGCCAGGCCCAAGCAGACAACAATGTGGTTAATGGTACGTTTCTCGTAAATGGTATATATGCTTCGTGTTTGTTTGATACTGGAGTCGATGACTGTTTTGTATCATTCGAATTCGAAAGGCTCCTAAACCGTAAACACGCTAATCTCCCATCGACATTCGACGTAGAAGTTGCCACCGAAAGAACCGTCATTGTTAGTTCCGTTCTACGTGATTGTACTCTTGAGCTCAACAATCACGTTTTCCCGATCAATCTTATCCCGATGTAGCTTGGTAGTTTTGACGTCATAGTAGGCATGGATTTTCTTCATGAAAATCATGCTGAAATTGTTTGTTTCAAAAAGATGATCCATTTCTCTCTTTCAAACGGTGATCAATTGCATGTCTATGGCGAGGTCGCTTCGAAGGAATTGAAACTTATGTCATGTGTCCAAGCAAGCAAGTATCTCCGCAAGGAATACAAAGCTTTCTTGGCGCACATCATGGTAGCGGAGAAGGAAAAGAAATAGGAGACAATGGAAAAGGTGCCTTGTGTGTGCTTATATTATGTTATTGGGTGTTATTCGCAAACGCAATCGCAACTCTATCACAACGCAATCTCATCGCGGACTTGACGATTAAGTTCTACCTTTATGTTATTTAGTAGTTATGTTATTTGTGTAACTAATGTGTAATACTATCGCATAACTTACTCGCAACGCAACGCTCAATGCACGAAACGAAGTCAGAAACCAACTCACTCGAGCCATCCGATCGAATGGCCCTTCGATCGAATGGTCATCCGACCGGATGACCATCCGATCGGATGGCCATCCGATCAAAAGGCCATCTGACCCATTACATTGCACCGCCTTTCTCACTCTCACACTATAAATACCTCACTTGTCATATCACTATTCACTGATGTGACAGCTCCCCTCCGACCAGCATGCTCTTAGCCACTTTCCTTCCAATTCCTTGCGATTCTTGTAAGTTTTCATCTCAAATCTTGTACTTTCTTCATCAATACACACTTCCTCATCATCTTCACCTTCAAATCAAAACTTTTAACTGTGAAATCTTTGGATTTGGGTTGTTCTAAGATGATGTCATCATGGAGTTCTTATGAACATTGAAGTGAGACCTCATCTCATCAAGAATGGTTCAGATCTGATGAATTTCTACACGTTTTTACATCATTTTCATCTAAAATCTAAACATCTTTTCAAATGTTTCAAACTTTTCTTCAGCATTCTTAACTGTTCGCTCAAAACCGTTAGAATCTGGACTCGTTCGGGTTCACTACTCATTCTCTAGTAGAAACCCGGACTGAGAATGGATTTCTAACGAAGAGACGACCGATTCACGGGTTGCACATGAAACTCCGTTAAGAACAGTTAAGTCTGATCGAATGGGGTGATTCTTGTCCGAGCGGAAGAGCTGGGTTTAATGAGATTCCCATTGTTCAACACATTGTCATACCGTCTTGGTTAAACCTTTAACTTAGCTGATTTTACAAAGTTTTCAACCCAAAACAGTCGCCCGATCGAACAGCCATCCGATCGGATAGCCATCCGATCGAACGGCTATTCGACCAAGTGACTTGTGATGTTCAAACAGTTAAACAATTCAAAAATTCAAAGAATATCAGTCCACTCGGATCACCATCCGAGCGGACGGCCATCCGTCCGGATGACCGTTCGTCCGGATGGCCTGATATGTAGAGATATTTCAAACTTTTTAAAATACTACAACGAAAACTTCAAAGTTCATACATAAACACATCCTTCCCAAACGAATGACTATCCGACCGAGTGGTCATCCATCCGGATGACCATCCGTCCGGACGGTCATCCGACCGGATCACTGTTCGTCACTCAAACTCTCCGACGCACTGTTTAATGCACTGTTCAAAGCTTACACTATCGTTCTCTGGTCAGGCTAATTCTCAAGCGCTCCCTTCAATCCAACCTTGTGTTTATTTGTTAAACACGAACTGTGAGTATACTCGAACCCTTTTTGCTTTATGCACTTTTGGGTGTTACATACGTTACTTATATCAAATCACTATCGACTCACAACGCAAACACTTTTTTACGCTAACCGCTCTTGCTGTTATGGAATCAAGATAGGAGGTCTAGAAAAGTCACATTTAAATCTGAGTTGTTTAATTGTGTTTGAGAACACTATGTCTATAATAACTGTTTTATCTGATATGTTATGGTGTGGGACGTAACGTTAAATATCTGGTAATTTAGTTGTTATGGATTCTCCTGGACAATCTGTTTCGCTAAGTGTCGCGCCCCGATGTTTCCGCCATCGGTTGGGATGTGACAACACAGATGAAGATGAACTCTTAGAAGGAAGCTCAAGAGCACGCACCATAGATCCACCGGGAATGTTTTCTCTGAGCAACCTCCATCTTCGTCTCAACAAACGCCTATGACTGATACACACGTACAAACCCCAAAAGGTGCAACTACAAATGGTGTGTTTTCTGATGCATTTGGATCTGCATTATTTCCTGAACCAATTCCTAAGGATTGCACTGTTACTGCTCTGGTAGTTAGCAATGCTACTACACCTAATGAGGGGGAGACAAGCAACACAGCAGCTGGCATTTTGAATACTCTACCTCAAAGCGTGACCGTACCTGATGTGTCAATTCCAACAAGTGTTCAACGCAACCATCCAATTGAGAACGTCATCAATCCTGTTGATGCCGGAATACTCACCAGGAGTTAATCAGGGGCTATTAGTACTTGCTTATATTCTTGCTACATTTCACGGATAGAGCCTAAAAGTGTTGATGTAGCTTTGAAGGAACCAGGCTGGGTGGACGTTATGCATGAAGAGCTAAACCAGTTTAAGAAGCTAGGTGTCTAGAAGCTTGTCGAATTTCCAAAAGGGAAATGCACTCTTGCTACTCGATGGGTATACAGAAACAAGAAAGATTCTACAGGAGTCATTATTCGTAACAAAGCAAGATTGGTAGTCCAAGGCTTCAGACAGATAAAGGGGTTTGGATTACGATGAAGGTTATGCCCCGGTTGCTCGACTTAAAGCCATCCGGATCTTCTTAACTTATGCCTCTTACATAGCATTCACTGTCTACTAGATGGACATCAAGACGGCGTTTCTGTATGGAGATGTGAAGGAAGAAATCTATGTTGCACAGCCACCTGGTTTTATGCATCTAGAGCATCCAGAATATGCCTACAAACTTGACAAGGCATTGTGTGGATTGCACCAGGCACCTTGTGCTTGGTATGCTACTATGACTGAGCATCTTCTGGCTCATGGTTATACTCATGGCATGATTGATCAGACACTGTTTATCAAGATAGTTTGCAAGGATTTGATCTTGGTTCAAATTTACATTGATGATATCATTTTCGGATCCACGAATGATGATCTCTACATGGAGTTTGAGGGTGTTATGAAGAAGAAATTCGAGATAAGTGCTCTTGGGGAGATGACTATGTTCTTGGGTTACAAGTGTGAAAGAATTCTCAAGGCATTTTAATCCATCAAGGAAAGTATGTGGATGATTTGCTCGCCAAATTCAAGTTTACCTATGAAAAATTGGTTGAAACACCAATGGCAGAAAGACCTTTACTGGCTGAAGATGCAGACGGATCCCCTGTCGTTCAGCACCAATATCGGTCCATGATCGGATTCCTGATGTATCTGAATACGAGTCGCTTAGACATCATGTTTGCTGTCTTTCTGTCAGTGTGCATATTCCCAGGCTAATCCCAAACTTTCTCATCTTTTTGCAAACGAATTTTTAGGTACCTTAAAGGCAGACCCTAGTTTGGCTTATGGTATCCTAGAGATTCAAATTTTTACTTGTGTGCTTATTCTAATAGTAATTTTGGAGGAACTGACAGTGACAGGAAATCCACAACAGCTGGATGTGAATTTTTGGATGACAGGCTCATTTCTTGGCAACGCAAGAAACAACAAACGATGGCTCATTTCTTGGTAATGCAAGAAATAATAAATTCCTACACATACAACGGGATTAATTAGAAACTAAAACCGCGACCATTGTAGATCTGGGTTGACCATCACTATCAGTATAAGAAGCCTCACGAACGATCATATGAGTGTTAGTAGTATTAGAGGTTTATGAAGATGAAGATGATTGTGAAGGCTGAGACTAAGATCTAGCAAGAATTTTAGGTTTCCAAATTTTAGAATCAGTGTTGTTAGAAACATTTTTTGTTGTAGATGTTATACTTGATTTTGTTGACTGATTTTGAAAATGTTGCATGTTTGAGAACTTTTGATTATATTTCTTTGCTAGATTCAGTCTCCATAAGATGGCTTAGCTTGAGTGAATAGATTTCCTGTGGGTCGATAAGGCTTAGCCGTCTAATGATGTGCGTGAGTAGTAAGGCACGGAAGGACGATGAACACAGTTTCTAGCTATGTGCCCTGGAATTCCACAATTAAAACAAGTTTGTCTCTTTGAGAAAAAGACATTTAGTTCAGCTTGTATTATTCTAGGGAGCTGATTGGATCTCTTCTTTCCACTTGGTGCTGATTGCTTATGTGCATGTTTGGACTTGGATGAAACCTGCTCACAATCATCAGCACAAAAGTGAGTTTCAATAACTTTACCCTTTAGCTGTGTTTCAACTTGCTTTTGAGTTGGCTTTTTCCTTTTGGTTTTCATTCACTTCATCAATAGATTTTTCATCTTGTGTTACCTTTTTCTTTCGATTCTTATTTTTCATGATCTCTTTTTCTTTAGAGGAGTAGATTTTTGAGAACAATTTTCTTTAGAAACCTCCTCCTCGGAAACTAAATTTTGGGAATATCTGATTATGGTTTGTCAGATGATGAGGAATTTTTGGTTAAAACATTGAAGTTCACACTTGTTTCTAGGACAGCAGTTGGATTCAAAAGAAAAGGTAGAAATCTCAGGAAGACTTCGCTCATCATTTAACATACTAGAATCTTCAGGCTGATTCTCAGGCTTGATGCCAATATCAGACGATCCCTTCTTCTCAACTATCTCAATATCATTCACACATTCAGACAAGACAATATTCTCAACTTCATCAATTTTAAAGGATTTTGAGACATCAGTTGATGATTCAGACATACTGGTACAGTTGTCTGAGTCATTCGAATCGGATGTTTCGAATTTACCAGTAGATGTACCAGGCTCATCTGATAAACATTTTGATCACAAACAAAATTTGAAACCATGGAATCTAAACTTTCAGTTTCAGAAAAACTATCAGAAAAACCATGAGTCTCATCATGCATAGAGTTAATAAAGTTTAAAACATAAAGATCATGTTCAGCAATTAAAGATTCATTCGAATCAACAGTAGCATTCGAATGTGGTTCATTATCCACTTCATTTTGCTCTTCAACTATCACTGACTCTGCACATGAACTAGAAAAGTTAGTATTGTTTACAGAATCACAATTTGACAAAGTTTCTTGATGCCCCCTATTGACGGTTCGACTGACTCTTTTTCTAACTCTGATTCATCAACTGACTCATTTGAAAACCTTTGAGTAGAATGCATGGTTTTAACAAAATCCATGGGTTTTTTAAAATCAGATGGTCTGGCATGTTTTGGTTTGAAAGGTTCCCATGGAACATAGTCGGTTGGTTTACCATAAATCATAATTTTCTCATGTTCTAGATCTTGCTCAGTGGTGGGCATTCTAGAATTATTATGATTATATGGGGCTGGAACCTGTTTATAACCCAAACCTTTTCCCTTGTTTTCCTTATATGCCAATTGCACATCACACAAATTTCAAACCGTGTAACTGGATGTAACAAACTTCTTTATGTTTAACTCATTTTGTTGATACTTGCTAGTCAGAAGTTCTAGCTCAGCTCTAATAGAATCAAATTCCATGATTTTTACGTTAAGTTTATTTTCATAAACATGGTCCCAACATTGGTGTTGATTAAGGTCCTTGTGGAGCTAAGCTATGTCCTTCTTTTGTGCTTCAACCTTTTTAGTCAGAAACTTGTTGTTCTCTCAAAGGCCGATGCACTTTGACATTGCATTGTTGTAATCATTAATTAAATTAAAGTTGTGTGGCCTCATTTGTGCAAGTTTATTTCTACAATGATCAGAACATAAAAGAGAGTTTACCGTTTCAGAGAGTGATGTAGGTTCATCTGTTTGCACCATCAAGTAGTGATTTATTGGTGTAGCTTCAGAGATCTTGAGTGATTCCACGTGTGCCACTGCATCTGACCAGTTGAAACCTTGTTTCTCTTGAACCATCAATGCCTTTCTAGCTCCGGTAACTACTTGGCTTGTTGAAGTTTGTGCAGGTGTAATAGGTATCATTACTTTTTCAGCATTCTAAGCTGTAGCAGTCTGACTTGGAACATACCTTGCGGGTGCCTTCTTGCGGTCTCTTGCGAAATGGCCTGGTTCATGAAACTTGCAACATCAGGGTTTGTCTCTAGTGGGTCTAGTACGCAGATTTGATGTGACACCTGTGCCTCCACGGCCATCAAACAAATACTAAACTAATGAAATATTGTATTTCATACTTGGGATTTGTATAAATATGTGTATCATTTGCACATATCAACTCTTGTTCGATTTCGGGCTCTAAATCGCTTTCTGGAAGGTTATACGCGCCCATATGCGTAAATATAACCAGTTTAATGCAACAAACACTCCGGAACAAAGACATAGGCTTAACATACCTTAAATAACCTTTACATAACTTAGGAATAAGTTTTGGAAGGTTTGGTATGCCGAAATCAAGTTTATTCGCTTACAGGGACTAAATTCGACAAACTGCGAAAGTATGTCAATTCGTACTGTAACGGACATTCCGGAACATGACCATAAGTTAAACATACCCTAAATATCCTTTACATAGCTTAGAAATAGGCTTTTAGGGGTTCGGTGTGCTAAAATAAACTTTATGCTCATTCAGGGACTAAAAGCGTCAAAAAGTGTATAAGTTTGCATTTTCGCGCATAACTTACGTTCTGAATACATCCGGACATCCAAAAATTTATGTAATCATTAAAATATTATGTTTTAGTGATTGGCTTGATAAAAATCCATTCGTCGCGTAATTTGGATCGTTTTCGCGTCCGTTACGACTTCCGTCGTAATTAACCGAACAACGAAACCATACGGCCAAACGAACCGACATCCGAGATATTTTTGAGCATATTTTAAGTTCCCTATACCTTAACTTCATATTAGAGCCTTAAAATGAGGTTAACGGGGCTTAAACATGTCAAAACGCATCAAAAATCAAGTTCGGAGTCACAAGGGCCTGTTCTGCCATTTTTGAAACTTGCTGACATGTACAAGGCTTACGGACCGTAAGCACAAAGCCATACGGTCCGTAAGGACCCCCCCCCCATCAGCAGAAATGATTTCCAGCTTGTTCCAGCTGTTCCACACCCTTTGCACCTGGTTTTGATCAATCTAGGGGCCATGTTTGATGGTTTTCAAGAGCCTATGGTATCCAAATACCATGTGCCCACTTGTATGGACAAGATCGAAGCACGTTATTCGACGAACGATCTTAACGGTTCAAGGAAATCTATAAATACCCACCCTCACTTCCTCCCAAGGCACACTTGAATCTGATTTTGGCCCTCTAAGTTGAAGTATACTCTTCATACCTAAGGGTAAATCAGATCAAGAGCTTGCGGGGACCTTCTGTAAGTATTCTTTCGTTCTTTTCATTCGTTTTAGCGTTAAAGTCAAAACTTTGTTTGACTTTCTGCATTGACTGGTTTATGGTCAATGCGAAGTTCATTTGAACTTTGTAACGTGAGCGTAATCACGATGGTTATGGTCCCTAGTGACTATACCTACTGATTACCACGTTATCTAGGTGTAGTGACGAGTCGTAGTTTCGGCCAAAATGCTCATTCTTGCGTATTTTGTAACCAAACTACTTATAGGTATCAAAACCGTTTGTTTTGATACCAAACCTATTTTCTAACTTAGTTAAACATGTTTCGACATGTTTAGCTCGTCACTTTTTAGATTAGTGCTTGTGTAGAGTCGTAAGTCGAGCGGACTAAACACCCGCTTAGACTTTCGAACCCGACCCGTTTGGTCGATCATTAGGATCCGACCAAACACATTAGGTGACCATAGTTGTATAGGGAATAACCTTCCGAGGTTATACCTTATGGTCACGTCGTTTAAGTAGTTGTATGATAAGTAGTTTATATGCCTTAGAAAAATTACCAAAATGCCCTTTTTACGCATAAATTCATTTTAAGCATATGCAACCTAAATTTTTACATCTAAACTGATTAGGTAACTATATTAGACAAGTTAAGGAATATTTTACTTGTCATAGGACTAGTTAAGCGGTCCGAACGCGTTTTACGCAAACGACGCGTTAAAGTAGCATAAGTTACCTAAACGGGTCATAATGGGTCGTAAGCACTTAGGTTAGGTTTCATTTTAGTATGTAGGCTTTGTTAAACCATATCATCTGAGTTCCAATACTCATTTGGGTTACGAAACCTCATACTATCCAATCTCCCGATTTAGGTCCGGTTATTTATGTAGTTATCTATATAGGGTGCCGTTTGATTCCGTGATCCCTCTAGCTTTGCTTGGTTGTTGTTCAAGACTTCTAAGCACCCTCAAGTGAGTACATAGACCCCTCTTTTATCATTTTCCAAATGTTTTGGGGTGAAACACATGTGCCTACTTGTTATTTTCATGTTTTTCCATGTTTTCATATTATATACTTGCTATGTTCATTAGTACACTATTAGTACATAATTTCATTTTTTTTGCTATGTATGTTTACTTAGCATGCTAGCATATTGATTTACATTACATCTTCTTTTGCTATGTATGTTTACTTGGCATGATAGCACATTGATTTACATGACTTTTCTGCTTTGTATGTTAACCTAGCATACTTAGTACATTGTTTTATATTGCATCTCTATTGCATATGTTCTCGTAACATATGGACACATTGTTTTATATCTTTACCTTGTATGTTCACTTAGCATACTAGGTACATTATTTTCATAAAACATGCTTACATTGGGTATATCATTTGGTTTGTTTAACGGGACTAAATTACATTCATTAACACCGATCATGCCGCTCGGTAGTAGGTAGTGGTACCATAGGACTTGACAAATCCCGTTCCTAAAATCCTAGGTTTGTTTGGATGGATGGAATGACCGAATCCGAAAACATTTCTTTTTGATAACTTTTACTCTAAGGTTATCCTGCTGTCTCAAGGCTTGAATGTAGGCGTTTAACATTACCGCATAAATGTTGTATCAGTAAAGCATGCATTATTCTACAAAGCATAACTTTTGATTTATTCAAATACTTTGTTTTGTACATTTTTACTTGTGGTTAAGTAGTCTCATTTTACTTACCATACATAACTTTTGTTTACACATTACATGATTTGCATTTGATGGTTTTCACACAAACATTTGACATTTGACTATTCATAAACATTTTTACATTGGTGGTTGGTTTTGTTTAAGTGATTTAAATAATGAGGCGTGTGTAATAAGATAAAAGCATGGGGATACGCCGCTGGTACTTCCTATATATAAGTGCTTTTATAGTATCACATATCGTAGCGTTATTTAAACCATTTCAATATTTGACATATTACATTTTACACAAATGACATATTTTCACTAAACAATTGTTTTACAAAACAACTCATTTTATTCAAACTCATTTTTACTTGGTTATTCATTTAACCTTACATTACTCTTTTACATATCATCTACTTTATCATCGATTTTCAAATGATTTATAAAACAAAACATTTTACAAGGATCATGACTGACTTTTGTTAAACAACTTTTTCTAAACTTATAAGTCATGAATCCTATTTTCACAAAACCTATGTATCTCACAGGCATTTTTATGTTGATGTACCTATTTTCACATGTGTTTCAGGAAATGATGCATAGGATTGATCAAGATACACTTAGGCGGACTCGGGCCTTAGTGACAATAAAAGATGCAAGACTAGTTAATTATGTTGTGTTTCTTTGTTGTTAAGACATTGTAACTCTTTTAATCAATAAAACAAAATTTCAAATTTCCATGTGCTATGAAACAATGATTCTGTTACAACACTCCCCGACGCTTTTCTGTCACACCCTGACCACGTAAAACAACAAAACGTGGCGGAATCGTCGGGGAGTGTTGTAACAGAATCATTGTTTCATAACACATGGAAATTTGAAATTTTTTTTTATTGATTAAAAAAGTTACAATGTCTTAACAACAAAGATACACAACATAATTAACTAGTCTTGCATCTTTTATTGTCACTAAGCCCCGAGTCCACCTAAGTGTACCTTGATCAATCTTATGCATCATTTCCTGAAACACATGTGAAAATAGATACATCAGCATAAAAATGCCTGTGAGATACATATGTTTTGTGAAAATAGGATTCATGACTTATAAGTTTAGAAAAAGTTGTTTAACAAAAGTCAGTCATGATCCTTGTAAAATGTTTTGTTTTATAAATCATTTGAAAATCGATGATAAAGTAGATGATATGTAAAAGAGTAATGTAAGGTTAAATGAATAACCAAGTAAAAATGAGTTTGAATAAAATGAGTTGTTTTGTAAAACAATTGTTTAGTGAAAATATGTCATTTGTGTAAAATGTAATATGTCAAATATTGAAATGGTTTAAATAACGCTACGATATGTGATACTATAAAAGCACTTATATATAGGAAGTACCAGCGGCGTATCCACCATGCTTTTATCTTATTACACACGCCTCATTATTTAAATCACTTAAACAAAACCAACCACCAATGTAAAAATGTTTATGAATAGTCAAATGTCAAATGTTTGTGTGAAAACCATCAAATGCAAATCATGTAATGTGTAAACAAAAGTTATGTATGGTAAGTAAAATGAGACTACTTAACCACAAGTAAAAATGTACAAAACAAAGTATTTGAATAAATCAAAAGTTATGCTTTGTAGAATAATGCATGCTTTACTGATACAACATTTATGCGGTAATGTTAAACGCCTACATTCAAGCCTTGAGACAGCAGGATAACCTTAGAGTAAAAGTTATCAAAAAGAAATGTTTTCGGATTCGGTCATTCCATCCATCCAAACAAACCTAGGATTTTAGGAACGGGATTTGTCAAGTCCTATGGTACCACTACCTACTACCGAGCGACATGATCGGTGTTAATGAATGTAATTTAGTCCCGTTAAACAAACCAAATGATATACCCAATGTAAGCATGTTTTATGAAAATAATGTACCTAGTATGCTAAGTGAACATACAAGGTAGAGATATAAAACAATGTGTCCATATGTTACGAGAACATATGCAACAGAGATGCAATATAAAACAATGTACTAAGTATGCTAAGTTAACATACAAAGCAGAAAAGTCATGTAAATCAATGTGCTATCATGCCAAGTAAACATACATAGCAAAAGAAGATGTAATGTAAATCAATATGCTAGCATGCTAAGTAAACATACATAGCAAAACAAAATGAAATTATGTACTAATAGTGTACTAATGAACATAGCAAGTATATAATATGAAAACATGGAAAAGCATGAAAATAACAAGTAGGCACATGTGTTTCACCCCAAAACGTTTGGAAAACGGTAAAAGAGGGGTCTATGTACTCACTTGAGGGTGCTTAGAAGTCTTGAACAACAACCAAGCAAAGCTAGAGGGATCACGGAATCAAACGGCACCCTATATAGATAACTACATAAATAACCGGACCTAAATCGGGAGATTGGATAGTATGAGGTTTCGTAAACCAAATGAGTATTGGAACTCATATGATATGGTTTAACAAAGCCTACATACTAAAATGAAACCTAACCTAAGTGCTTACGACCCATTATGACCCGTTTAGGTAGCTTGTGCTACTTTAACGCGTCGTTTGCGTAAAACCCGTTCAGACCGCTTAACTAGTCCTATGACAAGTAAAATTTGCCTTAACATGTCTAATATAGTTACCTAATCAGTTTAGATGTAAAAATTTAGGTTGCATATGCTTAAAATGAATTTATGCGTAAAAAGGGCATTTTGGTAATTTTCCTAAGGCATATAAACTACTTATCATACAACTACTTAAACGACGTGACCATAAGGTATAACCCCGGAAGGTTATTCCCTATACAACTATGGTCACCTAATGTGTTTGGTCGGATCCTAATGATCGACCAAACGGGTCGGGTTCGAAAGTCTAAGCGGGTGTTTAGTCCGCTCGACTTACGACTCTACACAAGCACTAATCTAAAAAGTGACGAGCTAAACATGTCGAAACATGTTTACCTAAGTTAGAAAATAGGTTTGGTATCAAAACAAACAGTTTTGATACCTATAAGTAGTTTGGTTACAAAATACGCAAGAATGCGCATTTTGGCCAAAACTACGACTCGTCACTACACCTAGATAACGTGGTAATCAGTAGGTATAGTCACTAGGGACCATAACCATCGTGATTACGCTCACGTTATGAATTTCAAACGAACTTCGCATTGACCATAAACCAGTTAATGCAGAAAGTCAAACAAAGTTTTGACTTTAATGCTAAAACGAATGAAAAGAACGAAAGAATACTTACAGAAGGTCCCCGCAAGCTCTTGATCCGATTTACCCTCAGGTATGAAGAGTATACTTCAACTTAGAGGGCCAAAATCAGATTCAAGTGTGCCTTGGGAGGAAGTGAGGGTGGGTATTTATAGATTTCCTTGAACCGTTAAGATCGTTCGTCGAATAACGTGCTTCGATCTTGTCCGTACAAGTGGGCACATGGTATTTGGATACCATGGGCTCTTGAAAACCATCAAACATGGCCCCTAGATTGATCAAAACCAGGTGCAAAGGGTGTGGAACAGTTGGAACAAGCTGGAAATCATTTCTGCTGATCTGGGGGGGTCCTTACGGACAGTATGGCTTTGTGCTTACGGTCCGTAAGCCTTGTACAGGTCAGCAAGTTTCAAAAATGGCAGAACAGGCCCCTGTGACTCCGAACTTGATTTTTGATGCGTTTTGACATGTTTAAGCCCCGTTAACCTCATTTTAAGGCTCTAATATGAAGTTAAGGTATAGGGAACTTAAAAGATGCTCAAAAATATCTCGGATGTCGGTTCGTTTGGCCGTATGGTTTCGTTGTTCGGTTAATTACGACGGAAGTCGTAACGGACGCGAAAACGATCCAAATTACGCGACGAATGGATTTTTATCAAGCCAATCACTAAAACATAATATTTTAATGATTACATAAATTTTTGGATGTCCGGATGTATTCAGAACATAAGTTAAGCGCGAAAATGCAAACTTATACACTTTTTGACGCTTTTAGTCCCTAAATGAGCATAAAGTTTATTTTAGCACACCGAACCCCTCAAAGCCTATTTCTAAGCTATGTAAAGGATATTTAGGGTAGGTTTAACTTATGGTCATGTTCCGGAATGTCCGTTACAGTACGAATTGACGTACTTTCGCAGTTTGTCGAATTTAGTCATTGTAAGCGAATAAACTTGATTTCGGCATACCAAACCTTCCAAAACTTATTCCTAAGTTATGTAAAGGTTATTTAAGGTATGTTAAGCCTATGTCTCTGTTCCGGAGTGTTTGTTGCGTTAAACTGGTTATATTTATGCATCAGGGCGTGTATAACCTTCCAGAAAGCGATTTAGAGCCCGAAATCGAACAAGAGTTGATATGTGCAAATGATACACATATTTATACAAATCCCAAGTATGAAATACAATATTTCATTAGTTTGGTATTTGTTTGATGGCCGTGGAGGCACATGTGTCACAGTCTCCCCTACTTCAGGAAATTTCGTCCCGAAATTTATTTAGAGGAAACTTGTGAGAGTTTGAAACATGAAGTTGAAAAGATCAAACAACACTGGTTAGAGTCCTGAACTTCTAGTAACTTTAAATAACATCATGCTTGCAATGTGAGAGGGACACTTATATACAAGTATATAAAGCGTTATTGGTGCGTCCACCGTACCTTCATTACATTGTTTGCGTTTTGTTATTGTTGTCACTATCAGTTCTTACACCTGATAAATCTTACCGGGTTCCTGTGCACTGAGCTTCGTAATTATGTATGCATCCATAATTACGTAATTCCTTGCATAGTCACGTAGTACATCTTATAATGTGTAGGGGAAGAAAATAATGAACGAACTTGTGATGATTGTGACCAGGCCTCCATAGGGTCGTTTTAATTAAATCAATAAATGATTTAAATATACTTCCAAGGAGTCTGTTCAGCTATAGCATCACATGTCATTCTTAACCAGATTCTGAATCAATCTTTTTTTTACTAGACCACTAAAAGGGTCTCTTATGAATCATGGAATGGTACTACATAATCCAAGGGTCTTAACGATTACGTAGAAGCCCATTAAGGATTTAAGGTAGTACCTTTGGATATCCTACTGTGAATCACTCATATGAAGACATGAAGGATTCTACGAGGATTTGGATAATGAATATCCAGAGTATACAAAAACACAAAATGCATAAAAGAAAACACAAATGCATAAACACGGGGGGGGGGGGGGATAGTGCACGGTCAACAAATGCATAAACACATAATCACACAATTTTAAATTTGTTATCATTTTGTTAATTTGTTCTGCTAACTGCGCACATGCATTTAAAGCACACTAGGAATCCATTCCATGGATTTCATTTGGTACTTTAAACATTATCAAGGATCTAACTATAAAGATAGAAAGATCTTAAAGAGAAAATTCAATTTCGATTATAAGGAACCGAAATGTTCGAATTAAAGTACACAAGGAATCCAATTAAGGACTCTGATTTGAACGATAATCATCCACAAGGGTCTAATTGTGAAGATAAAAAGACCCCATATGGATTTTTGGGAGTTGAAGATGTTTTGAAACCTTGCGCTGAATGTGCTTAAGTCAAAACATGAAGTAAAAATGCTTATGAAGTTGAGATGCTAGATATGTCAAGGCGACATATGAAGCAGAATTTGAAGGTTAAGTTAATGTATGAAGAAAAATGTTTTTGAAAACTATGCATGGGGTTTCTTTTAAAGATGTGTTTAATGTTTTTGAAATCTTACATAATACTTTTGAAATCATAAGTAGGTGTATTAGATAAAAAAATTGTTTTAAAATCATGCTAGATGAAATTTTTGAAATTATGTATAAGGTTTTTGAAAATATGAATGATGCTTTTGAAATCATGCACTTGATATATTACTTAAGATTGTTTTCAAACTATATGAAATGTTCTGAAATCATGAAGGTTGTTTTTGAAAACATAGACAATGCTTTTGAAATTATGGAAGTTGTTTTTGAAAACATAGGCAATGCTTTTGAAATCATAGAGGTTGTTTTTGAAAACATAGACAATGCATTTAAAAAAAATTGTTTTCAAACTATATAAAATATTTTGAAATCATGAAGATTGTTTTTGAAATACTTATACTATGTATATTGTTACGAAACCAGAATGAAATGATATGGGTACGAGATTGAATATACCCTCAGTTATCTAACCAAGGATTCAAAGGCACAGATGTGCAAAAGCACGATTACTCATAATTTCGCTTTATTTATTGTACTTCGTCTCCTAGAATGAAACGAGTACTTAATATTTTTCGAGGAAATCATGAGCGATCACTTGAAAGGGAGAATCACAAGAGTAGCTTGTAAAGAACATAGTTCCTTGATGTAGGTATCATAGGGAAATGCCATACACATATGTAACTACATTTGTACATCAGGATTGTGAACAATAATTTATTTATAAACTGAACACATTGTTTCCGAGTTCAACAAAAGAAACAAAAGCAACAGATACAAATTATTTAAAGCAGCAGCTTCTTCTAATCAGCCAAATGCTCATCCAAGGGTTGGATTTGCATTGACAATCTTTGGGCATTTGTTCCTGAAATGGCTCGTCTCGCCACAGTTGTAGCAAGTACCAGACGGAAAACGAGCTTGAGTAGGGTTGACTTGGAGTTGGGTAGCAGCAATGTTTATAGCAGCTTTGTTTTGGATAGCAAAGCGGCATATGTTAATCAAATGTCCCCACCGTCCACAGTAGGTACATTTGAAGCATGGTATGAGGTTTGAATGATGACGGTTGCATCGTCTGCACCATGGGGCAGCTCCTATGTACGGCTTCCTAGCTGGTGGCGTCGCTACCTGGCTAGGTCCCGCTTGATTAGGTGCACCCGCTGCGGGTTTCCTTGAAGCCTTACGCTTTCTTGATTTTGGTGCAGGCTTGACTTCTGCTTCCTTCGGTGACTCTTGAGTGGCTCCATTTTTGAGACGAGACATGGCGATACCTAAATCTACCGTCTTCAGAATTACTTCACCTATTTGCTGGGCAAATTTGGCTGTTTGCTCAGACATTTGACCGTCGTTGCCGAGATGGCGAGACATTCTAGAGTAAGATGAAAGACATAGGAAGAAACAAGTGAAATGTTACCGGATAAACAAAACAGAATGGCAATGCATAAAAATTGCGATCATTTGTTTGTTACCTAAGGCAAACAAATGAGACGGTGACAAATCAAAGCAAACGGGTCATATTAATGTATCACTGAAGACATGCTCGCCTATAAGTGAACACTCACCCCAAGAGTTCCCAGGTAAGAGTGACTGGTCCGATTCTGCGGATTTGTACGAACACTCTAGCCTTAGACAGAAAACTTAGAGTACAGGCATTCACCCTTCCAGTTTGCACGTGTTCACATCAAAAGACCCAAACTTTGACGAGATTTGAAAACTTAGAGGGTTCAAAACCTTGTAATTAATCATCCTAGAACAGATGATTGCTTTTCAAAGCGGTTTTGAAATTTGTGTTCCTGTTGTGGTTGTCGCCTAAGGATAGGTGACGGTATTGTTTTATGACTAAACGCAAGTAAACTCGCGTTAGGGTCCTAGGAAGGTTATAGACTAGGTCAAAGCATTACTAATAACCTAATTCCCTATAACCATGAGCTCTGATACCAACTTTTCTGTCACACCCCAACCACGTAAAACAACAAAACGTGGCGGAATCGTCGGGGAGTGTTGTAACAGAATCATTGTTTCATAACACATGGAAATTTGAAATTTTGTTTTATTGATTAAAAGAGTTACAATATCTTAACAACAAAGAAACACAACATAATTAACTAGTCTTGCATCTTTTATTGTCACTAAGGCCCGAGTCCGCCTAAGTGTATCTTGATCAAACCTATGTATCTCACATGCATTTTTATGCTGATGTACCTATTTTCTAGATTTTATAGCCGAATTGTATCGGCTATAACGGGGTCAAAATTCAAGGAAATATCTTTCAAACCCCACTGGAATCATAATTTTTCGATGAGTTTTGATATTTTAAATAATATTTTCCGTGTCAAAGGTGCAGGCTGTGTTTTTTGGAAGAATTTGCATCCTATTACGAATGTCATAACTCAGTCCATGTTTTGAATTAATATGTGAAATATATACAGTAGGTAGTTCTAGGAGATTCTCAAATTCTCCAACTGGAATTTTGTTAAAAGAGTTAATAAGGATTTTTAAACAATTTTTATCGTAAACTGTCGCTAGAAAGTGACAAATCAAAGTTATGTGCACTATTTGTTTTTTCATGAATTGTATGTAAAGAATTAAGCTCTAAAAATTTTATGGAAGGAGAAGTGGACCATTTTTTACATCACATAAATTTATGGTAATTTTTAAGCTAGTTTAGTATTTTAATAAAATCCCCGAAAACAGCTAAGTTTCAGAGTTCTAAACTGGTAGTGAAGTGAATTGAATTTTGTGTATCGTGATGCTTGTGTTATCATAGGATGTTAATACTTGTTTAGCACCTACATGAATGTCATTTAACATGTATGTTATGCTATGAGCCTTTACACAAATGCACCCGAATGAACATCTAAGTGTCAATGCGATGCCTGCTATGTGTTAGATACATGTAAAGTTTATTTGCCTTGTATAAACACACACTAACAAACTTAATGGTAACCATAATAGGAAGTGGTTGGCACATCAACTCGTAATTCGTTTAAGTCATACCGAGCAAAACAAAGGTGAGTTCACGGCCCCTATTTCTTTTAAATGTTTTTAAAACACAGGGGGAGAAAGCATGCACTACATTACGGTAAAGTAATGTCATAACGTTACGGTAAGGTAACGTCACACCTGTTAGAGTTTTTATTATATTAGTTATGGTCACAAAGAAGCATTATATCACATGTCAGTCCCCTTAAAACTTACGATGCCGTTAGTATTGGATTATAGCGAGGGAATTTTTGGTAGTACTATTGGGCCCGACAAGCCCCACTCGTGCTGGTCACGCCAGTTATACAGACCGTTGATGGTCACGGGTGTTGAATTTGCCTAACACTTAGCCATGGTTGGTGATAGACCTGGCACAACAGGGGCAGCAATGTCAGCTTCGGATCGAACACTTTGTAGACATGACTTAGGTTAGCTACCTACAAATATAACAAGTAACTGCTAAACACTGCAACTTACTGTTTCGGGTTTGAAACAGTGGAAAACTCTTGAGAAATAACCTACTTTATAACTGTATCCAAAAACCTGTGAACTCATTCATCATTATGTGTTGACACTTGTTCTTGCATGTCTTTCTCAGGTTGTTAAGGTAGCACACGACAGGACTAGGATGCATTGGAGTCGCATTGATTTTATCAAACATTTAGACTTACCATTAATTACATTACCTATTTTGATTTTGTAATTACTTACGCTTCCGCAACTCAATTGTATAAACAGTGTTTACTCATGAATAAACAAACAGGAAAATTTTAAACTCATATAGTGGCCGTTCAATATGACTAATGACTGTGATCCTGGTTTGTCACGTGCCTCGTGGTAGAACTCCGCATGTGGAAATTTGAGGGTGTGACAGTACTTCACATAATTATTCCAACGTCATTGTTCCAACATCGTTGAAAGTATGTTTTTTTTTTTTTGTAATTTTGAATTTTGAATTTTGAACCGATCTACTCTAATTCTCGCTTTATATTTCAGCCTAATTAGAGTTGTTTGAAATTCATTCAATCGTCTGCGGGTTATTTTAGGTTTGTGGATTTTTTTAAACTGTTGATAATGTTGATAATTTTTATTTTATAGTGTTGATATATTTCAGCTCTGTTTTCTTTTGTTTTGCAGAACTACTAGCATGTTGCAGATTTTCTGATCCTGTTTCAACATCTGTGTGATAAACTCTTTTGCATTGTTCTTGAAGTCTGATGTAGGAGAGTGGATGACTTCATCAAGCAATTCGATACTGCTCCAGGTTTTCTTGTAATTATTATCACTGATGATGTCGATTTTTCTGTTTATTTATTAATCAGCTCTGTTTTCTTCCAGATACCATCTAGAGAATTGCATTTTAACATCGTTTGTGTCCGACCAGTGGTAGAAGCATGTGTTTGCCATGTAAAGTATTGTTGGTGTTGTAGATTTTGATTTGTTTTTTGAGAGGACAGGTTTTTAAAAGACAATTGTTGATGTTTTGAATCAAACTAATCATCAGTCTTTTATAGTATTTAAAATACATCTTTATGGTAAAAGAAAAGGTTAATCATAATTATGATACTCTGTTTTTTTATGCCAGAGGTTTAAAATTTGTCCTTTCGGTTTCTTGATATTTAATTTTATAGTTTTCCCATGAAAACTTATTTTTGAAAGGTTTTGCATTAAATGGTTGCGGTTTTTAAATATGTATTTATATGTTTATATTAAATGTACACGTTTTTCCCTTCTAGATTATTAAATGTACAGTGAAATTAAGGCTGTCAGCTATTTCACTATATAATATCATTGCCAGTTCACCTGTTTTTCATCACAGACTACTGCCAACATATCCTTCTTTCACATTGCTTGAGTAATATATATAACTTAAAATGTCATTATACACTTCTGCAGACTCTGATGATTTAAAGTAGCGCTTTATCAAGCAAGTTGAGGATCAAGTATATGAGGATGGGGCTGTATCTTGGTCTGTTCACGAGAGACCAGGTTTCCAGAAACCTGATGGCGATGCCTTCAACTTCCGTTCGTGACCTTTGTGTTGTTAGTAATATAGAGTGCGGTGATAGAGACGTGGAGTTCATGGCGATGCTCAAAGATATACATCGAGAGATTCAGTACTCGATAGAGTTAAAGTTAAAATTTCTTAATTCTTGCTATTAGATTCTTAAATTTCTTGGTGTTATTGTTAGATTTTAATGTTTCGTTGTTCAGTACTCGATGTAATTGTTGATCTTTTAATGTCATAAATAAATTTTAATCCTTTTAATCTTTGTGGAGGATTTTATTTTTACTAATTTTTAGCATGCATAAGTATTATTATATAGTTTTAATATCATCTGAGGATTGTAGATCGATATTGATGTAGATGTGAAATTGTCTCTGAGTTTGATTTAGATTATGTTGATGTTGAATTGTGCTTGAACAGTTTTTTGAAGAATAATCTACAAATTACAAAGAATCAATATATGCTACTGTAAAGGTCCGTGAAAGCTAAAGTTTGCTAAAAGAGAACATCTGCTTGAAATCATCGTTTGCTGATGATGAAAGCATTATAATGTCTTCAGAACATCAAAAGTCCATTCTTAAAAAACAGCTATTTTAAAAAAAAATAAAAAATCCTTAAAAGTCTGTTGAAAACAACTGTTTTTGAAACCCATGTTTGGCTAAAAATTCATCCATTGCTGAAAGTTATTGTTTGTTCTCATAAGTTATGTTTATCCTAACAACTGTTGACTTACCACTGTTGCCAACATCTGTTGTTGCCCAATAGAGGTTTCCAAACAACTGTTATCCATTTTCACAATAGAAGTTCTGAAGTGGAGAGATGTTAGCCAACAAATCTTTGTAAAATGTCTTCAGAACATCAAAAGTCCATTCTTAAAAAATAGCTATTTTATAAAACTTTTTCAAAAATCCTTAAAAGTCCATTCTTAAAACACATAAATTCATATTTAAAAAAAACAGTCAGTTAATGCAAAACCTTTCAAAAATAAGCTTTTATGGGAAAACTATAAAATTAAATATCAACTAAACCTGCTAACAGTGCAAAGGTCATATTTAATTTCACTGTACAATTAATAATCTAGGAGGGAAAAACATGTACATTTAATATAAACATATAAATTCATATTTAAAAACAACAACCATTTAATGCAAAACCTTTGAAAAATAAGTTTTCATGGGAAAACTATAAAATTAAATATCAAGAAACCGAAAGGAAAAATTTTAAACCTCTGACATCAAAATAAGTTTTGATGTTGAATTGTGCTTGAACAGTTTTTTGAAGAATTATCTCAAATTACAAGGAATCAATATCTGCTACTGTAAAGGTCTGTCAAAGCTAAAGTTTTCCAAAAGAGGACATTTGCTTGAAATCATCGTCTGCTGATGATGAAAGCATTATAATGTCGTCAGAACATCAAAAGTCCATTCTTAAAAAATAGCTACATTTAAGAAAAATTTCAAAAATCCTTAAAAGTCTGTTGAAAACAACTGTTTTTGAAACCTTTGTTTGGCTAAAAATTCATCCACCGCTGAAAGGTATCGTCTGTTCCTATAAGTTCTATTTATCCTAAGGACTGTTGACTTACCACTGTTCCCAACATATGTTGTTGCCCAACAGAGGTTTCCAAAGAATTGTCAACCATTACAACAACAGAGGTTCTGACGTGGACAGATGTTAGCCATCAGATCTTTGGAAAATGTATTCAGAACATCAAAAGTCCATTCTTAAAAGTAGCTATTTTTTAATTTTTTTTTTCAAAAAACCTTAAAAGTCTGTTGAACACAATTGTTTTTGAAACCTCTGTTTGGCTAAAAATTCATCCACTGCTGAAAGGTATCGTCTGTTCTCATAAGTTCTGTTTATCCTAGCGACTGTTGACTTATCACTATTCCCAACATCTGTTGTTGCCCACAGAGGTTTCGAAACAACTGTCATCCATTATCACAACGGAGGTTCTGACGTGGACAGGTGTTAGCCATCCGATCTATGTAACTTCTACCACGTCAGCATTCAGATTTTCACTTTATAAATCCCTGTTTCATCCCCAAACAGAGCTTTTGCTGACTTCTCAAATTTAAAATTCATCAAAGCGGTTTCCACCTTCTTCTTCACACTTCTTTGTCAACCTCTCGCAAGTTTCAATTCCGACCATGGCTCTGACAATGAAAAACCAACATAACTACCCGCCTATTTTTGAGAAAACCGAGAAAAATACTCTCTATCATTCAATGATTGATGTTCTTACATTATTAAAATATAAGGTCATTCTTACTGCTGATGCACCCATCTACCAAGAAACTCTCTGTGATTTCTAGGCAAATGCGAATATTGAAGAACAAAACAATGAGCCATTCAGTATAACTTCAAAAGTCGGAGGTGAATTGGTTGCTATTACCCTCACTACCATATCAACAACATTTGGGGTAAATGACTTGGCAGGTAAGACATCTTTCCCAAAAAAATGAGTTTCAAATAGAGCTGATTGAGAGGGGATATGATGGACAGTTGAATAAGGCAACTATGTATAAGCCAAATTTTCCATCGCCAATTTCCATACTCTCTTAACGTGTCTCTCAAATAAAACTACTGCTTTTAATGAAATACCTTTGAAAATTCAGTACTTGGGGTATACAATTTTGACAAATACTGATTTTAACTACTCATAAGCACTGTTTACTGACTTGGTTACAAATTTCAAAAACATTAAAAACAGGAAAAATGCTGCTTTTCTTATGTTTCCTAGACTATTAAGCTACTACCTGCAAAAACATGTTTCTCAAAAATCTTTTGAACAAGGTACAACTTGTAAAATGAATAGTCTAACATCTGAAACTTTTACTTGCCTTACGGCCAAAGACTCAAATGTTTCTAAAACACAAGCAAAGAGTAATGAGCAAATTTTAGATGAGTCCACATCTGCTCCTCAAAGCTCTGTTGCTGAGCCCACTGCTCTTGGTGATCATAACACTACAACCACTGCTGTGAAACCCCCACCAACAAAACCAAAAAAGACCAAAAGAAAATCCAAACAACCCACCAAACCAACAAATAAAGGGTCCTCTGGAAGATGAGATCCCAGAGGTTAACCCTGTGACAATACCAATGTCACTAGAAACCACTGTTGCTACTTCCTCACAACAGTTGGAAAGATCTCAACCTGAAACCTTAGCTCCTCATCATTCCTCACAAAAGGAACATGTTGTAAGCACATGGACACCACAATATGAAACATTACCCACACTTGAGAGTATGTTTAAAAGCACTTCTCCCGAGGAAATGTCTCTTTCAACACCACTCCCTTCATCTCCTATTCCACCTACCATTATACCACTGTTTGAAGCCACTGAAATTCAGACTCAAAACATCCCCTCTCACCAACACATTACTGAGAGTATAACGTCAACATTGGCTGTGTCTAAACCAATTCAATTGGCTAACCCACAAACAGTTGAGGAGGTTACATCACTTAAATTTCCTGAAATTTTTGTTGGTAGTTCAAGTGGAGCAGCTATTACAAATGTTGGATCCACCGATCTACATTTAGACAGTAGTTTCATCAGTCAGACTCCCTATAAGGCAACCACTGCTGTGTCTACTAAGGTAACCACTGGTGTGTTTAAGTTAACCACTAGTGTATTTACTAAGGTAACCACTTATGCAGAGGGAAGTCCCTAGAACCAAGAACAAGGGGCATCTGCTAATGAGAATTTGGAGACTCCTCCTATTTCAAAAGCAGATACAACCACCTCTAGTGGGAATTCAAATGATACTGTTAAGTTAGGTGATGAATTAAAATACAAGGATTTGACGGAGAGGATGTCCAATATTGAAACAACTATTGGTGAAATGACAGATCTAATGAAGTAGTTGGTGGATGCTTCCAAAAGTCAACCTTCTCATCAGTAGTTATCCCAAGAGCTTTGGAACTCAGTATAACCCATTCTTGCAGCCCAAAGGGAACTGGTTGAAATCAATTACAAATCACACATGGAGTTGATCAGAGTTATGGTTGATGCAAGATACAAAGACACACAGGCTGATATCAAGGGCATCAAAGAATACCTTGTAAAGTTAACTGGCACTACCCCTGCACCAATCTTTGAAAAAGATAACGAAGATGATGCCAAAGAGGGGGAGAAGGATTCCATGAAAAACTTTGGCAAACCAACACCAAAGGGTCAACCAAAACAAAAGCTAAAGCCTGCCACAAACACTTCTGCACAATCTACTGAAAAATCTGATAAGGAGATTGAAGCAAAGTAGAAAAGAAAGGATACAAAGGAAAGTAAAGCAGATGTTTTGAGGCAGGAAATGAAGAAAAAGATGAAAAGATAAAACAAAGTGTAAAACATTGGAACTTCAAACAGAAGAAAATCATTCAGAAACAACAAACCTTCCATTACCACATTTCCTAAAACCACAGCTACCAAAAAGCCAACCACTGCTACACCCAAACCAAAACCATCACCACAAAAACCACCTCACAAAAAGCAGAAAACAACTTCCTCACCATCACCATCATCAAAAGCAACAAATGTTGATGCAGCAAAAGCATCAACAGATGTTAAGGCAACAGATGTTGAGACATCAGTGGTTTCAACAGCAGTTAGACAATCCACTGCTCCCATTCAATTGGATCCTCCACCATCAACAAAACCACCAACACCACAAAGATTCCCCTCACAATCAACCTTTTCACCCAAAGCACATTCTCCATCTAAAACTCCTCCTCCAAAATCTATCTATAGCAAAAAAAGAAACTTCATGGTGCATGAAGAAAAAGAAATACTAGCACCAATTCCTTTATCATCTATTCTAGCTCATCATTCATTCCACCCTCATCACCAAAAACCAACCCTATCAAACAACCACCCACTGGCTACATCCCACGAAACATCCCCTTGGAAACTCAATTTCCTCTTGAACTGATTGCAGTCCAAACTGAAATGGAACAGTTCTACAAAATAGAGGATCCATCCCAAAGAACCTTCCCATCTCTATAGGGCTTTAGAACTCCTCAAAACATGGATGAATACCTAATGTTAAAAGCCAACCAAGCTCATATCATTGCAAAAGAAGAGAGTAAAGGGAAAGGTGACAGGAGATACCAAAGTCTCTATCAACATGGGCTAGGTAAAGTCAGGAAACTGGAAGACTTTGGTAGAGACTTAAGTAAATCCATGTCTGAGTTACCACCAACTGCTGAACTTCAAAAGGAATTGAGGGTTGATTTCTTAAACATCATCATGGATACGAAGCCCTACAAAGCCAATAGGTCTTAGTTCAATGGCTGGTCTCTAGAAGCTCTCAAAGAAGAAATAAACATAATAGAAATGATGAATAATGATCTTTAAATGAAGAAATATGCACCCAACTGGAACAAATACAAGAAAGTTGATGTGGATGAATCACTGAGGTACAAAAGAAAGAGAGCGGAGCTTGTTGCAGCTAACTATGGGACTCCTAGATCCATTGCAAGATGGTCTAAGCAAAATGTTGATCTGACTTACAAAAAGTTAGAAGAACTTATAAAGATAGACCCTACAATTCCTCAGAAGCCAACATTTGATGATGAAACTACTTATAGACCTCAGCAGACCCTTCCACTTAAAAAGTTGTTTTCACCATCTGCTTCATCCATCAGTGCCTTGAATCAATAAAAGCAGAAGCAGATTGATGAGGAAGATGAAAAGAGGGATGCTGAATTCAGAAAAGAGGCTATCAGAAATCAACTACAATTTGGATTAGATGAAGCTTCTCTACAACTTCAAGCTCAAGTTGCTGAAAAACTCAAAAAGTTGGCAAGCAGACCTCAATCCCCAAACTCATCACAAAAAAAAACTTCTCCAAAGAAACCCATCAGACCCAAAAATACTAAAGTGGAAGTCTGACAAAGATACCCATGTATTGACACTGATTTGGTCTGATGGTAGAGTTGAAAAGCTATCAAGGAAGGCTGCATATGGTCTGAATGCAGATGAACTTCAAGATTTAATGAACCTTCAACTGCAAATGGATGAAGGTGATACAGATTCCTTGGATTTTGAGCTCCAATTCAAAGGGAAAATCCAGGAATGGTTGATGAGAGAATAAAGATCACAATAATGGAGAGTTTTGGCATCATCTGTTCTAGGGGGAGTTGTTGGCTCATGTAATCCTTCCTTGAAGAACAGATGATGCAAAGCCAAAAATGGTTCTACAACAAATGATCCCCAATAACAGTGTCTGAACATTATTTCCCTCCAATGGCAGTGGCATTGAACAACTGATGATCTCTAAAGTCTGATTGTTTTATAAAGACTGTTATGCAAAACTCTGTTGGATGCAAAGACTGTTGAAGACCAATCATCTGCTGAAGTCAAAGTACTGTTGAAGTCAAACTCCTAATCAACCTTAATGGAAAGCACTACTTAGCCTCATAAGTGGTTGAGCATCATCAGCGGATAGTATAATCAGAGTTTAGTTATTTATTGTCTTAATGTAACACTGTCTGTAATTCATCAGTGTTTAGAGGTTGTTAATGTTTGTTGAAACTTAAGTTGTATTCAAATTCTATTAAGTTTGTTAGACATCTTTTATATGTACTCATGTCTATAAGCAGTTTACATTGTCAATAGGTGGGTACTTCATTTTTTGGATACGAGAATGGAAATAGTCGTATGTAACTGATATATTAACCGATGATCTATGTTTATAGTTGTCTATTAGCTATAATAGATAACACATTTTGGTACAATATCAATATACCTATCTATACTTTCTATTAAAATGTGTTATGCATGTTTTCTAAAAACCACCCGTGTTTGCACACGGGTCTTACTACTAGTAATAATAATAGCAGTAGCAGCACTACTACTAATACTACTACTACAACTACTGTTGCTGCTACTGCTACAGCAACAGCAAGAACAACAATAACAACAACGATGATGATGATGATGATAGGATGAGGAGGAGGAGGAGGAGGAGGAGAGTATGGTAGCTATCTTTTTTTAATTAAGTGCTTTTCTAGGGATTTAAATACCATAAATAGACAAAACTGCATTTTTTATTTTTTGCTTATATTTTTTAGAAACTTGGCTCTCTTTTAATAATATCCCTATAACAGATGTTATAAAGCTTTGATAATATAGAATGTTTTATATTAAAATAATGAAGCTCCTATAATAGATGTTATAAAGCTTTGATAACATAGAATGTTTTATATTAAAATAATAAACCTCTTTTTCTAACTTTCGGGTGCATGAAATCGTCTTTTTATGCAAACAAAAACATTTAAAATATGGGATTTTTATCTTCCAAATATGTGGCTCAAAATAATAATATAAGGTTCTGATAAAAGAAAAACACTTTTTATAGGCTTGGTCTTTCATGAAAAATAAACAACATTTAACTTTACATGTCTTCGCAAAAATTATTATTATAGGTCACTCACTAACAATATTAAATCTTTGGTACACCAATTTCGTCCTCATCCATGTGTTATAAACATGAAAACCACACAAGTGTTTGACAAGGCTTGTCATATTCATCTTTTAAACCTGAAAACTATCATTTAGACTTTTATTTGAATGGGATGCATGTTTTTAGTTTTCTCTTGAAACAATGTGTTCACAATTTTCCATTCGTCGCCCACCCGTGTTTCCGCCTTGAGGGGGTGTGAGACTTTGTCCATTATCACCTCTCACTTCTTGTTCTCTAATTCGTTCTTCATAGGCCTTCAACGTACCAACCTATTACTTCTTCGAATTGCATGTTCCAAGATCTAAATACTACTCAATGGAAGCAACAATTTGAAGATACCTCTTTGGTACTAAAAAAATATAATTACATTCGAACTATCACTTCATCATTGATACTTGACCCAATAATTTTAAATCTTGAAACAAATCCATTTAACTTTCCAACAAAGTCTTTAATCATATCTATTTCCTTCATTGAAGCTCCTCGAGTTATGTTCTTAACATGGCCAATAGTGCCTTTTGAACCCTCTTTTTGTTTTTTCCCCGAATAAATTGATGCTTGGTTATAATTGCAACTGTACTAACCTGGTTTTCTTCAATTCAAAAATATCTCATTGATTCGATCAACCCTACTAGATCTTTTGTTAGGTCAGAACGAGTCTCACACGAACACTAGAACAAATCACGCAACAAACTCACACCCACACACACACACACACTAAATCACAAGAATAAGAACACAAGATTTATAGTGGTTCGATCAGGCTTGACCTACATCCACTCTCCACAACTAGATCCCTCTTTGTATTAGGTGCTCAAAGTGTCCAAGTACAAGAATAAGAAGTATTTATATGGTATAATTAGGTTACTGATTTTAATAATATAAAAAAAGAAGTCCTGCTCTGGTCTTCATCAGACTACAGGAACAATCCTCTGCATAGAGGAACAATCCTCTACCTAGAGGAATAAGCCTCTGCTTGAGTCAAATCCTCCATAACCCAACAATGTCCTACCAGGAGGCTTTGACAACTTCAAATTGCTCTCCTTAAAACTTCATCTTCATAAGTACCTCTATAAACACTTCATCTTCACTAGTTGTGGGCGACCTTCTCATAAATTATCCTAAAGGCCAGTTGAAGCTAGGTAAAGCTTCAACTTCTCTAAGGTGACAACCTAAGCAACATATTAACTGGATTTTCAGTTCCTTTGATCTTCTTTCACTTTAGAATGCCATAACTAACTTGATCTCTGATAAAGTGATATCTCAATTGTATATGTTTCATCTTCGAATGGAAAACAAGGTTCTTTGCCAAGCTATTTGAGAAAGTTCTTGAACTAAATAAGCTATTTGCTTGCTTCAGCAACTACCATATACTATGCTTCTTTGGTTGAAAGGATAACACTTTTTTTGAGTTTAGACATCCAACTTACTGCAGCGCCTCCCACCGTAAAGATATACCCTGTGGTGCCTTTGAATGACTCTTTACACTTACCAAGGTCCGCAAGCGCAAAACCCTTCATAATAACATCTTTCCCTTTAAAATGCAATGCCATTTTTGAAGTTCCATTTAAATACCTTAGCAGCCATTTAACTGTTTCCTAATGTTCTCTTCCCGAATTGGACATAAATCGACTGACAACTCCCACTACATGAGAAATATCTGGTCTCGTACCATTGCATACATGAGGCTACCAACTTGTGACACCTGGTGAATAATATGACAACACGTGTCCGATAACTCTCAAATATTCCTGGTATGTTGGATGAGAGGGACCAAATTCACAAAAATATGGAAGAATGAATGTTGAGGGGTCAAATATGAGAAAATGCCAAAATATTGGCTTCTGACGGTCCCTTCCGTAAGGCATTTGAAACCTGTGGGCATGCCAGAGGTCCTTACGGACCGCAAGGCATATGCCTTACGGTCCGTAAGGCCATCGCTGGCAGAATGGTTGTGTGGCAGCAACAACCTGCTCCTCGGCTCCTCCTACCACCCATGTCGCAAATTTCCACACTTCTCCTGCGTCTTCTACCTCATTAGATACTAATTAACTTCAGGGAAGCCTTATGAACACTCGGCATCATCTTGTGAGCTTTGTTCAACTATAAATAGAGGTGTTTCTACACCATTCCAACTTGCACCTCTCAAAATCTCACTCTCACTTCTCTTTGGAGCTGCTTCTCTTCAAAGAGGCCTCCTATATGAAGTCTAATCTTCAGCTTGAACACTTGTAAGTGTTCTCCTTCAGTCCTTTTTCATTCATAGGGTAGTTATTAGACGGAAGTCAAGAAAATAGACTTTTTCTTTGACTTTCGATTATGACCATTTCGGTCAAGCCAAAGTTCGAATTGAACAAGGCTACGTGATCATAATAATGAAAGTGTAAATCCTTTATGGTGGCACCTTCTGAACATCACCTTAAGTTAATGAAATGACGGGTTAAATTTTTATTAAATAAAAGTAAAAAACACAGATTTTCGTAAATTACGTTAAAGGAACTTCTAAATATCGAAACCTTAATTTTTGACATTATAACAGTTTGTATAACATACTGGGCATGCTTGATCATGTCCAGCCTGTCATTTCCGGATTTGAGATCAGTTCGCAATCGAAAGTCAAAAAGTTTGACTTCTTCTTTGACTTTTGATTCTGACCCGTTTGAGTTAGTTTAGAGACTAAATTAAGGTTGTTATATGATCATGTTATGGTGTGGAATAACCCTCTGAGGTTATACTATTTGATCATATCATTTCATGGGTTTATTGCAAAGTCCATATTATATGCCTAAAAATGTCAATATTGCAGTTATCACCAAAAAATGGTTTTAAAACCAAATAAACTTGTAATCTGGTTATGAGACTGATGTTGTAATATAATAAAGTATATTTTGGCATTATGGACATATCATAGACCCATTCGACCACTCGGTGCCGCATATGCGCGTATGGTTAACTTATATAGCATTATATATATAGTGGAGAGTTCAAATGAGTAGAAATTTTTTGTAAGAATAAAAAAGAACAAATTCCAACCAATAAGAATGCTTTATTTTACTTCATTTAATATAAGTATTTAATTTTACTATAAGGGTACATTGGTAAATCTATATAGGTCATTAATTTGTAGTCTTCCTATTTAATAGCTAATACATTAATTTTTTTGTAACTTATCTTCAAATTATATATTTTTTCAAAAAAATAAAATAATTTAAAGTGTAGGATAAATTACGAGTTGTGTAGGATAAATTTCAATGTGTAGGATGAATTTCGAAATACGTAAGATAACTTTTGATGTGTGTAGGCAAAAAAAGTTAGTGTGGAGGATAATAGTCTTTATGACTAATTAATTAGTAAAAAATGATAATAAATGAGATAAGTGAAAAATCTATTTAATATTTTACAAAATTACCCTTTGTTCTTTTTCTTCTCAATTAAATTTTCTTCTCAAATGAACCTTTATATATATATATATATAAAAGTTACCCGAATCGGGTCAAAATCTTTCTAAATCAGTTCTGATCAAAATGAATGGTTGTTTGACCCATATTATACGAGTCCTTGTACTCGAAAAGGTATAAACCACATTCTATCCGGTCTTCGCTAAATCTAGCAAACCATACGCAATTATCAAAGTTAATCGGTCAAAGTTAAATGACTTGTATAAGACCCGTTAACATTCTAACGGATCATAGTTCCATTCATTCCAGACTAGGAGCCTCCAGTAATTGCGCCTGTTTTAGTTATTTTGATTAAGGACTGTGTTTAGCGCATTTGATTTGTAAAGACTAGCACAGGCAAATACTCTTAGCCTATTTTCCTTATACGGGCTTGGGATACGGTACTAGCTGCTTGGGCGGGTATTAATTCATGGGCGAATAATACTTAAAATTTAAATAACCCGTTTTAATCGCTTTTCTTGATAATTTAAACATTGAGGGTTAATACGACCGTGTCCTGGATATCCTCGGCTCACTTAATCGCAAGTGGCCACGTAAGCGTGGGGAGTAGGCATACACCTGACAAACGCTAATGCTATTATATATATGATATTGAAAATGTGGCATGTTGGTTAATCATGTAATGGTTTCCATCTCTAGTCCCCATATGTATTGACAAGCATGTAAAACTAGTAACAAGAAACATTATCTTATCCCAAGTTATTTATTAAATGATATACCAGATGGTATAAAACACTTTTGAAAAGATTTTCAAAATGAGTCGCTTAATTGTATTTACAAGTGAAAACTGATGTATTTTCAAAATACTAAGTGTAGGTTATATAGCAAATACGGGATAGGATGGAGTTGCTCGGTCTAGGCGATTTGGAATTTGCGACTCCATGAAAGACCTATTAATCTCAAGTTTCATTTTATTACATTCGGTCCTCCTGTGGATCTTTTTAGTACGAAACCCTCTGTATAATTATTTTTGAACTTTCAGACACTATATTGTCGTTTGTAATAATTTAATTTAAATCCCATCTTCCGTTGTGCTTTGTGAATGCTAATATCAATCATTACGTATAAACCCCAAGTCTGGGCCTACCGGGAAATCAGGGTGTGACACAAATGCATATGCGTACGAAACTTTAATCATTTCTGCTTTTTCTTCATCTGATTTTGGTGACTGAATTTTAGAAAGATTAAAGTGACTTCCCAAAGGTGTGCTTCTGATCTTGGCATCTTTAAGGTTGAATCTCTCTAATACTTTCTCAAAGTACTTCTCTTGAGAGAGTGTTAAAGAACTATCTTCTTTGTTTCTAAAAATACTCATCCCGAATATTTGGTTTGAAGCCCCCAAGTCTTTCATCTCAAATTCTTCAGACATTTGCTTCATCAACTTCTTAATCTCTGTCATGTCTGAACCGACAATTAACATATCATCCACATAGAGGAGTAGAATGGTATAAGAACCTTAAACCTCTTGATGTAACAATAATGGTCATTGTCACATCTCTTGTAACCAACTCTTCCCATGAAGTTATCAAACTTCAAATACCATTGTCTAGGCGCTTGTTTCGGACCGTACAAACTCTTCTTCAATTTACCCACCAAGTTTTCTTTGACTTTGACCCGAAAACCTTTTGGTTATGTCATGTAGATGTCTTCTTCTTGGTCACCATGTAGAAAAGTAGTCTTGACATCTAGCTGCTCTAGATGCAAGCCTTTTGCTGCTACAATACTGAGAACAAGTCTGATAGTAGTCATCTTCACCAGTGGATAGAAATATTTCATTGAAATCAATTCCCTCTTTTTATTGAAATCCCTTGACTACTAATCTTGCTTTGTACCGTTTGGCACCATCATGTTCATCCTTGACCCTGAAAACCCATTTGTTCTAAAGAGCTTTCTTCCCATATGGAAGCTTTGTCAAATGCCAGGTCTTGTTCTTCTCAAGCGACTTCATTTCATCTTTCATTGCAAGCTCCCATTGTAATGAATCTTGTAAGGACCTACAAAAATGTCCTAAAACGACCTATAAGTGAAAACCCGGACCCTTGAAACCCTAACCCATAAAAAAAATCAAGAAAAACAGATTTTATGGTTTCACGCGAGCCGCGTAAACCTTAAGGTAAGGTTACACGGGCCATGACAACTCATAAAATCTCCGGATCAGCTTGCCAGGCCACGTGTCACACACGTGGCAAGCCTAGGTGTGACACGCTAGCCCTAGTCTACGATTAGGAGGCCCTCGCGGGCCGCGTAAGTGTTAAGTGTGGGTTTACGCGGGCCGCGTAAACCCCATTTTTCAGCTATAAATTGTTCAGTTCACGAGCAGTTCATCTGTGTCGAAATTTCAATCAAAAACACGAAGAATACTGCTCAAAAGTCGAAAATCATATTCACAATAGTGAAGCGCTGCTACGATACAGGGTATTAACTCGATCACTGCTACGATTCAATGCCCGATCGATTGAAACTATCCGATGGATATTTAAGTGCTGCCCAAATTAAAGCTATACTTTGTCATTCGTCGTGAATTCGATGGATGTTTAAGTATTGCACTTTGTCATTCGTTGTGAGGGTTTTAATCTCGTGAGTTATCGTAAATGCTGTATTAGTTACTGACCTAGTTCGTGTGCATTGTTAGTTAAATTAGGTTACAAGGCTAATCAGTAGGCTAAACTCTGCCTGGTTAAATCTGCAAGGTGAGTCATTCTCTTTTTATCAATAATGTTTTACAATACTTCAAGTTATTTTCAAAAGTTATAATTACAGGGATTAAGTCATGGTTATCTTAATCACTGGCTAGTGGGGTATTGTGCACATTACTAAATTTCTCACGGTTAGGCTAATAAATCCTAACATTGATAATCATCACTACTTGGGTGAAAGTACCCAATAGTGGTATGACCATCGTCACCAGGAGGTGACACGGCGCCAGATAAAAATAAGATAGAAGCCATTGTAATCGCTCTTATGCTGTAATTTATAACTATGTCTCGTTTTATTAAACTTGAGTGACTCGCCAGTATTTCCCCGTTGATAAAATATTTTCAAAACATGTTTCAGGTGACTACTGTGAACCAAGGAATAGTGCTACGGAGCACTAATAAAGCTTGAAGTAGTGGCTCAGGTAAACAAATAAAACATGTTTTGTAAATCAGGGAATTTCCTTGTGAAATTCCTCTATTGTAAATTACGGGGATTATCCCGAATTATGAAATAAAATAATCGGGCATTTCAAGTTTTAAAAGATCTTGTTAAATCTTCCGCTGTCAACTCGATTAATAAATACCACGGGTTTCTGTCCCGCGGCTCCTGGACCGGGTCAAACCGGGACGGGGGCCGTGACAGAAAAAGGTGGTATCAGAGCCACTGATTTAAGCCAATTAAGTATTTAGAAATACTTAATTTTTCCTGATTACCCTTTTGTGACTATGTGTTTCTAACTGACTACTTGTTAGTTACAGTATGGGTAAGCAAAGAATTTCGGACATCTGTCGTCAATTAGATAGTTCACCAAAAGATAAGGGAACTACATTTCAATCAAATTCCTCAAGATACTCAGCAGATACTGAGGAAGGAATATTTGTTCGTAAGGCACAGTTTGAGAAACCACTTACCATTAAGAAAAGAAGTTGGATTATTAGAAAAAGTCAAGATAAAATAAAGAAGTCACAAACAAAAGAAGTGATAATTAATAAAGAGACTCAGGAAACAGGTGATAACCCACCATGGGAAGATGAATTAGACGAACAATGGGCAAATCTCTATATGTTAGCCACTACAACAGTAAATGTTAACCTTTAACTGCCAACACCCTGAACCAGTATTAGCACCCATATCATCCATAAGCCAGAAACTTTAAAGAAACTTGCCCATTAGATAAACAACTTAGTAAGAAAAGATAGACTAAAATAAAATGTACAATCCCTAAGTATATTTTAAATTTCAGTTGTAATTTGTAATATATATATATATATATATATAATATTTTTATTAATACTTAATTTTTCTGATTGTCATCCAGCTCCTCCAAAGATAAAGGCAAGGGAATAGAAATTGGGGAAAGTTCCAGGCAAGATCAGGAAATGCCACCCTAGGAGGAGCTGGATCATAAACTAGCACTTAGTGACCTCATCGGACCTGCCGGTGAAAACCTTTTTAATTACCCAGCGGAAGCACAACTTCCAGTTGATCTAGAGCCTAATATCCCAGATCCCATTATCCACTCCCAACCTCTACCAGCAGAACTAGAAGAATGGTGGACCACCGACTGGCAGTTTCAAAATCTCCTAAACAACCCTAATACCTTTTCCCTCTGTTTGACCCGGAGCCTCCACTACACCCACCTATGAGCGCAGAAAACTTGGTGGAACTCCGTCATTATGGCGAGGAACTGATTGATGCAGGGAATCGAATTAGGGAAGTAGGGGAAAGAATATCTTGGAAATACGACGAGAGGGAACGTCGTTTTTAAGATACCAGCTGACGGGGATGGTGTGACTGTGGTTGTAGGAATGTGTGTTTAATAAAAATAATAGTAATAAAAATATAATTATGTGAAATAACTAAAAAATAAAACTTTTGTAAGATAACCAGTGTGTACGGATGCCTATTATAATATATAAAATATCGAACGTCGAAAAATCGACAATTTTGGCTATACTTGTTGACGTGATTATGTGCAATTATTTTATTATGTTTGGTTATTAATTATTTTATGCTAATCACTTATATAAATTAATTACCAGATGGAACACGCTGGTAATGAACCCGTTAATGAAGATAATCAATCTGAATAAAATCATGAAGATCAATTTCTGAATAGGCAAGATATCGAGAATATCATTGCTCAGGGAATAGCCAATGCTATTCCAGCAATCCTTGCTGCTGCTCGAAATCCTGTTGAACCTCAACAAATTATTCCTAGCAAACGTACACACGGTGACAATTTCAGTAATAGTGTAAACGGATGCGGCAACCATACCAATAACGACAACGATGGAATGCAAGCCGCACTCCTTAAGAAAATGAAAGCTGCAACGCCTGGTTGCACTTATAAGGAGTTTCTTGCCTGTAAACCGGTTGAATTTGCAGGCAACGAAGGAGCGACTGCTGCACTGCGTTAGTTAGAGAAAACCGAGGCGGTGATTAAAATAATTAAATGTGCTAAGGAAGACAAGGTCATGTACGCATCACATCTTTTTAAAGAAGGGGCGCTAGAATGGTGGAATACGGTACTTCAAGCCAAGGGAAGCAATGTAGCCTATGCCATGAGTTGGGAAGAATTTAAGTAGCTAGTGGAGAGAAAATTTTGTCCCGAATATGAGAAAGAACAAATGGCGAATAAATTTCTGAACCACCGGATGGTGGATGTAGATTGTCGAGGGTATACTTCGACATTCTTCGAGTATGCTAGAGTTGTACCTACCCTGGCTTCGCCAGAACCGGTACTTATTTCTCGCTATATTTGGGGATTGATTGGCGAAATCCGTGATATCGTTAAAGCTGCGAGACCCCGCACTATTGACGATGCTGTGGAGTTAGCTAACACCCTAACTGACGGGCTGATACGCACAAGAGAAGAAAACCGGAAAAAGGAAGTGGCCCAAAAGATTACCCATGGATTCCGTGTGGGTAACCATAGTAATTTCAAGAAAAAGGGAACTGGGCAATCTTCCACTGTTCCACTGTTCCATTTTGCAATGCCTGTAAAAGAAAGCATTTTGGTAGATGCAAGGGGTATTACAATTTCTGCAAAATCCCGGGGCACCAAGAAGAAGATTGAAGGAAGAAGAAAGCAACAATCTTCTACAACTGCGAAGAAGCTGGACATTTTAGGCCAGACTGCCCGAAATTGGTCAAACCAGCTGATAACAAAGCCAAACCTGCAGAAGGAACTACCAAGAGAAACGCAAGAGCCTTCCAGTTGACTACTCAGGAAGCAGAACTAATCCCTGACGTGATAGCTGGTACGTTCCTAGTTCACGACGTTTATGCAAAAGTATTATTTGACTCTGTTGCAAACCAAAGTTTTATAAATACTTCATTCTGCCAAGCACTTAACTTACCCTTAACCAACCTTAGGCAGATTTTTACAGTCGAAATGACAGAAGGGAATTCTGTTAACATAGTTAAGGTTGTGCGAGAAGAAAAGATAGAACTCCTAGGTCATAAATTTTCTGCAAACCTGTTACCTATGAATTTAGCCGGATTTGATGTTGTATTAGGAATGGATTGGTTAGTAGCCAACCATGCTCGAATTCTTTGTGATAAAAATTCCATAGAAATTCATACACCCACTGGAGAATTAGTGGTGATTACAGGAGATAAGCCACGTAGGCCACTGAAATTCATTTCAGTAATGAAGTTGACCAGTTATTCAAGAAAACAAGAAGTAGTGTATATGATTTCAGTAATCATTAACACAAAAGTTAAAGGACTTAAAGAAATTTCAGTAGTATCAGAATACCCGGATGTATTCCCAGAAGAACTACCGGGATTACCACCTAATAGGGAAGTTGAATTTAGAATTCATCTAATTCCTAGAACTACACCGATAGCCAAAGCACCTTATCGGTTAGCACCCATTGAAATGCTAGAATTGAAAAAGCAGTTAGATGAATTATTAAATAAAGGATTCATACAACCTAGTTCGTCCCCGTGGGGAGCTCCAGTGTTGTTTGTGAAAAAGAAAGATGGGTCAATGAGAATGTGTATCGATTATAGGGAATTAAATAAGGTTACAATTAAGAATCGATATCCATTACCTAGGATTGATGATTTTTTTGATCAATTGGAAGGAGCTAGATACTTTTCTAAGATAGATTTACGCTCTGGATATCATTAATTGAAGGTACAGGAAGAAGACATACCTAAAACTGCTTTCAGAACTAGGTATGGTCATTACGAGTTTACAGTCATGCCCTTTGGACTAACAAATGCTCCAGCTGCATTTATGGACATTATGAATAGAATCTATAAACCGTACTTGGATAAATTTGTAATTGTCTTCATCGATGATATACTCATTTATTCCAAAAGTCAGGACGAACAATGTGAGCACCTACATGTACTCTTAACTTAGTTAAGAAAGGAAAAGCTTTACGCCAAATTCTCGAAGTGTGAATTTTGGCTACAGGAGGTGCAATTTTTAGGACACGTGTTGAATCACGAAGGTATTCACGTAGATCCGTCTAAAATAGAAGCAATCACCAAATGGAAAATCCCGCAATCAGCTATGGAAATTAGAAGCTTTCTAGGGTTAGTTGGATACTATAGACGATTTATTAAGGATTTTTCCAAAATAGTTGTACCCTTAACTAAGCTAACCTGTAAAGAAATTAAGTTTGAATGGAGACCTAAACAAGAAGAAGCTTTTAAGATCTTAAAACAGAAATTAACAAATGCTCCAATTCTAGCCTTACCAGAAGGAACATAGGATTTTGAAGTATACTGCGATGCTTCAAAGCTAGGATTAGGATGTGTGCTAATACAACGCAAGAAGGTAATTGCGTATGCTTCAAGGCAATTGAAAAAGCACGAGGAAAATTATACGACTCACGACTTAGAATTAGGAGCCATAATTTTTGCCCTTAAGATTTGGAGACACTATTTATATGGAAGTAAGTTTACTGTCTATACAGACCATAAAAGCTTAAGATACATATTTGGGCAAAAAGAATTGAACATGAGGCAAAGAAGATGGATGGAAATCCTAAGTGACTACGACTGTGATATTCAATATCACGAAGGAAAAGCAAACGTAGTTGCTGATGCTTTAAGTCGTAAGTATCATGAAAAGCAAAAGCGAGTTCGTGCTCTTAGATTAAATCTACATTTAGATTTAATGGAACAACTGAAGAATAATCAGGAAACAGCAATCAAGGATGGTGCTAAAGGAATGAAAGGAAGAATAAAAGAATTGGAACAGGGAAGCGATGGAATTTGGAGATTCCATGAAAGAAGAATTTGGGTACCTAAGCAAGGAGAATTAAGAAATAAGATTTTAGAAGAAGCCCATAAATCTAGGTATACCATGCATCCTGGTAACAATAAGATGTACCAAGATTTAAGAAATAATTTCTGGTGGATAGGAATGAAAAAGGATATAGCTAGATATGTTTCTAAATGTCTTACTTGTTCACAAGTTAAGGCAGAACACCAGAAACCCTCACGTCTACTACAACAATTAGAAATGCATGTATGGAAATGGGAGCTCATAACAATGGACTTTGTTACTAAGTTACCCAAAACCAGAAAAGGTAATGACGCAATTTGGGTAATTGTGGATCGATTAACCAAATCAGCTCATTTTCTACCCATGATAGCATGGAAAGGTTAGCAAAGTTGTATGTAGACGAGGTAGTATCCTTACATGGAGTTCCACTCTCCATTGTATCGGATAGGGATAGTCGTTTCACTTCCCATTTTTGGACATGTTTCCAAAAAGCCATGGGAACCCGACTAAATCTAAGTACTGCATACCATTCTCAAATAGATGGACAAAGTGAAAGGACGATCCAAACCCTGGAAGACATGCTCAGGGCATGTGTGATAGATTTTGGTGGAAACTGGGATGACCACCTACCCTTAATCGAATTCTCCTATAACAATAGTTACCATTCAAGCATTGAAGCTGCCCCATTCGAAACACTATATGGACAAAAATGCAGAACTCCAGTCTGCTGGGCAGAGATAGGAGAAAGTCAATTATCAGGTCCTGAAATTGTTCAAGAGACCACCGACAAAATTACTCAAATCAAGGAAAGACTGAAAACGGCTCGAGATCGCCAGAAAAGTTATGCCGATAATCGACGCAAGCCACTAGAGTTTCAAGTTGGAGACAAGGTACTCTTGAAAGTTTCTCCTTGGAAAGGAGTAGTTCGGTTCGGTAAGAAAGGAAAATTAAGTCCAAGGTACGTAGGACCATTCCCAGTAATTCGGCGAATAGGACCAGTTGCTTATCGCTTACAGCTACCAGAAGAGTTAGTTGGGGTACATGACGTATTTCATGTATCCAACCTCAAGAAATGTCTATCTGACGAATCTTTGGTAGTACCTCTTCAAGACATCCAGGTGAATGAAAAATTGAAGTTTGTGGAGAAACCACTTCAAATAGAAGACAGAAAGATTAAATTTCTCAAGCATAAAAGACTAGTACTGGTCAAAGTCAAGTGGGATTCAAAGAGAGGACCTGAGTACACTTGGGAGCTGGAATCGGAGATGAAGAGAAAGTATCCTCACTTATTTCAATAAATCTCGAGAACGAGATTTTAAATAAGGTGGGGAGGATGTAAGGACTTACAAAAATGTCCTAAAACGAACTATAAGTGAAAACCCGGACCCCTGAAACCCTAACCCATAACAAAAATCAAGAAAAACAGATTTTATGGTTTCACACGGGCCGCGTAAACCTTAAGGTAAGGTTACGCGGGCTGCGACAACTCATAAAATCTCTGGATCAGCTTGCCAGGCCACGTGTCACACACATGGCAAGCCTAGGTGTGACACGCTAGCCCTAGTCTACGATTAGGAGGCCCTCGCGGGCCGCGTAAGTGTTAAGTGTGGGTTTACGCAGGCCGCGTAAACCCCATTTTTCAACTATAAATTGTTCAGTTCACGAGCAGTTCATCTGTGTCGAAATTTCAATCAAAAACACAAAGAATACTGCTCAAAAGTCGAAAATCATATTCACAGTAGTGAAGCACTGCTACGATACAGGGTATTAACTCGATCGCTGCTACGATTCAATGTCCGATCGATTGAAACTATCCGATGGATGTTTAAGTGCTGCCCAAATTAAGGCTATACTTTGTCATTCGTTGTGAGGGTTTTAATCTCGTGAGTTATCGTAAATGTTGTATTAGTTACTGACCTAGTTCGTGTGCATTGTTATTTAAATTAGGTTACAAGGCTAATCAGTAGGCTAAACTCTGCCCGGTTAAATCTGCAAGGTGAGTCATTCTCTTTTTATCAATAATGTTTTACAATACTCCAAGTTATTTTCAAAAGTTATAATTACAGGGATTAAGTCATGGTTATCTTAATCACTGGCTAGTGGGGTATTGTGCACATTACTAAATTTCTCACGGTTAGGCTAATAAATCCTAACAGTGATAATCATCACTACTTGGGTGAAAGGACCCAATAGTGGTATGACCATCGTCACCAGGAGGTGACACGGCGCCAGATAAAAATAAGATAAAAGCCATTGTAATCACTCTTATGCTGTAATTTATAACTATGTGTCGTTTTATTAAACTTGAGTGACTCGCCAGTATTTCCCCGCTGATAAAATATTTTCAAAACATGTTTCAGGTGACTACTGTGAACCAAGGAATAGTGCTACATAGCACTAACAAAGCTTGAAGTAGTGGCTCAGTTAAACAAATAAAACATGTTTTGTAAATCAGGGAATTTCCTTGTGAAATTCCTCGATTGTAAATTACGGAGATTATCCCGAATTATGAAATAAAATAATCGGGCATTTCAAGTTTTAAAAGATCCTGTTAAATCTTCCTTTGTCAACTCGATTAATAAATACCACGGGTTTCTGTCCCGCGGCTCCTGGACCGGGTCAAACCGGGACGGGGGCCGTGACAAATCTTTCAACCCCATAGCTTCAGAGTAACACTAGGGTTCATCATTTCTATCAAAAGTATGTAGTGGAATGATGGTGAGTACCTGTTTGGTGGTTTAGAGGTTCTAGACGGTCTTCTTGGTTGAACTTGGGTTGTTTCTGGGGAATTTGGAATTGAAGGAGTATCTTCTTCTTCCTCCGAATCAATACTTGAATCATCCCCTAAGCTCAAACTATTGCTTGACTCATCCCCATTTTCTGGAATGTTGACTGATTTCACCACATTCAAACTCAACATATTCATTCCAAACTTCTGGACTTTTGGTGTTTCTGTCTTTGTACAATTCGTTTTCATTAAAGATGACATTTTTGCTTCTGATTACTTTTCTGCCTTCATTATCCTAAAGCATGAAACCCATTTATTCTGACCCATAACCAATGAATGTGCACTTCATGGACTTTGAGTCTAACTTATCCCTGTCAACACCTTCTAACAAATCTTAAGCATTACAACCAAAGACTCTTAAATGTTTGAGACTTACCTCATTTCCCTGCCACATTTCTTCTGGCAATTTGAAACCTAAGGGAACAGATGGTGAATGGTTGATCAATTAGGCTTTAGTGTTAACTGCATCTGCCCATAATGTTTTGGGCATCCTTGCATTCAACCTTATGCTTCTTGAGCTCTCATTCAGTGTTCTGTTCATTCTCTCGGCTACACCATTCTGCTGAGGAGTTCTTGGAACCGTCCGTATCGTCTTTATCCCTTTCTTGGCACAATAGTCAATGAACATCTTGCTTATGTATTCACCACCATTATCCGACTTTAAGCACTTTACCTTCAAATTAGTTTCATTTTCAATAGCGGATTTCCATATCTTAAAAGCATCAAATACATCAGATTTATGTGTAAGAAAATAGACCCATACATTTCGTGTTGAATCACCGATGAAGGTAACATAGTATCTCGAGCCTCCTAGAGATGAAACTGATGTTGGTCCATATACATCCGATAGAACAAGCTCCAACTTCTGAGCTTTCGTTGTCCTCCCTGCTTCACAAAAGTGACCGTCTTTTGTTTACCAAGGACACAAGATTCATAGAATTTAGTTTCCACTTTCTTCTAATCTGGAAAATTCCCTTTCTGGGCCAACATCTTCAATCCCTTCTCGCTCCTATGTCCGAGTTGGTTGTGCCATAAATTATATGGACTCGGACTGGTGGTCATGGCATGAACACCTTCAGCATGAATCTCTGCTATGTATATAGTGCCTTTCTTCTTTCCTTTGGCAATCACTAAGTTTCCTTTAATAACTTTCTATTTTCCACCCACAAAGTGAACATTCAATCCTTCATCGTCCAATTTACCAAATGAAATCAACTTTCTCCTCAAGTTAGGAATAACTTTGACATCTTTCAATGTCCATATAGTTCCCAATGAGGTTTTCAAGTCTACTTCTCCAATACTCGTAATATCAAGCATTTTATCATCGGCTAAACGAGGTTAACTGTTCGTAGATTCTTGACCATATCTAGGCATGAGAAGGCATGGAAGCATGGAAAAAAGCACCTGAATCCATAATCCAGGATTCCACTAAATTCTCAACACAACATATGAAAGCATCTCCTGATTCTTCAAAGGATACACTGTTTACTTCTTTCTTTGCAGCTGGTTTTATACATTGGCTTCTAAAGTGACATTTTTCTTTGCAGTTCCAACATTCTATGTCTTTTCTATTCTTTGACTGCGCCCTTTTTCTAGACTTTGACCTAACTCAGTTATGTCCTCTATCGTTTCTTCTTCCACTACTTTCAGTGTGCAACAAAGAAATTGAACTAGAAGTTTCCCCATTGCCTCTTCATTTATAATCAAGTCACGAATACTCTCAAAAGTGAGTTTGGTAGTGCCGGATGAACTACTAACGGTTGTGATTGTGCTTGACCAACTGTCGGGAAAAGATGATAAAAGGAGGACCGCTTGTACTTCATCATCAAACATTATTTCAAATGAGGCTAAACAAGAGATAATTGAGTTAAATTCGTTTATGTGAGAGGTAACCGGCATGCCTTCCTTCATCTTGGTGTTAACCAATTGTCGGATGAGGACTACTTTGTTTGAAGCGGATGGTTTTTCATACATGTTTGACAAAGCTTTCAATACACCATAAGTAGTTGTTTCATTGACAATGTTATATGGAACACTCTTTTCCAAAGTAAGCCTAACCACACCCAAAGCTTGTCTATCCAACAATTTGCAAACCATTTTGATATAACAGATCCTCAATTTGCATTATCCAAAATCCATAATCACTACCATCAAATTTGTCAATCTTGATTTTACTATCTTCTCCACAATTATCAATTTGCTACGAACTAAACAAATTTGCACTACTAAATGATAATTATACAAGTGGAAGAAATCAAGGGATAATGATAAACTTATCTTTTTCAAGCTTTTAAATAGTGATGAACCAAATAAAGATGGTAAATAAGATCCTTGTCAAAGTTTAGGGTCTCTCTTGCAAACAAGGGAAACTTGATTTTCCCTTAGAAAAAGAAAATTCGTATTCTTTCCTATTCTTCTAGCGAGCCAGACACAAGCACCCAGCAAGTCAAGAAACACATGTTTTCTTCTCTCCTTCTGATGAACCATTCAAAATTGGCAATATCAAAAACCTAATCGCAACATATATATGCCATTGTAGGTGTCTATGACCTTCAATTTTGAACCCTAATGGGTGACTGGAAATGTGGCGGCAACGGTTGAGGTTTTACCTGATGATGGCGGCGGTGGCTACTGGGTTACTGAAACCCTAGTCGCGATCTACAACAGCGACGGTGAACAACGTCTTCAATCGGAAGCCTAGTCCTGATTTCACACTGGTCAGGTATCTTCTTTTTCGCCTCTTTTTGCTACTAGTTCGTGTGAATCGATCAAGAGCCTGAGTTCTGATACCAATTGTTAGGTCAGAACAAGCTCACACACTCACACACTAAATCACAAGAATAAGAACACGAGATTTATAGTGGTTCGATCAGGCAGGATCTACATCCACTATCCACAACTAGTTCTCTCTTTGTATTGGGTGCTCAAAGTGTGCAGATACAAGAATAAGAAGTATTTATAGGGTACAATTAGGTTACTAATTTTAATAATATAAAATGAACTCCTGTTCTAGTCTTCATCAGACTAGAGGAGCAATCCTCTACTCGAGTCAAATCCTCCATAACCAAACATCTTTTATCGCCCATTTCTTCACGAATACCACCTAAAAGTCCCCGACACCCCCTGGATCGATGACGAATAACATCCACTGCCCTCAAACAAGACGTGAAACCATAAACACAAACAAAATAAAAAGATGTAGAAGATAAATCTCTTTATTATCGAATCAATCATCACAGATTTACAAACCAAAAGAGTATACATAATCTACAAGCTGGTTTAGATTACTAAGATCTAAACCTAGCTTCCTTTCACTAACACATAGTCTCCCTCTCTCTAGAATGTGCACACACTGATGAAGGATTACAATAGTTTGTGAGAGTTGCCTTAATCTAACCGATCAAGACATATATATAGAGTAGGGCCTAAACCCGGACAAAACACATTTTCCAGGATACACAAACTCGGACAACAAGTCGTGACAATACTCTATCCGAACTTACTACAAGTTTGGACACAACCAATACAAAACAACCTATCCGAATTTACTCTAAACTCGGACTAAACAAACATCAGAAACAAACTCGACTCAGTATGAACCAAACTAAGGCATCCGAATTTATACTCAAATTTGAACTCGTTTACTTAACAATCTCGGACATCAAACCTAGTCCGAATTTAACAGATAAATTTGGACAAGGCATACATTACAAATCCGGAATCAGTCATGCTTCACCATCTTTGACTTCTTTAACTTGGACCTTTGACTTTGTTGACTAGAACTGATAAATCATAGTTACACGGCAGGAACTGCACTTATAGGCCCCCCCTTAACTGTTGCTATCAGTTCTGTGTGGTATCGATAATCTTCAGTCACCGGATACTGCACTTACACTACCAATACCCTATAGAATGTTTATTGTTGTTGTTATGAGATCGCTTGCTAACAACAAGAAAACATGTTTTTTGTTCATGAACCTACTATAAGTTGATGGCATCACAACAAATTATTTCTTTGCTGCACTTTAATGAATTAATTGTGATATCTTCTTGAGTGCCTGACTGACTGGGCTTCCTTTGTTTTGACCAATTCAAAAATGGCTGTTGTGGAAATTAACTGAGGGCTAGGTTGCTTCACTTGGCACCCTGCTCGCTTCACTTTTTTCCCTTTCAATCAAATAACACGGCGACTTCCTCCCTAGAGACATACAAAACACAAGAAACGCTAACACTTCAACGAAACAATATTTGACTCTTTTAATTAATATAGAATTGGGAATTTGGCAAAACCACAAAATATATTAAGGCTACTCGTTGTGGGGCACCAAAGCCACATCACCATCACTTTGGCCAGCTAAACCACAAAATACATTAACGTCCTTCAGGCTAAATCAGGCGGGGTGCATCAATCATTCTTTTTGTTTTTTTTCTTTTAATTCTAGTTAAATTACAACGTAAAATTTAAAGGGTGACTTATTTAAAATCCATTATTTACCAGTAGCATTACAATAGATTATTTTAAAGCACAACACATCACCTAACCCTAAGCTTTCTATCTATACTAAAGCCAAACTTGAAATACAAGAAAACTCAAACTATGAAACATATAAATAATAAATAAAAGAAATTAACAAACCAAATCTCCAGCCCATGGCATTATAGCCTAGTGACGTCTTAGGGGTGGGATAAGGCTTAGGGACCATTAGGTGCTGGGTTCGATTCTCATATGGTGGTTCACTTGCGGCACGATAATTCTCTAGTGGTACGTCAAATATCCAAACTTGCCATTCAAAATATAATAATAAATAAAAAAAAATTAATAAACCAAATCTCCAATTTTGTGATGCGTATCTCGACCATCCTTCAAAGCACTTTTTTTCTTTTATTGATTTATTTCATACACATTGTAAGGGAGGTCTTAATTTCGCGAAGAGAAAATTCTATGAAATTAGAAAAGTGAGAAGAGATGATACAACAATTTTTGTTTATGGATTCCATCCGGCTCCCGCGCATTACACTACTAAAAAACTGTCCATTTCCGACCAAAGTTTTTGTCGAAAAACTGTCGGAAAACGGCGTTTCCGACCAGTTTCCGACAAAAATAGGTTTGTAGGAAAAAGCCTTGTAGGAAAAGATTTCCGACAAGTATCCGACTAAATTGGCGACAAATTTCCGACAAAAAAAAGAAGTTACTAATTTCCGACAAAGTTCCGACCAGAAATTTCCTGCAACTTTCCGACCACCGTTTTCCTACAATTTTCCGACAACCATTTTCCTACTATTTTCCGACCAAAAGGTTCCTACAGCTTTCCGACCACCGTTTTCCTACTATTTTCCGACAACCATTTTCCTACTATTTTCCGACCAAAAGTTTCCTACAACTTTCCGACCGCCGTTTTCCTACTATTTTCCGACAACCATTTTCCTACTATTTTCCGACCAAAAGGTTCCTACAGCTTTCCGACCACAATTTTTCTACAGCTTTCCGACCACAGTTTTCCGACCAATTTCCGACTAAAAAACTTTTTTTTTTTTAAATATAAAAAAACTAAAAAATCCAGATTTTTCCACTAAAAATGCAGAAAAAAAAAATCCAATAAAAATCATAAATACGACACGATTATAGAACTAAAAGTTCATCCACAAAATACAAATCGATTGTCAAATTGTAGGTTCAACAACAAAATATGCCACGGTTGTTAAATTACAAGTTCAACCGCAAAAGACAACAAACAAAACTAAACTATGGTGGAGGATTGCTAGGATTACCAAACTGCTTCATCAACTCGGTTATTTGTCGTTGCATATCTTCTCTCATTTGTGTTGCATCTCTTCGACTCGATTTTGCAACACTTCCGTGTGGGGTTGTTGCGCCTCTTCGAATCATTTATTTAACTTTTCCACTTGGGATTGCAAGTTCCACACCTAAACAACATACATAATATTAGTAAAAAAGCTATATATATAGACACACTAGTAGGAAATAAATGAGACAACAGATTGATAACTTTATCTAAGAAATAAATAGAGACTTGAAGGCAAACCTCTGTGATCTCTAAAAAATAGCCTATTAAACTTTCAATCTCCAATAAACGTGTTTAGCTTCCTAATCTTAACTTTTCAATATCGGTAACAAACGCTCTACCCACGACAAAAGAAAATATATGTGTCTCTACTAACCTGCAAATCAACAATACTTGTCAAGATCAATGTATACTGGAAGAAATAACTAAGTTTACACTATATCCAAACAAATAGTATATAGTGCAGTATAATTGAAAATTTTAAAACGAGATTTTAATACAAGCCTTAATAATGTAGTTGTTGCATTATATAAACACTAAAATGTGAAGTAACAAGAGTTGTATAGTAAAGTTAAAAACGACATTGGGGATAACAATAAATGTGTAAATAAACAAAAATACAATAAAAAGTTTTTAATACTATAGATGAAGTAAGGTGAAGGCGTTTTCATACATGGTAATCAATTGTGCTACATTAGAATGCTGCTTTACAAATCTACAAAAGATGTCGACGGTCATATTCAAGGCCTTTTCTTTCTCCTGCATAATAAAGTACCATTAATAAGCATATCTGCACGTGTCAACAACTTTTTACAACTGACTGACTATATGGTAAATTGTGTGCACAAACCTTCTCTGAAGATGATGAGCGGAACTCTTCCCAATGTCTCTTGAAGTCCAATTCCAATTCATATTTGTCTCTAAGATGTGAGGTGATAAAAGTGAATCATGGGCTTTTTTGGCATATACATTTTAAAAATTCTGATATTATATTGAACGATTTACTATCGACATATGAATTCAGTACTCCTCTCATTGGCTATGTTTGCAAATATGTGCCATCTTTACAGATTAGGATACATGCTAGAACGTATTTACTTCTTTGTTAAAACTTAGATAGAATATTTAGCACTTAAAAGGATAAGAGTGGGCACTTCAATATTTTAGATTCTTGGTTTTTAATATAACTAACTATTGTAGATTGTTCAAGGGATAAAATGCGAAATGATGTATATATACAAGTCAGGTAAGACGCCTTAAAACAAATTCTACTACAACCATCACCAAATTACAAATGCTTATAATTATGGTGGCTCAACCTAATAATTTTGCATCTCAATGTCGACACAAAGATCCTTATCAGTTGCTTACTTGAAATGGTTGATCTAGTTATCGAAATCTTTTGCTCTAGCTAAAACGAGTTTAAAATCCCAACACTATAACTCAGTCTTTTAAGTCGAACTCTGACTCTTCAATTACACAGAGAGGGTTAGAAAATTTCAACTAAACAAAAAAACTTAACAAACAATGATTCTTTTCCGAATCAGAAATCTAACAGTTAGATCTCAAGATCTCAGCACACTAATAAAAATACATCAAAAGTTGCTTTACAAAATTTGTTTTGCTACAAAAAAGAGCTGCATTAATTGTAAGTGACCACTCATGAGACAAAGAAGAATAAAAAAGCTCATGAATCCCATAACATTTTGAAAATCACACAACTAAATTTTCTTTTCTTATAAACAATCCACTATCACTATTAAAGTTGTGACAAATAACAAATCTTCTCGTTTATCCATACAGAAGACCACTCTGCTTTACATAAACCATGTACATATATGATCAAAATCTTGTAGCAACAGAGTATGATCAATTATTCAACTTATTCATATGACATGAGTTTTAGATCTATTGAAAACCATAAAAAGAATATCAGTAACGTTTACGATGCTACCGAACCAATGTTGTTCGGTCGGATCGACACGATACCGGTATTGTTGGAATTTAACTAAATCTACAGTTCTATCATTTTAAATAAACACTTATAAACTATATCATGTTTTAACTTTTAACTAACATCATCTTTCCAGATCTCTTAATTCTTAAACCCTAATTTCAACAACAACAACAACACTTCCTGCAAACACTTCAGATTCAACAAACAAATCATAAATCAGAAGTTACAGAACCCTAACCTCGGAGTAGACGACGAGAAGTAATTGTTCGACGAAGAACTCGCATTGCTAACATCATATTATAAAACGGCGACGGAACGGCGGATGACGACGGAGATGACACACTAGAACCGGCAGGAGCAGTTAACCCTACCTTTGTTCCTGGTGCGCCGCCACCTGAATAGAGGGTGGTTGTCGGCTGGAGAAGAAAGGGAGACGAGGGTGTGGATGTGAGTGAAAGAGGGAGGAGGTTGTCATGGTGTGTCGCCAGAAAACAGAGCACCGGAGCTCGGCCGGAGTTCCGATCTCCGATCATCGAGGCTAGGGATAAGGCAGGGAGGTGAAAGTTGGTGTTGTTGTCTGCGCAGGGAAGTAAGGGGGTTTGGGTGTCGGCTGAAAGAAAAATAAATGGATTAGGGTTTGTATTCTTATAAAAGGGCATTTAGGTTTTAATTGAGTTTAACTTGAACGAGGGTTTAAATGATTTAGGAAGCGGGATATGTCTGATTTGAAGGCTATAGACTAGTGGTTATGCGTGTTTGTGTAAGGGATGGTGACCCGGGTTCGAGTCCTGCGGGCATCATTTTTTGTTATATTATTTTCTTTACCTTTCTTTTATATCTTACACTTTCAACAATTACAAAAACAGTCCTTGGACTTATATAGACTATGTTAAGTTGTTTTAAAAGAAATAATTTTGTATTTTTTAACTAACCAAGTTATGTTATTTTTTTTTTAAAAAGAAAAACTAACTTATAGTTTAAACTAACTAAGTTAGTTTACTATCTTTAATATCTAACGAAACTAACTATATTATTAAGAATAAGGCCATTAAATTGTAAAATTAATTAATTTAATTAATCTAAAAAAATGGGTAAATAACCATATTTATAATGACTCGAATTCAAAATTAGGAAAGTTATGAAAACGCGGAGCGTTACAACATGATTATATAACAAAAGAATAAATGTTTTAGTCGGAAAATGGTCGGAAATTTCCGAGAACTTTCCGACCAATGTTGTGTTTCGTCGGAAAGTGGTCGGAAATTTCCGACCATTTTCCGACACCAATATCCGTTTTTTCGGTTTTTCAAGCTTCAAACATGGTTTTTTCATTACATATTTTGTACACTTTAATTATACATGAAATGCTTTTACTTTATCAACTTATACGTATAATTATACCTAGCCATACGTGCGTGAACGCTTTCGGGACCTATTACTTAAACTAGGCTTTTACTATTGTATAAGTGTTTATATATGTATATGTATGCGTGTGTATACGCCGAGAAACTACATACTAATACACACATACACATACATATAAAGACAAGAAATACATTTATATATATAGATATACACCTTCGAATAAGTAAATATGAAAAGAATAAATGTTTTAGTCGGAAAATGGTCGGAAATTTCCGACAACTTTCCGACCAATGTTGTGTTTCGTCGGAAAGTGGTCGGAAATTTCCGACCATTTTCCGACACCAATATCCGTTTTTTCGGTTTTTCAAGCTTCAAACATGGTTTTTTCATTACATATTTTGTACACTTTAATTATACATGAAATGTTTTTACTTTATCAACTTATACGTATAATTATACCTAGCCATACGTGCGTGAACGCTTTCGGGACCTATTACTTAAACTAGGCTTTTACTATTGTATAAGTGTTTATATATGTATATGTATGCGTGTGTATACGCCGAGAAACTACATACTAATACACACATACACATACATATAAAGACAAGAAAAACATTTACATATATAGATATACACCTTCGAATAAGTAAATATGAAAAGAATACATGTTTTAGTCGGAAAATGGTCGGAAATTTCCGACAACTTTCCGACCAATGTTGTGTTTCGTCGGAAAGTGGTCGGAAATTTCCAACCATTTTCCGACACCAAGTTTTGTTTTTTTCATTTTTTCAACCTTTAAACATCGTTTTTCCATTCCATCTTTTGTACACATTAATTATACATGAAATACTTTTACTTTGCCAACTTATACGTATAATTATACCTAGCCATACGTGCGTGAACGCTTTCGGGACCTATTACTTAAACTAGGCTTTTACTATTGTATAAGTGTTTATATATGTATATGTATGCGTGTGTATACGCCGAGAAACTACATACTAATACACACATACACATACATATAAAGACAAGAAATACATTTATATATATAGATATACACCTTCGAATAAGTAAATATGAAAAGAATACATGTTTTAGTCGGAAAATGGTCGGAAATTTCCGACAACTTTCCGACCAATAAGTGTTTTAGTCGGAAAATGGTCGGAAATTTCCGACAACTTTCCGACCAATGTTGTGTTTCGTCGGAAAGTGGTCGGAAATTTCCGACCATTTTCCGACACCAATATCCGTTTTTTCGGTTTTTCAAGCTTCAAACATGGTTTTTTCATTACATATTTTGTACACTTTAATTATACATGAAATGCTTTTACTTTATCAACTTATACGTATAATTATACCTAGCCGTACGTGCGTGAACGCTTTCGGGACCTATTACTTAAACTAGGCTTTTACTATTGTATAAGTGTTTATATATGTATATGTATGCGTGTGTATACGCCGAGAAACTACATACTAATACACACATACACATACATATAAAGACAAGAAAAACATTTATATATATAGATATACACCTTCGAATAAGTAAATATGAAAAGAATACATGTTTTAGTCGGAAAATGGTCGGAAATTTCCGACAACTTTCCGACCAATAAGTGTTTTAGTCGGAAAATGGTCGGAAATTTCCGACAACTGTCCGACCAATGTTGTGTTTCGTCGGAAAGTGGTTGGAAATTTCCGACCATTTTCCGACACCAAGTTTTGTTTTTTTCATTTTTTCAACCTTTAAACATCGTTTTTCCATTCCATCTTTTGTACACATTAATTATACATGAAATACTTTTACTTTGCCAACTTATACACATTGTACACGTTTATACGTGTATGTACACTATCGGGACCCATTAATTAAAACAGACTAAGTATGTGTATATATATGTATGTGTGTATGTATGTATGCGTGTGTGTACACTTGGACAAACACATACTTATACATATATATATATATATACTTACATACATATAGACACAAGCAAATACATTTACGTACACACATATACCCCCAAATGATTATATAACCAAAGAATAATGGTTTTAGTCGGAAAATGGTCGGAAATTTCCGACCATTTTTCGACATCAAATTTTGTTTTTTTTTTCATTTTTTCAACCTTTAAACATCGTTTTTCCATTCCATCTTTTGTACACATTAATTATACATGAAATACTTTTACTTTACCAACTTATACGTATTGTACACGTTTATACGTGTATGTACACTATCAGGACCCATTAATTAAAACAGGCTAAGTATGTGTATATATATGTATGTGTGTATGTATGCGTGTGTGTACACTTGGTCAAACACATACTTATACATATATATATATACTTACATACATATAGACACAAACAAATACATTTACGTACACACATATACCCCAAATGATTATATAACAAAAGAATAATGGTTTTAGTCGGAAAATGGTCGGAAATTTCCGACAACTTTCCGACCAATGCTATGTTTCGTTGGAAAATGGTCGGAAATTTCCGACAACTTTCCGACCAAAGTGTGTTATTTTTGTTTTTCGGAGCTTTAAATGTGTTTTTTTCGTTCCTTTTTTTGTACACCTTAATCATATATGAAATACTTTTTTTACCAACTTTTACATATTATACATATATATACATACGTGTATACTATCAGGATCGATTACTTAAAACTAGCTTATAATACTTTTACAAGTATACACGTGTGTGTTTGTGTATACAATGAGACTCCTTTTAATGACAAAAGTTGTATCAACTAAGACTCATAAATATTATTTTTAAAATATACAGTAATTAGAATTTGGTTTTATGTTTTCCGACTAGTTTCCGACAAAGATTTATTTTTATTTTTTGTATAGTTAACTTTTCCGACCATTTTCCGACCACTTTGTTTCTTCTTTTATTCTTTTTTTTTTTGGTCGGAACTTAGTCGGAAGTTTCCTTCAAATTTCCGACCATTTTTTTTTTGGTCGGTAAATTGTAGGAAAATAGTCGGTAAAACCAGATTATTTTTTTAGTTGGTATTTTGTCGGAAAATGGTCGGAATTTTCCGACAAAATTGGTTTTGTCGGAAATTTTGGTAGGAAATCCCCCTGTTTTCTAGTAGTGTTAAGGGCATGGTCTCATGGCGGCCGAGGAGTCGACCTTTGATATAGCCCCGAGCAGGGGGTTTATATTTGAGATTCTTTGTCGTTCAAAATAAAAAATTAGAAACCTATGTATATTATACGAGTTGAATAAATTATATACTTGAGCATTTACATCCATTCCATTATTTCTATCCTATAATTACAATAAAAAGAACTATATTTTCTTTTTTATTTCAATTCAACAATAATTTTTTATATCTTTATAAATACCTTTTCTCTTTCCCTCCACTGACAACCACTTTCAAAATAGAGATGAACATTGTCAATTCAAATATACAAATGAACAGTAACATTTTTTTCTTCTTTTTTACTCATAATCACTTACAACCACTTTTTATAATATAAAGACCACTCTTACAGAATTTGGTGGAAGAGATGTGAATACAAGTTATAAAATGATATTTTGTTTTAACATATATATTTACAAAAATAAAGAAAAAGAAGGGGGGTGAAATAAGAGGAACGACAGAAAAAAAAATCTTAAGCTAACAGAATTGTAACATATGAACCATTTACTTATTTAATTATTAGGTATTGATATAGACTGATAATATCATTCACAATCTTATTGAAAATATTTTGTTTTAGCTTTTGAAGTGCACATCTGCCCATGTAAACATACCAAGCATCATGATTTTTCTGCATAATCTGGCGTAGATTGACTGATATTTAAAGGATTATTGACTTTGTACAAAACCGAAACTGGATGCTGAATTAGATATTCCACTATAGTTCTGAAATGCATTTTCTTCCATTCTGAAGCCATTTTGAGAAGGCTTCAAAGGTATTCATGTCTGCTCTATAATGTTTCTGAGTGAACTCAAGGAAAGTGGACCATGTAAAATCTGGATATATTCTCGGGTTATTGATGTCTTCGACCAACGCTTTAGGTGGGCATACGACTTTGTCCATTTTCGGACACAGAAAGAACGCGAGGGACTTTCTTGGCGTATGGTTGTTCACAACCGCTCTATGTAAACAGCTCTTGTATAATCCGTTTGACAGTGCCTGTGAAAAAAATTCGTAACATAGCTTAGTGATAAATATGCTTAGTAGTAAATTGAGTAAACTGTCATTTTGGTCCCTGTGGTTTGGTCACTTTTGCCACTTTAGTCCAAAACTCAAATCTTTTGCATCTGGGTCCCTGTTGTTTCAGTTTTATTGCCTTTTTGGTCCAAAAATAAAATCAGGTCATACTTGTCTTATAAAATCCTGCTGTTTTGTCTTTTTTCGCAGAGGCAAAATGGTAATTTTTTTTTTATAAATAAATACCAGATTTTATAAGACAAATATGACCTGATTTGCCCTTGAGGAAAAGAATAAAATTGCAGGATTTTATAAGACAAATATGATCTAATTTCATTTTTGGACCAAAATGGCAATAAAAGTGAAACCACAGGGACCCAGATGCAAAAGATTTGAGTTTTGGACTAAAGTTGCAAAAGTGACCAAACCTCAGGGACCAAAATGGCAGTTTACTCGTAGTAAATTTTAAGGAGTAACTTTAAAAAAAATCTATTTCATGGTTTTTAAATTATCTTGAAAATATCAAGTTGCTTATCTCATGGTTTTAGAATTATCTTGAAAATATCTAGTTGCTTTTTTGTTTATATTTACCATGAATGTATCTCCAATATTAATGACAAAAGCTTCTGAACATGGACCAATAGAGTGCCATTTTTCGTCCACATAAACTTCAAGCCCACCGACATTATCTTGATGAAGAATAGTAAGAGATGTTGGATCACAATGAGGACCGGTTCCAAGTGTTTGATCGGGTTTTTGGCAAAGCGGATAGTAATTTAATCTCATAATTGAATCGTGTTCTTCGTAGAAGTCCCTAAAATGGGATTTACCAACTCCTAGGCTCATTCCTAGCAGCTCCATGATATCAATAGATAGTTTGCTCATAGCTTCACAATATTCTTGACAAACTCTCCTAAATAACAATGTTAACATGGTTTTTAGCTAGGTGTAAAACTGTATGTGCATTGACTGCTAAAAAACTGATGATGAATAAATAAATAGGTTGTGCTAAACATATCCCACCTTCTTTTATTTTTACTTGTCATACCTCCTCTTAAGTTGTAACATCACTAATATTTCCTCCTTTCACACGTTAAAACAAAAACAATCCGTTTGGTTTAACGTTTTTTAGTGTGTATGATGAAAAAAAATAGGAGGATGAGGTACGTTTAGCCAATCCCTAAAAATTTAAGAGGTTAGTGCAAGTTTTGGTACCCGATATGGCTAAAGTCTTCTCCCATCACATTCAAGAAGTAATCTTGAACTAAGTTTGAGCATTTTGGATCTGCAGAATACCTTAAAGAAAGTGTTTCTTTCCATGGAAGCTTGGAAGAGAATCTATTAGTGAAACTACTAGCATATCCACAATACTCTCCAAGTTTTCTTTGAGCCCTTTGCTTCTCAGAAAGTGGCATTCCAAAGAAAAGATCCATGATCTTGTGAGCTTCGTTTATTAGCCTAGAATCAATACCATGGTTAACAACTTGAAAGAACCCATGCTTTCGACACGCAGAGTCAATTAATTGAGCTGCATTGGACACAGCGAGTGGTTCGCCGGTGAAGAAACCCTTTAGGTCAATGGGAGGAACATGTAGTTGCGGCGGTGGTGGCTCACGGCGGGGCTTTTCCTCCTCTGGCCACACGAATTGTTGGGGTATGCTAGTTTCATTCTGAAGAAAAAATCCATCAAAGGTTAAATGGTTTTGTTTAAATTTCGTTTCTTTGTTAATTAGAAGTGATGGTGAAGGAAGAACAGGAGACATTGTTGGTTTTTTTGGGGGGGAACTGAATTAATACAAGATCTAGATTTTACTCAAATAGTTCATATGAGTCTGTGATATTCACTATCAATCCATATATATACACATATTTTTCTATGTACATATGTGTTTGGAGGAGAGAGAGAGAGATGTTAAGAAAAAGAATGAAAGAGAATTTGAAACAAGTTTGAGAGAATGAAAGAGAAAAAGCCAAAGACCATTCATTTGGCAATTCATTCAACAAAAGTAGGAATATTTGTAGGCTACTCTTTTGCAATATTTCCCATTTCTTTTTATTTTCTCTCCACACACGTAAAAAATACATTTGCATACATAGATAGTTACATTACATGCAAATATCATATATGTATGTACATGTATATACACTCATGCGATGCAAAGAAGGCATTTTAGATCTATGCACAAATATCTGCCGTTTGTTATATTCAAAAGCTTCTAACAAATAATATTTATTAAAACTATGAACATTTAATAATGTAGTTATGACAGTTCTTTTATGATTAGTTTAGGTTTTTAAGGATATCTTGTCTTTAGTTATGATTTTGGCATATGAACAAATATGAGGAAGTTTAATGTCTAGAAAAGTCTTATAATACATATGTCCAAGTATCAAAATCTTGAGAAAGAAATATTAAAAAACCATATACAAAGAATGCTTAGTATACCTTTCTTCCTAAATTCAATTATTTATTTTGGCCGGATACAGCATATACACACAACTATATGATCCAAGAATAAAAACACGAAAATGATTCTAAATGTGACGCATGCATACCATCAGATCAAAGCCTATTAAAACCACAAAGAAAAATTATTAATATTCTACAGTCATTAAGGAAGGTCACAGCCCCTTTTTCTAACTAATTGTTTGACCACAGTAAAATAGACAACTTTTTTTTATTAAACATTCATAGGTAATGCATTTTAACGATGAAACAATTTAGCAAAGGATCACCGAAAAAAATCTAGAGGCGTTCTTTACAACATCCTTGAGAAACCTCGTTAGTCGTTTATAAAGATTTACATATCAATTAACCTTAACTTCTATTAAATTTAAACGAGTTAAATGCCCGGATAGTCCTTGTGGTTTGCCCTTTTTTTCACCTTTAGTCTCTAACTTTCTAAAATTACAGCTATAGTCCTCAACTTTTACTATTTTGATCCCGGATAGTCCCTAGGCCTAACATCAGTTAGTTTTTTCAGTTAAGAGGATGTGAAATGACAAAATGCTGTTACTATAAAACAAAATAATTTATGTAAGACCCACCACCTACCCACCCACTTCATCTTCCCCATTCTTCATCACCACCACCATCACCACCTTTCAACACCACCACCATCCACCTTTCACCACCGTACCCCACCCTTCACTCGGAACTGTTGCCACCCTGTTATTCCGGCAACCACCCCACCGGTAATCGGCTGTTTCAAATAACACAACCAAACCAGTTATTGTTCGGTTGCCAGCGAGTCTGAAAACACTGCAAATATACAAGTAGTAAAACTGTAGCAGTTCATAACATAATAAAATCATTAATCCACACAATTCTAAACCAACTTAACATTGTTTCAACAATACATAATCAAAATCATAACAACAATAAAATTATGAACAGAAACCGAAACCGAAACCAAATCATAGCCAAACATAGCGATTTTTCAAGCATCTTTCAACAACGTCAGGATCCTCTTCAGACGCCATAAGCACCACCAATTACAACAGATCCAAAAACACGTAGAATTCAGCAACAGCAACAAAGCTTCAGATCGAACAAACACCACAACCAAACCCTAGAGTTAGCACTGTTCAGAAACGCTCCGTAAGCAACGTAAAAAGCCTCTGAAGGGGTATGGTCTCAAAAAGGCCGCGCAGACCTCATTCACGCCGCGCGCAGGACCATACTCCTTATTCAACAACTTGTTTACCGCCAACCTCGCGCGCGTTACATCATCATGTATTGATCTAGCGCGAGGTCTCAACAAGAGAAAACACCACATTCAACACTTAGCATTCTGAATAGGAGTCTTCAACCACCCAAACCCTGCGCGGGCTAGTTACGTGCTCAGCAAGAGTCGCGCAGGTCTATGGCGTAGGGCTACTTCAGAAGGAACACAAGGTACAAGTGGCAGAAGAAAAGGGCCAATCCGCGTCCTCCAGGTTCTGCTCAATCGTGCTCCACGATCGTCTGACGTGCAGGAGACAGAGAGTACTTAAGGACGCCTACGTGGCACCAAACACAGGGCAGAGACACCTGCCCCACGATCTCCACTTACCTGCTGATGGCAGAAGGACGGTCAGGCCGACAACGGTGACACGTGGCTCCAATCACGGTGTGCCAGCACCGAAGAACTTCTAGAAACCACTAACGGTCGACACCAGTGAGACAAGGAGCATATCCCCTATGTTGTCGTCTTCCGGCCCAAGGCCCATCAGCCCACATCCTCTTACACCATCCGGCTATAAATAGAGACCTCACTTCACAGGTTAAACATTCTACTCCCTCTACTCTCACTCTTAATACATACTTATCTCCTCAAAACAGTCGCTTATTCTCACGCCGGAGCCCGGTTAAGAGGGAAACCCCCATATTCCCCTCTTAACGAGTAACGGTGTTCTGTTTTGCAGGATTAACGGACCATTACGAAGCTCAGAAAGCCATAAGGAGATTAACCACTATGATAGGAACATAAACCAAACTAATCAACCCCTAAAATTAGTTCTGTGTTTCTTCATTGGCGCCCACCGGTCTTTCACAAATCACTTTCATCTTCTTTTTCTGAGTTTTTTAAGCTATTTTTCCTTCGATCATGGCTGGTCAAGGAATCATCCCCAATTTTGGTTTTGGAACAAACTTTAATGCGGTGTTGGGCGAGGATAATCAAAATGTCCAAGTCCAGCACGTTGAAGAAATCGGTGAAATCGAAGTAACCAACACTAGGGGACCCCGCGCGAATGCCACATGCATCACTCAAACGGTAACCCCAGTAAATCATGTCGCTGGTCCTTCGAATCCAGCTCCACCTCAGAATATTTCGGCGTTATTAGGGCTGCCAGAAGGCGAAACTCCAGCCTCTCGGTATGCCAAACAAATAGCTACGATAAATGCGGCGTATCAATCTTTGAGCTCACAACAAGCAGTCTTACAAGCAGAACCATCCTTGGTTACACCGCAGGGTCCTAGCCAGGGGGCGCGCCAGATACCCCCACAGCAAAACCAAGGAAGAGTTAACCGGCCTCCTCCCCTAAGAAGACCAAGCACGTACGACACGCGCGACACACGGGGAGAAACAGAAAGCTATTATGACCATCTGTCAAACTTTCAAAGGGGTCCACTTCATAGCCGGCTCGGGCCGCGCAATATGAATAACGAGTGGGACGACACAGACCCGAACGACCCAACCTGGCAAGATAACGAAGGATCCTCAGTTTTCAACCGCTTGCAGCGAAATCACGAAAATTACAAGCCAAGGCAGCGCATTGCATATAGCGAAGAAGCAGAGCGAGACTTCAGTCTCGCCTATAGACCAGCTGAAGCTGCAGAACACTCAAAGTTTATCCCGAAGATTGCCTTGGCACCGCTCTCAAGAGAGAAGCTACCCCCAACAGTGGGAAAATTCAATGGTTTAACTGATCCTGACGACCATGTCAGAGTATTCACAAGTGTTGGTTGCATGGGAGGATGGAATATGCCAATGTGGTGTCACTTGTTTATCCAGACGCTTACTGGGGCTGCTCGCGCTTGGTTCGATAGCCTCCTGCCTGGGAAAATCAGTTCATGGGTTGATTTCAGGACGCAATTCGTAAACCACTTCAGCCAGCAGAGACGCTATCAGCGAGATACCTCTGAAGTAACGGATATCTGGCGCAGGTAAAATGAAGGTCTGGAAGACTTCATTACACGTTTTAACAAAGAATGCCTAGAAATCGGCGGTGTAGGCGAGCAGCTCATGCGCGCTCACTTTAAGAAAGCCATTCGTTGTCATAGTCTCCTCCGAACGATCACTGGCAAAGACGGTATGCCCAAAGAGTGGGACAAGGTGATGGAAGCCGCCAAAATAGTAGCGCAAACCGAAGAGTCACTAGCCGGAGCCAAGAACACACACACCGACGATCATTTTTTCAAGAAGAACTCGCGCGACTACGACAAGCGCAACAAGGGCAAAATTCACGATTGGAAATCCGGAAAACCAAGGGGTTATGAGGAAAGGCCGCGTTATAGAGAGGATGCGCGGGAGACGATTAACAGAATCGGATATCAGAAGGCAGTCAGGGATGATAACCGCGAAAAACACTGGACTCCGCTCATAAAAACACCAAAAGAGGTGCTAATGACCGAGAACCATGATTTCAAGGCTCCAAGGCCTATGACAAACAAGAAGGGGCAAGACCCCAACCTGTATTGCGACTTCCACAAGGATACAGGTCATCTGACAGATGACTGTATCAGCTTACGTCAAGAGATCGAGAGAGCACTAAAAAGCGGAAAGCTAAGCCACTTGGTGAAAAACGTGCGCAAAGAAACTCGACAGATCCAGCGTCACGATGATGGGAATCACAAGAAGGTCCGGGTCCTAGAAACCCATATGGTCAACGGACCAAGATACAGCGCTAGAGAAAAAGGCAAACGCCCTTACGAACCTTCATGGCAAGAGCAGCAGGTCATTTTCCCGGTAGTGCGCGGGGGTCCTCGCGCCACACGCCCCGTCGTCATTACCGGTATTATCGGTCACTACGAAATGGAATACGTCTTCATTGACCCGGGAAGTACAGCCGACATTATATATGAGCAATGTTTTAATCAGTTTGATGACGAAGATAAAGCGAGACTTGAGCCGGTTGATTACCCTCTGTCAGGATTTTGCAATGAAATGGTCTCCGTTATGCCAAATCAGCTTCCCCGTCATGTTTTCGGACGGGAAGCATTCAAGAACCACAAATGTAAACTTCATGGTAATGCCTGTTAAATCAAGGCATGATGTGTTGATTGGGAGAGAAACCCAAGGTGAACTAAACATGGTAACCTCCACACCCTACTCAGCCATCGGGTTTCCAACTGAGACGGGGGTGGCAATTATCTATGCGAAGAAGGAAGTAATGTTAGCAGAAGAGGCGCGCCCAACAAAGGCGGCGAAAGTATCAACAACCGAGCCAGAAAGGTGGGTTTTAAACCGTAAATACCCAGAGCAAATGGTGACGATTGGCCACGCAATCTCACCAAACATCAGAACGCACCTCAAGCAACTTTTGTTCAAGAATATGGATATCTTCTCCTGGACTCCGGCTGACATGACCGGTGTCCCGCGCAACATTACTGAACATTGTCTAAACACTTATCCCTCCGTTGAACCAAAAGTGCAAAGAAGGCGCAGCTTAGGGGCGGATAAGACTAAAGCGATGAATGAGCAAGTATGTGAGCTGCTAAAAACAGGGATCTTGAGAGAGGTGCGCTATCAAAGCTGGGTTGCAAACCCAGTGATGGTGGAGAAGTCTAATGGAGGATGGAGAATGTGCGTCGATTATACCGATCTCAACAAGGCATGCCCTAAGGATTGCTACTCTTTGCCTGAGATCGACAAAAAGATAGACTCTCTCGCACCATACAGATGGAAATGCTTCTTAGATTGTTACAAGGGGTATCATCAGGTTCAAATGAAGCTTGAGGATGAAGACAAGACAACTTTTCGGACCGATCTCGGGATCTTCTATTATACAAAGATGCCGTTCGGCCTCAAAAATGTTGGCGCAACATACCAGCGCCTGATGGATAAGACCTTCGCTGGAGATATTGGGAAGCATATCGAGGTTTACATCGACGATCTGGTGATTAAAAGTCCCGAAGAGGACCAAATGTTGAAAGACATCGAGAAAACATTCAACTCGTTAAGAAGCGTGAATATGAAACTGAATCCAGCCAAATGTTCCTTTGGTATGGAGGAGGGAAAATTTTTGGGCTTCGTGGTTACAAATGGCGGGTTTAGAGTCAATCCAGAAAAACTTCAGGCCATAGAGCGAATGCCGTCACCACGAACGATCAAGGAGATGCAAAGGTTGGTCGGCCGCCTAGCCGCGCTTAACCGTTTTCTGTCAAACCACGCTGCAAAGTCATATCCTTTTATCAGCACTCTGCGCAACTGCGTAAAAAGCAATAATTTAAGTGGACACCCGAAGCAGAAGTTGCTTTTCAGCAAATGAAAGAGTGCTTGATTGAGCTCCCTACCCTGACCGCGCCGCTCGAAAAGGAACCACTCATCCTGTGCTTATCTTCTTCGGATAAGGCAGTGGGGTCGGTATTGCTTGTGGAGAGAAATGGAGTTCAGACTCCAATCTATTATGTCAGTAGGGTGCTTACAGATCCAGAAACGAGATATTCAACGATGGAAAAATTAGTACTTGCGCTGCTACATGCCTCCAGGAGGCTGCGCAGATACTTTACAGGTCACGTCATCACCGTACTTACCAATTTCCACATTGGCACGATATTGCAAAAGCCAGAGACATCTGGGCGGTTGGCAAAGTGGGCGATCGAGCTAGGAGGCCACAACATTTTGTACAAGCCGCGCCCAGCCATCAAGGGTCAAGTTCTAGCGGACTTCATCACAGAAGTCCCGGTGGATAAAATCAAAGATTGTGAGATTGTTGAGACTCCTGTAAAAGACACATCCAATGAGTTATGGTTGTTAAACATGGATGGGGCCTCAAACGAAGACGGCGCAGGAGCTGGATTGCGCCTTGTGAGCCCTGAGAAACATGAATTTACATACGCCATCAAGTTGGATTTCAAGAACACCAACAACGAGGCAAAATACGAGGCATTTCTGGCAGGCTTGCGCCTCGCCATAAAAATGGGAGCCCAAAATCTGCGAGCGCATGTTGATTCACTCTTGATTGCCAGTCAAATCAACAGACTATACGACGCGAAGGGCGAAGTTATGTCTTTATATCTAGATCAAGCAAAGGAATTGCTTCAGCAATTCAAGTCCTACAAAGTGGTGCATATCAATCGCTCAGAGAACAAACCAGAAGACGCCTTGAGCAAGCTCGCTTCAACTTCTTTTCAACATCTCGCCAAAGATGTAAGAATCGAAATACTAAAAAACCCGTCGGTTTTGATGCGTCAAGTGAATGTGATAGAGATAGGGCAACCATCCTGGATGAGCCCTATAATCAAATATTTGCAAGAAGGGATACTCCCTGACAACAAAGCAGAGGCAAGGAAGATACAGAACAAGGCCTTGCATTATGAGATGAATGGCGGTATCTTGTACCGAATGTCACACCCCAACCGCGTTAAAACAACAAAACCGCGGAGGAAACGTCGGGGAGTGTCGTGGCAGAATTATCGTTTCATAACCATGGATACAAAAAGTGTTTCGTTTTATTAATAATATTAAACATTAACATTGTCTTAACACAAAACAAACAAGTTACATATCGACTAATATTGTTATTATGTCACTAAGGCCTCGTCCAGATCCTATGTGACTCATGCATCCTAGTAATCATCATCAAGCATCAACACCTGAAACATATGTGAAAACAAAGTCAGCAAAGAAATGCTGGCGAGTACATAGGTTTTATAGGAGTGTCGGATTCATGGCTAGTTTAAATGTTGCAATACTTTATTAAAAACCTTGTTTTGAAAAGAGTATAATATTGCAACTTAGTTAACCAACTCAAATCAAGCAGGTTATAGTTTATAAAACCTCGTAGCCATGATTCTTAACCCAAAAACATTTGTTTTAGTAAAGCAAATTGTAAAACATCTCGTATTAAATCGTTAATAAAACTCGTTAATAAAACTCGTATGGTTTATATCATTTCGAAAACCTCGTTTATGTGACATCGTTCCAAAATCGTTTACCCAAGTGAACTAAATAACGCCACGGTATGTAATATGTTGAAAACACTTATATATAAGAAGTACCAGCGGCGTATCTACCATGTTTTCACCACATTACACCCGTCCCGTTATCTAAACACTTAATCAAAAACCAATCGTTCATCAAACTCGTTTAATCTCGTATGAATCGTTCCCAAATCGTTAATTCGTTTAAATCATCCTCGTTTTAAGTGTGAAAACTATTTGTGGTCGCCTCGCTAATAACATTCAAACCTTCGTGACTCGACTATTTCGCTCTCGCATTAATAAACCACCAAAGGGTAAATTAACATTCAGATTCAGTCATTACCCACCTAACCCACACATAACCATGGGTGCAGTATGATAATGGGATTTGTCAGATCCTATGGTACCATAACCTAATACTGGTCGGCTTGAATGAATGCCATTCGTTATGTAATTACAACCAACTAGTTTATTCACTTTATTGAAATCGTTATTAGTTTAATATAAACCATCTTAATCGTTTTTGAAATCATCGTTATAATATCGAAAATCGTTTTGAAAACCATCGTTAAAACCTTGAAAAAATTTAGCACATATGAATCACCCCAAAACAAATGAAAACAGTAAAATAGGGGAACTATATACTCACATGGAGTGCAAAGTCTCCTCAATCAATAGAACTTCAACAAACTCGAGCAAACCAGAGAAATCAAACAGCACCTAGTAATCGAATCACTAGTCAAACAATAGACACCTAAATCGGAAGATCGGATAGAATGAGGTCTTGTAAACCAAATGAGTGTTGGAACTCATGTGATATGGTTTAACAAAGCCTTCATCCTAAATCGGAACCTAACCTAAGTGCTTTCGACCCGTTGCGACCCATTAAGATAGCTTATGCTACTTTAACGCGTCGCGCGCGCAAAAGCGCATTCGAGACGTCTAACTAGTCCTATGACAAGTATTATATGCCCAAAACATGTTTAAACATGTTACATAATCAGTTATGTGACAAAAGTTTAGGTTACATATGCTTAATTACCAATTATGCATGAGAAGGGTATTTTGGTAATTTACCTAAGGCATAAGAACTACTTATCATACAACTACTCAAACGATGTGACCGTAAGGTATAACCTCGGAAGGTTATTCCCTATACTACTATGGTCACCTAAAGTGTTTGGTCGGATCCTAATGATCGACCAAATGGGTCGGGTTCGAAAGCATAAGCGATTGATTAGATCGCTTACCCTTACGACCCTAGACAAGCACAAATCTAAAAGTGACGAGTTAAACATGCTAGAACATGTTTAGTTAAGTTAGAAAACAGGTTTTGATATTAAAGCAAACGGTTTTGATATCCTAGAGTAGTTTGGTTACAAAATACGCGAGACATGCATTTTGCCCGAAACTACGACTCGTCACTGAGCCTAGATAACGTGGTAATCAGTAGGTATAGTCACTAGGGACTATAACCATCGTGATTACGCTCACGTTATGAAGTTCAAACGAACTTCTCGTTGACCAACTCGTGGTCAAAGCTGAAAGTCAAACACTGCTTGACTTTCGTGCTAAAAACGCGTTAAAGAACAAAGGAACACTTACAAAGGGTCCCCGCAAGTATTTGATTCCAAGTAATCTCAGGTAGGAAGTGTATAAACACAACCACTTAGAGAAAAACTCAGATCAAATTGTGGGTTGCCACAAATGGGGAGGATGGGTATATATAGTTTTTGTAGAACCGTTAGGATCGTTTCTTGAAAACCGTGATTCAATCCTAGCCGTACACATCGAGCCCATAGATTTACAAAACCAGGGGAGCCCCTAGAAATGCCCCAAAACCATGTGCAAAGGTGCCCAACAGCTGGATCAAGCTGGAAAACAAAATCTGCTGAACTTGGGACACCTTACGGACCGTATGGTCCTCAGCCTTATGGACCGTAAGCTGGTCTGCAGACCAGCAACTTTCAAAGTTGACAGTTTTGGTCCCTGTGCGCGTATAGTCGTGTTTTGGCACTTCTAACACCCGTCAAACCCATTTTTAAGCTCACTAAGGATGTTAAAGCATAGGGAACATGAAATATGCTTGAAAACATCTCGGGTGTCGGTTCGTTTGGCCGTACGGTTGCGTTGTTCGGTTAATTACGACGGAAGTCGTAACGAACGCAAAAACGATCCAAATTAAGCGACGAATGGAATTTTATCATGCCAATCACTAAAATAAAATATTTTAATGATTACATAAATTTTTGGATGTCCGGATATATTCAGAACGTAAGATATGCGCGAAAATGCAAATTTGTGCACTTTTGACGCTTTTAGTCCCTGAATGACCAATAAAGTTTATTTTAGCATACCGAACCCCTCAAAACCTATTTCTAAGCTATGTAAAGGATATTTAGGGTATGTTTAACTTATGATCAAGTTCCGGAGTGTTCGTTACTATGCAAATCAGTATAGTTTTGCAGTTTGACACAACTAGTCCCTGCGATCGAACAATCTTGATTTCAACACACCAAACCATCCAAAGCTTATATCTAAGTTATGTGGAGGTTATTTAAGGTATGTTAAGCCTATTTCACTATTCCGTTGTGTTCGTTGCATTAAACTGGTTATATTTACGCATCAGTGCGCGTATAACCTTCCAGAAAGCGATTTAAAGCTTGAAATCGGAATCGAATCGAATTGTAAAATCACCAAACACAATTACACACATAACAACATCAAAACACATATAATAACACCAAAGTACATTGTTTTATTAATAATCATCATTTTTTTACATCGTACATCGATTACAAAGTACAGTTGTCACACCGAAAATCCTTCTTAGGGCCACTTTTGCGCTGCGTGGACCCCCAAGATGCCAATTACTTGATCAGGGAGATTCAAGAAGGAATCTGCGGCATCCATGCACGACCGCGCATGGTCGTGGCGAAAATTATGAACGCTGGATACTGTTGGCCAGGAATGCACGTTGACGCTCTAAAGGAGCTGCGCAAATGCGACTCCTGTCAAAGGCATTCCCCGAAAACCCTGTGCCCAAAAAATGATCTTATCCCTGTATCCACTGCCTGGCCTTTTCAGCAGTGGGGGATTGATATGGTGGGACCTTTCCCAGAAGCTCCTGGCGCCGTCAAGTTCATAATCGTGGCCGTCGACTATTTTACGAAATGGGTGGAGGCCAAAGCTCTTGCCTCAACCACTGCAATGATGGTGCGCAAGTTTATTTGGGAACACATCATTTGCAGGTTTGGCCTGCCACTCAAGATTGTAACCGACAATGGCACCAACTTCGCGTCTGACGATCTCCAAAAGTGGATGAAAGAAATGAGGATCGAACGCACTTTCTCTTCCGTTGCGCACCCCCAAGGCAACGGCCAAGTTGAAAGTGTAAACAAGAGTATCGTCGATGGGATAAAGGCCCGACTGGGCACAAAGCGAAGAGGCTGGGTAGATGAGCTCCCGAGTATCCTGTGGGCTCATCAAACCATGCCGAAAACGAGAACCGGCGAAACCCCTTTCAGCCTAGTCTATGGCTCAGAGGCGGTTATCCCAGCCGAAATTGGCCTGCCCTCGCCGCGCTTGACAGCAGTCAACACAAAAGACAATGAGGCAGAGCACCGTCTTGACTTGGATTTACTCGAAGAAAGGCGCGAAATTGCGCGAATTAAAGAAGCCAAGTACAAGACACAGCTGGAAAGGTATTACAATAAGAGAGTGCGCATTTGTACCTTCACTCTAGGAGGGTATGTTTTCAGAGACAACGAAGCTTCGAATGCTGAACGCCCAGGAAAGCTAGCACCCAAATGGGAAGGCCCATACCTAATACACGAGGTGCTAGGGAAAGGGGCATACAAGTTGCGCACTCTGGATGGATACATCATCCCGCACACGTGGAACGCACAACAACTGCGCAAGTGCTATATGTAAATACTCTCGGCCTTGCGCCTCTACTCACTCATGTTAGCCACACACCTTTTTAAATTTCCTATGTTGGCTAAACACCCTTTGTGTTACTTGCACGCGATGTATGTTGGCCTAAGCGCCTGTTTCTTAATCAATGAAAGCATATGCCTTATGTTTTCTTTTATCATGATGACTTCTACGTTACTAATGCATGTTAAACTTTTGATTAGCACGAAAACACTTCAGTAAATTACGAGCTCTTGAGATACGCTTCCAAGGTCCTACGCGAACATAGCGCGAGACCGGGCAGTTATACACTCGCACCAGAGCCACACTTACATTTATTCGCGCTAACTTAACCAAAGTTTCTAACAACAGTGCAATAATTGTAACTGGACAAAGAGAGCAAACATAAACATCATATTCAACAAGCGCAATAGTTACAAACCATCATCAATTCAATCCAAAACAAGCGCGACCGCGCACGGGTTACATTTAACATCTAAAATTAAAATTAAAAAGGCACAAAGCCGTCAATACTACCTACTCGTAACCGTCACCACCATCGTCATCATCGTCATGCTTATCGCCATCACCATCATAAGCATCTCCACCATCGTCATCACCAGCTGTTTCTTCTTCATCAGATAGCTCGACAGTCTCTGGTGGATCGAGGATGTTCTTCAGACGATGACACCAATCATCATGCTTCAACGCCTCTGCAACCAAATCCATCACAGGTAAGGATAGGTGGTCATAAGCCTTTTCAGCGCGGGCTAACTCAGCATCAACCTGATCAGTCACTGAGCAATGACTAGTATCAAACGCTTGTCCAAACACCTCCTCTACATGCTCCGCATACTCTAGATAACCGCCACGGTGACCAACCGCACGTGAGGCGTCTATGAGAGCAGCAACAGCTCCATCCAGTTCTCCAGCATTCAGGATGGAGTAGGCCATCTACAGCAAAGGCAATAAATAAGACACTAGTTTTTAATAAATAAAACCTAAGTTAAGAAGAAAATCATACCAGAACTACTCCCCTGCCGCGCATCCACTCAGCCTCAGCAGCAAGAGTATCAACGATGCCCTGAACCTCGGAGTAGTTATTCTGCGCTACATTGAGGGCCGCCGTACTAACGTCTCGCGCTTCCTCAGCCTTTTGCCTGGCCTCCTCGGCAGAAGCAACTTTCCCCTTCTCGGCTTCGAGGTCGATCTCCAAGGACTCACTTTTGTCAACCTGCTCTTGCAGGCGACGTTTTAACTCCGCATTCTCGACGTCCTTGGCCACCAAGTCCTTGTCCTTACTAGATAACTGCGTTTTCAGCTCAGCCAGCAAAAGATAAAGGATTTAGTTCTACAAACAAAAAGCACAAGGACAAGAAAGGGTCAACACTTTACAAACCTCAGCATGCTCCTTAGCAGCCTGCGCATCTTCGACCTTCCCGGTCAGCAAAGTAACCTTACCCTCGAGCTCAGTGATCTTGTTACGAGCTGCATAAGCACGCTGATTATCCTTTTCACATATCTTCTTAAACTCAGCACGCACTTTGGATAATAACTCTTCGGCAGCACGAAGTTTGCCCCTAAGGCCCTCACGGCCCCATTCCTCTGATTTCTTATCAGCTTCAAATTTGGACTTCTCCTCAGCAAATGCAGCATTAGCTTTCTCAAACTCCTTAGCCTCCCTCACAAGGCGCTCACGATATTTCTCCCAGTCGGCCCACTCCCTAACCACCGTTCGTCACTCACGAACGATTTGGTGATTGGCGGCGCAAGTATTGGCTTCCCCAACGACGTAAGCCTGGTATAGTCCATCGTGGGATCGCGCCCTTTGACGGTTAACCTCCCCGGGAGGGAAGGAGTTAAGGAACCAGTCACGGCACCCACTGAACTTCAAGAAAGTATCCTTCTGTTTTAAACCCCAGGGAGCTTGGCGCGCCTCCTTAGTATAGGTCTTATAGTAGATATCGCCCAAGGTATCTTTGGGACCGATAACCTGAGGCATATACCCTCCAGCGCCACCAGAGCTCGCACCACCTGCAGCATGAGATTTTTCCTTATGAATCGGAGAACCTGATCCCCCAGTAGTAGAAGTTACTTTAACGGATTGGAGGGGGGCATCAGGTTGCGCAGCTTTGGTGGGTTTCTCAACCTCAGGTTCCTTCCTTTTCTCATGATGGGGTTGGTCAAGCCCCGTAATACGAACAACCTCTGGACCCCGCGCCTTGTCGCGAGTAGTTGTAGCAGCGGTCCTGGTATCCTTTGGATCACCTCCGACAGGCTTTTCAGCAGCCCTCTTCTCCTTTTCCCTCTCCTTATTTTTCTCCCTCTCCTTCTCCTTTTCAGCAACCTTGTGAACAGGCTTCTCAGCAACCTTCTCCTTCTCAGACTCTACCCCAGCAGTCTTGAAGGGTTTGACGGTAACCTTGGGCCTCTTCTGCGCCGGCTCCTGAGGATCTTTGATGACAACACCCTTCTTTTCAGGGGTTTTCTTTTTGGCCTCTGCAAAAACGGAGTGTTAAATAGAAATAAAATAGCAAGGAAAGCAAGACAATCAAGAAACTGACCAGGAGAAAATTTATACAGAGAGCGTAAGTTGCTCTGCTTCCCGATCAACGGAACCTCACCAGCCTTCGGCGCGACAGACACACCAGTCATGGTCTCGTCCCGACTTCTTTTTCTGCTGATCAACTTGGCAACAGGTACCTCCTCTTCTTCTTCCTCCTCTTCATCGAGCACGATAGAAGACGGAGTGGCTCCAGCATCCGGGTTGCGAGAACCCGCGCTACCTGAGGTCTTTGAACCAGCAGCTCCTGTCTTCTTCTCGCCTATACGCGACAAACCCTCAAGTGAGTCACTGATAATAACGTAATCTTCCAAGTTACTCTGACGAAGGCGGAGAGTACCTTTGTCAGCAGCATCAGCAGTTATGCGGCAACTCCCGCCCTTCTTGCTGGTCACCTCAGCGTCTAAGGTAATCACCTTCTTCCGCTTAGTGGGCTTTTTCTTCTTTTCTTCTGGGTCAATCCCCAAGTCGCGCAACACACCTGCAAAGATGTTAGACCATGAATGTAACAACCCGCACTTTTGTGCGTTGTTACTACTCGTTATACTCGTTACGCCTAGCACCAGAGATTCGGATCATAATGTAACTATATCGTATATATCGCTATTCGAAGGATAATCGCATATTTTCAAGCTACAGTATCACTATACTACACTATTATCACACTAACACTCACGGAGGCATTGAGTGAGGACCCATTCTACCCTCCTCAGTGGCCGTGATGTGCCGAACGTAAACAATTAACGCTAACAAGGACACTCGGGTGAGTGCTGTAGCTCCAGTCGTCATGACGATGATGACAATACGAGTAAACGGTAACCCGTCAGTCTTTGTGGCACTACACAAAATAACGTTCACGATGACATCAAGAAAGGACCTATACTACCCTCATTGATGGCCGTGAAACATCGCTAATGATCGCATACTCGAATCGGAAGCCGATTGTTAATTATCGAAACTTTGGATTATGGATACGTAAATACGACCCCTAGTGATATATATATATATAATAATAATAATAAAATGATAATATAAATTAATTATGGAAGTACGCGCTTCGAAAACTATCAAAACGATCAAAAACGGAGAAGTCCAAGCGTCAGGATAGCTATCCGGACGGATGGGCATGCGCACGGATGGCCATCCGCACGCATGGGCCATCCGCACGGATGGGCCATCCGCACGGATGGGCTATCCGGGCCAAAACCTTTTCCTCTTCTCTGTTGCCTATAAATACCCTGTCACATCACTTGAACAGTGATGTGACAGCTCCTGTTCAACCAAACGCGCACCAAGACCCTTTTCTCTCAAATTCCTCGCGATTCCGGTAAGATTTCAACCTAAAACTTGTACTTCTACAATCTACACTCGATTCTACATCTTTCTATCTTTCGAAACTCAAATTCTAACCGTGAAATCTGCGGATTTGAGGCGTTTTGAGGTGATGTCACCAAGAGTTCTTATGAACTTCAAGTTGGGGCCTCATTTCACTATAAACGACTCAGATCTGGGTGATTTCCACATGTTTTGGTAACAAATCTCACCTAAATCTAAGTATTTACCCAAAGAACTGTGCGATTTCGAGTTAACCATGAAGAACCATCACGAACGGCCAAATCTGATGGAACGGGGTGGTTCCCGGCCGTTAGAATGAGTCGGGATTGACGGAACTTCAAGTGTTAGTGCGAAATTACACTACCCTAGTAAAAACAAACGTAATCCTTCCGTTAAACACTCGAAAACAGTGCGAAACAGAAGTGTTAGCCCGCACGGACAACAGGTCAGTCCGCACGGACAACAGGTCAGCTCGCACGGATGACACAAGTCCGCACGGATGACATGCCATCCGCACGCACCAGTCATCCGCACGGATGGGCTGTCATCCGCATGCACCAGTCACCCGCACGGATGGGCTGTCACCCGCGCGCACACTCATCCGCGCGCACAAGCAAGTCCGTCCGCACGTACCACTATACTCAACCGCACGGATCACTGTTATCCGCACGGATAACATGCCATCCGGACGGATGACTTGTCATCCGGACGGATAACCTGTCCATCCGCACGGATGAGAACAGTCCAACCAAATGAGTAACTTTTCAAGGGTAATCTCGCTTAACCGTATATCGTTTACTCTATTTCTTCAAGGATAATTACAGACGTACTCGCAACCGACTCAATCAAGTTGTAATCTCGCTAAATACGCACTGTGAGTATACTTGACCCCTTTTTAATCGAATTTTGGGTGTAACATACGTTTCTAACAAAACGAACTTATCAAACGAACTATTCAATCAATCGCATTATCACTTGCGAATAACTGTTATGCATAGATATACGTGATGCTAGTTGCATATGTGCTAGGGCTTATACTCGCGACGTCCCACCACGACTAGTATAGTACTATTGCGCCCGACGGGGTCTAGTTATGCCATCGTACATTCGAGCATCGAGGACTTAGTTGGTAGTATCAGTTTTGTGAGTATATATGTCGTGTATTACGTTTATGCATATGGAAATTCGCTACACGTTTATCTATTATGCTATACTCATCAAACCTGTATACTCGCCAATACTTTTGTATTGACAAATATTTTAACGTATGTTGCAGGTTAGATCGCAGACTATATCAAATCAAGCTAGGGAGTCTAGAAACTCAACTAAAATCTAGGTTGTCGGATTCGTATTGTTCGAGAGGACAAGAAATCTGTGATAACTTGTGTGATTGTATTATTTGTTAGTATGGGATAACGAATGTATTAAATTTTATCGCAATATAGTTGTTATGGATTCTCTTGAGCAATCTGATTCGCCTAGTGCCGCGCCCCGATGATTCCGCCATCGGTTGGGGTGTGACAGATTGGTATCAGAGCCATAACTATAGGGAATTAGGTCAGACTCGACCTAGTCCGGGTCGACGTCTTAGAAATTGACCTAGTCTATAGTCTAAGTACCAACAAGCCGACTCATACAAACTCGGTGGGGTTTGTATTGGGCTTACTTGATACTCTCGATCGAAATTTCTAAAAGCTACAACTTTGTGTGAACACCGCATACTACAACTTCACACGAAGGAGCCTTTCCTAAGGCTGAAATACTACTTAGCCTTTCCTAAGGCCGACACAATACACACGTTTTTGAAAATACTCGCATAACGAAACCGAGCGATCCAGTCGAGATCAGGCGTGAAAACCAAGAACTCTCGATAGGATTGCTCACTCAGCGCATCTTTCTAGCCCGAGAACCTTTCATCGAGTTAGGAGTGACATCCACATCTCGACAAAGGTCTTCATTTCGAAATCTAGTGGAACTCACGAATTTATTCGAAGAGCATAACCACAATTAGGAACGAAACTGTTAAGTCAGGGGTGAAACCCGTACCTTAATGAGCCGTTCCATTCTCTATAAACTGGTTTTCAAAAACTCTCACCAAGGACTCAACTATCACGATAACTCGAGCTACGCGATGACTAGGAAGACGAATGCCATGAGCTGCATCCCAGTGGAAGCATGAAGTCCTCTAGGTCAACGCGCATGCTCGAACTTGTTAGATATAGTTGGGTTACCTTGGGTAGTCGACGCCTAAACACCCAAGGCACTCTACCATACGACCCGCCAATTTTACAATGATTGGAACTTATTTACGTTTTGAAACTTTACGCTTTATCGATTTCTCGATTTAACGATTTTCACTCCCTACTTTATAAACACACAACTCGCACAGCCATCACAATCTAAAACGAAATCCGAATATTCGCAACAAAACTAATGCATAATCTATCGCATTCGCTCTCGTTTCCTCACTTCAACGCGACCTCGCTTATTCTAAATCGACCTGTATGTGCATGATTACAAATTACATCTATATAAATATATATATATATAAGTATAAACAAACAAGTCATCGTGTGAGAACTTAGGAATTTCGTGTTTCCTAGGTGGTTCCTATGTGATTCGTATTACTATCCTATCGCACCAAGTTTTGAACGCGCTCAATCGCAACGCAAAACTCAAAAATCATTATGATCGAATCTCACTCCAAGTCTCTTCCTGTCTAGATGCCTTCCAACAACTCTACCTCGAGACGAGTAGCTAAGAGGAAAGCCAAACGAAGCGCCGAGAAGAGGATTGCTTCACTTGTGATTAAGGAAGTGAGTAAGCTTAGTTCTCAAATTGCCGCTCGAGTGCACTCTCTCAGCCACTCTCGAGCTTCGGAAGACGTTAAGACAGGAGAGCCGCAATCTACTTTTCTCTACAAGCACTTCAAAGCCTGTGACCCGATGGGGTTCACGGGGGAAGGAGGTGCGACTCAACTACTCCAGTGGTTCGATTCTATCGAGGTTACCCTTCGTCAAAGCGGGTGTCCCGATAGTCTCCGAACTACTTGCGCCACCGGAGTATTTCAATCGCGAGCACTCGACTGGTGGACCGCCGAACGTAACAAACGTGGGATCTCCGCAGCTTACGCTCTCTCGTGGAATGAGCTGAAAAAGCTCATGGAGAAAGAGTACTGTCCTCCTCACGAGATTCAGAAGCTGGAAAACGAATTTTGGGAAATCAAGCAAACCAAAGGGGACAATGCTGGCTACACCGCAAGGTTCAAACAGCTTAGCATAATCTGCCCGAGTCAAGTCAACACTCCGGGGAAGGCCATCGCGAAGTACATTCGTGGCTTGCCCGAGTGCGTGGGTGATTTTGTCGAAGCTGCAAGGCCTGCTACCATCGAAGAAACCTATCGCTTAGCCGCAGAAATCAACAACAAACGACTCATGGAAGGATTATTCTCCAAGAACCCTGTCAAGCAAGCTCATCAAGCAATCACCAGTAATCCTTCAGGCAAACATGTTAACGAATCTTCTGATAAATCTACTGACGAATCTTCTGACAAATCTACTGGCGATTCTTATAATGAATCAGCTAACGATTCTTCTGACGGACCTGCTAACGATTCCTCGGACGAATCTGCTGCCGATTCTTCTGACAAATCTGCCTACGGGTCTTCCGACAAATCAGTCAAAGACTCTGCAAGTGAGTCTTCAGACGAATCCTCCAACGACGACATCTCTTCGCAAAACACCGACGAACCCAGCCGCAAGCGAAAGACCTCAAGCCCGAGTTCATCAACAACCGAACTGCTGCAACCGGAACCTCTTCGAACAGTTCCGATGTTTCCAAAACGAGCCTACACTGGGGCTCATCCTCAGTGTTACTCGTGTACCTATCATCATCCGGTTGGGGCTGACTGTCGCTATTGCAATAACTGCAACTGTTACGGTCACTTCACTCGCAACTGCCGCATCAAACCGTGAACTTGAGTACAACAACAACAGCTCCAGCAAAAGTCTTCAGCATCAGACATCTAGCAAGCGTAGGATAAAATTGTAATGATACGATTCTCGACGTTAATTTCTAAGTTTTGAACCTACTCTTTTATTCGAAATTACCACTATGTGTAACATTAACTCTCGTTTTCGTTTTCTCTTCCGCTCTCTAATCATCGCACTTAGACTAGATTCGCACATACTATATACTATATCACGGAATAATGTGTTTTACCCTCACTACACTATTAGAACGAGGTACGATAAACGTGCAAGGAACGATTAATCGCGGGTGCACACGGGATTATTTGGGTCAGTGCACGGAGATCGTAGTGAATTCTAAAGTGCCATAGCGTTTGACAAAAGGTGACACAAAAACACGGGATGAAAGTAGTAGGGGTCGGGCGAGGTATGCTTTACCATACTACCGAAGTTCCGTGAAGAAAGTGCCACGTGGAGTTGAACGTTATTAGACCTATATACTATTGTGATTATTTTCGACACTACACTCAATCGCAAGGCGTAACAACTGAAACCGTATCATCGCAAGACTTGTCGTAAGTCTGCAAACGCAATGCAATCGCCTCATCGATGGACTCTGGGGAGTCTACCTCGCAGGCAAATTGCATCGACGCAAGACTGGTCATAAGTCTGTTGCAACGAATCTCAATCAAGCAAATAAACGCTCACGATATTGTTGAGTGAGGACCTATTCTACCCTCCTCGATACCCGTGATGCGTCATAACGAAACGTTAAGCTTATTCGAGACAAGAATCGAACTCGACAAATCGCAATCGCTTACCCCGTGTATCTCGCAATCTCTATCGCTTACTATGTGAATCTCTATCGCCTGCTGTGTATCCATCTATCGCTATACCGTTATCCGTGATATTTGTGCTAAGTTGGAACGCATGACCTCGCCTCACGAGAGGAAGCTCATATGGTTAAAACAAGGTGTTTTAGCTATATCAGCGGCCTTTCGTGGAAACAGGCCATGTGGGGTCTGATGTTAGTTAAACTCTGTGGTGGTAATCAATCGAACCGAACCGCGTAGATCAAATCGCATACCTCCCTCGCTCGCAACGCAACTATCGACTATTGTAACTCGATGATCATCGCCGTCATCACAAGTGTTTTGTGTTTATTCGCTCAATCACTTAATCGCTTATCGCTTATCGTATATAGTCTATCGCTTATTCGCAAACCGCTTATCGCTCGCTTGGTGTTCATTGCAGTCTATGTGGAATTAGTACACATGACACCGCTTCATGAGGCAATCTAACCTGGTTAAGCATGGTGTTTCGCCATGTTAGCAAGCTCCCGTGAAAACGTGCCATGTGGGTGTAATGTGGAATCTAAACGAAAATGCGCTATTCGCTTCTCGCTTATCAACTCACTGGACTAATCTATTCGATCCTATCTTATGCTCGGTCCGACTTTCTATCGATTGGGCCGAGTAAACGCAATTCTACCCGAATCATATCGGCACACCTGACACTGCCTCACGAAACGGAAGTAATATGGGCAAAGCATGGTGGATACGCCGCTGGTACATCCTATATATAAGTGTTTTAAACATATTAACGAACTTTCGTGGGAAGGCGCCAAGTGGGGCTCGGTAATTAACTACCTTTTGTGCTGATTAAAACGTCTTTTATAAAAATTTTGATTTAAAACCGGTGGACAAATGAAATTTTCTCACGACATGGAGTTACGTCGAAACAGCTTAACTCCATGTCCAAGAAAAGTTTCATAAGCCCAGTTTTCCTTAAACTTTTACAGTGACAAAATAAAATCCTTCTTAATACATTGGTTCGACATCGAGTTCAGCTTGAACCCATGTCATAGGAGAGTTTTCGTAACCCTTGTTTTCATCTTCGAACTCCTTAAGAATGTTAGAAACTTAAACTTCCTTGCAACATCGGTTAACATCGACTCTGTTGATCGCACGTTAAAAGGAAAAACTTTCAAAGATTTTATCCTCGACTCCTTTTAAACATCTAAGACGAATGTTTCTTGTAACGTTGGTTAACGATCGACTCAGTTAATTCAACGTCATGAGAAACCTTTCAAATTACAATCGCATCGAACTAACGAACCCTACACAAGACAAGGTACTTTGGAATGCCAACTCGTGGGATTATTACTTTTGTCTTTACGTCACTTTCTCGCTATCGCAGTCAATCTCTCTTATTCGAAACGCTCTCGCTGTCAACTTACGGTCAAATCGCTCGCTGTATCGCTACGTTTACAAGATCAACACTTAGAGGTCTACCTATTGGATTAATTTCGGGACGAAATTTCCTAAAGTAGGGGAGACTGTAACAACCCGCACTTTTGTGCGTTGTTACTACTCGTTATACTCGTTACGCCTAGCACCAGAGATTCGGATCATAATGTAACTATATCGTATATATCGCTATTCGAAGGATAATCGCATATTTTCAAGCTACAGTATCACTATACTACACTATTATCACACTAACACTCACGGAGGCATTGAGTGAGGACCCATTCTACCCTCCTCAGTGGCCGTGATGTGCCGAACGTAAACAATTAACGCTAACAAGGACACTCGGGTGAGTGCTGTAGCTCCAGTCGTCATGACGATGATGACAATACGAGTAAACGGTAACCCGTCAGTCTTTGTGGCACTACACGAAATAACGTTCACGATGACATCAAGAAAGGACCTATACTACCCTCATTGATGGCCGTGAAACATCGCTAATGATCGCATACTCGAATCGGAAGCCGATTGTTAATTATCGAAACTTTGGATTATGGATACGTAAATACGACCCCTAGTGATATATATATATATATAATAATAATAATAAAATGATAATATAAATTAATTATGGAAGTACGCGCTTCGAAAACTATCAAAACGATCAAAAACGGAGAAGTCCAAGCGTCAGGATAGCTATCCGGACGGATGGACCATCCGGACGGATGGGCATGCGCACGGATGGCCATCCGCACGCATGGGCCATCCGCACGGATGGGCCATCCGCACGGATGGGCTATCCGGGCCAAAACCTTTTCCTCTTCTCTGTTGCCTATAAATACCCTGTCACATCACTTGAACAGTGATGTGACAGCTCCTGTTCAACCAAACGCGCACCAAGACCCTTTTCTCTCAAATTCCTCGCGATTCCGATAAGATTTCAACCTAAAACTTGTACTTCTACAATCTACACTCCATTCTACATCTTTCTATCTTTCGAAACTCAAATTCTAACCGTGAAATCTGCGGATTTGAGGCGTTTTGAGATGATGTCACCAAGAGTTCTTATGAACTTCAAGTTGGGGCCTCATTTCACTATAAACGACTCAGATCCGGGTGATTTCCACATGTTTTGGTAACAAATCTCACCTAAATCTAAGTATTTACCCAAAGAACTGTGCGATTTCGAGTTAACCATGAAGAACCATCACGAACGGCCAAATCTGATGGAACGGGGTGGTTCCCGACCGTTAGAATGAGTCGGGATTGACGGAACTTCAAGTGTTAGTGCGAAATTACACTACCCTAGTAAAAACAAACGTAATCCTTCTGTTAAACACTCGAAAACAGTGCGAAACAGAAGTGTCAGCCCGCACGGACAACAGGTCAGTCCGCACGGACAACAGGTCAGCCCGCACGGATGACACAAGTCCGCACAGATGACATGCCATCCGCACGCACCAGTCATCCGCACGGATGGGCTGTCATCCGCACGCACCAGTCACCCGCACGGATGGGCTGTCACCCGCGCGCACACTCATCCGCGCGCACAAGCAAGTCCGTCCGCACGTACCACTATACTCAACCGCACGGATCACTGTTATCCGCACGGATAACATGCCATCCGGACGGATGACTTGTCATCCGGACGGATAACCTGTCCATCTGCACGGATGAGAACAGTCCAACCAAATGAGTAACTTTTCAAGGGTAATCTCGCTTAACCGTATATCGTTTACTCTATTTCTTCAAGGATCATTACAGACGTACTCACAACCGACTCAATCAAGTTGAAATCTCGCTAAATACGCGCTGTGAGTATACTTGACCCCTTTTTAATCGAATTTTGGGTGTAACATACGTTTCTAACAAAACGAACTTATCAAACGAACTATTCAATCAATCGCATTATCACTTGCGAATAACTGTTATGCATAGATATACGTGATGCTAGTTGCATATGTGCTAGGGCTTATACTCGCGACGTCCCACCACGACTAGTATAGTACTATTGCGCCCGACGGGGTCTAGTTATGCCATCGTACATTCGAGCATCGAGGACTTAGTTGGTAGTATCAGTTTTGTGAGTATATATGTCGTGTATTACGTTTATGCATATGGAAATTCGCTCCAGCGGGCGCACCCCCATGGATCAACCAAACATGGGGAAAGCAGCTTGATAATGGCGTGCTTCTACATTCAAAATTCAAACAGTTAAAATGAGGCGAAATTAAACAGAAAACTGAGGAAACAACTAACCTCTATCCTCAAACTTCAATACCGGCACCTCTTCGCTATCATGCGGCAACTGGTCACTCGTTTGCTCCGCAACCAGAACATTTTCACCAAACACTCGATTTGGAGTGGCAGTAAGCTTCACATACCAATCTTCCTTCTTGGGAATTGCCAGCTCCTCCTTCTCGATCGGTTCGAACCATGGGCGGAAGATCATGGCAACCGGTATCACCTCCTCGCGAATGAAAAAGAACTTCTGTTTCCAGTCATGGAAACTCTTAGGAGGGTTCAGGAGTATCTTCTTCACAGCCCCTCGACTGGCAAATGAGTAGAAGCCCATGTTTCTAATCAGTTGATAGAAGGCTCTAAACCTTTCCATAGTCGGCTCAACATCATGGGATCGACAGAGAAATTCGAAGTGTCGAACTCTAACCATTCCAGGTGGACACATTTGCGAAATATGGAACCCATATAACTGAAGTATATGGGCCAAGAACTCCATCGCTGGCAACCGGAAGTTAGCCTGTAAAAAGAAATCTTCAAACAAGGTGATATACCCCGGCTGTGCATCGGCGGCCGTCTGATTTTGACCGGGGTATCGTGCATCCCATTCCGGTGAAAACCGGAAACTCCATGTAATCTGCTCGAACAACCCTAAGTCCCATTTAAGAATAGGAACGGGACCTTCTTCACCAGGATTTTCTTCTTGATAATGCTCTTCAGCCATTCATATTCAATGAAGAAACTTCGAAAATAATGAAAAACTTGAAGATCTGCTAAGAATTTTGAAGACCTGCTACTGAGTTTGAAGATTTGAAGAAGAGATAAGAGAGAAAATAGCAATAGTGGAAGAGAAAGTGATCCCTTCTCTCATCTCCACGGTTATTTATACTCATCGCATTTAATGCGATGAGTAGACGTGCCGGATTCATCGAGCGCGTACCCAATCAGCGACTGGCACGTCGATCGCAAATCCCGGAGCAACGGTTACCACGTGCGCGTGGACCTCACTCACCTGACGGAAAGCCAAACCGTTAGAGACAACTTGATGACGGCCGTGTCAGCGGTCAACTCAAACGTCGCCATCGACGACGTTTCTTACCAACCTGTCAGATTTCAAAACTCGAGGATTTTGCCGCCCAAAATTACCAAAAGCTTCAGGAAGAAGTCACTCAGGCCGCGCAGTATTCATGGTTACCCAACGAACCTGCGCGCTTACATTGAGAATCAAAGAATCACCAACAGCCAGGCATAGTAGTCGCGCCGTAGCAACTGTCAAATATTTACACATGCGCGCCTACCCAACACAAAGCAGGCATTTTCAGCACTTTCTTTTTCTAAGTCCAGAGCTCCAACCACTCGCCTCGCGCATGGTGCAGCACTGGACTGGGGGACTTGAAGGGGTATGGTCCCAAAAAGGCCGCGCAGATATCATTCACATCGCGCACAGGACCATACTCCTTATTCAACAACTTGTTTACCGCCAACCTCGTGCGCGTTACATCATCATGTATTGATCTAGCGCGAGGTCTCAACAAGAGAAAACACCACATTCAACACTTAGCATTCTGAATAGGAGTCTTCAACCACCCAAACCCCGCGCGGGCTAGTTACGTGCTCAGCAAGAGTCGCGCAGGTCTATGGCGTAGGGCTACTTCAGAAGGAACACAAGGTACAAGTGGCAGAAGAAAAGGGCCAATCCGCGTCCTCCAGGTTCTGCTCAATCGTACTCCACGATCGTCTGACGTGCAGGAGACAGAGAGTACTTAAGGACGCCTACGTGGCACCAATCACAGGGCAGAGACACCTACCCCACGATCTCCACTTACCTGCTGATGGCAGAAGGACGGTCAGGCCGACAACGGTGACACGTGGCTCCAATCACGGTGCGCCAGCACCGGAGAACTTCTAGAAACCACTAACGGTCGACACCAGTGAGACAAGGAGCATATCCCCTATGTTGTCGCCTTCCGGCCCAAGGCCCATCAGCCCACATCCTCTTACACCTCTCCGGCTATAAATAGAGACCTCACTTCACAGGTTAAACATTCTACTCCCTCTACTCTCACTCTTAATACATACTTATCTCCTCAAAACAGTCGCTTATTCTCACGCCGGAGCCCGGTTAAGAGGGAAACCCCCATATTCCCCTCTTAAAGAGTAACGGTGTTCTGTTTTGCAGGATTAACGGACCATTACGAAGCTCAGAAAGCCATAAGGAGATTAACCACTATGATAGGAACATAAACCAAACTAATCAACCCCTAAAATTAGTTCTGTGTTTCTTCAGCCTCGATCGACGTTCGAATTATGAAGTAATTTCCAGCAAAACACATCACCAATAATGTGTGTAAACTCTTCGAACGAATCAAATTTCTGGAAATTGTTAGTGAATTTGATGGAAATCGGTTATTCGTACCACAAAAACTTTCAGATCCGAAATCATTTGCGTATGAAATTGAGCGATTTGTGTGAGAATTGAATCAATTGACTAGCAAACCTTGCAGATCAGTGCTAGTGTAGCAGATTCGTGAAGGTTCCAGACGTAGAAATCGCAATTTGAAAGCGAATTTTTGGATTATGGTGGATGTTTTTACATATACAGGTGGGGTGGTCGCCGGGATAACGGGGTGGCAGCAGTTCGGAGTGAAGGGTGGGGTACGGTAGTGAAATATGGATGGTGGTGGTGATGAAGAATGGGGAAGAAGAAGTGGGTGGGTCCCACATAAATTATATTTCTTTTTAAGTTTTTTAGGTATTAATATAACAGTAAGGGTATTTTGGTCATTTCACACCTACTTAACTAAGAAAGCTAACATCCATCCGCTTCAGGGACTATCCGGGAACGAAATCGCAAAAGTTGGGGACAATAGCTGTAATTTTAGAAAGTTAGGGACTAAAGGTGAAAAAAGGGCAAACCACAAGTACTATCCAGGCACTTTTCTCAAATTTAAACAATGAAAGGGGATTGCCAACATCCCCTACTCTTCTGCGTGTCAAACCCACCCAGAACAACAACACCAAACCCTAAATTCAACTTCCCCGTATCTCCCTTCTCACCCTAGATCACTTAACCGAAAGTCCAACCAAAATTTAGAACAGATCTATGTCATCAATTTCATCATAAAAACATGTTTTAAACACCTGCAAATCACTGTTCATGTTCTTATGTTTCAAACGAAGTGACGATTCACTTCGCACGAGTTGGCCACATCGTTTGAATTTGATCAGACCACATGAACATCACTCCGTTTGAAACTGGCCAGTTCGTATGAAACCAGTTCGTTTGAGATAGGTCAATTCGTATGAACACCAGATCGCATGAAAATGGTCACTTCGTTTGAGAGTTTTATCTTCATGAATACGGAATTTTTAAAGTGGAACCTTTTTTTTATTTTGTTATGGGGTGACGCGTTTGTGCATTGGGCGTTTTTGAGGGTGGGCAACTTGGGGTTGCTACCCTCCTCCGTCTTGTAAACAGTCTTTCGTTTTGCTCCCTGTGTTTGTTTTTCTTTTACCCCTAACTCCCCTCGAGTTGGCAGTTTTTTGTGATGTTTTTCTGTTTGCGTTTGACTCTGCGCATGGCCCCCCAGCGTAGAGGTAGAAACGTCAAGACTGTTGGACTGGCGTCAGCGTGTGATAGTGGGTTAAGGGCTTGCCCCCTTAAGCATTTCCACGAATGCAAGGATGGTAAACTAGGGTCTAGTGGGTTTTTTCGCCTTCTTGAACACATGCAAAGCACCCACCTTAAGACTGAAAACAGGAAGATTTATGTGAAGGAGGCTATCACTAAGAATTTGGACCTTTTTCTGGATGTGGGGGAAGTTCTAAGGGTAGGAGGCAAATGGTTATGTGGGGAGTGCATGGTTATGTGTCACACCCTCAAAATCCACACGCGGAGTATTACCGCGAGGCGTGTGACGACCAGGATCTTAGCCACTAATTATTTTGAACCGTTTAGTTATTATTATAAATAATGGTATAATTAGCGACCAATTTTAAATTTTTCAAAACATAGCTTGAGCTTGCAGCGGAAAGGAAAGAAGAACACATCGTAATTTAAAACCACAAGTTGTTCGTATGAAACTTACGAACCACGCACTCCATCCGATTGCAACGTCCGTCCAGAGCTGTATCGAGCAACCTGCAAAGCATGCAGTAGAGTGTCAACATAAAGTTGGCGAGTTCTCGTGTTTACAGTTTTCCAGTTTTAAATTTCCAAAAACTTGTTTCAACCAGTTAATTTATCCGTTTATACATGCGATGGGGAGCTACCCCATAAGTAAGCGACTAAACTGTTTTTACAATACTGAATACTATTCATCCGTACGTTTCCGTAGAGTGCCCCATTTGTCAATGTTCTATAATCATTGACGGTTGCCAGAGTACATTAGTTCACGCCTGATCCCATACGCGGGCACGGTGTGAGGTTGGTGAGACCTAAATAGCGCTATCAACTAATAACCCGTTCGCCTGACCCCGGCGACTAATCGGTATTAAGAAGTGAGGACTTGAGTGATAGAGTTTTGTTTAGTGTTGCTTGTTGCATCCAGTATAAACAGTAATTAACTAAAAGTCCCAGTAACAAGGGAAGTAAGTAAGTTTGTTCCCAGTAACAAGGGAAGAAAAGTAAGTAAGTTTGTATCCCTCACAAGGGGATAGTGTTGTTACCCGTATCCCACACAAGGAGATAGAAATACCGTATCCCGCACAAGGAGATAGTAAGAAGTCCCAAACCAGGAAAAGTGTTTCGTTCCGTTTCCCAACCACCGGGAACGCATGCTTTGAGTAATAAGTAGTGAACTCACCTTTGCTTTGCTCGGTAGTTAATGTACTTGTGTTACGTTGGTCAACCATATCCTATTATGGTTTATAAATATTTATTAGGTCCGTGTGCAAGTAATGTCACGTACAACTATACGTATCTAACACATAGCACGTAAGTCACACTAGCATAGCAGCATATACGTTATTGGGCCTATCCTAGCATGTGAAAAGTTAGACAGTACAGTTAGACATTAACACTAGCACACAGTCCAAAACATCATTTAACACATAGTACATAATGCACACCAATGTTATTGGGCCTGTCCTAATCATATAAACAGTCAACCAGTAGCAGCATGTAGTAAAGTTAAACACACAGTCAAAGTACATCAATGCACATTGTGGCCCAATAACCAAGTCAAGCAGCCCAATCGAGACCAGATGGTCTCGACTCGAGAACATGCGATCTCGAGTCGCAACCAAGGGGTCTCGGGTTGCAAATGCGAGGTCTCGAGTGAAGCATGCACGAGTCGAAACCTCGAGATTTCGAGTCAGGTATCGAGTCGAGACAAGGAGATCTCGAGTCGCAACCTAGTTGGTCTCGAGTCCCCTGATATGCATGCCTGGTCTCGAGTAGTCACCGAGTGCTTCTTGAGTCGAAACCACATGTTCTCGACTCACAACCACTGTGGGAGACCTTCTAGAACATGTCCAAACATTGTACGAACCAATAGGATTTCCTTATCATGATTTCATGTACTATCCAGGTCATATAGCACAAACAATTTTCCAACATTCTACCCTAAATCAAAATGGATCAAACCAACAATTTCAACCACTCATCATTATTTAAACTGTTCTTTATTGGGGTTTTCTATTATTCATCAAAACAGATTCAAATCACGATAACACAACATCCATCTATCACCTACCCTCCATTCCGACACTAATTTCTAGAAGAAATAATAAACATACAGCTAGCACTAATGTTTTATTCATCTTCATGCCACCGTTACAATTAACATTTAACCAAAATCATCTGACTAAGTGTTACTACCACAACCTACATCAAAGTCCAACATTCAAATAACAATCAAGTATATAGCAGTTTCATCATTCAAAAACTATATTATTCTAACTCAAGCAATTTTCAACTATCACAGCCATAACTATATGAATAACCCCAACCCAACATAAATCCACCAAACATACAGAACTGTTATGAAACCATTATTTAATCCTATTATCATCAACAATTTAACAATTCTCTATATCTTAACCAAGACTTACAAACACGAACAATTTATACATATTGGCCAAGACGGTTAACTACTGTATGCACTCAAGACTTCAAAATGCAAGAAACATCTTATTCCTATTTTGATTCATATACAAAATACACACATAAATAAATATTCAAAGGTAACAAATACCTCACTGACCCTGGGAATTCGAGACAAAGAGAAAGATGCCCTGTTGCCACTGTTGCAGCCTGAATCGGGGTCCCGGAGACCTCCGTTTGCCACCGTTCATCATCGTCGCACCTCGGTGTCGTCCGAGTGACGGTTCATGCCGCCGCCAAGCACTGCTGACTGGTTTTGGCAGTCGTGGGTAATATCCAGTGCCGTCGCCGTTCACGGTGGTGGCGGTCGACCGTTTTAGAGAGATAACGAGCAGGCTGGTGGAATGTTGGTCGAACCAAACAGTTCCATCTACTCCCTGATGTGAGAGATGTGCAAGAAAGAGGGGGGGTTTGGAGCTGAGTGTGTAGAAGAAGGAGGTTTTGAAGGAGAGTGGGGAAGTGTTTGTTGAAGGAGGACCAGTCGCCGGTATATGGCCTCACCGACAGGAGAGTTCATCGGAGAGGAAGAGAGGGCAAGGATTGGGTGTGTGTGTGTCGGCTGCCATTATTTTGTAGGGTTTTAGGTTTGTTTTTAGAAAAGAAGGTGAGAAGGGTGGGGGATTATAAGGGGGGTTTAAATAGGTAGGGTTTAGATTTGGGTTAGTTGGGTTGGGCCAAGCCCAAGTGCTTGAACCCGATAAATGATTGCGTGTCCCGCTCTACTATACTGGCCCGGTTATTTCTAAAATATAACCGTGATACGTAATTAAATTCCTAATCGCGTGTGCTATTATTTTGAAAATACTTAATAATAATACTAGTAATAATAAGAAGAACAACAATATTAATAATGATGAACGTGCGTATTACTAAAATGCCCTTCTCTCGACAACGAGGGTACGGGTTGTCACATTCTCTCCATGTTACTGGAATTTCGTCCTCGAAATTTAGACAAAAGTCAAACGATACACCCTATGTGATATACACACACTTCATTACCGTACGTAGAAACAAGCAGTTTCACGATAGTCCACCAAAACGAACATGTAAATCACATAGCACATAAGGTCACATAACACGAAAAAAAAATCACGTAGCATAGGATCCACAAAGTTTGCACGTACCTCACATAGTGTGGAATTTCACCAATTTAATTATAACATCCAAGAAACGTACGGGGAAACCCGAAGTGTCACATCATCCCCAAGTTCAAGAAATTTCGTCCCGAAATTTAGCGCGCAGCCACTGACAAGCTAGTGTGATTAAACGTTTTCGTGGGGTGTCACATCATCCCCTTGTTGGTTGAATTTTCTTTCCGAAATTCAATTGTAGCTTCAGTGCTGGAAGTAATGTTTGCAGAAAACTGGGGATACGTGCTTATCAGCTGGTTTTCCCGTTCCCAGGTAAACTATGGGCCACAGCGTGAGTTCCAACGAACTCTGTCTGTTGGTTACACTACGTTAGAGGGTTTTGATTTCTTGATTCCCTGATCTCAATCGGTTCCTCAATGAAGCATAGTTGGTTGTTGATCATGAGTTCCTAAAAGAACAACGAATGTTTCATTTGACAGACACTTCTTCAGATTAGGCACGAGAAAGGCGTGGTGTACCGCATTCAGCTCTTCAGGCAGGTTTAGTCAGTATGCTACCTTACCAGTCCTTTCGGTAACTTCGAATGGTCCAACGTATCGCGGATTAAGCTTGCCCTGTTTGCCAAAACGTACCACACCCTTCCAGGGTGAAACTTTAAGTAGGACCCAGTCTCCGACTAGGAATTCTGCTTAGTTTTGATGACGGTCACGAGTTGCCGTCATGCGTTGTCTGATCTGGGCAATCTTATCCGTTGTGTCAAGTACAAGTCTTAGGCCGGTAATTTGGCTTCCGCCCAACACAGAGGTGAACGGCATCTGCGTCCGTGCAATGCCTCAAATGGTGTTGCCTGAATGCTAGTGCGGTAGCAGTTGTTGGAAGAGAATTCTACAAAAGAGAAGTGTCACTCGTATCCAAGGACGATAACACATGTTCTCAGCATGCCTTGGGGGGTTCGCATGGTGCGTTTGGCCTGACCGTCAGTTTGCGGGCGATAAGTGGTGCTCATGCCTGACTGTGAGCCAAAGGTTTTTGTGCACGGCCTGTGACGAATCGGATGCAAAACGTGGGTTTCGATCAAAAGTGATAGAAGTTGGCACTCCGTGCCCAGTATCTGCTTTTATCAAGTAGATGGTTGCAAGTTCAGAAACTTGTCGGTTTCTTTGGTCGTGTGCCGTTACTAGCAGACATTTCAGCAATTCCTTGGATAGGATAGATTAAGATAGAAGCGCCTCATAGATCATCTCCTAATTGCTGGAGTTGCGGATAATTGAGCATCTCTCCAATGCTAGGCGATGCTCTTTCGAGTTTAAACCGTGAGGGGGTGGTTGGGTATACGGTCGAGAAATATGGGCTTTGCGACGTTAAGAGTCATGCATTGAAAACTTAGCGCAAGGGGGTTTGCGTAGTAGAAGTACCAGAGTAAAGTGTAGGAGTTATCCTGATTCCTACTGGTTTTCGGAGTAGGTTCGGTCGTCGTCGAAAGAAACAAGTGTCAAATTTTGACAGGATGGAATAAATTCGAGCGTCGTAACTAGGTGTTGATCGTATCGATTTCGGAGAACAGTGCTTGCGATACCCGTTACCCCCAGGGTATCCTTGGCTCGTTGCCCCAGCGAGTAACATTCGTAGGAAGTAATTCGTTCAAACGGAGATTTGTGCAGAGTAGAGTAGGATAAGGATCATAGAATCCGCGAAACATAATACGAGTAGCGAGATAACGCAAGAAGGATAGTCGCAATCAATGCGTTCAAACTTGAGGCAAAACATAAAAGGCTTCGAGGTCGGCCATATGGATTTATCTGGCGTCGATGAGGTAGCTGGGCGTACACACGCCGTGGGCGGTTAGGATAAAGAACGTCGCTGGCCGATAGGGGATGTTACGTCGATAGGGTTAGCACAAAAAGTAGTTAGAGAGGGATGGTCGTCATGCGGGTCTGTAGGTCTTAAGGTCTACCGAGACGTCTGGTGGGATGTGATTTCTCAAATTGGTAGGAAATCAAGTTCGAGTGGATTAGTCTGAGTCGTGCGAATGAGTTTGAAGTAGCGCTTGCGTCGTCGCGGGGGGGGGGCTTTGATGTGAAACAGGCTTTCAAAAAAGCACGATTGAGGTAAACGTTGCCAAATTTCAGGGTTTATGAAGTTTGTCGACTAAAGGTTGATCCTGCTGAATTCATTAATCTGGAGAGAAATCTGGTCAAAGTTCCCGTATGAAGAATCGTGGATATCGTGATAAGGAAACGATAGAAGCGGGGATACCATCTTGAGCAAGAAGCGCGAATTCGTACAAAAGCTAGCGAAAGGATCCATGGAAATCAGAAAAGTTGTCAAAGAATAGCGGTTCTGGCGAATGAAGAATAAGGTAAGCATCTAGGTTACCGTACTCGTCGGTGGGTTGACTGGCTCGTGTCTTCGTCTTGCCACGCTTCCAAATACGCCGGTTTGTAAGAAAGATTTCACTTTGTCGGGTCTCGGGGCGTGCTAAAGTATAAGGTTGAACTTGAATAAGGATTTACCATGTAACGAGGAATTAGGGAAAATAACTTCGTGGTCGATGGAAATGTGGTACGATTGCTAGTACTGCAATGAGAAGCATTCACCGCGCATGCTTTTCGTGTTCAAGACGTGCAAACAGTGACCCGAAAAAAGAAAAGAAAAAAAAATGTAAACTTACTAGTATGCTTCAAGAATCCAGGTGATCAGTCGTATGAGGGAACAAGTCTCACTACTTAAGTTGGGAAAAGAAATACGCAAGTAAAAAGGATGTGAATGACGTCGTCGTTCCTTCTAATATCCCATGATATAGGGGTGGCTCCCCTTCGTTGATTCGTTCTCGTAACTTCTCTATGTGCTTCGTAGTAGACCTTTCCCGAGCAGGTCTTTCGAGTATATGTCCCTCGCGTCGGTTTACAGTCCAGGGATGATGCCAAGAAATACATGGACAAGGGCTTGGAACAACTGGTTCCTTGCCCTTAGTGTATCGTGGTTTCGAACCAGGTTTAGGAGGACTCGCTCCTGTTTAACACGTAACATGCTAGCCTAGCCTTCGTATGATCCACGGTGTTAATTACTAAATCTACGTATACATACTAACACATATATGCTAATTATACACATACACACATGCGTGTTCACACATATAAGTTATGCACAAGTAAATGCCGTTAACCTACCATTACCAGGTGAGTATCTGAGGTTGACGAACCTTGCAATCCGGAGTGTGGTGTCGTTGTGGTTTTTGTTAAAGAACGGTTATAGTCTGGTTTTTATATAAAAATATTTTAAGTCCAAAACATTTTATATTTTAAACCTAGTTCACTATAACCAATGGCTCTGATACCAATCTGTCACACCCTCAAAATCCACACGCGGAGTATTACCGCGAGGCGTGTGACGACCAGGATCTTAGCCACTAATTATTTTGAACCGTTTAGTTATTATTATAAATAATGGTATAATTAGCGACCAATTTTAAATTTTTCAAAACATAGCTTGAGCTTGCAGCGGAAAGGAAAGAAGAACACATCGTAATTTAAAACCACAAGTTGTTCGTATGAAACTTACGAACCACGCACTCCATCCGATTGCAACGTCCGTCCAGAGCTGTATCGAGCAACCTGCAAAGCATGCAGTAGAGTGTCAACATAAAGTTGGCGAGTTCTCGTGTTTACAGTTTTCCAGTTTTAAATTTCCAAAAACTTGTTTCAACCAGTTAATTTATCCGTTTATACATGCGATGGGGAGCTACCCCATAAGTAAGCGACTAAACTGTTTTTACAATACCGAATACTATTCATCCGTACGTTTCCGTAGAGTGCCCCGTTTGTCAATGTTCTATCATCATTGATGGTTTCCAGAGTACATTAGTTCACGCCCGATCCCATACGCGGGCACGGTGTGAGGTTGGTGAGACCTAAATAGCGCTATCAACTAATAACCCGTTCGCCTGACCCCAGCGACTAATCGGTATTAAGAAGTGAGGACTTGAGTGATAGAGTTTTGTTTAGTGTTGCTTGTTGCATCCAGTATAAACAGTAATTAACTAAAAGTCCCAGTAACAAGGGAAGTAAGTAAGTTTGTTCCCAGTAACAAGGGAAGAAAAGTAAGTTTGTATCCCTCACAAGGGGATAGTGTTGTTACCCGTATCCCACACAAGGAGATAGAAATACCGTATCCCGCACAAGGAGATAGTAAGAAGTCCCAAACCAGGAAAAGTGTTTCGTTCCGTTTCCCAACCACCGGGAACGCATGCTTTGAGTAATAAGTAGTGAACTCACCTTTGCTTTGCTCGGTAGTTAATGTACTTGTGTTACGTTGGTCAACCATATCCTATTATGGTTTATAAATATTTATTAGGTCCGTGTGCAAGTAATGTCACGTACAACTATACGTATCTAACACATAGCACGTAAGTCACACTAGCATAGCAGCATATACGTTATTGGGCCTATCCTAGCATGTGAAAAGTTAGACAGTACAGTTAGACATTAACACTAGCACACAGTCCAAAACATCATTTAACACATAGTACATAATGCACACCAATGTTATTGGGCCTGTCCTAATCATATAAACAGTCAACCAGTAGCAGCATGTAGTAAAGTTAAACACACAGTCAAAGTACATCAATGCACATTGTGGCCCAATAACCAAGTCAAGCAGCCCAATCGAGACCAGATGGTCTCGACTCGAGAACATGCGATCTCGAGTCGCAACCAAGGGGTCTCGGGTTGCAAATGCGAGGTCTCGAGTGAAGCATGCACGAGTCGAAACCTTGAGATTTCGAGTCAGGTCTCGAGTCGAGACAAGGAGATCTCGAGTCGCAACCTAGTTGGTCTCGAGTCCCCTGATATGCATGCCTGGTCTCGAGTAGTCACCGAGTGCTTCTTGAGTCGAAACCACATGTTCTCGACTCGCAACCACTGTGGGAGACCTTCTAGAACCTGTCCAAACATTGTACGAACCGATAGGATTTCCTTATCATGATTTCATGTACTATCCAGGTCATATAGCACAAACAATTTTCCAACATTCTACCCTAAATCAAAATGGATCAAACCAACAATTTCAACCACTCATCATTATTCAAACTGTTCTTTATTGGGGTTTTCTATTATTCATCAAAACAGATTCAAATCACGATAACACAACATCCATCTATCACCTACCCTCCATTCCGACACTAATTTCTAGAAGAAATAATAAACATACAGCTAGCACTAATGTTTTATTCATCTTCATGCCACCGTTACAATTAACATTTAACCAAAATCATCTGACTAAGTGTTACTACCACAACCTACATCAAAGTCCAACATTCAAATAACAATCAAGTATATAGCAGTTTCATCATTCAAAAACTATATTATTCTAACTCAAGCAATTTTCAACTATCACAGCCATAACTATATGAAAAACCCCAACCCAACATAAATCCACCAAACATACAGAACTGTTATGAAACCATTATTTAATCCTATTATCATCAACAATTTAACAATTCTCTATATCTTAACCAAGACTTACAAACACGAACAATTTATACATATTGGCCAAGACGGTTAACTACTGTATGCACTCAAGACTTCAAAATGCAAGAAACATCTTATTCCTATTTTGATTCATATACAAAATACACACATAAATAAATATTCAAAGGTAACAAATACCTCACTGACCCTGGTAATTCGAGACAAAGAGAAAGATGCCCTGTTGCCACTGTTGCAGCCTGAATCGGGGTCCCGGAGACCTCCGTTTTCCACCGTTCATCATCGTCGCACCTCGGTGTCGTCCGAGTGACGGTTCATGCCGCCGCCAAGCACTGCTGACTGGTTTTGGCAGTCGTGGGTAATATCCAGTGCCGTCGCCGTTCACGGTGGTGGCGGTCGACCGTTTTAGAGAGATAACGAGCAGGCTGGTGGAATGTTGGTCGAACCAAACAGTTCCATCTACTCCCTGATGTGAGAGATGTGCGAGAAAGAGGGGGGTTTGGAGCTGAGTGTGTAGAAGAAAGAGGTTTTGAAGGAGAGTGGGGAAGTGTTTGTTGAAGGAGGACCAGTCGCCGGTCGCCGGTATATGGCCTCACCGACAGGAGAGTTCATCGGAGAGGAAGAGAGGGCAAGGATTGGGTGTGTGTGTGTCGGCTGCCATTATTTTGTAGGGTTTTAGGTTTGTTTTTAGAAAAGAAGGTGAGAAGGGTGGGGGATTATAAGGGGGGTTTAAATAGGTAGGGTTTAGATTTGGGTTAGTTGGGTTGGGCCAAGCCCAAGTGCATGAACCCGATAAATGATTGCGTGTCCCGCTCTACTATACTGGCCCGGTTATTTCTAAAATATAACCATGATACGTAATTAAATTCCTAATCGCGTGTGCTATTATTTTGAAAATACTTAATAATAATACTAGTAATAATAAGAAGAACAACAATATTAATAATGATGAACGTGCGTATTACTAAAATGCCCTTCTCTCGACAACGAGGGTACGGGTTGTCACATTATGCATGCCCTTAGTAGGGGGTGCAAGCATGGTGATGAGATGGTGTCTTTTGCTCCAAACTCGGGGGACGTGGACGATTTCATTGTTGGTATTAAGAAGCCATGTCAAGTGGTAGCCGACACTTTTACACTCTCCCCGGAAGGGGTGGTAACCGATGTTGCCCTTCTCGAGCGTGTTTTTTCACTCCGTTTTCAAACCGTTAAATGCATTCCCCCCAGTTGTCGACTGGCGTTCGTTCAGGTTTTAACGGGTGCCCTACGTAAAGTGGTGGCATCTCCAGGCTCGGTTGAAAACTGGATTCGGTTGCTTTTGTTGCCGTGTTGTACACTGAGGGTTGTAAAGCCTTCTTCCAGGAAAGAGCGGAGATCAGGTAATAGAAAATCCCTGCAGTGCAGCAGCATCTTGCAGGCGCTTGCATTGTGGAAAGATGGGTCTGGTTTCACAGATCTGGTCTCTTCTCTCTTGAATAGTGGGGGGGATGTTGGGGTTCCTAGGAGGGATTCCGGAAGGGGCGAAGACAATAAAAAGGATCCCAATATCAAGCAATGCCTGCGGAAGGTCAGGGATGGGCATTTTACGGCGGCGGTCAAAGTTTTATGTTCCAGTGGGGTTGCCCCCTTTGGAGAATCGACTATGAAAGCTCTTATTGATAAACACCCTGTGGTGCCACCCCCATCATTGCCTTCCAACCCTATTGCCCAGCCCACTATTATTGCAGCAGAGGATTGCGTGCTTAAATGTATCCAATCCTTCCCTAGAGGGGCATCTTGTGGCAGAGATGGGATGCGGGCCCAACACTTGTTGGGCGCTATTGGTTGTGAGGGTTCGGTAAGTTCCTCGGGTCTGCTCACAACCATTACTGGAGTTGTCAACCTATGGCTTGAGGGGCTGTGCCCTAAGGTGTTGGCCAAGTTTGTGGCCTCAGCCCCCCTCACCCCCTTATTGAAACCTGATAATTGTATTAGGCCTATCGCCGTGGGGGGCATCTGGCGTAGGTTGGTCTCTAAGGTGGCTATGAAGAAGGTTGGGAAGGACATGGCCCAGTATTTGGGGGATTTTCAATTCGGGGTTGGTACGCCAAATGGGGCGGAGGCGGTGCTTCATAGTGCGAACAGGTTCCTGAACTCTTTTCATGAAGATGGGTCCATGGCCTTGCTCACGGTAGACTTCACCAATGCTTTCAACATGGTTGACCGCTCAGCGTTCCTCCAACAGGTCCACCAACGTTGTCCATCTATCTATCGGTGGGTCCAGTTCCTATACGCCCAACCCGCTAGGTTGTATGTTGGCAGCGATTGTATTGGGGCCACCACTGGAGTGCAACAAGGAGATCCCTTGGGGCCCCTTCTCTTTGCCCTAGCCTTACACCCACTTATTCTCCGTGTCCAGGAGCACTGTAACCTCCCATTTCATGCTTGGTATTTGGATGATGGCACGATTATAGGTAATGCAATGGAAGTTGCTAAAGCCTTGGACATCATCAACACGGAAGGACCATCCCTAGGGCTCCATCTCAATATTAAGAAAACAGAAGTGTACTGGCCATCGTGTGACGGTCTCAAAGTTCAGGACGGCCTTTTCCCGTGAGGGATAGGTAGACCTGAGAGGGGGGTTAAGCTCATTGGGGGGGCGGTTAGCCGAGATTCTGTTTTTATCAGGGAATTAGCAGAGCGGCGGGCATTGACAGCGGTTGACCTTATGAAACTCTTGCCCTGCCTCCAGGACCCTCAGTGCGAGCTTCTTCTTTTAAGGTCATGCATGGGGGTAGCGAAGTTACTGTTTGGGCTGCGGACCTGCCAACCCCACTTGATGGCCAATGCGGTATCCTGTTTTGATGATGGTCTTCGAGAGGCTATCGAAGACATTGTTGTTTGCGGGGGGTCCTACTTCGGTGACCTTCAGTGGCGATTGGCATCTTTTCCGATGCGTCTGGGTGGTTTGGGCCTTCTTGTAGGATCGAATTCGGACCTAAACGAGTCGTGTAGAAGAGTTTTTCATCGAAACAAGAGGCGGAAACAAATATTTCAATGTAATTCAGCACGTATACACTATAAACTGTCGAGTTTATTAATCTGGAAGACGTTTACAACCTGTCGACACTTCGGCAGCACTTCGTGGCTCACCGGAAGACAATCACCTAGAACTATGTGTGAGATTCGCTCATTCAGACTAAATATAGGAGGTCTGGTCCGCTTTTACATACGTGTTCACATAAGCGGACCTCACTTTTGACATATAAGCGGACCTCATCTAAATGACATAAAAGCGAACCTCATCTAGACATATGAGCGGTCCTCACTAAATGACACATTTTTGACCGAATATATCATCTAATAATACATTCAACACTTTTGTCTTATATGTAATGATGTCATTGTGACATCACTTTGATGATGTCATGATGACATCATGCTTGAACGTCTTCGCAACGAACTGAGACACGACTGAAGACATAGACGACAGACGGATGCACCAACAAACTCCCCCTCGGATGTTGACGGAGTCTTCAGTGTCAAGTCTTTGCATCTTTAGTCTTTATCAGTCCTCTCTAACTCTCTGAAGTGTCTGACATTGTAAGTATCCTTAAATCTTCTCTCTTTCTCTTTTCATCACCAACAAACTCTTCACGAACAATCTCTACTCAGATGTATTCAGACTCCCCCTTTCGATATGCTGGGATCGTAGTCTGGCTTGATGAAAACACAGAGTCATCAGGTATCGGAACCTGACACTCTATCTTCAGGTTTAAGATTGAAACCTGGCTATACCTGCACATGCTCTACCCAAAAATAAATTTTCTAATGATAACTTGAACACAATCAGACATCACTCAAAAATATCACAAGAATGATTTAACATTTAAAGCCTCTGATGAACCTCTTGAAGAAATATCATTTTCATGTTCAAAAACAACACACTCTCCCAAACCATCTGTTCATCATGTTTAGCACTTGGAATTTTGAAAATTAGCTCTCCAACACTAGTTGTCGAAAATCTTTTTGACTTTTTCAAAATTTATGCTAAAACACACAAAAATCTTTTTTTTTAAATTTTGAATAGAATGAAATGCAGTAAAGAAATATTTACAGACAATATTTTTGTGAGTTTGTGTAAGAGGATCATATCAGTTTCTGAGACAAATCACCAACATCGTTAAGCTTCATACATTTTAAGTTCTAAACGATTCACTTAGATTGTCAGTATACTTGTCCACTTAAATTTTCACACAAAGTTCAATTGATCCGAGATACGATATTAATGTTTTAAGCACTTGAACTTATCCGTGTGTCCCACTACTTGAATATACTCCCGTATCCAGATCCCAATATTCAGTCTTACAGGTGAGTATACCACAGATGATATCTGTCAGGGGAATAAATTATAGTACGAGGGCCGTGAGAGCTCAGGTCGATCTTTCGATACGCAGAGAGATGACGGCTTCGACTTTTGGTGTGTCCCCTTTAGAGGATCTTTTGCATTACAACAACAGCGACTATCAATTTTATTGTTTCATCAGCTTGCTGAGGGCGATGCTATGTTTCAAGCATTTGCAGAAAGCATTATCCGGGGACTAGGTCGGAAATTTCTTTCAGCAGAAGTCCCGGGATAATACCCCAGATATCACTGAGCATAAAGACCTAGTATCTCAGAATAAGGGACCTTTCAAACAAGATTTCAGGGGTTACCTATATATCCAAGTTTGTGTTAACCCACAGAACAAGCAAGTTTGAAATTTAGGTTTATATCTCGTCACAATCTACTAAATGTGCAAAAATCTACTGGCACATCATTAGTGAGACCGTTTATCACTTTTTAACTTTCCATTTCTTTAGCATGCCGTGATCGTCCACTGATGTACTATCATTTCCTCTTTTATACAACAAAACTCATTTTTCATTTTATCATGTTTTTGACTTTTTCAAATTTTCAAATGTTTTTGGATTTTCTAAAAATTCTTACTCCCCCTAAAATGCAAACACATTTTAGGAAATTTGAAAACAAACTGTACAATAAAATGACAACCAATATCGAATCACCTCAATTCGCCATTCACTTGGCATAAACAATCAGAACTCCCCCTCAAACTATTTTCCCATTTAGATTTCAAAACACTTAAGTTTGTTTTAATCAAATGGTTTTTCCGGAAAATAAGTTTGTTTTTACCACTTGTAAAGTTGGGGTTGTGGTTCATCATTATGTCTTCAACCACTTGTAGAAAATCAAGTACAAATTAATGTCCCTGATTTACCACTTGTACGAAAAACACAAACAAATACAAAGAATAATGCCGATTCCTGATCCACGATTACCAACTTGGGATCTCCGGCAAGTCCACAGACTCATTGTTCATAGTATGAGCCATCCCAGTCACAAACCAGGGATGGTTCAACTTTATCTTTCTTCGTCTTCTTCTCATAGAACTCTTTAACCCCTTTGACTTTTCGATCAATCATTTTACCAAAAATGTGTTTCACAGTGGAGTTAAAGGCTTTTTCAACATCAAAAACCTTGTTATCATCATAAAATTGGTTTGATATTTCAACTTTACCAATTTTCTTCTTAAAATTTTCAGCCCGGAGTGGTGGAAAATTATCATCATCCACAGTCAGAACTGATTTTTCTCCTTTTATCTCAACCTGTGGCTCCTCTGATTTTGTGGAATCAGATTCATCACCAGAAGATAGCTCCGCTGATTTTGACCTATCAGAATCATCGCTAGAACTACTTCCAGACTTCTTAACCACCCATTTTTGGTTATCAGATTTAGCTCTTTTCTTGTAAAATCTGTTTGAACATTCACCAATTTCAAAAGTAGAATTTTTAAACAATTTTGTTCTATCAATTGGTGGTTCAAACACAATCACTTTCTCTTTGAATTTACGAGAAACTCCCTGTTTTGATGGTATTGCCTTTGAACAATCTCTGGCAATATGTCCAACAGTGTTGCATTGGTAGCAGGTTCTTGTTTCTTTCATTTCTTCTTGCTTCTTTGCAAAGAATTCTTTGTTCGATTGTCTCCAAAATTCTTTCTTTTCTTCTTCTTCTGCTGATGTACCTGAAACAAATGTCATCTTTGATTTAAAATCACGAACATATTTTTCATTTTTCTGTTTTTCTGTTGGAATAAATCCAAGACCTTTCTTTTTGAAATTACGGTTAGGATTTGATTTCTTTTGAAAACCAGAACCAGAACTGTAACCTTTTTTCTTGTTTAATCTTTGTTGTACTCTTGAGGTGTAAGGTTTACCTTTAAGATTTAAATCTTTTATTTCAGAAATATTAATTTCTGTAAGTTTGAAAACCTTTTTTATCAATTCAGTTTTGACACCTCTTATTGGAAATTCCTCATCAGAATATAATTTGTCGGAATCATTCAAAGTATATGCAACTTTAAACGTTTCGTCATTCAAATTAGATTTTGATAACAGGAATTCTTTATTGTAAACCCTTTTTACTGAAGACTTTTGACTGTTGACTGTTGAACTCGAACTTTCAGAACCAGACTTTGACTCTGACTCTGATTTTGACTCTGAGTTTGACTCCAACTTTGACTCCTCAGTTTCATCTTTATCCAACACCTGATCAACGACTTTCTTTATTAACTCGGACTCATGATCAGTGTCAGATGATGTAAACACGACATCAATATTTTCTGGCAAATTGACTGACGACTCCGACTCCCACTGTAAATTTGTTGCTTTTTCGACTCTTTCCTGATTTGGATTCCTGGGCAAATATCCATTTTCTAACGGGGGTGGACACTTGTTGTAACCTATATCTTGTTTCTTACCAGAATCCTTCTTTTCAGTCTTTTTCTTTGATTCATTCTTCTTCTTGTTCTTCTTTTCTGGAGTCTTTTCTTCAGCCACTTTTTCAACATTCTTTTCTTCAGTTACTTCATCCTCTTCAAATGCCTTCATGCCTTCAACAGTTGGATAAATCCTGTCAATGACATAAGAAGTACATGAGTAACTTTTCAACAATCGATTAACTCTTTCAGTTTCAATTCTTTGTAATTCCAACTTTTGTTCTAGCACAACACACTTCTCAATGTAGTTGTTCACCACTTTTTGTTTTGTCATAAAAGCTCCTTGAAGTGTTTTCATCGCTGTTGCTTGTTCTTCACTTGTTTGATTGTATTGGTTCATTGCTTTGTTCAGTACATCATAAGATTCCTTCAAACTATTCAAATTATAGATCAGTGTACTGTTCTGCTTCTTCACAGCTTCACAGTTTTCACACTTCACTGGAATTTTCTTTGCATCAACTTCTTCATCAACTTTGAACTTTGCAACTTCAACTTTTACTTTCCTTTTGATCACTGGAATTTCTTCGTCATCACTACTCACAGGAGTCTTGACCTTTTTCTTCTTCTTTTTAACCTTTTCATCTTCACTGTCACTTTCAGCAATCAATTTCATATCAGCATCAAATTTTCTCTTCCAATATTCAGTATCATCATCACTGTCCTCTTCAACTCGAGCTACAAAAGCTGTGTGAGCTTTAGTTTGATCTGGAATATAATTATCCCAAGTGAAATTTTCCCAGCTAAATCCTTCAGGTAACTTTTCATCATCTTGATTCTCTCAGCTCGGGATGTTGGAGTTTATGCTTTTGTGGCGTCTAGAGCTCAGTCGTGTGTATTGCAAGACCATATCCTTCGGAACAGTGGGGTTGTTAAGCTTGACGTAGACTACCAACAGGCCCTTGAGTACTTAAGTATCTCTCTTCCAGAATTTGATATTGGCGGTTTCTCTAATATGGACACCGCCCCCCCCCCCCCCCAAAGCCACAAAAAACTTTGGCGAATGCCCTATTTGACAAAATCGCTCGGAGTCTGGGAGAAGCATTCGATTTGCCTCCCCGCCAGAAGGCTATGATTGAGTGCTTGAAAGGCCCCCATGCGCAAGATTTTTTGACTGTTATCCCGATCGAGGGGCTGGGGCAATGCATGTCGGCTGTTGAGAATAGGGCTATCCTCAAATACCGGCTGATGATCCCTATGTATTTAGAAGACGAAACCTGCCCAATTTGCCGTAAAGCCTGCATGGATAAATACGGGGAGCATGCTATTCATTGTAAGGAGCTCCCTGGTTTCAAATATCGGCACGATTGGGTGAGAGATGCTTTGGGGGACATCTTGAGGAGAGCGGGGATTTCTGCCAAGAAGGAGGCCCCTGTGAATTTCCTTACAGATCCCATGGAAGGGAGATCTACATTGAGACCAGCGGATCTGCTCGTCTTTGGTTGGGCGGGAGGGAAACATGCTTGTGTGGATCTCACAGGAGTCTCCCCCTTAGCTGGTTTAAGGGAAAGCGGGTTTGTAGCAGGACAGGCTATAAAGAAAGCAGAATCTAAAAAGGTGGATAAACACGCTAAAGCATGTGCTGATAACCAGGGGCGGACCCACATTGGTGCCACCGGGGTCCCCGGACCCCAATCTTTTTAAAAAAAATAGTAGATTCGGTATATTAAATTGTATATGGACCCCATAAATACAATTAGGTGGACACCATAGAAATAAAAAGAAAGTTGGTGTAGTGGTAAATCTCCCTCTTTTCCACCAAGAGGTCATGGGTTCAATCCTTGATAAGCCCATTTTTCTTATTTTTTAAAAAAATCTAGTTCAAACCTCACTTTAACTCGACCCGAACGAGGACCGACCCGAAAATGGACCCATTGAAATAAAATCCTGGGTCCGCCACTGCTGATAACCAACATGCATTTGTCCCCTTCGCCTTCGACACCTTTGGCTCCCTAGCTCCAGAAGCTATCCGTTTGTTAACTAGGGTCCAAAAGGTTGTCCACAGCAGTTGCTCATCAACAGGGGGGCAGAGGTTTGTCTTTAATAGGCTAGGGTTTGCTATTCAGAAAGGGGTAGCGGCGCAGCTTGTTGCTCGCTTACCTGCGATATTGATGTAACTCGGCCAGTTTTTTATATATGAAATCCACAATGCTATTTTGGCAAAAAAAAAAAAAAAAAAAAAAAAAAAACAATGAAAAAAAAATGCAAACTATTTATGAGGTTGTAACAAACAGGCTCGTAGGCATCATTCTTTCCGTTTGCTCATTTGATACATAATTTGTCATAATAACAGCTGATCCGTCATCGCCAATGAGGCCATTAATCTGAATATAGATAACAAATTACAATATATATATATATATATATATATATATATATATATATATATATATATATATATATATATATATATATATATATAGGGGAGGGTTCATTGGGGAACACTAAAAAAGTGGGGAACAGGGGAACACTTTTAAAAATTATACTTAACATGTTAAAAAAATATTTTTCTAATTTTTTTCGGCGCTTTTTCTTATAAATACAAGTAGAAACATTTTTGATAAAAAAAATCAAAAACTAAAAATATAAAAAATGTTTAAAAAAGAGTTATATCTTATAGAATTAACTTAACATGTTAAAAATAAATTTTTTTTAAAATTTTTTTTAGCGCTTTTCTTTATAAAAAGGAGGAGAATCTAGTCGAGTAAAAAAATATTTTTTCTAAAAAAAAAAAAATTTTTAGCCTTTTTTTAATTGTTTTTTTTAATATTTTTAGTTTTTGATTTTTTTTTATTAAAAATGCTTCTACAAGTATATATAAGCAGAAGCGCCGAAAAAGATGTTTAAAAAATTAATTTTTAACATGTTAAGTTAAATTTTTAAGAGTGTTCCCCGGTTCCCCACTTTTTTAGTGTTCCCCAATGAACCTCACACTATATATATATATATATATATATATATATATATATATATATATATATATATATATATATACAAAAAGGTTGTCTATTTGACCCTAACATAAATTTTTATTACCAAGTAGCAAAGCTAACTTTGTAGGCTCAGATAGAAATCTGGTTTTAACCAATTGCTTTTAGTAAGCCTTCTTAGTTTTGTAAACCTATATTCAAAACATCATTACCCTATTCGTACTTTATTTACCAACTTTATATAACAATCTAATGTACAACATCAAAAACCGAATGTGCAATAACACCAAACACAATAAACAATAAGGTGATTTAACAAAATGTTGTTAATTTCTATATATATATATATATATTATGAGTTAGCAACAGACCCATTACGTGGTATGCACAATAACAAAATGACAAAGCACCAATTAATACTCAGAAGCACCCGACACGACTGCAAGAAAGAATCCCAAGCCAAATGACAAGCACTATCATAACGATTCCCCATATTCATTGCAATAACTCTCAAGTGAGCATAAAGCCATCGTCATCGAGACTCACCAAGTAACAATTTTCACCAAAACAACAATAATTACAACGTGTGCATAACCTACTAAACATATAGAATACATTAAGGCTCAAAAGCTTGACATGGTTGCAAGAAAATTGGCCATGCCAAATGACAAGCATCAACGTCACCATTATACACATGCGTTGCAACAACTCTCAGATAAGTAAAAGGCCATCTTCATTGAGACCCAAAATTTCATTATATCATGTAACAAACTTACAATATAGTATAAGTTGGATCTGCATTACAAAAAAAATCACATCAACATTAACAAATAAACGTAACAACCCATTTTGTAGACGTGTGTGTATATATATATATATTATATTCCATGTATTGTCAAACGAATAAGTTATGAATAAGATGATCATTTGAAATATGAGATATTTAGACGAGCTTTGACTATTATAGGACACCTTTTAATAATAGTTATAAACATGTGAAATACATAACTTACATTTTATTTATCGTCAACGAGTAACTAACGAATAAGGTGGTTAATTGAAATGTGAAATATTTAGACGAACATTTAGAGTTATAAGATATCGTTTAAGTTTATGTTTGGTTATTTATTATATTTATTATTAGTAATTAATATATTAGTATTATTAGTAGTAGTAATATTAGTATTAGTATTAGTGTTATTATTTATAGGTATTAGGGTTATTGTTAGGGGCAGGTATTGGGTTGCCTGGCCTTAGTTAGGCATGGATTGATCAACCATGCTTAAACAAGGCAACACTAACCAATATCCAACCATAATAATAACTAGTTAGATGTACCATAATCTAACATAGGATTTCTTGTGTTGTATCAAGGACCAGAGATACTGTTTGATTATGCTGGCAACACTTATCTTATTGTACTAGCAATTGTTACTTTATTGTGCTAGCAACTTTTACACAGGTGAGTTTTATGAATGCTTTCTAAAAGTGAGCATGCTTGTCCTAAACTATAATAATATGGCATGACTGTTGTACGCATGTATATAAACTGTGCACTCATACACACGATATTTGTGGTCCCTTATACGTGCCGCTAAGGCGGGATTTGTCTGGTTTACACCTGTGGTGTAGGGGTATAAACTGTATGATGATGTGTCACGTGTTGACGTTGGGTTATGATGATATGGGCGCGTACAAAGTCATGGTGAAATAATGTGATTTATAACTTGTGTATATTCATGAACTCACCAGTTATAGTTGACGTCTTTTAAGCATGTGTCACAGGTGGTGACACATGATCGTTGCCCGTTATCCCATGCTTGCAATAGTGTGGTGAAATAGCGTATCCCATATTTGTGATAGTCTGGTAGAAATGTATATCCCGGATCAGTGTGATCTGGTAGAAGCGTTGTTACGTCAGGCTAGACTTAGTCTGATTAGATGTTGTAATTTGAGTTTTCAACATTTGTACAGTATGTTTACTATCAATAAGATAAGCACTTTCCGTATCAACTATGTCATAAAGCATCCTTATCATGTAGGGTGTCACAGTTAGTATTAGAGCCAAAGGTTTTAGCGAATTAGGTATTCGGTAGAGATATCTAGGCTTCAACGTTGGAGATTAGGTCTGCCTCAAAATGTAAGTTATATACTTATATTTCAGATACGGATGTTAGGGGAAGCATAAGACCTCACTTTGTGGGTAACATTGCTTCAGTTGACTTTAATACACAAGTAATAAACGAACCCGAGTATGAACCTACTTAGGATGCAGAGTCATCAGGATATACTTATAGTGAGAATTACAACATACGTACCCTCATTTAGCTATCATTCTGTACCCACCGCCTTCAGCAACAATTACCTATACCTCTCGTTCCCTTACTCATCACAAAATTTATCAAAGACACATCTTAAGGCATATCCCACATCCAAAGATAAAAAAGATTCCGATGAACCACCTAATACCATATTGTAGAGAGAGTCCCATCGCCACTGGAACCTAAATAAACCCTTCATAGTGCCTATAAACCCAAGTAGCCCTATATCTATACGTAGTTCTTGTAAACAGTAGGTTTACAAAGGGAAACCCGAAAAATAAGAGTCATGCGAGTTAGAATAGCCGAGTTTGAGGGTGTGAACTGGAGGTTAACAGATGTAGAAGCTCGAAACATGACAGTTCAGCAGGAACTAGATTTGACTCAAGCATGGGGAGGGCAATGAATTTCTATTTATGTGGGTTATATTTGACAACGTGTTGTACTATGTATGTTATGTGAACTTGTTTTTGTAATTGTTTGTTAAAGAATAAAATGTTGAAGTAATATTTTCTTGAAATTATAGAAAATTATCGACAGAGCACCCTAAGTACTAGAATGACTAAGGCTTTTACATTAGGACTTGAAGACTTCAGTTGTCCTAAGAATGTTTAAGTTTGAATAATGGAACTCTTAGACTTGATGGCTAGGATTATGACTTTTTGTAATAATGGGACTTAATAGAATAGCTACAAGGCATATTGTTGTAAGGCATGGTAACTAGGTTGTGCTCCACTAAGAAGAATGATAATTAAATCTTTAATATCAGACCAATGTAAATGTGTGTTATGTCCTAAGATCCAGTACAAGTATGTACAAAAATTTTGACTAAACTAAGAACATGTATTGTAGTATATGATGAGCATGTGCATTAAAATTGAGGCTAAACTGAGAGCATACTTTTGAGTATAATGTTGTGTATTTGAAACATGGTGACTATGGGTCTGACGTGGCTAAACCATTTTGGCTAAAGTAAGAGCAAATGTTGCGAGGCATGGCGTGAAGGTAAACTTGAACCATAATAACTAAAATGATATCATATGTTATTGTGTATAACAAGGTCATTCGATAAATAAAAATTGAGTACACCTTATGAAAAAAAGGTAACCTATGTACTAACTTATATAAGATATCAGAAAACACTATGTGCGAAAATCGAACACTCTGTTAATAAAAGAAATAAGGGTACTTCTAGAACAAAAACTTTATTCTAAAATGTTGGGACACTAGAAAGCGCAAAAGTATAATTAAACTAGGAAGCAATTCAGAGAATAACCCTCGAAGTAGCCAAGATTATGAATGTCACTCCACCAAGAACTTACCCAGAGAACCAGAGAATAAACTGTCACACCCCTTTCTAAGGCGGAAGCACGAGGTGTGATCCTGAAAGGTTCTCATTGCATACAAATGGTAAACATACTACATGCTCATAAAATAACTCCAAATGCCATTAACATAACATAAGTTAGGTGTTTACATCACAAGGTAACATATTGTTTGAAAAGTTTACAACTTTATTTAAAAGATAGACATAAAGGTTTTGATTCTTATATCCCACACAAGATGGAATATAGTAACCAAATCTCACAAAAACAGGCATCGGGGTCTTGACATGACATGACTAAAACAAAAGCGACATCTTGGAACAAGAGTAAGACCACGCGCACATCCACTTTAGCTACCTGAAATACATGTGTGTTTTGGAAAAATCGTCAACATAATGTTGGTGAGAATTCATGCAGATTTGTCAAAACATTTAAGCATTCGTTATGGAATACATGGTATGTAATTGTATGAAATAAGTATTTCTGTAAATATAAGGAAATCAAGATCGCTAATGGTTTGCAAGGCCATTAACATGTGACACGACATAGGAAGCATCCAAACCATAGGCATTTTTACTTGTCGATCCACGACTGTCGATTCATGACTAGAGACACAAAAGCACTGCATGGTAAAAGATTGGCCAAGAGTGTGGCTACCTGAAACCCATTAGATCTAACCTTTTGTTCTGCGGTCTTGGTATATAACTGATTAATGGTGCTTATGGCACCCTATTCGTGACATGATCTAAAGTATCATTCCTTAGTTTTTGAAATCAACATACCATAACACATGTATTTTTCCCAAGTTTAGAAAACAAGTAAAAGTTTAAAAGTGGAGACATGAACTCACAACTTTGTGTTTCCTACGTCGTAAACTTCACCGGTAGCGTCGTGACCTATACATGTTCTATTAATGTTAGTCACTAGACTTGTATCACACAACTACAAGTCACCATCTTTTGTTTATGTATATGTTCTTTGTTGTTAAAAATAATTTATATTTTTAACTATGTATGTTACTTATATTATTTTCCCAAAAATAAATATAAATATTTTGTGAACTAATATTTTCAATATTATTTTTGTACAAGTATACTTAGGGAAGTATACTTTGTATTTTATGTAAATACTTGTGTATTTTGTATTTTGCACCAAAAATCAATACTTTGACTTTTATTACTTTCCGGAATTATATTTCTTAAAAATAATATATTTTTAAGACTTGTATGAAATATATATATTTTGTCATGTTATAAAATATATATATATGGTTATTCTTGATATTCACCCGACTTTTACATAAATCCCAATACTTGGTATAGGTTATATATTTTTCCAAAAATATATATTTAAGCCTATAAATGTCCAAGTTCAAAAATGTGTTAAGAAATATATTTTCTTAAATATATTTTCTGGTATTTGTCCATGTATTTTGTATGTGTATTTTTGTATTTTTACTCCTTAGGAGTATTTAGTGTATTTTCAAGTCCTAATACACTACTACATATAATACACATTATATACACTTAGCACAAAATTTGGTGATCACTATATATATATATTTTTTCCTAAAAATATACATACTTAATATTACTTTTAACTTGAAGAAATCGTCATTTCTTAACTTGTAATTTCTTGCAAAAATTAGGGAAACCTTGATAAACACTTTTAGGTGAATTTTTGGGGAATAAGTTTCACCAAAACTTATATTTCTCCAAGTCTCAAAATTTTATAAAAATTTTGACATAGTTTCCCCTAAAAATGGAGGTTTCCCATGTTTTCAAAACATGTGTTTATTTTCTTTTTAACACCAAAACAATTTTCCAACAATAATCATCAACATCATCCACTAATTTTTCCATATGAAACATCATGGTGAACTTGTTTCTTGTTAAAAATGTGTAGTCTTTTAGATCTACACCTTACATAAGGTGATCTTTCCAAAAATAAGTATTCTTGAGTATTTTAAACAAACTTTTATGCTCCACAAGGTGGTCCTTCAAGTTCTAGCACCATACACCTTCCTAAATGGCCTCCATACACCTTCTAGCAAGCTTGGATTGTGTGGAAATGAAGTGAAAATGGATGTGTATGTGGGTGTGTGTTGAGCCATGAGCAAAGAAGAAGCAAGGGGAAGAAGATGAAGTTCTTAGGTGTAGGTGATAATGAATAAGGATCCTTTAGTTTAAATAGACTTTCTTCCAACATTATAATCTTTTAAAGAGATTTTGTGTCATCTAGTTAGGGAGCAAAGTTACATAAAGTAAATATAGTTATGTGGGACCATTAGGTCCGGTTATAACATGAGGGGGGGGTAAAGTGTAAATTTTGGGAAGTGGAGGGTTTAAAGTGTAAACGAGGGGTTTTAACTTTGTTTAAGTGTGTTTAGGTGTTTTTATGATTTTTAAGGTGTTCTAGCATCAATACTAATTTAATATCATAAAAACATTACTTCTAGTCAAATTTTGATGTCCCGGTTATTGTCCGGTTGTTCGGTTCGTTACGGTTCATTAAAGTGCTGAATTGCGCAGTTTCACTAGGCATAAAGCACTTTTGTGGCAGTTTTAATTCCCGACAATTTGTAAGTTATTTTGGACAATAAAACATAAATTCTACATGATATTAATGTGTTTAAAAGCTGATTATAGCTGAATTGGTGCTGATTTATGATGAATTCTGCATTTAAAGTGCGTTTCGGGTGTCTTTTAGTGTATAGTTTAGCTTCCGAAAAGTTTATATGTTGACCCTCGTATCCACACTTGGGTTTTAATGTATTTTAGATGTTGAACCTACTCCTAGGCCCTAATTCTATTATCTGACTGACTTTTTCAGAACTGCTGACACAGTGTGTCTTACCGGTGAGTTTACTAGTCTTTCTGACGCAACGCTAAAAGTAATGCATAAAGCAATATTTGAAGTATGAAACGTGCATGAATTCACATGTATAACATGAAATCAGACAATGTTGACATATAAGCACATAATTGCAGATAATAAATAATATTTAGACTGTACGAAAATTACCGGTTTTGTGCCAGTTGTCACTGTCTCCCCCCGTTAAAAGAATTTCGTCCCGAAATTTAGGTTGAGTTATCTCCCGCAGGATCTTTCTCGAACAAATGGGGGTACTATGTCACAACAGGCATAGTGTCATAATTAGTCGGATAAGCTCTTCGTCCAGCAGCAAAGAGGGCCGAAGATATCACCGAATCGAAAGAATCGGCATCAGACTCGAGGTCAGAATCGGAAGGGACATCGGTAACGAACACAACAGGAGTCACCACATCAGATTCCAGGTCTTCAACGAGAGGCCAGTCCTCAACAGGGATGGCAGCAAAAGGAACAGCATGGATGGGAACAGGTTCAACGAGATGTCCACCATCTAGATGTCCTACGATCTGCTGGCCAAGAAGAGGTAAAGGTAAGGCTAAGACATCGTCAGGATCATCATCGTCGGTTATCGTCTCAGGGTCGGCCTCGAAGTCAGGGATAGAGGGGTAGAGGTAAAGCTAGGACATCATCAATGAAAGGGACATCGTCCTCAAAGTCTGGTGAGGTGAAAGGCTGAAAATCAACGAGATCATCATCATCAGATGCCACCTCCGGATTGCTCTCAGAATCAGATGTGAACACCTCCTGTGCTGAAGCAATCTCATCGTCAGAGACAATCATCGTCGGGTCACGTTCTTCGGATAGGTTGCTGCTTCCAGACAAAGACATGTGTACCTGTGATATTTTATTCATAGTATATGTATATATATATATATTATTACTTAATTAATATACAAATAATTATACACATTGTTGCAAGCAATTCCTAGTTAAAGACAAGTGCTACTCCAGTGCACCCTAAGTCTCGTAGTGTCTTTTGAAAACAGTTTCAGGTAGCGGATGTCGCGGAAAGTTTTATGCAATGAAAACTTTTGAAAAATTGTTTTCGTGAGAGGATCCTAAAGATTGTAGTCTAGACTCGAGAAATAATCCTGGTTCACTACAATCGTAGCTCTAATACCAATCTGTCACACCCCTTTCTAAGGCGGAAGCACGAGGTGTGATCCTGAATGGTTCTCATTGCATACGAATGGTAAACATACTAATGCTCATAAAATAACTCCAAATGCGATTAACATAACATAAGTTAGGTGTTTACATCACAAGGTAACATATTGTTTGAAAAGTTTATAACTTTATTTAAAAGATAGACATAAAGGTTTTGATTCTTATATCCCACACAAGATGGAATATAGTAACCAAATCCCACAAAAACAGGCATCGGGGTCTTGACATGACATGACTAAAACAAATGCGACATCTTGGAACAAGAGTAAGCCCGCGCGCACATCCACTTTAGTTATCTGAAATACATGTGAGTTTTGGAAAAATCGTCAACATAATGTTGGTGTGAATTCATGCAGATTTGTGAAAACATTTAAGCATTCGTTATGGAATACATGGTATGTAATTGTATGAAATAAGTATTTCTATAAATATAAGGAAATCGAGATCGCTAATGGTTTGCAAGGCCATTAACATGTGACACGACATAGGAAGCATCCAAACCATAGGCATTTTTACTTGTCGATCCACGACTGTCGATTCACGACTAGAGACACAAAAGCACTGCTTGGTAAAAGAGTGGCCAAGAGTGTGGCTGCCTGAAACCCATTAGATCTAACCTTTTGTTGATTAATGGTGCTTATGGCCAAGAGTGTGCGGTCTTGGTATGTGATTGATTAATGGTGCTTATGGCACCCTATTCGTGACATGATCTAAAGTATGATTCCTTAGTTTTTGAAATCAACATACCATAACACATGTATTTTCCCCAAGTTTAGAAAACAAGTAAAAGTTTAAAAGTGGAGACATGAACTCACAACTTTGCGTTTCCTGCGTCGTAAACTTCACCGGTAGCGTCGTGACCTATACGTGTTCTATTAATGTTAGTCACTAGACTTGTATCACACAAGTACAAGTCACCATCTTTTGTTTATGTATATGTTCTTTGTTGTTAAAAATAATTTATATTTTTAACTATGTATGTTACTTATATTATTTTCCCAAAAATAAATATAAGTATTTTGTGAACTAATATTTTCAATATTATTTTTGTGCAAGTATACTTAGGGAAGTATACTTTGTATTTTATGTAAATACTTGTGTATTTTGTATTTTTCACCAAAAATCAATACTTTGATTTTTATTACTTTCCGGAATTATATCTCTTAAAAATAATATATTTTTTAGACTTGTATGAAATATATATATTTTTGTCATGTTATAAAATATATATATATGGTTATTCTTGATGTTCACCCAACTTTTACATAAATCCCAATACTTGGTATAGGTTATATATTTTTCCAAAAATATATATATTTAAGCCTATAAATGTCCAAGTTCAAAAATGTGTTAAGAAATTATTTTCTTAAATATATTTTCTTGTATTTGTCCATGTATTTTGTATGTGTATTTTTGTATTTTTACTCCTTAGGAGTATTTAGTGTATTTTCAAGTCCTAATACACTACTACATATAATACATATAATTTACACTTAGCACAAAATTTGGTGATCATTATATATATAAATTTTCCCCTAAAAATATACATACTTAATATTACTTTTAACTTGAATAAATCATCATTTCTTAACTTGTAATTTCTTTCAAAAATTAGGGAAACCTTGATAAACACTTTTAGGTGAATTTTTGGGGAATAAGTTTCACCAAAACTTATATTTCTCTAAGTGTCAAAATTTTATAAAAATTTTGACATAGTTTCCCTAAAACTGGAGGTTTCCCATGTTTTCAAAACATGTGTTTATTTTCTTTTCAACACCAAAACAATTTTCCAACAATAATCATCAACATCATCCACTAATTTTTCCATATGAAACATCATGGTGAACTTGTTTCTTGTTAAAAATGTGTAGTCTTTTAGATCTACACCTTACATAAGGTGATCATTCCAAAAATAAGTATTCTTGAGTTTAATGATCTTTAAAGTTTGTAAATCATGTTCTAAAAACCACTTTTATGTTTATTAGAAAGATCATAATTTTAACATCATGTTTAACCATGGATCTTTTAAGATCCATGCTTAATAACCTTAGATCTTTCATAAACAAGCTTTATGTTAAATTTTTAATAAACTTTCCATGAGATTTAGTTTCAAAAATTAGTTCTACACACACTTTATCACTTCAACACTACAAGTTTATGTGTAGAAATCCATTTCTCATGTTCACATAATGCTTCATATGTTCATCTTCAAGTTTAACCATGGATCCTTCAAGATCCATGCTTAAACTTGTTAGATCCAAGCTTTAACATACTTGATCTAATCATAACATCATGATATAATATCAACAACTTCATTACATACACCAAAAATTCATGTAATCACTTATTTTCTTCATGAATATGTTAGATCTCTTCGTTTTTAACATTAGAAGTTAAGTTGTTTAGATGGTGAAACTTGCACATAACATAAACATGACTTAAATTAGTGATCAAGAAGCTTACTACTAGCTCTAATGGCTAGGGAAGTGGCACAAAAATCTAAATGATGATCAAGGAAGAAGGTGAGTGGTTAAAAGCTCCACAAGGTGGTCCTTCAAGTTCTAGCACCATACACCTTCTTAAATGGCCTCCATACACCTTCTAGCAAGCTTGGATTGTGAGGAAATGAAGTGAAAATGGATGTGTATGTGGGTGTGTGTTGAGCCGTGAGCAAAGAAGAAGCAAGGGGAAGAAGATGAAGTTCTTAGGTGTAGGTGATAATGAATAAGGATCCTTTGGTTTATATAAACTTTCTTCCAACATTATAATCTTTTAAAGAGATTTTGTGTCACCTAGTTAGGGAGAAAAGTTACATAAAGTAAATATAGTTATGTGGGACCATTAGGGCCTGTTACAACATGAGGGGGGAGGTAAAGTGTAAATTTTGAGAAGTGGAGGGTTTAATGTGTAAACGAGGGGTTTTAACTTAGTTTAAGTGTGTTTAGGTGTTTTTATGATTTTTAAGGTGTTCTAGCATCAATACAAGTTTAATATCATAAAAACATTACTTCTAGTCAAATCTTGATTTCCCGGTTATTGTCCGGTTGTTCGGTTCGTTACGGTTCGTTAAAGTGCTGAATTGCGCAGTTTCACTAGGCATAAAGCACTTTTTGTGGCAGTTTTAATTCCCGACACTTTGTAAGTTATTTTGGACAATAAAACATAAATTCTACATGATATAAATGTGTTTAAAAGCTGATTATAGCTTAATTGGTGCTGATTTATGCTGAATTCTGCATTTAAAGTGCGTTTCGGGTGTCTTTTAGTGTATAGTTTAGCTTCCGGAAAGTTTATATATTAACCCTCGTATCCACACTTGGGTTTTAATGTATTTTAGATGTTGGACCTACTCCTAGGCCCTAATTCTATTATCTGACTGATTTTTGCAGAACTGCTGACACAGTGTGTCTTACCGGTGAGTTTACTAGTCTTTCTGACGCAACGCTAAAAGTAATGCATAAAGCAATATTTGAAGTATGAAACGTGCATGAATTCACATGTATAGCATGAAATCAGACAATGTTGACATATAAGCACATAATTGCAGATAATAAATAATATTTAGACTGTACGGAAATTACCGGTTTTGTGCCAGTTGTCACATAAACTAGAGGAAAGTTTTTCGTTATTTATGACTAAGTTTATAGATATAGAAACTGGGAAAAAGAAAGGTAAGTACAAGGAGTGTACTTACGAGTTAAGCATGTTTCGTCACCCTCCAAATGTTGATGTCAATATAGGAGCTATATAAGCACACAAGTTGCTAAGTTCAATGGAATATGCCTAACCCTCATTTTCAATTTCCAAACACCTTATTCACTCACAAATCCTCTCAAGAACACTCAAAAATTCTGATTGTTGGGCAAAAACTTTCAAGACTTTTAAGTGAGTTCTAGCTCACTTCTTCACTCATTTCTTTTTTGTTTCTTCTTTCATCTTACTTGGATAACCTCTACGAATGTTTTCACAAGTTTTCCATGGCAAACTAAGGTGAAACCTCACTATATTTGAGGTCCAAAGTGAGATTAAATTTTCTTCCGTACAAAGTTCTTATATCTTCTTTTTTCTTTACTAAACTTGGTGAAATCTTGTACCCACAAAGCTCACAACTTAGTTCATAGTTGTGGGTTTGTGTTGAGGTTGATTTCCATCAAGTTGTAAGTTAAAAACTCTTTACTTTAAGTTCATACTTGTAAACCTTGTGTATGAAAACTCAAGTAGCTTTCTAGTATCAAAGTAACATAACCCCGTCTAGCCTCCAACACTTGGTTAACTCTTTCCATGTTGTGATGGTTCAACCGGTTAGGTCTTACTTCGCTACTTGGTAATGTATTAGTTAGTTGTTATTTCTTTTCATTCATGACCCTCCGAATCATCCTTGTGATGATTTGTGTAGTGGTGAATCATACAATGAGGTTAATCCTCCGTGCTTGACATACATGACAATCTATAAAACTCATGATGGACTTAGCTTAGGATTATTATTATTATAACCATATATATATATATATAGGTACGGGATCAGGGGAAAACGCCCTAAAGTGTAAGATCAGTGAGAACGGATCCTGGCCCAACACATGGTGCCGGATAAGATCAGGGCATGAGGGGTTTTTTGCCTTTTCAATCTTCTTTTATTTCCCAATTTAGTGTAACATGCTGCTTCATTTTTGGCATCTAAGATTATTTTGGCGTTAATTATATTCATTAACTGCCTGGTGTTTTATTGTTTCTTGGATCTGTCACGTTGAATTAATTGTTTTTGTGTTACATAGATAATTTTTTTTGGCGTTATAGCGTTTCCCAGGTCAATTTTTGGCATTAGTGGCGTTGTTAATAATTCATTACGATTCATTAATATTTTCATAAGATTACAATAAGACCAAATGTTTTTAATGGCGTGTAGTCAATTTTTTTGGCGTTTAATACATTAACAAGGTGCTTTGCCAGCATCCGTTCTCACAGTTTTCATACTATTAGCGTTTTGGAGTTTGTAGTTTTTGGCGTTTTATATAATAATGTATTTTATTAGTAGAGAATTAGATAACAAACAACAGATAATTAGATAACAAAACAATAGACAATGAAAAAAAATGGTAATCTAATTTCTCATCCAAATCTTCACTGTCATCAGCCTCTTCTTCTTGAATTTGTTTTGGCGTTTTGAACCTTTGAATACCTTAGATAGATGAAAACTTTCCTACATAACGCCCATCTCTTTAGATGAAGCTTGTTAGTGGCATCCTGTTTTTGGTGTGATATTCTTGTATGGTGACATGTCATTGAAGAGCAACTCCTGCTTGAATGCTATTTATAATAATGGAGTCCAAAATAGTATTATACACTGGTTTGATCCCTTCATGCCATGTAAATAGTCATCAAGAACAAAGCACACATGATGACATATCACTGTCATCAGTCTCTTTTTCTTGAATGTTTGTCCATCTCATTCAGCAAAAGATTATAGAGATACCCACCTCAGAGAAGAATCCATTCAGTGAAAGCTTTGCCATCTGTGGTTTTTAACTATTTTTTGGCGTTTAAAGTGAGTGGTTTCTAGGAAACATGGCGTTTCTTTTTCTGGGTGTGATCAATTCATTGTGTAGAGACCTCTCTCTTATAGGAGTTTTTGGCGCGTAGTTTAGACGGGATTTTTATTATAATAAATGACAGTAATAAAGTAACCGTCTTTTCAGTTATTGTGTGTATTTACTGTTTTGTTCAGCTTTATCAGTTTTAAGGTGATAGACGTCCCATCTTTCAAGTTTGGCGTTTTTTTAATGGCATTATGTAGACCAACATGACAAAATACAATAACAGAGAAAATATTAAACAGGAAAAATATTTTTTTATAATTTTTGGCGTTTTGTAAGCAATAACTTTTTGTAGTATTTTTTTTTTTGGCGTTTTGAAACTAAATGGAGAAATATAGCATTTAATTATCTTAAAAAAAGATTACACATAAGAAAACCAAAAAACAAAATTAAAACTCCTCGTCAGAAGGTACTTTATCCGATAAGTATCCATCACTTTCGTCGTCTTCTTCCTCGGAGTCTTCATCTAGACTTTCATCCATGTCATCACTTTCACTTTCATCGGCTTCTTGTTGTTGAAGATTCTGAAGCCTCCATTTGAACATGTCCTACATCAACGCCACTTTTGAGTCAATGTCTGTGTTCAAACAAGTGGCGTTGTGCAATTCTTCCATGAACCCAATCCCCTGCTTTGTCATGATGTTTTCAAGTAGGTAGTCTTCCTGCTCTCCGTTGTCATATATAACGGTCACCATGTCTGTTTCCTCATCAAAACGCCATGATGTTATGACTAGGTCCGATTTTCCATCTGCTTTGATTGGTCCAAATTTTCTTGTTAATGTTTTCATAAGCTTATGTGTTTCATGACATTCGTTATCCAGAGCGATGCCAAGCGATAGGATACCCCTCTGTACCTCTTCTTCCATCTTCAAAATTGCTTTGATTGTCCTAACATACACCCTCCTTCTATTGTCAAAACGTATGACGAATCGGCTGATTCCCAGAGTGTATCTCCACCAAACGAAGGTTGCCATTTTTGGCGTTTTGGTTAAACTTGGCGTTTTTGGTAAAAGATGTTTTGTAGAATGATAGATAGAAGTGATTATGGAAGTGATGTTTAACGTCGTTTATATAATGATGTTTTGGCGCGTAATTTAGGAGGGAATTTCCTCAAATAAATGTTAATAATTGAAATTCAGTTACTGTGTTGTTTCCTCTTCCTCTAATCTCCAACGCGTTTTATCACTAATTTTTGGCGTTTTGTATTTAATGGCATTTTTTTTTTGTTTTGAGTGGCGTGTTATCATTTTTGTTGGCGTTTTGAATTTGAGCGTTAAAAGACCATTTTACCCTTGATGAAGCATGTGCAATTAATAGAATTGGTGTTATTTACGATAACACCACCGCGCCAATCTAGTACATAGATTGTTTTGATCTGACGATCCATAATCGTTCTCACTGTTCTTACACTCTCCCCCGTTTTCTCTAAATCCTTACCCTATATATATATTTATGTATATATATATAGGATTAGGTTCAAGAGTGAAAACTAATGTAGTTTGCGAACTTAGAGAACTAATCCTGGCCATACATGTGTGTAGATCAATGGCCAAGATTTGTTCACTCAGTTCGCAAATAAAATAGTGTTCACTCTAGCCATCCACGTGTGTAAATCAATGGCTGAATTTATGATGATAATCGGCTTATGATTATTCGTCATGAACTTAGGCTAACTTATCTATGATTCTAAGTCTCTCGTTGTTGATTCTAATGGGCAAACTAGGACCCATGAAATCACAGGCAACTTAGTGTCAAAACGAGTACTTAGACTAGATATACTTTTATGCATACATACTTTTGTACTTAAATTCTTAATCCCGAATCTAACCACTCCATAAAACGCCAGATGACCTTACCTTCGATTCCCCATTCTCAAACAACTCATCACTCACGGATAATCCGAAAGCTTTTGCAAAATTGTGATTATACATGACCCCTTTTTCCTTTTACACTTTTGGGTGTAATATACTATTTAAATACACGAAATCAAACTTTATGCTTAAATCACAAACACAAACAATCCCATCATACATGCTTAAGTACGTGATACTTGATTTGTATACTTGGATGATTCTTTTGTGCGATTTACTTGTCATTAACTTCATACGAGCCTCCCCTTAACATGTATAGCGCTATAGGAGTAACGCACCGCCCGTATTCTTGAGGTCATGTTAAGTCTTCTAAACTTGCGGTAATCATAGGGTTGACTTGTTAAATTGCATGCCATGTTTACATTAATCTCGTTAACTATTTTTGTCATGTGGATTGTTCAAACTCTTATACTTATATGCTAGTACTCAAAACTTGTATACTCGCCAATACTTTTGTGTTGAACTATACTTTAAAACGTGTTGCAGGATTTTGATGATGATGATGATGCACGGAATCTAGTAGGATGCCTAGAAACGCACTTTAAACTTTATTACTTGTTGTATTGTAATTCATATTGTTTCAACTTGTTGTATTCTATTTCAAACAATGTACTTGATCTTAGTAATGAAATGAAATTATCTATTAAATACTTGTCACATCTAGTGTTATGAAGTCTCGAGCAATCTCGTTCGACTCACACCAATGTTTCCGCTATCGGTTGGGGTGTGACAGATTGGTATCAGAGCCATAATTATAGAGAATTAGGAAAATTGCCATGCTTTTGACCTAGTCTATAGTTAAGCACCATACTTGACCATAGTTAATTTATGTGTTAAATACTTGAAACATCTTTTATGTACTCATATATATTTTCCATTTCAAAATATATGCCTTTCCTAAGGCAACTTTGCATGATTATGTGAAAACACGAAAACACTCATATTATACAAATGAGATGACTTCACCAAAATAGGCATGAAACGTACAATTTGGTGAACGACTCTCAATCCAGTTATTCGTTTTTGCACGAAATTCTTCATCAAGTTAGGAGTGAAATCCTCACCTTGATGGAGAATTTCCATTTCAAATCTAGTATACCCTTGTCAAGGTGTCGGAATTAACTTTCTTGACCCGACGAGTACTAACCACACTTAGGGTACGATGTTGTCAAGTTAGGGGTGAAACTTGCATCTTGTCAACTAGTCCCGCTCCTCAATTTTCAAAATCCCTCCAAGTATTGAATTTTCGATTGATTTGGAACATGTAGTAACCGGAAGGGTGAATACCGTTAACCAAAATTTTGGCAAGAGTATGCTACCTATTAGGCCAAAGCATGCTTCCCAAATTCAAAAGAACTTTCAACCACTTTGGTTTAATCAAAGTTCCATTTTGGAACAATCCAAGTTTTAATCAAACCTCCATTTTACTATTATCAATTTTATGCTTAACACGGCCTAAACTTTCCCTTTTCAAAAATCAAAATTATTTTCAAGATGGTTACACACACATCATACTAATCCTTTTTCATATACATATACGTTATTTATAGGCATGATTTGAAAACGTCACCAACAAGATTTACACAACTCATAATCCCAAAATGGGGATATATCATCAAGATAGGAGTGATTCCCTTACCTTGACGATTAGCTCCGCTCCTTCCCTTCTTAAAACGACCTCACCAACGGGCTAGGGGTGATTCCCTTACCTTGGTGATCGTTACCAAACATTTCTTTTTCAAAGAGACTTTATCATGCCAACCACACGATCAAGTTTTATACCTAAATCTTTTATCATTTTGTCAACACTTCTACTTATGCAAAAATCTCAAACCTCGTTATTTTATCAAGCATATTTCTTACAACCTATTTTACGAAAATCACATGCACAAAATTCATAATCATATCTTAAATGTTTTATCACCCGATTTTCAAAATCTTAGGAAATTCTACCTATCAACCTAGTCGGTCTAATGAATCTCTTGCCCACGAAATTCGTATTCAACACATTATACTATTATACTAAAGACATTTTGTTTCCAACAGGGAACCAATGAAACTTTCGCTCACATACGCATAAATCTTATAGATGTCGCTTCGTTAACCTCGTTCAGATGATAAACATGATCGATCCATAGTCAACCTAACTTACAAATGCAAATAGCCTATCCATACACCCTGGAGACTTCGACTTCCAACAGTGAATCCTAAGTTAGAACTAGCTCTCCTACCAGAAAATCCATTTATACCTTAAAACAAGGATGAAACTCTTACAACCCTCATCTATACTCACAACCCAAGAAACTCGATACAAACCATACCTAGAGGAACTCCCAATATCCACGACTAGTAACTTACTCATACACTATGGCGTGAACACCAAGAAACCGAACATATAAGCACTTAGTCGAAAAATAACACCTTACCGTCAAACTACCATTCAATCAACTTACCACAATCTTCGCTCAAACTCACTCCCAATAGACACACTAGACATAGTAACCCTACACCTATACGCCTATACCAACGAAATCCGACTATCTATAAGTTCATTTTGCTAAAATTCTTTTCAAAGACCAAAGTTTTCACGAGAATTTCCGAAATACAACTCTTCGTATTTTAATACAACATAATTTAAATGAAGCAAACCCGCTACTTTAAAAAATATCTTTTCAGACACCGCTAAATACACAATTCCAATTCCAAACACGTGGGTAGCGAAACTTCATAGGAGCAGACAATCTCCAACATATGTAAATCTTTTTTTCAAACAAGAGTAGCATTTCCTTTTTACAAAACACATCTCGCATAACAAATGGATACCTTATATTCTCTTTAGATTCACAAGCTTAATTCTCCACTCCCAACAAACTCATTCTATTTCGATTCAATAAACTCAACGATTTGCTCAAACAACTATACATGCATGTCATCGTACACGTTTTAGTCAATATTTCACAACAATCTCACACATATTATCATTACACTTCGTTTTTACACACTCAAAATTTCTTGATCATTTTATACGCTTAAATTTGTTATGTTTTAATTTATACTATATACACAATTATTATCAATCATACTCATACATTCGCACCTATACGTGAGCATAACCCGAGTGGTTCTCTTACGTTGGTCACATACATTCTTAAACATAATCATGTTTACATTCTTAATTTTCATACGCTATCACGCGCAGACATTCTCACTTTTAATGTTAAAACACACCCTGACTCATGCACTACTAGTACAAACTATGAGGATTATGCAATGACCAATATAATCGCGGGTGCACACGGGATTATAGTGGTAGGCGCATGAAAACCATCGGGTGTTCTACTGTGTATCATAAGACCTGGAACGTAACATAACACTGAATAACGAAACGGACGTAACATGGTTAGAACATGGTGGATACACCGCTGGTACATCCTATATATAAGTGTTTTTACTATATTAAAAAATTTTCGTAAAACGTGCCATGAGAAATTCGGTGTTTTCCCAGACCTCATTTTAACGCAATGACACAAACTTTAGAACTCACAAACGCACTTCTAAACGCGCGTTATCCGACTATCCATGACGAAACCTCATCCTCAAAATCAATAGCCGCAACAGCTATAGCTATCACTAGCTTTTCTCAACGCTTCATATTCACATTGTATCCTATGATCATACACCCATCTACTAAATCGCCCGTTCACTCTCACACCGCGATCATGCCCGACTATTCTTGTGACATCTTATCCAATTCTTATTTACAATAAATCGGCCTAACGTTCCATCTCTTAAAATACTTCTTTCCTTTTTAAAACTATCTTCCATACTTTATTATGCACAAACTTTACTTAGTCGACCCATTGCCACCAAAACCTTTTGAAATCATAAATACCTAGCCTTCCCAGTTTCTCACCGATAAGCAATTTTCTACCAACATGTGATTTTACAAATATGCCTTTAAAACCGATAAAAGCTTTTCTGACAACCTACGGTGCGGGCCGCACTTTTCATCAAAATACACTCTATTTTATTCGAAAACTTTTCTTTTAGGTAACATCTTTTTTAAAACACTTCCCCAATCGAGTTATTCGAACTTAGTCAAACTCACTTTGCCTACACACACATGCACATTTTTACTCATACTTACGATGGGTGCCTCAAATCACCTTAGTCAAATGAACTACTTTTACAAACCTACCCTTTTTGTTCCACAAAATTTCATTGCATTTTCAACACGCTTCAATTTTCAAAATCTCGACTTTAGTCGACCATTTTAGCCAAAATTCTTTTTCCAAAGTCATCCTCTTGAATAAATTTCGGGACGAAATTTCCTAAAAGGAGGGGAGACTATAACGCCTCGCTTTTGTGAACTTCCCTTATTTAGAAAGTTCGCCTTGTACTCTATTTATGGAAACTCGTATTCTTTTGTAATCGTATTCCGTTACCAATCATTATAACCGACACTTTTATCGTAATAAAAATTTGATCACTTGATGTGAATTTATACCTTGATTATACATACTCGTTTGATAATCAACTTACATACATGTTGATATACATTTATCTCACACGCAAACTTGAACTTGTTTTACTTAAAAACTATCATTTATACGTTTTTCGATACTCTTTATATGTGTAAATACTTATACATGCATTAGCGACACTCAATTATGGTTGCATACACGTTACATACTTGAAAATGTGCTAAAAATGGAAGTTATGGCTTAAAATAATAAGGATATAAAAGTTCAGGGGCCAAAATGCAATAAATAAAACTTGGGGCTGATAAAGTGGGGTTTCACGGGGCACGATACCCTAAGCCTTATCCATCGCGGCCCATGAAACCCCTTATTTAGCAAAATGTTGTTTTCCTTTCACAAGTTGGTCCATTTTCTCACTCATTTTCCCACCTAACTCTCTTTAAAACTCTATTAACTCTTAACCAAACTTCCCCAGTATAAACACAACCTCCCTAACCCTCATTTTCACTTTCCAAACACATTATTCACTCTCAAATCCTCTCAAGAACACTCAAAAATTCTGATTTTTGGGAGAAACTTTCAAGACTTTGAAATGAGTTCTAGCTCATTTCTTTACTCATTTCTTTCTTGTTTCTTCTTTCATCCTACTTGGATAACCTCTAGGAAGGTTTTCACAAGTTTTCCATGGCAAACTAATGTGAAACCTCACCATATTTGAGGTCCAAAGTGAGATTAAATTCTGTTTTGTACAAAGTTCTTATATCTTATTTTTCTTTACTAAACTTGGTGAAATCTTGTACCTACCAAGCTCACAACTTAGTTCATAGTTGTGTGTTTGTGTTGAGGTTGATTTCCATAAAGTTGTGAGTTCAAAACTCTTTAGTTTAAGTTCATACATGTTATATTCAAGTGTTGAAAACATTCCCGATTAACCATCTTTTATATGGTTGAACTTGTGATTTGTAAAAGTGTGGACCGTGGGAGCTTTGGCTTTCCAACCTAGTCCCACTACCTCACTTGTAAACCTTGTGTATGAACACTCAAGTAGCTTTCTAGTATCAAAGTAAAATAACCCCATCTAGCCTCCAACACTTAGTTAACCCTTTCCATGTTGTGGTGGTTCACCCGGGTTAGTTCTTACTTAGCTACTTGGTAATGTATTAGTTAGTTGTTATTTCTTTTCATTCATGACCCTCCGAATCATCCTTGTGATAATTTGTGTAGTGATGAATCATACAATGAGGTTAATCCTCCATGCTTAACATACATTACAACCTATGAAACTCATGATGGACTTAGCTTAGGAGTATTATTATAACCATATATATATATATATATATAAACATGGCTGAATTTATGATGATAATCGGCTTATGATTATTCGTCATGAACTTAGGCTAACTTATCTATGATTCTAAGTCTCTCGTTGTTGATTCTAATGGGCAAATTAGGACGCATGAAATCACATGCAACTTAGTGTCCAAACGAGTACTTAGACTAGATAAACTTTTATGCATACATACTTTTGTACTTAAATTCTTGATCCCGAATCTAACCACTCCATAAAATGCCATATGACCTTACCTTCGATTCCCCATTCTCAAACAACTCGTCATTCATGGATAATCGGAAAGCTTTTGCAAAATTGTGAGTATACATGACCCTTTTTACTTTTACACTTTTGGGTGGAATACGTTATGCTATTTAAATACACGAAATCATACTTTATGCTTAAATCACAAACACAAACAATCCCATCATACATGCTTAAGTACGTGATACTTGATTTGTATACTTGAATGATTCTTTTGTGCGATTTACTTGTCATTAACTTCGTACGAGCCTCCCCTTAACATGTATAGCGCTATAGGAGTAACGCACCGCTCGTATTCTTGAGGTCATGTTAAGTCTTCTAAACTTGCGGTAATAAGATGGTTGACTTGTTAAATTGCATGCCATGTTTACATTAATCTCGTTAACTATTTTTGTCATGTGGATTGTTCAAACTCTTATACTTATATGCTAGTACTCAAAACTTGTATACTCGCCAATACTTTTGTATTGAACTATACTTTAAAACGTGTTGCAGGATTTTGATGATGATGATGGTGATGCACAGAATCTAGTAGGATGCCTAGAAACACACTTTAAACTTTAACACTTGTTGTATTGTAATTTGTTTTGTTTCAACTTGTTGTATTCTATTTAAAACAATGTACTTGATCTTAGCAATGAAATGAAATTATATATTAAATACTTGTCACATCTATTGTTATGAAGTTTCGAGCAATCTAGTTCGTCTCACTCCGATGTTTCCGCCATTGGTTAGGGTGTGACAAAAGTCATGGTGAAATAATGTGCTTTATAACTTGTGTATATTCATGAACTCGCCAGTTAAAGTTGACGTCTTTTAACCTTGTGTCACAGGGGATGACACATGATCGTTGCCCGTCATCCCATGCTTGCAATAATGTGGTGGAATAGCGTATGCCAGATATGTGATAGTCTGGTAGAAATGTATATCCCGGATCGGTGTGATCTGGGGGAAGTGTTGTTACGTCAGGCTAGACATAGTCTGATTAGACGTTGTAGTTTGAGTTTTCAACATTTGTATAGTGTGTTTACTATCAATAAGATAAGCACTTTCCGTATCAACTGTGTCGTAAAGCATCCTTATCGAGTGGGGTGTCACAATAAACAACATTTCCATTAACTAAAATATCTCAAATGAACACACAGTGTCATCATCATTCATGACATAATCAACAGAAAACAAACCACACAGCCACAACAGAAAAAAAAAAAACAATTAAGAATTGGATCACAAGAAAATGGGTCAGAAGGCTTTAACCGGCATCACCGGTACCAATGGCGAGAAACGGACTGGTTCCGATCATGTTGATGCAAAACTGCTCAACTCAAGTGAGCTTAACGCAGGCAAGAAGGAAAGAAAGGCACTTTTGGGGGGGGGGGGGGGCAGTGCTACCTATAGAACGAAAATGTTCATCCTCTCTAAAAGTCCGTTATGGATTTCAAGTCTGGAATAGAGCTGTGGTAAGCAATATAGATCGCCTCACGGACTTCTTTTTCTTTTTAGGTCGTGCAAATGGGGCCAGTCCAAGATCATAGTGTTCCTCTACAAAGACAACAAACGCTCTCAATGGTAGTTTCCCGCCTCCTTCATTCCTACTACTAAGCTTTGCGGAGCGGACCAATCTTCCGTACCACCCCTGACTCTCTCCCTATAAAAAAAAGCCTGCGGGAAGCGCTAAGAGCTAAGAAAAACATCAGTAAAAATAGTTTGCTGGAAAAGGGCTAAAGCTAAACAACAATATAACATGAGAAGAAATGTTAAGGCGATAACCCAAAGAAGGACAACAACCATATCACCGGAATAAAAGCTAAAAGGATACAATCTAGAAAACAACCACATGCAACCATGAATCAGTGGTTGTACTGGAAAATCAAAACAAACACCCAAAGAAAACAAAGCAACCACAAATCGGTGGTTGTACCGGAAAAGTAAACGAAACACTCAAAGTAAACAAACCGCCATCAAAGACGACAACATCAATCCTGAAAACCCTAAACGGTAAGGGTTAAAAGTGATAAAAGGCAAACGTTTATCTTTCGAAGATCAAAGGGACGCCGGAGAAGATAAAGAAGTTGAATAAGGTATTCGACTGCGGTCGAATTGGTGGCCGGAGTTTGGCAAGAAAGCGGTGGGGTGCAAATGACACACCCCAAAAAAGGAACCCACATTTAAAACCTAAACATTGAACAACAAAGAAATGCATATGTACAACTACCATAAGCTCATAAAAACACTAAGGATGTACACGACATCAAATCCTAGCAATGTTATTAAATGATAATATATAAGTTAAGGTTAAAAGAACAGTTAATACATAACCACCCTTTATTGCGAGAACCACAAGAATCAGTGTGAACACAACCAAAAAATACCTAAAAAAAATAAAAAATAAATAAAAAAAAACACTCAAAATTTTTTATTTTTTTTAAATCGCTATATTTCGTCACTAAAAAAACCAAAATTTTTTTTTCGAGTAACAATTATCCATGCACATGTGCATATGTATCATTTCTTTGACAAATTCCGTAAAACATTACTAATATCAGACAATTGCACTTTCATTTACACTACCATTCATAATACACTATTTTTTACATTAACAATATTAGAAATGCACATGTGCATCTATATGTATGAACTTGTTATAACAATAATAACATTAGATATGCACATGTGCATTTATATGTATAAACATGTTATAACATGTTTTGGTACACCACTTTGAATACACTTTTCCTTTCATCTATCATACCATCCATAATACACTATCATTACCTCATACCATCCATGATATAATATCATTACCTTCTACCATCCATAATACAATACCATTACCAATATTTCATTTAATTACATGTACATCAATACCCTTTATACTATCCAAACAACATATTACATCATCAAATGACAAATATAATCAAACCATCAACCACTAGATATAACTAACCAAAAAAAAAAACATGTATATGGGTCTACTTTATCATTTAAAATCACAAAATTTTTGTAGCAAAACACGTTATATCATTGTTATACATAATGATGCACATGTGCATTTTTAATATTGTTAATGTAAAAAGTAGTGTATTGCAGATGGTAATGTAAATGAAAATTCATTTGTCTACTACTGGTAATATATTACGGAATTTGTACAAGAAATGATATATATGCAAATGTGCATCCATAATTGTTACTCGAAAAAAAAGGTTTTTTTTTAACGAAATATAGAGATTTTTTTAAATAAAATTTAAAAAAAAAAATTGTGTGTGTTTTAGATTTTTTTAGGTATTTTTTTGTGTTTACATTGCTTCTTGCGGTTCTCGCAATAAAGGTGGTTCTCTCATAAACCCTACGCTATATATATATATATATAGGGTAGGGATCCTAGGAGAAGTCCACCCTATTTGAGAAACTTGAGAAGCAATCTGGACCACACATTTCTCCTAAGCAAAAAATGCAAAAAAAAAAAAAGGTAAAAAAAATTCAATTTTTTTTTTTGAAAAAATCACAGCTTTTTCTTTAAGGATTTAATTTTTTATTTATTTTTTTATTTATACATATGTGTATATTGTTAATCTTTTAACTATACATATATGTATATTGTCAATTATACATATATGTATATACATGTTTAAAATTGAAAAAATATGTGTTATAAACCCTAAACACTAAAGCTAAACCTTAATGTTAAACCCTAAACCCTAAAGCTAAAGCCTAATTCTAAACCCTAAAGCTAAACCCTAATGCTAAACCCTAAAGCTAAACCCTAATTCTAAACCCTAAATCTAAACCCTAATGCTAAACCCTAATGCTAAAAACTAAAGCTAAAGCTAAACCCTTAATGCTAAACCCTAATGCAAACCCTAAAGCTAAAGCTAAACCCAAAAGTTAAAGCTAAACCCTAATGCTAAACCCAAAAGCTAAACTCTAATGCTAAACCCTAAACCATAAAGCTAAACCCTAAACCCTAATGCTAAACCCTAAATACTAATGCCAAACCCTAAATAACACTTATTTTTCAATTTTAAACATGTATATACATATATGTATAATTGACAATATACATATATGTATACTTAAAAGATTAACAATATACACATGTGTATAAATCTCAGAAATTTTTTTTTAAATAAATCCTTAAAGAAAAAGCTGTCGATTTTTCCAAAAAAAAATGTGCTTTTTTTCACCTTTTTTTTTTTGCATTTTTTTTGCTTATGGAAAATGTGTGGTTCAGAATGCTTCTCAAGTTTCTCAATTAGCCTACTACTTCTCACATGATCCTTATCCTCTATATATATATATATATATATATATATATATATATATATATATATATCACCTTTAGCGATGACATGTTGTCGCTAATAGCTATTCTAACTTAAAAGTAAGGGAGGTCTATGGCGACGACGTTTCATCGCTATAGGTCAACCTCTGGCGACAACATATTGTCGCCACTATAGACGTCGTCGCTAAAGGCTGTTTTTGTTATTGTGCACTCTAATAACATGTTTGCAATATAAACTAATAATAATAAACTAATCCAATAATTCCATGCATGATATAGACAAAATTTATTAGTAGTTAGTTAAGTGTTGATGTTGATGACTAGTAAGTAACACAGCATGTATACACAACTAATATGAAACAATGGCACGTAAATTCATGTTTGTGAAATTTGCAACTCTTTTTTTCTTTAAATCCGTCGTGAAGATACAATTAAGTGGTGCATGATCACTTGTGTTTGTAAGCTCTCGTTATCAAAATGAGTAGATGTGCGTGATAGAATTATAAAATATGCAAGTCGTGAAATTTTGTACGTATGCATCGCATTGTTTGAAACGTAAGACTTAACAATCAAAACATGCATGCATTTGTAAATGTATATTATGCAATTCCGTTTTACCTAATATATATGCACTTTAATCGGTGATTTTCGTGACCATTTTATGTATATGAGAATTGCCCAAAGTATATAATTGATATATGGATTCATATAACGGGACAGAAAAGTAGCCAACTTAAAAAGGTATAACTAGCGCTATTATTTGTTGTTACAAGATCCATAAGTAGTAGATGAGAAAGTCTTGACTAGTCAGATCATGTGGCAAAGGCTTTAGGTGGTTTGGTCTTAGACTACGGGGTGTGGGGCTTATCCTCGGGCCGGCGAGCTCCGTCCACACCTCCCCCTCCGGGTCGGCACGTCGCCAAAGTCGGCCTCCTGCCGTTCTCGACGCTCCTCTTTCTTCTTTATACTAAACACACATATACATACATACACATATATATTGAGGCCCATCCCTTTAGGCTTATCTCCACACTTACGTGTACGCTTACGTAGCGGATCATCCTTTAAGAACTACCCCTCCCCACCCAATAGCCTTAGTGTCCTCGATTTCGAAGTCAAAGACTCTTTTTCCATTCTTAGCATTTTTAATTTTATCCCTTTTTATACGTAAGACTCGTAAATGTTTGATTTGAATAATTTCCGTGTGTATCTAAGAAATCATTTTCTTGATATGCTAGTCATTTTATGTTATCCATTTTTGTGAGACAATCCATATTTAGAGTCACCCTACATTGTAAATGTTTGATTTGAATAATTTCCGTGTGTATCTAAGAAATCATTTTCTTGATATGCTAGTCATTTTATGTTATCCATTTTTGTGAGACAATCCATATTTAGAGTCACCCTACATTATGTAACGATTTTAATATTGAATGATATATTAATTTTCTTCCTTTGAGATAATTATCTATTTTATTGCTTCGGCTTTTCACCAAAACTCGTATTAATTAATTTCAAATTATGAGCCCCGGTGAATGTCGCAAATCGAAGGATTAAAGATGAAGTGTTAAACTATACTTAGTAAAACTAAAAACTCAAATTATAGTAAATGATGACTTGTAAAATAGCCT